>OX456991.1:0-602361 GCA_949752705.1 Callimorpha dominula
TTAGAGCACGCAACAAAATGGTACTGCTGTTTACATGGGAGGACTCAAGCCCATTCGCTCAAGCATGCTCCGTGCTCTCAAAGCTTGGAAGGGTGGGACCCGCTGAGACTATCACACCACGTAAGATCAGCGTGGACGCAATGGTCGTATCATATGAAGGCGGTGAGGTCGCGGACTATTTAGGATGCGTCAAAGCATCAGAAGTCCATGAGGTAATAGTGTACGAGGACAGGGGTGAAAACCTAAACTACCTCAAAAAACACAACCAAGATACTGCGACTACTCACGCCGACATCTGGGGATGCCCCATTCCAGACCCAGCAATACAAAGCGGATCAGAACGCCTGCAGCAAAAGAGATCAGAAGAATCAGCGACGAGGCGAAAAGAAGTCATAAGCACTAGGAAGTCCGACAGAAGAGAGTCCAGCGGTCGAATAAGTACCTTCCTTAAAACCCTAAACTCTGCATTCCAGGTAATATCGGGACCCTCGAGGGCCAAAATGAGCAATGACCGGCAGACAAATCGTCAGGTGGCAGCCGTAACGGAGTTTCTGAACAGACCGCGTAAGCGAAAAGAAACCAAAACCCGAATAAATCAATCCAGAGCAGACATGGGACAAGTCTCCACACCGGACCTCATCACCGTAGTGAGGCCCGAGGACCACTTAATAAACGCCTTCCGCGAATTCAAGGCATTCACCTTGGCGACTCTGCAGGTCAAAACGTTGACCTGCAAAACCATTCTGCAACTCTATCAAAAAGGTAAAGAAGAAGAATTACAACAAAGGCTTGAGGAAGCCGAAGCAGCTATCTACAATAATGACACTTCGGAGTACATCCGCGGGAAAATTACCAACTCCCACATGGCTGCCTACAGTGGAATAGCGGGATTCGTTGAACTCGATGGAGAAGAAACTAAGCATAAGGGAATGCCAAAGTTCAAAGCCCCGCCGAGCGACCCAATTCTTATTATAGCTCGCTGTACAAGGATCGAACTGTGCGGGAAAATCCTGAATATGGCACACACCATCCACGACAACGATGATGCCCAAAGGGACTGGACCATGCCAAACATAAGATGGGTAAACGGGGTTCCCGGATGCGGAAAAACGACATGGATTGTTCAGCACTTCGAGTTGGACAAAGACGTAGTAATTACCACAACTACTGAGGCAGTGAGAGACCTACGGGACAAACTCACCCAAATTCATGGGGCGAAAGCAAAAGTAAGGGTGCGGACAATGTCTTCAATGCTGGTCAACGGTATCAAAGAGGCTGACAGGGGACGCTGCAGCCGTCTCGTGGTCGACGAGGCTCTCATGAATCATTTTGGAGCCATTGTAACGGCCATCAGACTATCGGGTGCCAGAGATGTCCTCCTGGTCGGAGACCTTAACCAACTGCCCTTCATCGACAGAGAGAACGTTTTCCCGATGCAGTACATCGGACCCAGTTCTGTAGCAAGAATCAGCGAGGATTTGTTATGCACGCACCGAAATCCAGCAGACGTGGCATATGCCCTAAGGGAAATATACAACGGCATATACTCCTCCAATTGTCGAACACGATCCCTAAGCATCAAGAAATACACAGGCTCGCAAATACCTGCAAATCAGCCAAACACCCTTTACCTAACACATACCCAAGAGGAAAAAGCCTGCCTGATAAGCCTAGGATACGGCACGGGTGAAGACGCGCGAACCCTCACCATACACGAGGCACAGGGTCTTACATATGAAGCTGTAATCGTGGTGCGAACGACTTCCCACAGAATGAAACTACACGAAAGTGTGCAACATGCACTAGTTGCAGTGTCGCGACACACTGTCAACTGCGTATACTACACGGATGACAGTGATGACGCGATTGGCAGCCTTATATGTGGAGCGGTATCAGCCTCGGACAAAAGAATCAAGGATTACAACTTGAAAATGGCCATTAGGAAAAGAGACGCAGCGATCGTGGCAAAACTTACCCAAGCCAGTTAATACTGGCTTCCAAGTCCTTGTAGTCCTTGCACAAATATCCTCTAAACTCCACTTTTACAATCTGATTGATCTCTTTATTCATTAAATTATATTAAAAAAAAAAAAAAAAAAAAAAAAAAAAAAAAAAAAAAAAAGACTTACTGCTTAGATATAATTTTCCAATTGTACTAACATCTAAAGTACGTATGCAATGTACATAAGAAATAAAGAAATAACCAAATAATAATAAAAATCAATCTACAAAAGGCACGGACAAAAGTCTGTGGAAACCATATTTAAAAAAAAAAAAAAAAAAAAAAAAAAAAACCTAACCTAACCTAACCTAACCTAACCTAACCTAACCTAACCTAACCTAACCTAACCTAACCTAACCTAACCTAACCTAACCTAACCTAACCTAACCTAACCTAACCTAACCTAACCTAACCTAACCTAACCTAACCTAACCTAACCTAACCTAACCTAACCTAACCTAACCTTTTTTTTTTTTTTTTTTTTTTTTTTTGTGCGTGTGGAAACCCCCTCGGGCCGTCACCCCATCGGGGTTTACGATGGGGCGGTGTGTCGGAATCGAACCGACTAAAACCACACGGTGTGCCGTACTGCGCCTTAAATAGGAGGGATCCGGGAACAGCTTTTATTAAGACATCCGGAACCCTCCTAGCGCCTGCCCGCAAAAGCGCGGGCACCACCTTCGGGTAAAAACCTCTCATTTAGGCGACGTCCAGGCACACGCGGACGCCGCCTCCTCGCGGGGGGCCACTATAGCGGGTGAAGGGGAAAACCCGTCCCGTCCACCCGCGGCCACACTCAGGGCGGCATGAGGCGCTGGTAAGCGCGCCTCCGCCGCCCGGTTCGCCGGCGGCGAATTAGGTCCGAGTGGAGGTCGTCCTCCCGGACCCTTTCCGCCGCCTCCTTCTGCGAGATGACGTCCTCACAGAAGGTCGCGACCGCGGTAAAATTCCTGTCGCTACCGGCCATGGAGCGTATGACGGCCGGTAGCGAGAGATCCCCTCCGATGACTGCAGTGAGGGCCCGACGCTGCGTCGCCCAGGCGGAGCAATCCGCCAGCGTGTGCTGAGCCGAGTCCTCACTACAGTCGCAGTGATGACAGGCGGGACTCAGTTCCCTCCTAGCGACCGAGTGCAGGTACTTCCCGAAGCAGCCGTGCCCGGAAAGAACCTGCGTCAGTCGGAAGGAAAGGGTCCCGTGCTGCCGCCCTGCCCACTCGACGATGACCGGCCGGAGCGCCTCCACGGCGGCAAAGCCAGCACGTGGAGCCTCCAGCCGGGACGACCAACGAGCCATGGTGGCTCGGCGAGCGGCCTCACGCCATTCGCGTACCTCTTCGGGCGGGGGCCGACTGCCGCTTCCCGCCCGGAACTCAGCCGTTCGCCGATATACTTCGGCGAGCACTTCCGCCTCCAAATCCCACGGGGGAGTCCCGGCCAACGCGCACGCCGCCTCCGTCGACACGGTGCGGTATCCGCGTATGGCTCTAACCGCCATTACCCTCTGAGGGCGCCAGAGGCGCGCCCTATTCTGGGCGGTCAGAGCTCCCGCCCACACCGGTGCACCGTACAGTGCCATTGACCGGACAACCCCCGTGTACAACCGTCTTGTAGCGACGCTGGGTCCGCCCAAATTGGGCAAGAGTCGCCCAAGGGCGGACGCAGCGCCGACCAGCTTCGGAGCAAGCTGTCGGAAGTGCTCGTCGAAGAGCCATTTACCGTCGAGGATCAGGCCCAGATACCTTATGTGGGCCCGAACCGGTACGAGAACCGAGTTGACTACGATGGAGGCGCCAGGGGGTGGACCACGACGAGGCCCATGAAATAAAAGGGCCTCCGTCTTATCCAGGGCCACCCGCAGACCCAGCGCCTCGATGCGACCGACCACCAGAGAGACACCTCTGGTGGCCAAACGCGCCGCCTCTTGGAAGTTCGCCCCCCGGGCTGTGACCAGTGTGTCGTCGGCGTAACAGATTACGCCCATCCCGGGGGGGAAGTCGCCTCGAAGGGCCCAGTCGTACCCCATGTTCCACAGGAGTGGTCCAAGGACAGACCCCTGCGGAACACCGCACGACATGGGCCGACTACTCAAAACACCATCTCGGTCCTCGTACATGACGGTACGCTCCTCTAGATAGTCTGCCACTAGCCGCCTCAGGTACCCTGGCACTCCGTGATAGTGGAGTGCTTCCCTGATGCAGCTGAATGGCAGACTATTGAACGCGTTGGCGATGTCCAACGACACCGCCAACAGCACGCCGCCACAGCTCACTACCTCTTCGGTCACGGCCCTCAGGCGCAACACAGCGCCGACCGTCGAACGCCCCGCTCGAAAACCGAATTGGGCGTCCGACAAATCGGGGCCGACCTCGCCAAGGTGCCGGACGATGCGGGCAGAGAGGACCCTCTCAAACAATTTACCCGCCTCGTCCAGCAACACGATGGGCCTGTAGGCCGCGACCGAGTCGGTAGGCCGTCCCGGCTTCGTTAAAAGCACCAGCTTCCCGCTCTTCCAGCAGTCAGGGAAGCATCCGGACGCCAGGCTAGCGTCGAACACTCCCCTGAGGCGGTCCGACATGTGGTCGAGGGCGAGGGCCAAAGCTCGGGCAGGGATCCCGTCTGGCCCGGGGGCGGTGTTCTTGGAACGGATCCGTAGAACAGCCGCCCCTACCTCCGCCTCTGTGACGGGCGGAACGTCCTCACTTTCGACCCCCCCGTCGTGTCCGGCCAACAGGGCCATCGACGGGGGTGTGTGTCCCACCCGTTGCGGGAAAAGGCCCTCAACCACATCCTGCAGGAAGCTGGGCTGGAGAGTCTCCGTAAGGGGGGGGCCCGACGCGCGGAGCCTTTGTTGTGCCGCGCGATATGGGCGACCCCAGGGGTCACGATCGAGACCCTCCAGCATCTCCTTTCTCCTCTCCTCTTTGGCGCGGCTAATGGCCAGCTTCAGAGTTTTCCGCGCCTCTCGGTACTCCTCATGAAGCTGGTCTTCCTCGCCCTCCTCGCGGTGACGACGCCGGCTGCGGGTATAGGACCTCCGGGCACGAGTACAGGCCGCACGGAGGTCCGCCAACTCCTGGGACCACCAGTAGACCTCCTTCCTTGGAGGCCGACGACCTCGGACGCGGGGCATGGCCGCATCACAAATCTGCGTAATCGCATCGCGAAAGCGGCCTGCCCCCATGTCTACCTCCTCAGTCAGAGGCTGCGGAGACAGCCATGAGTAAATAATAGCTGCCTCCTCTAGTAGGTCCCTATCCATCTTCGTAACAGCCCACCGCGGGAAGCGAGAAGAACGCCGCGCCGTGTGACCCCTTCTGGGGTCCTGGGTCCGGGAGAGCTCAAATCGGATATACAGGTGATCCGAGAGCGTCTCAACCTCTACCAAGACACGCCAGTTCCTTACTCGTGCGGCGAGAGCAGGGGTAGCGAACGAAAGGTCCACTATCGACCCCCCCTGCTGTCGCACACACGTATTGGTGGAGCCTCTGTTTAGGAGACAGAGGCCCACCGATGCCGCCCACTCCTCTACGGCATCACCCCGTGCGTCCGTCCTGGGGGAACCCCACGCAACAGACTTGGCGTTGAAGTCCCCCAGCACTAGGACGTGCCCAGACGCTAGTCGCCGGATCGAGGTCTCCAGGTTATTGAGGAAGACCTCGAAGTCGCTCAGACTCCTGTTGGGGGAGAAGTAGACACCATATATGGTGATCCCCCCCCATTCGGCAGCAACATATCCAGTACCCTTGTCTCTTAGCGACAAGGGCGGGGAATGAGCCGCCGTGGAGCTGACGACTGCCACGGAGCCGTCCCAGTCACCCAGCCAATTTGGACGGGGAGGAACGTAATAGGGCTCCGCGGCTACGGCGACACCTATCGACCACTCCACCATGGTTTGCAGGAAAAGATCCTGCGCACCGGCAGAGTGGTTCAGGTTCGTCTGGACAAGGAGGTTGGAGACTTGGTCCATTACTGGACTGTCTCTACAACCTCCTCCATGGGCGACGAAGACGACGCAGGATTGACATCGGAGGCAGCCTGGGTCGATTGGCTAGCCCCCGAAGTTTGCCGAGAAGTGCGGGGCGGCTTGCAGCCACCCTGCCCCATCTGATGGTTGGCGGGAAGATTTCCCGCCGCGCACGCTGGGCAGTGAGGGGCGGCGGAACATTCCGCCGCCTTGTGCCCCGGTCGACCGCAGCGGAAGCACAGTCCGCTGCAGTCAAAACAACTGGCGCACCTGACGCGGGTGTGTCCCGTGGAGAGGCATTTAAAACACCTCATCGGTCTCGCCGCCAGGAGTGTGACTCTGGCGTTAACGAAACCGATGAGGACTCTTCCGGCGTCGCTCAAAATCTTGGCCGACGCCATGGGACAACTGGCCCACACCGCGCCAAGGCCCCCTGGACCGGGGCGGATGGTGCCGACCCTGATGTTGTCCGCACTGCAACCCGTCTTCTCCCGAATTACAACGCGGACATCCTCGACCGTCACTGAATCGTCCAGGCCCGAAATGCGCAGTTCCGCGCACTTGGTGGGCCTGGCGATCTTTACACCATCCGTGGCTGCGAATATCTCCCGCATCTTCTCGGCAAAAGTGTCCGCCGTCTTTGCGCCTTCAGCCCCAGGGAACTCGAGGACTCGAGCTCCCGTCTGGGCGAGGCGCATCCTCACACCTACGGCCCCAAATTCACTGGCCAGACTATCCCGGGCCTTCTTAAACACAGCCGCGTAGGATAGCCCGCCGTCCCCCGCCGCCGGCGACAGGGTGACAACCACAGCTGCCGTTTTAGGAGGCACCAGTTTCCGGGGTTTTTTGGTGGCAGTCACTGCCACGGATGGTGCCCGCGGCGGAGACGGTGCACTCTTGGCAGCCTTTTTGTTTTGGTTGCGGGACCGCTTCTTGCCTCCCTCGACTATTTTCCACCCGTCGTTAGAGGGGGTGGACGTGGAGGGGGCTGATGACGGACCAGGCATGGGCTCACTAGAATGAGTAGTAGCCGCAACTGTTTTCTTCGGTGCTGGAGTGGGAAGCGGGGGGAACTCCGCTGTCACCTTTTCCGTGACCTTCGTTGGTTGCCCGGCCTTTGGTGCAACCACTTTGGACGCAGCCTTAGCCGTTCGACCAGCCTTCGGTGTGGCTGCAGGCACCGGTACCGACGTCGCCGCGGCATAAGTCACCGTCACGCGGCCACCCGAGACGGGAAGCGGTGTCGGGACCGTTGCGGCGTTAGCCTTGGCCGCGGCAAGTGGTGGCCGAACGATAGGCGCCGGAGGCAGCCTTGCCTCCAGGCCCGCGAGGCGCCCGTCCATCATTCGCCACACTGCGTCAATAACTTGACGCAAGTGGGCATCCGGAACGGGGTAGGGGGAGGGGGCAGGTGGCCGGGCAACCGGATTCGGCTGCTCAGGGCATTTCGCCTGTGCCCGAAATTGGGCGAACTGAGCGCTGAGCTCTGTGACCTGCCCCGTGAGTACATCATTTGCGGCCTGGAGGCGCGCCACGTCCCCAATGAGGGTCTCGACGACCCCAGAGATGGCGGAAGAGGAGTCCTTAAGGGCCCTAACAAAGGAACCCTTAAGGTTTGTGGACTTGGTGGCCACTTTTTGGATAACAGCCACCGCCGCGTTCGCTCTCTCCTGCATAGTCGATGGTATGTGGGGGACAGAACCCCCTACCACCGGCTCTTGGATTTTAAGCAGGAGATCCGCAATCTCCTCCTCCGCTACACTTTCGCCCTCCGCTCTAGCTCGGACATAGGCTTCCCTCCCAGAGAAGGCGGAGCCCGACGGAGCCGAGACCGGCGTGCGCGACCTCCCTCTATGGCTACTAGCCACTTTGGGAGGAAGCATCTCCTGGGACGTGTCGCTGTCCTGATGTGAGGAGCGTCCGCGTTTACGACTGTCATTGCCGCGGACCTCAACCTCCATCGCCTCTTGGTTGTCCGTCGTCGTACCGGAATTTACGTCCGACGACACGACAGATCTGGAACGCAGGCGTTCCGAGTACCTTCTGCTCCCAGAAGTCAAATTGACTTCTGGGAGCTCTTCCGAGATAGGCGTCGCTAGTAAAACCTCTTCTTCATAAGATGAGGTGTCCACCTTCTTTTCGTTCTTCTCCTTCTGCATCTTAATATCTACCTTCTCCTTTCTTTCTTCGGTTGTTTTGTTTATAATTTTAAGTGATTCCATAATTTAACCCACGAGATGGGGAGAACTAAAGGTCCACCCGGGCAGAGATCCCCAATACCCGGGCAAGCGAAGGTTTATACCCAACCGAGGGGTCCGCAGGTGCCCCGGCTGGGAGTGCGCTTACGACTGAACTACCCATCAGCCATGCATCCCCTGGTCACGCACCAGAACACGGGATTCGGGGTAATTTTTTAGAGAGGTTTTCTTCCTCGCAGTCCGGGCGGCTAAGCCAAGACCCTCGTCCCCGATCGGAGCCGCGAAACATGACCACAACTCCTTTCGGGATTACGATATGCCGACGGTGGCAAAGAAACTAAATCTTCCCATGCCTGCTCGGTGGCAGTGTGAGTGCGCACCGAGCCCGTCCTCCTTCTCCACTGAGGACAGCAGAGAAGAAACGCCGACCCGTGGAAGGGTCCCTCCTTCGTGATTTTTTACCGAGGTTTTCATCCTCATAGCTCCGAAGAGCGAAGAGCCAACAGACAGATGTGCTCTGTTGGGCCAAGCCTCAACCAAGTGGCCGAAGAAAGATGGCCTCCTCTACATACTAGAATATTAGCCGTTGGCGATGACGCCGTCCTCAAAAACTGAGGAAGAAAAGGCAGCGTCATCGCCAACGTTTCCAGGGTGCACCACGTGGAGGTTTTCTAGACGGCACCCCAACCTAACCTAACCTAACCTAACCTAACCTAACCTAACCTAACCTAACCTAACCTAACCTAACCTAACCAGTACCGTGCCTTCCGCCATTGCGAAAGCTGTGTTTTTGAGTCGCTCCGCGTGTAAAAAATCGAACGGTCGGGATAATTGTGATAAAAGTATAGTGCGATACCTCAAAAGTTGCGCAATTACAAGCGCTACGCGATCGCGAAAACCGCGTAAAAATCGCATGGAAATTGTGGATTTTCTCCGAACAAAAACTGTTTTTTAGTGTTCAAACAAGTGGAAAACTAGTGGTATCTCAGAATCCAGATCGATAACATATAGTTTTTCGACTGTGAAAAGGTGCGTCTCGAAGATACCTATCTTCTGAGACCCCTCTCGGAATTGTGCAGTGAAAACTCGTGGTACTAGGGTCAAAAAACTAAAAAGCACGTGGCAGAAAATTTCGGTTTTTCAGCAATTTTGCTGAAACAGAAAGTGGCCCTAAAAGGAGGGAAAATCAACGCCCCCGTGAGTTTTTAAAAATCGCAAATTGGACCAAAACCGCGGCAAGTAGGCGTAACCAAAGTTTAGTGAACTTCGCAAAAAGCTTCGAGCTTTTTCATCAGGATACCAGTGAAAAACAAGATCGACAACATATACTTTTTAAAGTGTCAATTAATAGAGACAGAAACAGCCTAACGGAAAAAACCAAGTTCAGATTTTTCGGATAAGTGGTTCCCGAACGCCAGACTTTATACGGTGACTAGTGTGGAAGTGAATAGGCACACGCCAAGTTGGTCGGTGACAAGGGAAAGAGACCCCCTACTGACACGACCCCGACCACCTGGGAGTTGCTCCTGGGACCCACCACAACCAAAGTTGGTTCTGGCAGAATCACCTCCGAGTGATACTGCGGGCTCCAGGGGCCATTTGCAGAAATTTGTCAGCACCCCTCAACTTCGGCAGCTTCCTGAGGGTGAACGGAGTAAAAAGTGGTGCTGGTGCTGGTGCAGGTGGAAAGACACACTTATAGACAATAAGCAAAAATTGTTAATCAGTAAGTTAGCTTTAATATTCTAATTTATAAGTAATTAAATGTAAGGATAGGGAAATTTCGCCATTACCATCTAAGTTTGCCAACCCCCTAGGGGTTAAACGGCTCGTGATATCGCGAAAATAACACCAGTTTGGTTCTCTTACGAGAAACGATCATAAGGACAACCTATCGGTAGGCATTCCCGAAAACCACCCCCGGGAAGATTTTTTCGAAAATCGCAAAAAATTTCCGGTTTCCCGTTTTCCGGGAAACTCGTTTGGGCCACTGACGGGAAATTTGGTACGTTATATACGCCCCCAGATTTTAAACGGGCGCGATATCTCGTTCCTAAGAGCGAAACCAAGCACTTAGACCTGGCAAAGGACACCCCCCGTTATTCCCGGGACCCTACTTCTGTGGCGCGCGGGACCAAAATAAGTGTGCAAACGGGAAACGCTGGGCTGTTCGCCGACCTACATTATATATTTCATCCCGAGCTTATAGGACACCTAATTTAGGAACTGTCTTGCTTTATTCAAAATTATCCACAAAATTCTAACCGCTTTATATTAGATTGTTTAGATAAGAAAAGTCCAAAAATTCAAAAGTAGCTCAGAAACGGAAGGTCCTAGCTCAAAAATAACCATTTTTCGGCCCCCCCCTCCCTAACCCACCCCCCCCATCCTACGTCAAAAAACCTAACCCTTCCCTACCTACCCCTAAAATTTCAACCCCCTACCCCTATATATTGTTAGTTGGCCAGCCTTTTTTTTTTTTTTTTTTTTTGTGCGTGTGGAAACCCCCTCGGGCCGTCACCCCACCGGGGTTTTCGGTGGGGCGGTGTGTCGGAATCGAACCGACTAAAACCACACGGTGTGCCGTACTGCGCCTTAAGTAGGAGGGATCCGGGAACAGCTTTTATTAAGACATCCGGACCCCCCCTAGCGCCTGCCCGCAAAAGCGCGGGCACCACCTTCGGGTAAAAACCTCTCAATTAGGCAACGTCCAGGCACACGCGGACGCCGCCTCCTCGCGGGGGGCCACTATAGCGGGTGGAGGGAAAAAACCCGTCCCGTCCACCCGCGGCCACACTCAGGGCGGCATGAGGCGCTGGTAAGCGCGCCTCCGCCGCCCGGTTCGCCGGCGGCGAATTAGGTCCGAGTGGAGATCGTCCTCCCGGACCCTTTCCGCCGCCTCCTTCTGCGAGATGACTTCCTCACAGAAGGTGGCGACCGCGGTAAAATTCCTGTCGCTACCGGCCATGGAGCGTATGACGGCCGGTAGCGAGAGATCCCCTCCGATGACTGCAGTGAGGGCCCGACGCTGCGTCGCCCAGGCGGAGCAAACCGCCAGCGTGTGCTGAGCCGAGTCCTCACTACAGTCGCAGTGGTGACAGGCGGGACTCAATTCCCTCCTAGCGACCGAGTGCAGGTACTTCCCGAAGCAGCCGTGCCCGGAAAGAACCTGCGTCAGTCGGAAGGAAAGGGTCCCGTGCTGCCGCCCTGCCCACTCGACGATGACCGGCTGGAGCGCCTCCACGGCGGCAAAGCCAGCACGTGGAGCCTCCAGCCGGGACGACCAACGAGCCATCGTGGCTCGGCGAGCGGCCTCACGCCACTCGCGTACCTCTTCGGGCGGGGGCCGACTGCCGCTTCCCGCCCGGAACTCAGTCGTCCGCCGATAAACTTCGGCGAGCACTTCCGCCTCCAAATCCCACGGGGGAGTCCCGGCCAACGCGCACGCCGCCTCCGTCGACACGGTGCGGTAGCCGCGTATGGCTCTAACCGCCATAACCCTCTGAGGGCGCAAGAGGCGTGCCCTATTCTGGGCGGTCAGAGCCCCCGCCCACACCGGTGCACCGTAAAGTGCCATTGACCGGACAACCCCCGTGTACAGCCGTCTCGTAGCGACGCTGGGTCCACCCAAATTGGGCAAGAGTCGCCCAAGGGCGGACGCAGCGCCGACCAGCTTCGGAGCAAGCTGTCGGAAGTGCTCGTCGAAGAGCCACCTGCCGTCGAGGATCAGGCCCAGATACCTTATGTGGGCCCGAACCGGTACGAGGACCGAGTTGACCTCGATAGAGGCGCCAGGGGGTGGACCACGACGGGGCCCATGAAATAAAAGAGCCTCCGTCTTATTCAGGGCCACCCGCAAACCCAGCGCCTCGATGCGCCCGACCACCAGAGAGACTCCCCTGGTAGCCAAGCGCGCCGCCTCCTGAAAGTTCACCCCCCGGGCTGTGACTAACGTGTCATCGGCGTAACAGATTACGCCCAGCCCGGCGGGGAAGTCACCTCGAAGGGCCCAGTCGTACCCCATGTTCCACAGGAGTGGTCCAAGGACAGACCCCTGCGGAACACCGCACGACATGGGCCGTCTACTTAAAACTTCATCTCGGTCCTCGTACATGACGGTACGCTCCTCTAAATAGTCTGCCACTAGCCGCCTCAGGTACTGTGGCACCCCATGATAGAGGAGTGCTTCCCTGATGCAGCTGAATGGCAGACTATTGAATGCGTTGGCGATGTCCAACGACACCGCCAACAGCACGCCGCCACAGCTCACTACGTCTTCGGTCACAGCCCTCAGGCGCAACACAGCACCGACCGTCGAACGCCCCGCTCGAAAACCGAATTGAGCGTCCGACAAATCGGGGCCGACCTCGCCAAGGTGCCGAACGATGCGGGCAGAGAGGACTCTCTCAAACAATTTACCCGCCTCGTCCAGCAACACGATGGGCCTGTAGGCTGCGTCCGAGTCGGTAGGCCGTCCCGGCTTCGTTAAAAGCACCAGCTTCCCGCTCTTCCAGCAGTCAGGGAAGCATCCGGACGCCAGGCTAGCGTCGAACACTTCCCTGAGGCGGTCCGACATGTGGTCGAGGGCGAGGGCCAAAGCTCGGGCAGGAATCCCGTCTGGCCCGGGGGCGGTGTTCTTGGAACGGATCCGTAGAACAGCCGCCCCTACCTCCGCCTCTGTGACGGGCGGAACGTCCTCACTTTCGACCTCCCCGTCGTGTCCGGCCAACAGGGCCATCGACGGGGGTGTGTGTTCCGCCCGTTGTGGGAAAAGGCCCTCAACCACTTCCTGCAGGAAGCTGGGCTGGAGAGTCTCCGTAAGGGGGGGGCCCGACGCGCGGAGCTTTCGTTGCGCCGCGCGATATGGGCGACCCCAGGGGTCACGATCGAGACCCTCCAGCATCTCCTTTCTCTTCTCCTCTTTGGCGCGGCTAATGGCCAGCTTCAGAGTTTTCCGCGCCTCTCGGTACTCCTCATGAAGCTGGTCCTCTTCACCCTCCTCGCGGTGACGACGCCGGCTGCGGGTGTAGGACCTCCGGGCACGGGTACAGGCCGCACGGAGGTCCGCCAACTCCTGGGACCACCAGTAGACCTCCTTCCTTGGAGGCCGACGACCTCGGACGCGGGGCATGGCCGCATCGCAAATCTGCGTAATCGCATCACGAAAGCGGCCTGCCCCCATGTCTACCTCCTCAGTCAGAGGCTGTGGAGACAGCCAAGAGTAGATGATGGCTGCCTCCTCTAGTAGGTCCCTGTCCATCTTCGTAACAGCCCACCGCGGGAAGCGGGAAGAACGCCGCGCCGTGTGACCCCTTCTGGGGTCCTGGGTCCGGGAGAGCTCAAATCGGATATACAGGTGATCCGAGAGCGTCTCAACCTCTTCCAGGACACGCCAGTTCCTTACTCGTGCGGCGAGAGCTGGGGTAGCGAACGAAAGGTCCACTATCGACCCCCCCTGCTGTCGCACGCACGTGTTGGTGGAGCCTCTGTTTAGGAGACAGAGGCCCACCGATGCCGCCCACTCCTCTACGGCATCACCCCGTGCGTCCGTCCTAGGGGAACCCCACGCAACGGACTTGGCGTTGAAGTCCCCCAGCACTAGGACGTGCCCAGACGCTAGTCGCCGGATCGAGGTCTCCAGGTTATTGAGGAAGACCTCGAAGTCGCTCAGACTCCGGTTGGGGGAGAAGTACACACCATATATGGTGATACCCCCCCAGTCGGCAGCAACATATCCAGTACCCTTGTCTCTTAGCGACAAGGGCGGGGAATGAGCCGCCGTGGAACCGACGACTGCCACGGAGCCGTCCCAGTCACCCAGCCAATTTGGACGGGGAGGAACGTAATAGGGCTCCGCGGCTACGGCGACACCTATCGACCACTCCGCCATGGTTTGCAGGAAAAGATCCTGCGCACCGGCAGAGTGGTTCAGGTTCGTCTGGACAAGGAGGTTGGAGACTTGGTCCATTACTGAACTGTCTCTACAACCTCCTCCATGGGCGACGACGACGACGCAGGATTGACGTCGGAGGCAGCCTGGGTCGATTGGCTAGCCCCCGAAGTTTGACGAGAAGTGCGGGGCGGCTTGCAGCCACCCTGCCCCATCTGATGGTTGGCGGGAAGATTTCCCGCCGCACACGCTGGGCAGTGAGGGGAGGCGGAGCAATCCGCCGCCTTGTGCCCCGGTCGACCGCAGCGGAAACATAGTCCACTGCAGTCAAAACAACTGGCGCACTTGACGCGGGTATGCCCCGTGGCGAGGCATTTAAAACACCTCATCGGTCTCGCCGCCAGGAGTGTGACTCTGGCGTTCACGAAACCGACGAGGATCTTTCCAGCGTCGCTCAAAGTTTTGGCCGACGCCACGGGACAACTGGCCCACACCGCGCCAAGGCCCCCTGGACCGGGGCGGATGGTGCCGATCCTGATGTTGTCCGCGCTGCATACTGTCTTCTCCCGAATTGCAACGCGGACATCCTCGACCGTGACTGAATCGTCCAGGCCCGAAATGCGCAACTCCGCGCACTTGATGGGCCTGGCGATCTTCACACCATCCGTGGCTGCGAAAATCTCCCGCATCTTCTCGGCAAAGGTGTCCGCCGTCTTTGCGCCTTCAGCCCCAGGGAACTCGAGGACTCGAGCTCCCGTCTGGGCGAGGCGCATCCTAACACCTACTCCACCGAATTCACCGGCGAGACTATCCCGGGCCTTCTTAAATACGGCTGCGTAGGATAGCCCGCTGTCGGTCGCCGTTGGTGACACGGAAACCACCACAGCCGCCGTTTTGGGTGTCACCAGTTTCCGGGGCTTCCCGGTGGCAGCCACTGCCACGGACGGTGCCTGCGGTGGAGATGGCGCACTTCCGGCAGCCTTCCTATTCCGGTTGCGGGACCGCTTCCCGCCTCCCTCGACTTTTTTCCACCCGTCGTTAGTGGGAGTGGACGTGGAGGGGGCCGATGTAGACGGACCAGGCACGGGCCCACAAGAGGGAGAAGCAGCCACAGTCGTCGCCCTCGGTGCCGGAGTGGGAAGCGGAGGGAACTCTGCTGCCACTTTTTCGTTTGACTTCGGCGCTTGCCCGGCCCTTCGTGCAGCCACTCTTGACGTAGCCTTAACCGGTCGACCAGCCTTCGGTGCATCTGCAGGCGCCGGTGCTGACGTCACCGCGGCATACGTCGCAGTCACGCGACCACCCGAGACGGGAAGCGGTGTCGGGACCGTTGCAGCGTTGGCCTTGGCCGCGGCAAGTGGTGGCCGAACGATAGGTGCCGGAGGCAGCCTTGCCTCCAGGCCCGCGAGGCGCCCGTCCATCATGCGCCACACTGCGTCAATAACTTGACGCAAGTGGGCATCCGGAACAGGGGATGGGGAGGGGGCAGGCTGCCGGACAACCGGGTTTGGCTGCTCAGAGCAATTCGCCTGTGCCCGAAATTGGGCGAACTGAGCGCTTAGCTCAGTGACCTGCCCCGTCAACACATCGTTTGCGGCCTGGAGGCGCGCCACGTCCCCAATGAGGGTCTCGACGACCCCAGAGATGGCGGAAGAGGAGTCCTTAAGGGCCCTAACAAAGGAACCCTTAAGGTTTGTGGACTTGGTGGCCACTTTGTGGATAACGGCCACCGCCGCGTTCGCTCTCTCCTGCATGGTCGATGGTGTTACGGGGTCAGAACCCCCTACCACCGGCGCTTGAATTTTTAGCAGGAGATCTGCAATCTCCTCCTCCGCCATGTTCTCGCCCTCCGCTCTAACTCGGACATAGGCCTCCCTCCCAGAGAAGGCGGAGCCCGACGGAGTCGAGACCGGCGTGCGCGACCTCCCTCTATGGCTACTAGCCACTTTGGGAGGAAGCATCTCCTGGGACGTGTCGCTGTCCTGATCTAAGGAGCGTCCGCGTTTACGACAGTCGGTAAGGCAGACCTCCACTTCCATCGACTCTAGGCTGTCTGCCATCGCAGCGGCGTTTCCGTCAGATGACAGGACAGACCTAGAACGCAGACGTTCCGATTGTCTTCTGCTCCCAGGAATCGAGCTGACTCCTGGGAGCTCCTTCAAGATAGGCGTTTCCAGTAAAACCTCCTTTTCCTTAGACGAAGTATTCGCCTTCTTCTCCTTCTTACTTTCTACCTTCTCCGTCTTTTTTTCTTCATTTATTTGTTTGTTTGTTTCAAATTTATTTAAGTACTCCATAATTAAACCCACGAGACGGGGAGAAATAAAGGTCGACCCGGGCAGAGATCCCCAATACCCGGGCAAGCGAAGGTTTATGCCCAACCGAGGAGTCCGCAGGTGCCCCGGCTGGGAGTGCGCTTGCGACTGAACTACCCATCAGCCATGCATCCCCTGGTCACGCACCAGAACACGGGATTCGGGGTGATTTTTTAGAGAGGTTTTCTTCCTCGCAGTCCGGGCGGCTAAGCCAAGACCCTCGTCCCCGATCGGAGTCGCAAAACATGACCACGACTCCTTTCGGGATTACGATATGCCGACGGTGGCAAGGAAACCAAATCCTCCCATGCCTGCTCGGTGGCAGTGTGAGTGCACGCCGAGCCCGCCCTCTTTCTCCACTGACGACAGCGGAGAAACTACGACCCATGGAAGGGTCCCTCCTTCGTGATTTTTTACCGAGGTTTTCATCCTCTTAGCTCCGAAGAGCGAAGAGCCAACAGAGGTATCGACAGACACGCCCGCTCTGTTGGGCCAAGCCTCAACCAAGTGGCCGAAGAAAGATGGCCTCCTCTTCATACTAGAATATTAGCCGTTGGCGATGACGCTGTCCTCAAAACTGAGGTACAAAAGGCAGCGTCATCGCCAACGTTTCCAGGGTGCACCACGTGGAGGTTTTCTAGACGGCACCCCTAGTTGGCCAGCCTAGTGAGACCCCTAGATACGAAGAAACTTGCGAAATCTAAGTAATTCTAAATCTGGAGAAATCTTCTAAATTCCGTAACTTGTTAACCATAGTCCCGATTCTTATGCGGTTTCCGGCTAAGGACAAGATTTTTTAGGGACTTTCGGGACCCATAGAGTTAGAGTCTCTAGGTAGAGGCAGATAAAAATTTCTCCAGATAACAAGCCAAAACTTTTTATTTAGCAATAGGATATTAGAATTAAGTAGTTAAGGATACCGCTCTCGCTCTATATAGAGCCAGAACTGATACTTTTATAATTTATATTTTTATTTGTATGTTATGATAGTGACAGGGACTATACATCCCCTCTAACATTGACAACTCCACTGCGGAGTTGAACGACTCTACATAGAGCAAAACTTTTTCATTACTTTAAATATATATATTTTAGCTATTTATATATTCCTCAACAAAACTTGTATGTACAGCTCTACGGTCTACATAGAGCCAAAACTGACCTTAGTTTACTTTATATAATTTAGCATAGTGACAGGGACTATACATCCCTTCATCGCTGACAACTCTACTGAGTGGAGTTGAACGGCTCTACATAGAGCAAAAATTTATTTTATTTACTTTTATAAATTTTAATTTCCTGTATATTTAGTTTATATGTTACTCTTAAGTTGACTAGATAGGATTAGGACACAGCAACGTTTTTGTCATTGTGTACTATAGCGATTACTTGTGACTTGCTTCTTTGCATATTTATTAGTCAATAGGATTTACGCTGTGTACTGTGTCTTTTGACCAGTATACTTAGTTTTAGTTTAGTAAATAAATATCAGGTACTTACCGGTGCTCATCCTGCCGCTCTCCGCACGGCGTGAGTAGAGTCCGCACCACCCGGTTACACCTGGAACACATAAATATATATTATACAAACTCACTTAGGATAGGACAAATCAAAATACTACTTTTAATCCTGTTATTTTTATATTGTTTAAGTAAATCTTATTATCAACATTAATTGATACTTCCGTGCTCTCCCCTCAAATAATGGCCACCTTCCGTACACCTGCCAAGAAGTCGGTTGAAAACCACCAAATCTCCCCAATTGAAGATGCAGTGAAGGCAGGACCTTCATCAAATCGGGTAACACAAGCATCTAACGTGAGACGTAGTATCGGAGAGTGGGAGTCAGGTAAAAATGATCCCAAGCCCTGCAGCTCGGATACACACCCCCATTTACCTAAACAACCAACTCCGGTGACGGCACCTGCGGCACCCCAGAAGCCGAAGCAGAAGGCAGCGCCCCCCCAGGAAGCGAAGATTGTAGCCCGTAGAGCATCTACGGAGGCAGCTGGGACGTCGCCGAAGCTTAAACAAGATGTCGGAAGGTCAGCAGATAGAATATCCCAGGCAAGGGTCTGGCTTCAGAGAGCGAAGACTTGCATTGGTGACTCTCGGAATCTGAGGACGGACCTTAAGCAGGGTATAATAGACGCAGTAGACCACCTCTACCAGCTCGTTAAAGAAGCGGAGACTGTAAAGAAAGGTACAGCAGCACGCAAAACAGCAGAGAAGAGTGTAAACACAGAGGTAATGGGGATAGGAACCGAGGAACAGCCAAAAATGGGGGACAAATTGGGGGAAACGGAAGGAAAGGAAATATTAGAGCTCTTGAAAAAACAAGGTGAAAAGATCGAAAAGACCTACCTGGAAATGGAAAACCTGAAACAAAAAATAGAGAGTCAACATAAGACCAGTGCGACCTATGCAGACGTAGCAGCAGCAACGGCCACGAGACCGAAATCGGACACAACAGCGCTGCACTCTATAGTGATCGCCTCCAAAGACGAGAAGGAGACTGGAGACGAAGTACTCGATAGAGTACGCAAAACCGTTAATGCCAAAGATGGCTGGATAACGGTGGAGCGAGTTCGCAAGGTCAAGGACAGGAAGATAATAGTGGGTTGCAGAACCGAAGAAGCTCGGGACAAGATCAAAGAGCGATTGAAAGGCGCAGCTAGCCACCTCCACGTCGAAGAAGTCAAGAATCAAGACCCTATGGTGGTCCTGAGAGACGTCTTATCGTATAACAGCGACGAAGACGTACTCACAGGATTACGAAACCAGAATAAAGAACTCTTCCAAAGTCTGGAAAAGAAAGATAATAGGGTAGAAATTAGGTACAGAAGGAAGGCAAGAAACCAGTATAGCAACCATGTCGTTTTAAAAGTGTCGCCAATATTATACTGCAGACTTATAGACAGGGGTTACTTGCATATTGACATGCAAAGAGTCAAGGTGGCAGAGCAGTCTCCACTGGTGCAATGCTCTGTGTGCTTGGGGTATGGGCATGGACGCAGGTTCTGTAAGGAATCAGTGCCGAAGTGCAGCCATTGCGGAGGACCCCATATGCGGCATGAATGCGCGGAATGGATGGCTGGAGCGCCACCCTCATGCTGTAACTGTACCGCAGCCAAGATGTTAGACGTGGAACACAATGCCTTTAGCTCGGAATGCACAGTGCGCAGGAAGTGGGAGGCATTGGCGAGAGCTAAAGTAGCATATTGCTAAGGTGGTTAACAATCGCTCACGGGCAGGCAGCCCCGCCAGAGGATACGCAGTCGCCCAGGCTAACCTCCAAAGAAAGGAGTTAGCAACGGCAGAACTAATGATTGAGGCCAAAGAGCGAAAGATCGCAATAGCACTGATCCAGGAGCCATATGTGGGCGGGGTCAAGAGGATGAAGGACTACCGTGGGGCGAGAGTCTACCAGAGTGCAGCAGTAGGAGATGGGACGGTGAAAGCGGCGATAGTTGTCTTTGACAGCGATCTTGACGTCATCCCGTGCCCGAAACTCACCAACAACAACATTGTTGTAGTGAGGATCCGAACCAGCGCCTGGGAAATCGCGGCGGTGTCCTTCTACTTTGAACCGGATCAACCCATAGGGCCATACCTGGATCAGCTAAAGAAAATCGGCGAAGAACTGGGCTCAAGAAGGCTGCTGCTGGGAGGTGACAGCAATGCTAAGAGTACCTGGTGGGGTAGCACCATAGAGGACCACAGGGGCGTTGACATGTCCGGGACCCTGGAGGAGACAGGATGGCAGGTATTGAACACCGGTGATACGCCCACTTTTGACACCATGAGAGGTAACAGGGCGTACACAAGCTACGTCGATATAACAGCATGTACCGACGACTTACTGGGACTAATAGATGATTGGAGGGTAGACCAATCAATGACGAGCTCAGATCACAACACCATAATGTTCCAAATTAAGCTCCAAAAGAGCAAGGGTTTCGGAGTTCAGAGAACCACCCGGCTCTATAACACCAAGAAAGCTAATTGGGAACAATTCATCACTAAATTAAGTGAACTAAAGACACAACATAACGTAAACAAAATAGCTATCGAAAACATCAATAATAAAGCCGAGTTAGAAGATATTGTTGTTAAATACACAGAAATAATCACCTCAGCATGCAAGGAGAGCATGCCAATAAAGAAAAACAAAGATACGATAACAGTCCCTTGGTGGAGTGAGGAGCTCGCAGAGAAAAAGAAAACTATGGTGACCTTCAGGAGAAGGATAAAAAACGCTGCGCCGCACCGTAGAGATAAAGTCGTCGAAGAATACCTGCAAAAGAAAGAAGACTATGAGTGCTACGCCAAGAAAGCCCGTACCGACAGCTGGAAAGAGTTCTGCGGGAAACAGGACAGAGAAGGAATGTGGGAAGGGATCTATAGGATCATTGGAAGAACCGCCAGGAGAGAAGAGGATATGACCCTCAAAACCAAAGAAGGTAAACACCTAAACCCCAAAGAATCGGCAGACTTACTAGCTGAGACATTCTACCCCGAAGACCTTGAGAGCTCGGACAACTCCGACCATCGCCGCACCAGAGAAGCGGCAGAGCGGGTAAACGAATGGAACCATGATGAGGAACATGACCCACCGTTTACTCCGCTGGAGCTAAAGATCGCGGCGGGGAGTTTTAACCCAAAGAAGGCCCCGAGAGCGGATGGCTTCACGGCAGACATCTGCAGCAGAGCAATCTCCCAGGATCCAGACGCTCTCCTTGCCCTATTCAACAAGTGTTTGCAGAAAGCGCACTTCCCGGACATCTGGAAGGAGGCCACAGTCGTGGTACTTAGAAAACCGGGCAAGGATGATTACACGAACCCCAAGGCGTATAGACCCATCGGTCTACTGCCAGTCTTGGGGAAGATCCTGGAGAAGATGATAGTAGCAAGGATGAAGTGGCAGTTAGTACCGCGGATTAGTACTCACCAGTATGGATTCATGCCCCAGAAGAGCACCGAGGACGCCCTCTATAGCCTAATACACCGCATCAAGGGTAAGGTTGAGCTGAAGAAGCTGGTCACTCTAGTGTCATTGGATATAGAGGGGGCCTTCGATAGCGCCTGGTGGCCGATAATCAGAGTTCGACTGGCAGAGGAAAAGTGTCCGGTAAATGTGAGGAGGCTACTCGATAGCTATCTCAGCTGCAGAAAGGTCAAAGTAAAATTTGCCGGGGAAGAAAGCACGAGGAACACCACGAAAGGTTGCGTGCAAGGGTCTATCGGCGGTCCAATTCTCTGGAACCTGCTTCTCGACCCACTATTGCGAGGACTCAGTGATAGGGGACACTACTGCCAGGCTTTCGCCGACGACATTGTGTTGGTATTTGATGGTGACACAGCGCTGGAAATACAGGGACGTGCAAATGCCGCTCTCGACTATGTGCAGCAATGGGGTGTAAGAAACCGGCTAAAGTTTGCGCCACATAAGACCTGCGCTATGGTTCTCACAAGGAAATTGAAGTACGATACCCCTTTGCTGTCCATGGGAGGGATCGACATTAGCATGTCAGAGGAAATTAAAATTTTGGGGCTCATCATTGACCACCGCCTTACTTTTAACACTCACGTAGCGGCTCAGTGTAGAAAGGCGATAGCCGTGTATAAGCAGCTAGCGAAAGCTGCCAGAGTTAGCTGGGGTCTCAATCCCGACATCATCAGGAGTATATATGTCGCGGTGATTGAGCCAATAGTGATGTATGCGGCAGCGGTATGGGCGCCTGCAGTTAAAAAGCTAGGGATACAAAAGCAGCTCAACATGGTGCAACGAGGATTCGCGCAGAAACTCTGCAAATCATATCGCACAGTCTCCCTGCACTCGGCACTGGTGCTGTCTGGGATACTGCCTCTCGACATCCGAGTGCAAGAAGCAGCCGCACTGTACGAGGCCAAGAGAGGGTTGTCTCAGACGGTGCTAGGAGATAGAGAGACCGATAGTGTGGTTAGTTTTGCGGAGGTACCTCATCCAGCTGTGTGGATGGCTTTGGACTTCGTATGTCTGGTAGACCAAAACCTTGTTGACAGGCACAATGTGCAGCAGGTGCGTATATTCACCGACGGCAGCAAGCTGGAGGGGAAGGTCGGAGCCGCACTTTCCGTATGGAACGGTGAGGTCGAGATTCAGACCCGAAAGTTCTGTCTGTCCGCGTACTGCACAGTCTACCAGGCAGAACTTCTGGCCATACACGAGGCCACTAAAGTAATCCTCAAAGGGGGGGAAAAGAGTTATGGGGTATACAGTGACTCGAGGGCAGCGCTCGAGACGATAATGAACCATGGCTCTTTGCACCCTCTCGCCGTAGGAACGCGGGAGAAACTTCGGCAAACCTTCTCCCAGGGCAAAGATGTTTCTTTGTTTTGGGTTAAGGCACATGCAGGTCTTCAGGGGAACGAAAGAGCAGACGAACTAGCAAAGGAGGCAGCACTTTTTTCTAAGAGAAAACCCGATTACGACCGGTGTCCGCTATCATACATTAGGAAGCAGATACGTAAGTTATCCGTATCCAAATGGGATGTGAGATATAAAATGGGAGACACCGCGTCAACAACTAAAATGTTTTTCCCAAGTGCATCCGACGCTTACAACGTCGTCAGAAAAATCCAGCCCGAGGGTCTGTTCACACAGATTCTCACAGGACATGGCGGATTCGCCCAATACCTGAATCGTTTCAGGTGCCGGGATAGTCCGTCATGCATCTGTGATCCGATGAAGGAGGAGACCGTTC
The DNA here is from genome assembly GCA_949752705.1 of Callimorpha dominula. Taxonomy (NCBI): domain Eukaryota; kingdom Metazoa; phylum Arthropoda; class Insecta; order Lepidoptera; family Erebidae; genus Callimorpha; species Callimorpha dominula. Next base: position 23,115 of record OX456991.1, read on the forward strand.
CTCACTTGCTAGTAGAGTGTCCAATGTTTAGCAGAAAACGCTACGAACTCCAGCAGAAAACGGGAATAGACATAACAATAGGCAATTTAAACGTATATATTAGTGAAAAAGAAAATTATAAATTGTTCCTAAGCTATTGCCATGAAATATGCAAAGTAGTAAATAAGAGAAATAAGGATGTATAAACCTCTGCTTAGTATATAATTATATAATATTATATTATTTAAGCTGAAACAATAATAGATATAAAATATTAGGAAGTAAGCATAAGTTTAGGATAAGTGTGTCAAAGTAAATAGTTATGTAATTCAAACCAGCACATTGTTGTCAAATAGTAATATAGAAATAGTAGTAGATATGTATATTGTACAATTTACATATAGTCACTTAGCTGTTAAACATAGATTTAAGATGGTAAATAAAATAAAAGAGTAACAAAGAGCCCTGAAAAATAATATCAGGGGAGAGCCAGAACACCCTGTGATGACGGGTGCCAAAAAAAAAAAAAAAAAAAAAAAAAAAAAAAAAAAAAAAAAAAAAAAAAAAAAAACCTAACCTAACCTAACCTAACCAGTTCCGTGCGTTTTGCGTCCGCGAGAACACTGTTTTTCGCTAGTTCCGCATTCGAAAAATCAGTTCAGTAGTAAAACTTGTGAAAGTCGTACCTTGCTATACATTAAAAGTTGCGCCGTCGCAAGTGCTACATGACAGTGAAAAGCGTTTTAAAATCGGTGCAGTTTTCGAGATTTTCCTAGAACATTGAGTGTTTTTGAAGGTTAAAATTTTGTTAAAACAAGTGAAAAGGCAATACAACTCTGGATCTAGATCGAGGACCTATACTTTTTCTACTGTGGGAGGGTGTGTCTCGGGAGTATCTAGCTTTTGAGACCCCTTCCAGATTTTTCTGCCCAGTGTCTGGAAAGTTATAACATCTTTTCCGAAAACCACGTGGCCACGAGGTGCCAGATACAGGATAGCTGGGAGGAAGCAGAGTGGGGAGCAGCGTGCAGGACGACAAGCTGTAGCGGAAACCGCTTAAAGCATCAAAATAAGTTAAGTGGTTAAAAAGATATAAACGCGTAAAGTGTTACTTCGTTTTGGCAACCCTAGCTCCAAGGGTAGATCGATAACCCCTATTTATTATCAGTATAAACAATAGACTATTAAGTGTAGACCAATTTGCAATTTTTTCAATTGAATTTTAAACTACTAGTTTAATAATAGAAGCCCATAAACTTTTTGAAAATTTAATTTACTATTCAGTGTCCAAGGGGGTGTAAATTTCACCCCTATACCAATAGTGACTATTTTATGTGAAAGGCGACGTGGAGCATCACAGTTAGAAACTTTTTTGAAGGAAATCGGACAACAGTTACTGAAGATATAAGCACTTTTAATTTTTAGGTCTTAGTTAGTGTTTAGATACAACCTATATTTGTACCTGTCTTTAAAGACACAAAAACAGACTTTTAAAATTCTTTTCTCCAGGCCCTTAAGGCTGGTACCCTTGGCTATAGGATCCGCTACTCAACTGATTTTTAGTACTTAAGAATACATGTTAGATTTAAGATTTCATGAAACCTAGGCAAAACCTACGCGGAGTTTCGGACTTCGGTTTTCAAAAACTTTGAGGAGACATAACTTTGGAACCAAGAGGCCGAGCGTAGTTCTGACGCCGCAGAAATTATTTTTTGGTGCGTACGAACCCGGCAAGTTCAAAAAATCGACTCTACCTAGACTTTTGGGGGGGGTCGATTCTGGTTTCTACTTACGAAACGGAAATTTTTATATAAACTTCAACCTCGAATAACTCAGGCACTGCTGATCCGATCGGGACAAACGAGGTATCGAAAAACTAGCCTACGCGGAGACCTATCCGGCGCCATCATCGGACCGACTCTATGTAGAGCCGCTCCAGAGTTGGGTTCTAGAAGTGGCAGTTTTTTTTTTTTTTGAGAACTGAAGTGCCGAAACCATTGCTTGGGGTCAAACAAAGTGTCAGCTATTTATATAGAGACCCAAGAAATTTTGAAATAAAATAATTTGTTTTGTTTATAAATATATAGTATAGTGACGGGGACTATACATCCCCAAAATACTGACAACTCTGCTGAGCAGAGTCGAACGGCTCTACATAGAGTAAAACTATATTTTCTTTTGTTTTAGTCTGTATGTATGTCTTATTTCTTGTAAGTTCATCTCTGACTTGTCATTACATTGACCGGGTTGACAGTTGCATCCCTGCAGCACAGGAGTACCTATACCTGCCGTATTGATAGCGCGTAAAGCTGTATTATTATTTTATAGATTATTAAAATTTGACTCATTTCTTTGCATATTTTGTATCTAGTACGCTTTGTACCGTAAGTTATCTTAATCTTTTATTGCTTTCTTCGATTTGTCGTATAAGTTGACTAGTCTACCGATAACGTTGTAATATTTTTGTGTTTAAATATCGTTTATTTGACTGATTAGGACTTACGCTGTGCACCGTGTCTCTTGACCGGTACACTTAGTATTAGTATATAGTAAAACATATATCGGGTACTTACCTGCGCGCATCCCACTGCTCGCCGCACGACGTACATAGAAACTCCGCCACCCGGTTACGCCTGGAAGAAATAAGACTTAGGTTAGTTATATACAACTTATACAAATTTACTTAGGATAGGACAAATAAATTTTTCTTTTGCTTAATTTTATTATTTTATTAAATTTTAGGGTGTTTATCTTTAACTTTCCTTGTGTTTATAACGTCGTGTGTCATTCTACAACACACTAAACACCTGACTTGATTTGAAACAAATCCTGTGACTCGTAGGCAATGTTTGGGTTCAGAACACCTGCCAAGAGAGCTATGGACACTTCTCCGAGAATCGAGAGCCAATTAGACGATAGGGCAGGATCCTCGAACTCACCAACACAGACATCAAAAGTGAGACGCAGCATAGGTGAATGGGAGGTAGGAAAAGTGGCAGGAAAAACGTCGCCTGTAAAGTCGCCGAGCAAAATTGTTCCCGGCGCTCCTACCAAACCAAAGGGCAAAACCGCCCCAACTGAGACAAAGGCACCAACGCGCCGTACATCAACAGAGGCGCCGACTCCATCGCCGACAGTACTCAAACCTAAGTACGCAACACGAACTGCGGAAGCTAGAGCTAACCTTGTCAAGGCCAAGACGCTTCTTGGTCAGTCAAGAAATCTAAAGGCAGATATCAAGGCGGATGTAACAACGGCGATTGAGAGACTGTATGAGTTGGTCAAAGAAGGGGAGGGGAGTAAGAAGCTGCAGGAAACAACCAATACCATAATCGAATCACAAGTACAGACAGTGTGTAACAGAGGTAGCGAAAACGAAGGCCAATTGACGAGGATGATGGAAGAACATATTAAAGCAATACAAGAAAACACGGAAAACTTGAGAAACCTGGAAAAGGCACTGGAAGATCAAAGACAGGAAACCAGCAGGACCACCTACGCCAGTATAGCAGCTAGAGAGCCCAGAAGGCAACCCCAGGAGCAAAGAACCTTACACTCCATGGTGATCGCATCAAAAGACACGACAGAGACGGGGGAAGAGGTCCTGGGGCAGATAAGGGAGGCAGTTAATGCGAAGGAAGGCTGGGTCACAATCGACCGTGTCAGGAAGGCCAAGGATCGCAAAGTGATAGTGGGATGTAGGACAGAAGAGGAGAGAGCAAAAATTAAGGAACGGTTGACCAGTTCAGGGGGAAATCTGATCGTGGAGGAAATGAAAAACAAAGATCCGTTGATCATGTTAAAAGATGTACTAAGGTACAACACAGATGAGGACATAGAAAAGGCGATCAGAACACAGAATGTTGACTTATTCCACAACCTCAGCAAAGAAGAAGACAGATTACAAATAAAATATAAAAAGAAATGTAGAAACCCCCATACACACCACGTCATAGTGGGTGTCTCTCCGCAGCTCTGGAACCGAATCTTACAGAAAACCGTATTACATATTGATATTCAACGCATAAGAGTAGAAGACCAGTCCCCCCTAGTACAGTGTACATGTTGTTTGGGGTATGGTCACTCAAAGCGATTCTGTAAAGAGACTGTGGATAGATGTAGTCACTGTGGCGGCCCTCACATAAGGGCTCAATGCGCCGACTTGCTCGCTGGGGTAGCCCCATCATGCGTAAATTGTGTACACGCAAAAACAAATAACGCAGAGCACAATGCGTTTAGTAATGAATGCCCTGTGCGCAGGAGATGGGAGGCACTTGCTAGAGCGAGAGTAGCGTATTGCTAAAGTTGATCTGGTCAACAACAGGGCAGGCAACCCCACCAGCAGTTATGCAGTAGTTCAAGCCAACCTCCAAAGAAAGGAGCTTGCAACCAACGAGCTCATGATAGAAGCTGCCGAGCGGAAGTTAGCTTTCGCCTTGGTCCAGGAGCCATATGTGGGTGGGATTCGGAGAATGAAGAGCTACCGAGGAGTGCGTATTTACCAATGCGAGGATGATGGAAGCGGGACTGTCAAGGCGGCGGTGGTTGTATTCAACTCCAACCTTGATGTCATACAGTGCCCAGAACTTACCACGAACAACATCGTAGTGGTGAGGATCCGGTCCAAAGCATGGGAGATCGCAGTAGTCTCTTTGTACTTTGAACCCGACCAGGACATAGAGCCTTACCTGGATCAACTAAAAAGAGCGGTAGCGAAGGCGGGCCCAAAAAGACTGCTCATTGGAGGCGATGCCAATGCTAAGAACACCTGGTGGGGAAGCACCATAAACGACCACAGGGGTACAGAACTGTCCGGGACCCTGGAAGAGTCAAACCTGCAGGTATTAAACCGGGGCGAAACACCAACCTTCGACACAATACGGGGAAACAGGAGGTATACCAGCCATGTGGACATTACAGCTTGCTCCACGAATATGATCCAACTGGTAACAGACTGGCAACTCGACGAAGGAGTGACAAGCTCAGACCACAACACCATCCTCTTCAAAATACACCTGCGTAAAGAGAAAGGGATATGCATTCAACGCACGACCCGCCTATATAATACTACGAAGGCGAATTGGGAGAGGTTTGATGAAAAACTGAAACAATTCATAACCGATAACAACATCACTCCGGTAGCTATAGGCGAAGTCGAAGAAACAACCCAGCTGGATGCACTAACTAACACCCTAACAAACTGTATAACAGCAGCGTGTAAGGAGAACATACCTAAAAAGGCTGCAACAACCAGGCTCTCAATGCCGTGGTGGTCTGATGAGCTTGCACAATTGAAAAAAGATATGGTCACCAAGAAACGCCGTATTAAACGAGCAGCGCTTGATCGTAAAGAGAGAGTTGTCGGTCAATACCTGCAGGCCAAAGAAAACTATGAGTGCCAAGCCAAGAAAGCCCAGATACAAAGCTGGAAAACATTTTGCGAGAGACAAGACAGAGAGGGAGTGTGGGAGGGAATCTACAGAGTAATGAGTAAGACCGCAAAGCGACAGGAAGACCTGCCGCTAAAAAAGGACGGTGTGTACCTAAACCCAATGGAATCAGCTGCCTTACTAGCTGCAACATTTTTCCCCGAAGATACCGCAGAGACGGATAGTGAACACCATCGCCACATAAGACTACTAGCACGAGAGATAAACGCCCCGGGTCATGATAACCTCAGAGATCCGCCGTTTACCATAGACGAGCTAAGGACCGCGATGGTGAGCTTTAATCCCAAGAAAGCACCAGGAGCGGACGGCTTCACCGCGGATATCTGTTGTCGAGCAATCTCTCAGGATTTGGACGTGTACCTTGCCCTGTACAACAAGTGCCTAGAGATAGGTTACTTCCCGGACATTTGGAAGGAGGCCACAGTGGTGGTACTGAGAAAACCGGGCAAGGACGATTATCAGAACCCCAAGGCCTATAGGCCCATCGGTCTGCTACCAGTCTTGAGTAAGATCGTAGAGAAGATGATAGTAGCAAGGATCAGGTGGCACCTAGTACCGAGGATTAGTACTCGTCAGTACGGCTTTATGCCCCAGAGGAGCACCGAGGACGCCCTCTATAATCTAGTGAACCATGTTAAGGGCAACATAGAGCTAAAGAAGCTCGTAACCCTAGTCTCACTGGACATAGAGGGGGCCTTCGATAGCGCATGGTGGCCGGCTATAAAAGTCAGACTGGCTGAGGAAAAGTGTCCGGTCAATATAAGGAGGCTACTGAATAGCTATCTCGACAATAGGAGAGTCGGCCTAAGGTATGCTGGGGAGGTACACATAAAGAACACCCAGAAAGGTTGCGTCCAGGGATCTATCAGCGGCCCGATACTCTGGAACCTGCTCCTCAACCCACTATTGCAGCAACTAGAACAACGGAAAATATATTGTCAGGCGTATGCAGATGATGTCGTCCTTGTATTCACGGGGGATACGGCACTTGAAATATCAAGGCAGGCCAACGCAGCCCTCGCGTATGTTCAGGATTGGGGAGACAAGAACAAATTGAAGTTCGCAGCGCACAAAACGTGCTCTATGTTACTAACGCGAAAACTGAAGTACGACACTCCACTCTTGACCATGGGAGGGGTCTGCATTGAAATGTCAAAAGAAATCAAAATCCTGGGTCTCACAATTGACAACAAACTGACATTCAACTCACACGTCGCTAATATATGTAGGAAGGCTACAGACATCTACAAACAGCTCTCCCGCGCGGCGAAAGTCAGTTGGGGTCTACACCCCGAGATCATTAGGACAATATACACAGCAGCCATCGAACCCGTGATCACTTACGCGGCGAGCGTGTGGGCGCCTGCAGCTCTAAAGATAGGCGTACAGAAAGCACTGAACGCAGTGCAGCGAGGTTTCGCTCAGAAGCTGTGCAGATCCTACCGCACGGCATCTCTGAACTCGGCATTAGTGCTAGCCGGGATACTGCCTCTCGACCTCAGAATACAGGAAGCAGCCGCACTGTATGAAGCGAGGAGAGGGTCGTCCCGGTTTGTGCTCGGAGATAGAGAGGTAGAGCGTGTGGCGGCGTTTGCGGAGGTTCCTCACCCGGCGACACATATGGCACTGAGTTTCGTGAGCTTGATGACTCAAGCTGAGGTTGAACAGTACAACGTGCAAGCGGTGCGTATTTACACCGACGGCAGCAAGATTGACGGCAAGGTCGGAGCGGCACTTTCCATATGGAATAGCGAGGCCGAGATCAAAGCTGTCAAGCTCAGTCTGTCCGCGTACTGCACGGTGTACCAGGCGGAACTCCTTGCCATATGTAGAGCAACAAGTGAGGTACTGAAGCGTAACGGACGTACTTTCGGTATATACAGCGACTCTAGATCTGCCTTGGAGACCGTCACAAACCACGGAGCACTGCATCCACTTGCTATGAAGGCGCGCGATAACCTGAAAAAAGCTTTTAGTGTAGATAAACATATAGTTTTATTTCATATCAAAGCTCACGCGGGACATGCAGGTAATGAACGCGCGGACTTTCTGGCGAAAGAGGCCGCACTTTCGAGCCGGAGGAAGCCTGATTATGATCGTTGCCCGATCTCATTCGTCAAAAGGTCTATCCGCGAGGATACCCTGGATGAATGGAACAGAAGGTACCAGTTAGGCGAAACCGCCTCCGTCACGAAAGTGTTCCTTCCAAATGCGGTGGACGCCTATCGTACAGTAAGGAGAATTAAGTTAACTTCAAAAGTAACGCAGGTGCTCACAGGACATGGGGGATTCTCCCAATACCTATACAGGTTTAAATGTAAGGATAACCCCTCGTGCATCTGCGAGCCAGATAGGGAGGAGAGCGTTTTGCACTTACTGTTAGAATGCCCAGTGCATGAAAAACTTAGACACGATCTTGCACAACAAATAGACATGAAAATATGCAAAGAAAATCTAAGTACGATCATAGGAAATAAGAAAATAAATAGTTACTTAATAAAATACTGCGAAAAAATTGTAGAAATAGTAAATAATAGAAATAGAGTAGACTAAGCATTTGTTATGTTATATATATATGTTAATATATAATAAATAGCAAAGATAAGGCACCATAGCAAATAAGAAAAATTGTAACTAGGGTAAGTAGCTAATTAAAGTGTAATATGTAATAGAATAAGAAAAGAAAGGCACAACATTAGATAGTAACATTATTGTAATAGAATATAAAGAGCCGTTGTTTTAAATAATAGTATTGTTATGAGTTTAAATCAATAACTATAGAATAGGCCCTTGCAAGGGTCGTCATTTAAAAATCTTGTATGAGTAGACCAAGTAGTAATAAAAACAATCTGTGACGCTTACATGAGTCACAGGACAATGTAATCAACACCCTGTGATGACGGGTGCGTCTTATTAAAAAAAAAAAAAAAAAAACCTAACCTAACCTAACCTAACCTTTTTTTTTTTTTTTTTTTTGTGCGTGTGGAAACCCCCTCGGGCCGTCACCCCACCGGGGTTTTCGGTGGGGCGGTGTGTCGGAATCGAACCGACTAAAACCACACGGTGTGCCGTACTGCGCCCTAAGTAGGAGGGATCCGGGAACAGCTTTTATTAAGACATCCGGACCCCCCCTAGCGCCTGCCCGCAAAAGCGCGGGCACCACCTTCGGGTAAAAACCTCTCAATTAGGCGACGTCCAGGCACACGCGGACGCCGCCTCCTCGCGGGGGGCCACTATAGCGGGTGAAGGGGAAAAACCCATCCCGTCCACCCGCGGCCACACTCAGGGCGGCATGAGGCGCTGGTAAGCGCGCCTCCGCCGCCCGGTTCGCCGGCGGCGAATTAGGTCCGAGTGGAGATCGTCTTCCCGGACCCTTTCCGCCGCCTCCTTCTGCGAGATGACGTCCTCACAGAAGGTCGCGACCGCGGTAAAATTCCTGTCGCTACCGGCCATGGAGCGTATGACGGCCGGTAGCGAGAGATCCCCTCCGATGACTGCAGTGAGGGCCCGACGCTGCGTCGCCCAGGCGGAGCAAACCGCCAGCGTGTGCTGAGCCGAGTCCTCCCTACAGTCGCAGTGATGACAGGCGGGACTCAGTTCCCTCCTAGCGACCGAGTGCAGGTACTTCCCGAAGCAGCCGTGCCCGGAAAGAACCTGCGTCAGTCGGAAGGAAAGGGTCCCGTGCTGCCGCCCTGCCCACTCGACGATGACCGGCTGGAGCGCCTCCACGGCGGCAAAGCCAGCACGTGGAGCCTCCAGCCGGGACGACCAACGAGCCATGGTGGCTCGGCGAGCGGCCTCACGCCATTCGCGTACCTCTTCGGGCGGGGGCCGACTGCCGCTTCCCGCCCGGAACTCAGCCGTTCGCCGATATACTTCGGCGAGCACTTCCGCCTCCAAATCCCACGGGGGAGTCCCGGCCAACGCGCACGCCGCCTCCGTCGACACGGTGCGGTATCCGCGTATGGCTCTAACCGCCATAACCCTCTGAGGGCGCCAGAGGCGCGCCCTATTCTGGGCGGTCAGAGCTCCCGCCCACACCGGTGCACCGTACAGTGCCATTGACCGGACAACCCCCGTGTACAACCGTCTTGTAGCGACGCTGGGTCCGCCCAAATTGGGCAAGAGTCGCCCAAGGGCGGACGCAGCGCCGACCAGCTTCGGAGCAAGCTGTCGGAAGTGCTCGTCGAAGAGCCACCTACCGTCGAGGATCAGGCCCAGATACCTTATGTGGGCCCGAACCGGTACGAGAACCGAGTTGACTACGATGGAGGCGCCAGGGGGTGGACCACGACGAGGCCCATGAAATAAAAGGGCCTCCGTCTTATCCAGGGCCACCCGCAGACCCAGCGCCTCGATGCGACCGACCACCAGAGAGACACCTCTGGTGGCCAAACGCGCCGCCTCTTGGAAGTTCGCCCCCCGGGCTGTGACCAGTGTGTCGTCGGCGTAACAGATTACGCCCATCCCGGGGGGGAAGTCGCCTCGAAGGGCCCAGTCGTACCCCATGTTCCACAGGAGTGGTCCAAGGACAGACCCCTGCGAAACACCGCACGACATGGGCCGACTACTCAAAACACCATCTCGGTCCTCGTACACGACGGTACGCTCCTCTAGATAGTCTGCCACTAGCCGCCTCAGGTACCCTGGCACTCCGTGATAGTGGAGTGCTTCCCTGATGCAGCTGAATGGCAGACTATTGAACGCGTTGGCGATGTCCAACGACACCGCCAACAGCACGCCGCCACAGCTCACTACCTCTTCGGTCACGGCCCTCAGGCGCAACACAGCGCCGACGGTCGAACGCCCCGCTCGAAAACCGAATTGGGCGTCCGACAAATCGGGGCCGACCTCGCCAAGGTGCCGGACGATGCGGGCAGAGAGGACCCTCTCAAACAATTTACCCGCCTCGTCCAGCAACACGATGGGCCTGTAGGCTGCGACCGAGTCGGTAGGCCGTCCCGGCTTCGTTAAAAGCACCAGCTTCCCGCTCTTCCAGCAGTCAGGGAAGCATCCGGACGCCAGGCTAGCGTCGAACACCTCCCTGAGGCGGTCCGACATGTGGTCGAGGGCGAGGGCCAAAGCTCGGGCAGGGATCCCGTCTGGCCCGGGGGCGGTGTTCTTGGAACGGATCCGTAGAACAGCCGCCCCTACCTCCGCCTCTGTGACGGGCGGAACGTCCTCACTTTCGACCTCCCCGTCGTGTCCGGCCAACAGGGCCATCGACGGGGGTGTGTGTCCCACCCGTTGCGGGAAAAGGCCCTCAACCACATCCTGCAGGAAGCTGAGCTGGAGAGTCTCCGTAAGGGGGGGGCCCGACGCGCGGAGCCTTTGTTGTGCCGCGCGATATGGGCGACCCCAGGGGTCACGATCGAGACCCTCCAGCATCTCCTTTCTCCTCTCCTCTTTGGCGCGGCTAATGGCCAGCTTCAGAGTTTTCCGCGCCTCTCGTTACTCCTCATGAAGCTGGTCCTCCTCGCCCTCCTCGCGGTGACGACGCCGGCTGCGGGTGTAGGACCTCCGGGCACGAGTACAGGCCGCACGGAGGTCCGCCAACTCCTGGGACCACCAGTAGACCTCCTTCCTTGGAGGCCGACGACCTCGGACGCGGGGCATGGCCGCATCGCAAATCTGCGTAATCGCATCGCGAAAGCGGCCTGCCCCCATGTCTACCTCCTCAGTCAGAGGCTGCGGAGACAGCCATGAGTAAATAATAGCTGCCTCCTCTAGTAGGTCCCTATCCATCTTCGTAACAGCCCACCGCGGGAAGCGAGAAGAACGCCGCGCCGTGTGACCCCTTCTGGGGTCCTGGGTCCGGGAGAGCTCAAATCGGATATACAGGTGATCCGAGAGCGTCTCAACCTCTACCAAGACACGCCAGTTCCTTACTCGTGCGGCGAGAGCAGGGGTAGCGAACGAAAGGTCCACTATCGACCCCCCCTGCTGTCGCACACACGTATTGGTGGAGCCTCTGTTTAGGAGACAGAGGCCCACCGATGCCGCCCACTCCTCTACGGCATCACCCCGTGCGTCCGTCCTGGGGGAACCCCACGCAACAGACTTGGCGTTGAAGTCCCCCAGCACTAGGACGTGCCCAGACGCTAGTCGCCGGATCGAGGTCTCCAGGTTATTGAGGAAGACCTCGAAGTCGCTCAGACTCCGGTTGGGGGAGAAGTAGACACCATATATGGTGATCCCCCCCCATTCGGCAGCAACATATCCAGTACCCTTGTCTCTTAGCGACAAGGGCGGGGAATGAGCCGCCGTGGAGCTGACGACTGCCACGGAGCCGTCCCAGTCACCCAGCCAATTTGGACGGGGAGGAACGTAATAGGGCTCCGCGGCTACGGCGACACATATCGACCACTCCGCCATGGTTTGCAGGAAAAGATCCTGCGCACCGGCAGAGTGGTTCAGGTTCGTCTGGACAAGGAGGTTGGAGACTTGGTCCATTACTGGACTGTCTCTACAACCTCCTCCATGGGCGACGACGACGACGCAGGATTGACAACGGAGGCAGCCTGGGTCGATTGGCTAGCCCCCGAAGTTTGTCGAGAAGTGCGGGGCGGCTTGCAGCCACCCTGCCCCATCTGATGGTTGGCGGGAAGATTTCCCGCCGCGCACACAGGGCAGTGAGGGGCGGCGGAGCATTCCGCCGCCTTGTGCCCCGGTCGACCGCAGCGGAAACATAGTCCGCTGCAGTCAAAGCAGCTGGCGCACTTGACGCGGGTGTGTCCCGTGAAGAGGCATTTAAAGCACCTCATCGGTCTCGCCGCCAGGAGCGTGACTCTGGCGTTCACGAAACCGATGAGGACTCTTCCGGCGTCGCTCAAAATCTTGGCCGACGCCATGGGACAACTGGCCCACACCGCGCCAAGGCCCCCCGGACCGGGGCGGATGGTGCCGACCCTGATGTTGTCCGCGCTGCAACCCGTCTTCTCCCGAATTACAACGCGGACATCCTCGACCGTCACTGAATCGTCCAGGCCCGAAATGCGCAGTTCCGCGCACTTGGTGGGCCTGGCGATCTTTACACCATCCGTGGCTGCGAATATCTCCCGCATCTTCTCGGCAAAGGTGTCCGCCGTCTTTGCGCCTTCAGCCCCAGGGAACTCGAGGACTCGAGCTCCCGTTTGGGCGAGGCGCATCCTCACACCCACGGCCCCAAATTCACCGGCCAGACTATCCCGAGCCTTCTTAAAGACAGCCGCGTAGGATAGCCCGCCGTCCCCCGCCGCCGGCGACAGGGTTACGACCACAGCCGCCGTTTTGGGTGGCACCAGTTTCCGGGGCTTTTTTGAGGCAGTCACTGCCACGGATGGTGCCTGCGGCGGAGACGGTGCACTCTTGGCAGCCTTCTTATTGCGGTTGCGGGACCGCTTATTCCCTCCCCCGACCTTCTGCCACCCGTCACTGGAAGCGGCAGACGTGGAGGGGGCAGATGCGGACGGACCAGGCACAAGCTCAGCACCGGCGACAACAGCTGTCGCATTCATCCCCTTCGGTGCTGGAGTGGGAAGCGGAGGGAATTGTGCTGTCACCTTTTCGACGGCCTTCGGCGGTTGGCCGGCCTTTGGTGCAACTGCTTTTGACGCAGCCTTGGCCGGTCGACCAGCCTTCGGTGCGGCTGCAGGCGCCGGTGCCGACGTCGCCGCGGCATACGTCACTGTCACGCGGCCACCCGAGACGGGAAGAGGTGTCGGGACCGTTGTCGCATTAGCCCTGGCCGCGGCGAGTGGCGGCCGCACAATAGGTGCCGGAGGAAGCCTTGCCTCCAGGCCCGCGAGGCGCCCGTCCATCATGCGCCACACTGCGTCAATAACCTGACGCAAGTGGGAATCCGGAACGGGGGATGGGGAGGGGGCAGGTTGCCGGGCAACCGGGTTTGGCTGCTCAGGGCAATTCGCCTGTGCCCGAAATTGGGCGAACTGAGCGCTGAGCTCGGTGACCTGCCCCGTCAATAAATCGTTTGCGGCCTGGAGGCGCGCCACGTCCCCAATGAGGGTCTCGACGACCCCGGAGATGGCGGAAGAGGAGTCCTTAAGGGCCCTAACAAAGGAACCCTTAAGGTTCGTGGACTTGGTGGCCACTTTGTGGATAATGGCCACCGCCGCGTTCGCTCTCTCCTGCATGGTCGATGGTGTTTGGGGGACAGAACCCCCTACCACCGGCTCTTGTATTTTTAGCAGGAGATCCGCAATCTCCTCCTCCGCTACACCTTCGCCCTCCGCTCTAGCTCGGACATAGGCTTCCCTCCCAGAGAAGGCGGAGCCCGACGGAGCCGAGATCGGCGTGCGCGACCTCCCTCTATGGCTACTAGCCACTTTGGGAGGAAGCATCTCTTGGGACGTGTCGCTGTCCTGATGTGAGGAGCGTCCGCGTTTACGACTGTCATTGCCGCGGACCTCAACCTCCATCGCCTCTTGGTTGTCCGTCGTCGTACCGGAATTTGCGTCCGACGACACGACAGATCTGGAACGCAGGCGTTCCGAGTACCTTCTGCTTCCAGAAGTCAAATTGACTTCTGGGAGCTCTTCCGAGATAGGCGTCGCCAGTAAAACCTCTTCTTCATAAGATGAGGTGTCCACCTTCTTTTCGTTCTTCTCCTTCTGCATCTTATTATCTACCTTCTCCTTTCTTTCTTCGGTTGATTTGTTTAACCTAACCTAACCTAACCTAACCTAACCTAACCTAACCTTTTTTTTTTTTTTTTTTTTTGTGCGTGTGGAAACCCCCTCGGGCCGTCACCCCACCGGGGTTTTCGGTGGGGCGGTGTGTCGGAATCGAACCGACTAAAACCACACGGTGTGCCGTACTGCGCCTTAAGTAGGAGGGATCCGGGAACAGCTTTTATTAAGACATCCGGACCCCCCCTAGCGCCTGCCCGCAAAAGCGCGGGCACCACCTTCGGGTAAAAACCTCTCAATTAGGCAACGTCCAGGCACACGCGGACGCCGCCTCCTCGCGGGGGGCCACTATAGCGGGTGGAGGGAAAAAACCCGTCCCGTCCACCCGCGGCCACACTCAGGGCGGCATGAGGCGCTGGTAAGCGCGCCTCCGCCGCCCGGTTCGCCGGCGGCGAATTAGGTCCGAGTGGAGATCGTCCTCCCGGACCCTTTCCGCCGCCTCCTTCTGCGAGATGACTTCCTCACAGAAGGTGGCGACCGCGGTAAAATTCCTGTCGCTACCGGCCATGGAGCGTATGACGGCCGGTAGCGAGAGATCCCCTCCGATGACTGCAGTGAGGGCCCGACGCTGCGTCGCCCAGGCGGAGCAAACCGCCAGCGTGTGCTGAGCCGAGTCCTCAGGCGGGACTCAATTCCCTCCTAGCGACCGAGTGCAGGTACTTCCCGAAGCAGCCGTGCCCGGAAAGAACCTGCGTCAGTCGGAAGGAAAGGGTCCCGTGCTGCCGCCCTGCCCACTCGACGATGACCGGCTGGAGCGCCTCCACGGCGGCAAAGCCAGCACGTGGAGCCTCCAGCCGGGACGACCAACGAGCCATCGTGGCTCGGCGAGCGGCCTCACGCCACTCGCGTACCTCTTCGGGCGGGGGCCGACTGCCGCTTCCCGCCCGGAACTCAGTCGTCCGCCGATAAACTTCGGCGAGCACTTCCGCCTCCAAATCCCACGGGGGAGTCCCGGCCAACGCGCACGCCGCCTCCGTCGACACGGTGCGGTAGCCGCGTATGGCTCTAACCGCCATAACCCTCTGAGGGCGCAAGAGGCGTGCCCTATTCTGGGCGGTCAGAGCCCCCGCCCACACCGGTGCACCGTAAAGTGCCATTGACCGGACAACCCCCGTGTACAGCCGTCTCGTAGCGACGCTGGGTCCACCCAAATTGGGCAAGAGTCGCCCAAGGGCGGACGCAGCGCCGACCAGCTTCGGAGCAAGCTGTCGGAAGTGCTCGTCGAAGAGCCACCTGCCGTCGAGGATCAGGCCCAGATACCTTATGTGGGCCCGAACCGGTACGAGGACCGAGTTGACCTCGATAGAGGCGCCAGGGGGTGGACCACGACGGGGCCCATGAAATAAAAGGGCCTCCGTCTTATTCAGGGCCACCCGCAAACCCAGCGCCTCGATGCGCCCGACCACCAGAGAGACTCCCCTGGTAGCCAAGCGCGCCGCCTCCTGAAAGTTCACCCCCCGGGCTGTGACTAACGTGTCATCGGCGTAACAGATTACGCCCAGCCCGGCGGGGAAGTCACCTCGAAGGGCCCAGTCGTACCCCATGTTCCACAGGAGTGGTCCAAGGACAGACCCCTGCGGAACACCGCACGACATGGGCCGTCTACTTAAAACTTCATCTCGGTCCTCGTACATGACGGTACGCTCCTCTAAATAGTCTGCCACTAGCCGCCTCAGGTACTGTGGCACCCCATGATAGAGGAGTGCTTCCCTGATGCAGCTGAATGGCAGACTATTGAATGCGTTGGCGATGTCCAACGACACCGCCAACAGCACGCCGCCACAGCTCACTACGTCTTCGGTCACAGCCCTCAGGCGCAACACAGCACCGACCGTCGAACGCCCCGCTCGAAAACCGAATTGAGCGTCCGACAAATCGGGGCCGACCTCGCCAAGGTGCCGAACGATGCGGGCAGAGAGGACTCTCTCAAACAATTTACCCGCCTCGTCCAGCAACACGATGGGCCTGTAGGCTGCGTCCGAGTCGGTAGGCCGTCCCGGCTTCGTTAAAAGCACCAGCTTCCCGCTCTTCCAGCAGTCAGGGAAGCATCCGGACGCCAGGCTAGCGTCGAACACTTCCCTGAGGCGGTCCGACATGTGGTCGAGGGCGAGGGCCAAAGCTCGGGCAGGAATCCCGTCTGGCCCGGGGGCGGTGTTCTTGGAACGGATCCGTAGAACAGCCGCCCCTACCTCCGCCTCTGTGACGGGCGGAACGTCCTCACTTTCGACCTCCCCGTCGTGTCCGGCCAACAGGGCCATCGACGGGGGTGTGTGTTCCGCCCGTTGCGGGAAAAGGCCCTCAACCACTTCCTGCAGGAAGCTGGGCTGGAGAGTCTCCGTAAGGGGGGGGCCCGACGCGCGGAGCTTTCGTTGCGCCGCGCGATATGGGCGACCCCAGGGGTCACGATCGAGACCCTCCAGCATCTCCTTTCTCTTCTCCTCTTTGGCGCGGCTAATGGCCAGCTTCAGAGTTTTCCGCGCCTCTCGGTACTCCTCATGAAGCTGGTCCTCTTCACCCTCCTCGCGGTGACGACGCCGGCTGCGGGTGTAGGACCTCCGGGCACGGGTACAGGCCGCACGGAGGTCCGCCAACTCCTGGGACCACCAGTAGACCTCCTTCCTTGGAGGCCGACGACCTCGGACGCGGGGCATGGCCGCATCGCAAATCTGCGTAATCGCATCACGAAAGCGGCCTGCCCCCATGTCTACCTCCTCAGTCAGAGGCTGTGGAGACAGCCAAGAGTAGATGATGGCTGCCTCCTCTAGTAGGTCCCTGTCCATCTTCGTAACAGCCCACCGCGGGAAGCGGGAAGAACGCCGCGCCGTGTGACCCCTTCTGGGGTCCTGGGTCCGGGAGAGCTCAAATCGGATATACAGGTGATCCGAGAGCGTCTCAACCTCTTCCAGGACACGCCAGTTCCTTACTCGTGCGGCGAGAGCTGGGGTAGCGAACGAAAGGTCCACTATCGACCCCCCCTGCTGTCGCACGCACGTGTTGGTGGAGCCTCTGTTTAGGAGACAGAGGCCCACCGATGCCGCCCACTCCTCTACGGCATCACCCCGTGCGTCCGTCCTAGGGGAACCCCACGCAACGGACTTGGCGTTGAAGTCCCCCAGCACTAGGACGTGCCCAGACGCTAGGCCTCCCTCCCAGAGAAGGCGGAGCCCGACGGAGTCGAGACCGGCGTGCGCGACCTCCCTCTATGGCTACTAGCCACTTTGGGAGGAAGCATCTCCTGGGACGTGTCGCTGTCCTGATCTAAGGAGCGTCCGCGTTTACGACAGTCGGTAAGGCAGACCTCCACTTCCATCGACTCTAGGCTGTCTGCCATCGCAGCGGCGTTTCCGTCAGATGACAGGACAGACCTAGAACGCAGACGTTCCGATTGTCTTCTGCTCCCAGGAATCGAGCTGACTCCTGGGACCTCCTTCAAGATAGGCGTTTCCAGTAAAACCTCCTTTTCCTTAGACGAAGTATTCGCCTTCTTCTCCTTCTTACTTTCTACCTTCTCCGTCTTTTTTTCTTCATTTATTTGTTTGTTTGTTTCAAATTTATTTAAGTACTCCATAATTAAACCCACGAGACGGGGAGAAATAAAGGTCGACCCGGGCAGAGATCCCCAATACCCGGGCAAGCGAAGGTTTATGCCCAACCGAGGAGTCCGCAGGTGCCCCGGCTGGGAGTGCGCTTGCGACTGAACTACCCATCAGCCATGCATCCCCTGGTCACGCACCAGAACACGGGATTCGGGGTGATTTTTTAGAGAGGTTTTCTTCCTCGCAGTCCGGGCGGCTAAGCCAAGACCCTCGTCCCCGATCGGAGTCGCGAAACATGACCACGACTCCATTCGGGATTACGATATGCCGACGGTGGCCAGGAAACTAAATTCCCCATGCCTGCTCGGTGGCAGTGTAAGTGCACGCCGAGCCCGTCTTCCTTCTCCACTGAGGACAGCGGAGAAACTCCGACCCATGGAAGGGTCCCTCCTTCGTGATTTTTTACCGAGGTTTTCATCCTCATAGCTCCGAAGAGCGAAGAGCCAAGAGAGGAATCGGCAGAAACGCCCGCTCTGTTGGGCCAAGCCTCAACCAAGTGGCCGAAGAAAGATGGCCTCCTCTTCATACTAGAATATTAGCCGTTGGCGATGACGCCGTCCTCAAAACTGAGGAACAAAAGGCAGCGTCATCGCCAACGTTTCCAGGGTGCACCACGTGGAGGTTTTCTAGACGGCACCCCAACCTAACCTAACCTAACCTTTTTTTTTTTTTTTTTTTTTTTTTTTTTTTTTTTTGTGCGTGTGGAAACCCCCTCGGGCCGTCACCCCATCGGGGTTTACGATGGGGCGGTGTGTCGGAATCGAACCGACTAAAACCACACGGTGTGCCGTACTGCGCCTTAAATAGGAGGGATCCGGGAACAGCTTTTATTAAGACATCCGGAACCCTCCTAGCGCCTGCCCGCAAAAGCGCGGGCACCACCTTCGGGTAAAAACCTCTCATTTAGGCGACGTCCAGGCACACGCGGACGCCGCCTCCTCGCGGGGGGCCACTATAGCGGGTGAAGGGGAAAACCCGTCCCGTCCACCCGCGGCCACACTCAGGGCGGCATGAGGCGCTGGTAAGCGCGCCTCCGCCGCCCGGTTCGCCGGCGGCGAATTAGGTCCGAGTGGAGGTCGTCCTCCCGGACCCTTTCCGCCGCCTCCTTCTGCGAGATGACGTCCTCACAGAAGGTCGCGACCGCGGTAAAATTCCTGTCGCTACCGGCCATGGAGCGTATGACGGCCGGTAGCGAGAGATCCCCTCCGATGACTGCAGTGAGGGCCCGACGCTGCGTCGCCCAGGCGGAGCAATCCGCCAGCGTGTGCTGAGCCGAGTCCTCACTACAGTCGCAGTGATGACAGGCGGGACTCAGTTCCCTCCTAGCGACCGAGTGCAGGTACTTCCCGAAGCAGCCGTGCCCGGAAAGAACCTGCGTCAGTCGGAAGGAAAGGGTCCCGTGCTGCCACAGCCGCGTAGGATAGCCCGCCGTCCCCCGCCGCCGGCGACAGGGTGACAACCACAGCTGCCGTTTTAGGAGGCACCAGTCTCCGGGGTTTTTTGGTGGCAGTCACTGCCACGGATGGTGCCCGCGGCGGAGACGGTGCACTCTTGGCAGCCTTTTTGTTTTGGTTGCGGGACCGCTTCTTGCCTCCCTCGACTATTTTCCACCCGTCGTTAGAGGGGGTGGACGTGGAGGGGGCTGATGACGGACCAGGCATGGGCTCACTAGAATGAGTAGTAGCCGCAACTGTTTTCTTCGGTGCTGGAGTGGGAAGCGGGGGGAACTCCGCTGTCACCTTTTCCGTGACCTTCGTTGGTTGCCCGGCCTTTGGTGCAACCACTTTGGACGCAGCCTTAGCCGTTCGACCAGCCTTCGGTGTGGCTGCAGGCACCGGTACCGACGTCGCCGCGGCATAAGTCACCGTCACGCGGCCACCCGAGACGGGAAGCGGTGTCGGGACCGTTGCGGCGTTAGCCTTGGCCGCGGCAAGTGGTGGCCGAACGATAGGCGCCGGAGGCAGCCTTGCCTCCAGGCCCGCGAGGCGCCCGTCCATCATTCGCCACACTGCGTCAATAACTTGACGCAAGTGGGCATCCGGAACGGGGTAGGGGGAGGGGGCAGGTGGCCGGGCAACCGGATTCGGCTGCTCAGGGCATTTCGCCTGTGCCCGAAATTGGGCGAACTGAGCGCTGAGCTCTGTGACCTGCCCCGTGAGTACATCATTTGCGGCCTGGAGGCGCGCCACGTCCCCAATGAGGGTCTCGACGACCCCAGAGATGGCGGAAGAGGAGTCCTTAAGGGCCCTAACAAAGGAACCCTTAAGGTTTGTGGACTTGGTGGCCACTTTTTGGATAACAGCCACCGCCGCGTTCGCTCTCTCCTGCATAGTCGATGGTATGTGGGGGACAGAACCCCCTACCACCGGCTCTTGGATTTTAAGCAGGAGATCCGCAATCTCCTCCTCCGCTACACTTTCGCCCTCCGCTCTAGCTCGGACATAGGCTTCCCTCCCAGAGAAGGCGGAGCCCGACGGAGCCGAGACCGGCGTGCGCGACCTCCCTCTATGGCTACTAGCCACTTTGGGAGGAAGCATCTCCTGGGACGTGTCGCTGTCCTGATGTGAGGAGCGTCCGCGTTTACGACTGTCATTGCCGCGGACCTCAACCTCCATCGCCTCTTGGTTGTCCGTCGTCGTACCGGAATTTACGTCCGACGACACGACAGATCTGGAACGCAGGCGTTCCGAGTACCTTCTGCTCCCAGAAGTCAAATTGACTTCTGGGAGCTCTTCCGAGATAGGCGTCGCTAGTAAAACCTCTTCTTCATAAGATGAGGTGTCCACCTTCTTTTCGTTCTTCTCCTTCTGCATCTTAATATCTACCTTCTCCTTTCTTTCTTCGGTTGTTTTGTTTATAATTTTAAGTGATTCCATAATTTAACCCACGAGATGGGGAGAACTAAAGGTCCACCCGGGCAGAGATCCCCAATACCCGGGCAAGCGAAGGTTTATACCCAACCGAGGGGTCCGCAGGTGCCCCGGCTGGGAGTGCGCTTACGACTGAACTACCCATCAGCCATGCATCCCCTGGTCACGCACCAGAACACGGGATTCGGGGTAATTTTTTAGAGAGGTTTTCTTCCTCGCAGTCCGGGCGGCTAAGCCAAGACCCTCGTCCCCGATCGGAGCCGCGAAACATGACCACAACTCCTTTCGGGATTACGATATGCCGACGGTGGCAAAGAAACTAAATCTTCCCATGCCTGCTCGGTGGCAGTGTGAGTGCGCACCGAGCCCGTCCTCCTTCTCCACTGAGGACAGCAGAGAAGAAACGCCGACCCGTGGAAGGGTCCCTCCTTCGTGATTTTTTACCGAGGTTTTCATCCTCATAGCTCCGAAGAGCGAAGAGCCAACAGACAGATGTGCTCTGTTGGGCCAAGCCTCAACCAAGTGGCCGAAGAAAGATGGCCTCCTCTACATACTAGAATATTAGCCGTTGGCGATGACGCCGTCCTCAAAAACTGAGGAAGAAAAGGCAGCGTCATCGCCAACGTTTCCAGGGTGCACCACGTGGAGGTTTTCTAGACGGCACCCCAACCTAACCTAACCTAACCCAACCTAACCTAACCCAACCTTTTTTTTTTTTTTTTTTTTTGTGCGTGTGGAAACCCCCTCGGGCCGTCACCCCACCGGGGTTTTCGGTGGGGCGGTGTGTCGGAATCGAACCGACTAAAACCACACGGTGTGCCGTACTGCGCCTTAAGTAGGAGGGATCCGGGAACAGCTTTTATTAAGACATCCGGACCCCCCCTAGCGCCTGCCCGCAAAAGCGCGGGCACCACCTTCGGGTAAAAACCTCTCAATTAGGCGACGTCCAGGCACACGCGGACGCCGCCTCCTCGCGGGGGGCCACTATAGCGGGTGAAGGGGAAAAACCCGTCCCGTCCACCCGCGGCCACACTCAGGGCGGCATGAGGCGCTGGTAAGCGCGCCTCCGCCGCCCGGTTCGCCGTCAGCGAATTAGGTCCGAGTGGAGATCGTCCTCCCGGACCCTTTCCGCCGCCTCCTTCTGCGAGATGACGTCCTCACAGAAGGTCGCGACCGCGGTAAAATTCCTGTCGCTACCGGCCATGGAGCGTATGACGGCCGGTAGCGAGAGATCCCCTCCGATGACTGCAGTGAGGCCCCGACGCTGCGTCGCCCAGGCGGAGCAAACCGCCAGCGTGTGCTGAGCCGAGTCCTCACTACAGTCGCAGTGGTGACAGGCGGGACTCAGTTCCCTCCTAGCGACCGAGTGCAGGTACTTCCCGAAGCAGCCGTGCCCGGAAAGAACCTGCGTCAGTCGGAAGGAAAGGGTCCCGTGCTGCCGCCCTGCCCACTCGACGATGACCGGCTGGAGCGCCTCCACGGCGGCAAAGCCAGCACGTGGAGCCTCCAGCCGGGACGACCAACGAGCCATGGTGGCTCGGCGAGCGGCCTCACGCCATTCGCGTACCTCTTCGGGCGGGGGCCGACTGCCGCTTCCCGCCCGGAACTCAGCCGTTCGCCGATATACTTCGGCGAGCACCTCCGCCTCCAAATCCCACGGGGGAGTCCCGGCCAACGCGCACGCCGCCTCCGTCGACACGGTGCGGTATCCGCGTATGGCTCTAACCGCCATAACCCTCTGAGGGCGCCAGAGGCGCGCCCTATTCTGGTCCGTTTATGCTAGTTGGAAGGTTTATTGACCGTAGTTTGTTTTAACGAAGCGAATCATTGTTTTACTCAGTTAATTTTCGGTTTATTGACCAATTCCAAATCACCTTGGAAAGCATTCCTAAGGTTGGGTTAGGATAAGCCTATATTGGGGTGCCGTCTAGAAAACCTCCACGTGGTGCACCCTGGAAACGTTGACGATGTCGCTGCCTTTTGTTCCTCAGTTTTTGAGGACAGCGTCATCGCCAACGGCTAATATTCTAGGATGAAGAGGAGGCCACCTTTCTTCGGCCACTTGGTTGAGGCTTGGCCCAACAGAGCGGGCGTGTCTGTCGATACCTCTGTTGGCTCTTCGCTCTTCGGAGCTAAGAGGATGAAAACCTCGGTAAAAAATCATGAAGGAGGGACCCTTCCATGGGTCGTAGTTTCTCCGCTGTCGTCAGTGGAGAAAGAGGGCGGGCTCGGCGTGCACTCACACTGCCACCGAGCAGGCATGGGAAGATTTAGTTTCCTTGCCACCGTCGGCATATCGTAATCCCGAAAGGAGTCGTGGTCATGTTTTGCGACTCCGATCGGGGACGAGGGTCTTGGCTTAGCCGCCCGGACTGCGAGGAAGAAAACCTCTCTAAAAAATCACCCCGAATCCCGTGTTCTGGTGCGTGACCAGGGGATGCATGGCTGATGGGTAGTTCAGTGGCGGAGGAGGAGATTTCAGATCTCCTGCTTAAAATTCAAGCGCCGGTGGTAGGGGGTTCAGTCCCCGTAACACCACTGACCATGCAGGAGAGAGCGAACGCGGCGGTGGCCGTTATCCACAAAGTGGCCACCAAATCCACGAACCTTAAGGGTTCCTTTGTTAGGGCCCTTAAGGACTCCTCATCCGCCATCTCTGGGGTCGTCGAGACCCTCATTGGGGACGTGGCGCGCCTCCAGGCCGCAAATGATGTGTTGACGGGGCAGGTCACTGAGCTCAGCGCTCAGTTCGCCCAATTTCGGGCTCAGGCGAATTGCCCTGAGCAGCCAGACCCGGTTGTCCGGCAACCTGCCCCCTCCCCATCCCCCGTTCCGGATGCCCACTTGCATCAAGTTATTGACGCAGTGTGGCGCATGATGGACGGGCGCCTCGCTGGCCTGGAGGCAAGGCTGCCTCCGGCGACCATCATTCAGCCGCCACTCGCTGCCGCAAAGGCTGCTGCCACAGCAGTCACGACGCCGCTTCCCGTCTCGGGTGGCCGGGTGTCGTATGCCGCGGCGACGTCAGCACCGGCGCCTGCGGCGGCACCAAAAGCTGGCCGATCGGCTAAATCCGTGACCAAAGCGGCTGCAGCAAAGGCTGGGCAGCCGCCGAAGGCCGTGGAAAAAGTGGCGGCAGATTTTCCTCCGCTTCCCACTCCAGCACCGAGGAGGATGAATGCGGCTGCTGTTGTCGCCGGTGCTGAGCCCGTGCCTGGTCCGTCCGCATCTGCCCCCTCCACGACTACCGCTACCAGTGACGGGTGGCAGAAAGTCGGGGGAGGCAAAAAGCGGTCCCGGAAGAGGAACAAGAAGGGTGATACACCTTCTCCGACGCAGGCACCGACGGTGACCGCCAAGAACAAGCCGCGGAAACTGACGACACCTAAAACGGCGGCTGTGGTGGTTTCCGTATCACCGGCGGCAACTGAAGGCGGGCTATCCTACGCAGCCGTATTTAAGAAGGCCCGGGACAGTCTCGCCCGTGAATTCAGTGGAGTAGGTGTCAGGATGCGCCTCGCCCAGACGGGAGCTCGAGTCCTTGAGTTCCCTGGGGCTGAAGGCGCCAAGACGGCGGACACCTTTGCCGAGAAGATGCGGGAGGTATTCGCGGCCACGGATGGTGTCAAGATCGCCAGGCCCACCAAGTGCGCGGAGCTGCGCATTTCGGGCCTGGACGATTCAGTGACAGTCGAGGATGTCCGCGTTGCAATTCGAGAGAGGGCGGGATGCAACGCGGACAACATTAGGGTCGGCACCATCCGCCCCGGTCCAGGGGGCCTTGGCGCGGTGTGGGCCAGTTGTCCCGTGGCGTCGGCCAAGATTTTGAGCGACGCCGGAAGAATCCTCATCGGTTTCGTGAACGCCAGAGTCACGCTCCTGGCGGCGAGACCGATGAGGTGCTTTAAATGCCTCTTCACGGGACACACCCGCGTCAAGTGCGCCAGCTGCTTTGACTGCAGCGGACTATGTTTCCGCTGCGGTCGACCGGGGCACAAGGCGGTGGAATGCTCCGCCGCCCCTCACTGCCCTGTGTGCGCGGCGGGAAATCTTCCCGCCAACCATCAGATGGGGCAGGGTGGCTGCAAGCCGCCCCGCACTTCTCGACAAACTTCGGGGGCTAGCCAATCGACCCAGGCTGCCTCCGTTGTTAATCCTGCGTCGTCGTCGTCGCCCATGGAGGAGGTTGTAGAGACAGTCCAGTAATGGACCAAGTCTCCAACCTCCTTGTCCAGACGAACCTGAACCACTCTGCCGGTGCGCAGGATCTTTTCCTGCAAACCATGGTGGAGTGGTCGATAGGTGTCGCCGTAGCCGCGGAGCCCTATTACGTTCCTCCCCGTCCAAATTGGCTGGGTGACTGGGACGGCTCCGTGGCAGTCGTCAGCTCCACGGCGGCTCATTCCCCGCCCTTGTCGCTAAGAGACAAGGGTACTGGATATGTTGCTGCCGAATGGGGGGGGATCACCATATATGGTGTCTACTTCTCCCCTAACCGGAGTCTGAGCGACTTCGAGGTCTTCCTCAATAACCTGGAGACCTCGATCCGGCGACTAGCGTCTGGGCACGTCTTAGTGCTGGGGGACTTCAACGCCAAGTCTGTTGCGTGGGGTTCCCCCAGGACGGACGCACGGGGTGATGCCGTAGAGGAGTGGGCAGCATCGGTGGGCCTCTGTCTCCTAAACAGAGGCTCCACCAATACGTGTGTGCGACAGCAGGGGGGGTCGATAGTGGACCTTTCGTTCGCTACCCCTGCTCTCGCCGCACGAGTAAGGAACTGGCGTGTCCTGGAAGAGGTTGAGACGCTCTCGGATCACCTGTATATCCGATTTGAGCTCTCCCGGACCCAGGACCCCAGAAGGGGTCACACGGTGCGGCGTTCTTCTCGCTTCCCGCGGTGGGCTGTTACGAAGATGGATAGGGACCTACTAGAGGAGGCAGCTATTATTTACTCATGGCTGTCTCCGCAGCCTCTGACTGAGGAGGTAGACATGGGGGCAGGCCGCTTTCGCGATGTGATTACGCAGATTTGCGATGCGGCCATGCCCCGCGTCCGAGGTCGTCGGCCTCCAAGGAAGGAGGTCTACTGGTGGTCCCAGGAGTTGGCGGACCTTCGTGCGGCCTGTACTCGTGCCCGGAGGTCCTACACCCGCAGCCGGCGTCGTCACCGCGAGGAGGGCGAGGAGGACCAGCTTCATGAGGAGTACCGAGAGGCGCGGAAAACTCTGAAGCTGGCCATTAGCCGCGCCAAAGAGGATAGGAGAAAGGAGATGCTGGAGGGTCTCGATCGTGACCCCTGGGGTCGCCCATATCGCGCGGCACAACAAAGGCTCCGCGCGACGGGCCCCCCCCTTACGGAGACTCTCCAGCCCAGCTTCTTGCAGGATGTGGTTGAGGGCCTTTTCCCGCAACGGGCGGGACACACACCCCCGTCGATGGCCCTGATGGCCGGACACGACGGGGAGGTCGAAAGTGAGGACGTTCCGCCCGTCACAGAGGCGGAGGTAGGGGCGGCTGTTCTACGGATCCGTTCCAAGAACACCGCCCCCGGGCCAGACGGGATTCCTGCCCGAGCTTTGGCCCTCGCCCTCGACCACATGTCGGACCGCCTCAGGGAAGTGTTCGACGCTAGCCTGGCGTCCGGATGCTTCCCTGACTGCTGGAAGAGCGGGAAGCTGGTGCTTTTAACGAAGCCGGGACGGCCTACTGACTCGGTCGCAGCCTACAGGCCCATCGTGTTGCTGGACGAGGCGGGTAAATTGTTTGAGAGGGTCCTCTCTGCCCGCATCGTTCGGCACCTTGGCGAGGTCGGCCCCGATTTGTCGGACGCCCAATTCGGTTTTCGAGCGGGGCGTTCGACGGTCGGTGCTGTGTTGCGCCTGAGGGCTGTGACCGAAGACGTAGTGAGCTGTGGCGGCGTGCTGTTGGCGGTGTCATTGGACATCGCCAACGCATTCAATAGTCTGCCATTCAGCTGCATCAGGGAAGCACTCCTCTATCATGGGGTGCCACAGTACCTGAGGCGGCTAGTGGCAGACTATTTAGAGGAGCGTACCGTCATGTACGAGGACCGAGATGAAGTTTTAAGTAGACGGCCCATGTCGTGCGGTGTTCCGCAGGGGTCTGTCCTTGGACCACTCCTGTGGAACATGGGGTACGACTGGGCCCTTCGAGGTGACTTCCCCGCCGGGCTGGGCGTAATCTGTTACGCCGATGACACGTTGGTCACGGCCCGGGGGTTTAACTTTCAGGAGGCGGCGCGCTTGGCTACCAGGGGAGTCTCTCTGGTGGTCGGGCGCATCGAGGCACTGGGTTTGCGGGTGGCCCTGGATAAGACGGAGGCCCTTTTATTTCATGGGCCCCGTCGTGGTCCACCCCCTGGCGCCTCTATCGAGGTCAACTCGGTCCTCGTACCGGTTCGGGCCCACATAAGGTATCTGGGCCTGATCCTCGACGGCAGGTGGCTCTTCGACGAGCACTTCCGACAGCTTGCTCCGAAGCTGGTCGGCGCTGCGTCCGCCCTTGGGCGACTCTTGCCCAATTTGGGCGGACCCAGCGTCGCTACGAGACGGCTGTACACGGGGGTTGTCCGGTCAATGGCACTTTACGGTGCACCGGTGTGGGCGGGGGCTCTGACCGCCCAGAATAGGGCACGCCTCTGGCGCCCTCAAAGGGTCATGGCGGTTAGAGCCATACGCGGCTACCGCACCGTGTCGACGGAGGCGGCGTGCGCGTTGGCCGGGACTCCCCCGTGGGATTTGGAGGCGGAAGTGCTCGCCGAAGTATATCGGCGGACGACTGAGTTCCGGGCGGGAAGCGGCAGTCGGCCCCCGCCCGAAGAGGTACGCGAGTGGCGTGAGGCCGCTCGCCGAGCCACGATGGCTCGTTGGTCGTCCCGGCTGGGGGCTCCACGTGCTGGCTTTGCCGCCGTGGAGGCGCTCCAGCCGGTCATCGTCGAGTGGGCAGGGCGGCAGCACGGGACCCTTTCCTTCCGACTGACGCAGGTTCTTTCCGGGCACGGCTGCTTCGGGAAGTACCTGCACTCGGTCGCTAGGAGGGAATTGAGTCCCGCCTGTCACCACTGCGACTGTAGTGAGGACTCGGCTCAGCACACGCTGGCGGTTTGCCCCAGTTGGGCGGCGCAGCGTCGGGCCCTCACTGCAGTCATCGGAGTGGATCTGTCGCTGCCGGCTGTCATACGCTCCATGGCCGGTAGCGACAGGAATTTTACCGCGGTCGCTACCTTCTGTGAGGAAGTCATCTCGCAGAAGGAGGCGGCGGAAAGGGTCCGGGAGGACGACCTCCACTCGGACCTAATTCGCCGCCGGCGAACCAGGCGGCGGAGGCGCGCTTACCAGCGCCTCATGCCGCCCTGAGTGTGGCCGCGGGTGGACGGGACGGGTTTTTCCCCTCCATCCGCTATAGTGGCCCCCCGCGAGGAGGCGGCGTCCGCGTGTGCCTGGACGTCGCCTAATTGAGAGGTTTTACCCGAAGGTGGTGCCCGCGCTTTTGCGGGCAGGCGCTAGGGGGGGTCCGGATGTCTTAATAAAAGCTGTTCCCGGATCCCTCCTACTTAAGGCGCAGTACGGCACACCGTGTGGTTTTAGTCGGTTCGATTCCGACACACCGCCCCACCGAAAACCCCGGTGGGGTGACGGCCCGAGGGGGTTTCCACACGCACAAAAAAAAAAAAAAAAAAAAAAAAGGATAAGCCTATATTATTCTTAAGTGTGTAGCTCTGAGCAGGTCTCAGCAAGCCATATCGCAGTCGTTGTGCTTTGGACACTTCTTCTTAGTAAGAAGCGTTTCCCTGCTAAGTTACCTACACGGGACTAAGCTGCTGGGACTAGCGAATATCATCTAAGACAAGCTTTTTATATTATCTCTTTATTAAACACAATCTTAACAAGTTTAAAAGAATATAACCCACTAATTACTTATACAGCTAAATTTAGTATTAAGTATATCTCATTTCAATTGGAGAAGCTATCACTCCCATCTTTCAGCATGTTCGGATTCCGCACCCCAGCCAAAAAACAAACCTCCTCACCTTCCCAGGCTACTCCCCTGACGGGATGACGAGTGCTTGTTCTGCGGAACATACGCAAACCCAGACAAACGTCAGGAGGAGTATCGGGGAATGGGAAGCCAGCAAAGACCCCTCTCCTAGGTCGGTGCCCGCCGCCCCCACCAAGCCCAAAAACCGGTAATCGCAACATCCACAAGCAAACCATCTGCTCAAACGGGACCGGTGGGGACGGCGGACAGTCCGAAAGTGACTAACGCATCCACCAGTGCAAGTAGAGTACAAGAGGCAAGAAACTGGGTGACGAAAGCTAAGATCGCTTAAAACTTCATCTCGGTCCTCGTACATGACGGTACGCTCCTCTAAATAGTCTGCCACTAGCCGCCTCAGGTACTGTGGCACCCCATGATAGAGGAGTGCTTCCCTGATGCAGCTGAATGGCAGACTATTGAATGCGTTGGCGATGTCCAATGACACCGCCAACAGCACGCCGCCACAGCTCACTACGTCTTCGGTCACAGCCCTCAGGCGCAACACAGCACCGACCGTCGAACGCCCCGCTCGAAAACCGAATTGGGCGTCCGACAAATCGGGGCCGACCTCGCCAAGGTGCCGAACGATGCGGGCAGAGAGGACCCTCTCAAACAATTTACCCACCTCGTCCAGCAACACGATGGGCCTGTAGGCTGCGACCGAGTCAGTAGGCCGTCCCGGCTTCGTTAAAAGCACCAGCTTCCCGCTCTTCCAGCAGTCAGGGAAGCATCCGGACACCAGGCTAGCGTCGAACACTTCCCTGAGGCGGTCCGACATGTGGTCGAGGGCGAGGGCCAAAGCTCGGGCAGGAATCCCGTCTGGCCCGGGGGCGGTGTTCTTGGAACGGATCCGTAGAACAGCCGCCCCTACCTCCGCCTCTGTGACGGGCGGAACGTCCTCACTTTCGACCTCCCCGTCGTGTCCGGCCAACAGGG
The DNA here is from genome assembly GCA_949752705.1 of Callimorpha dominula. NCBI lineage: Eukaryota > Metazoa > Arthropoda > Insecta > Lepidoptera > Erebidae > Callimorpha > Callimorpha dominula. Next base: position 52,691 of record OX456991.1, read on the forward strand.
CCATCGACGGGGGTGTGTGTTCCGCCCGTTGCGGGAAAAGGCCCTCAACCACTTCCTGCAGGAAGCTGGGCTGGAGAGTCTCCGTAAGGGGGGGGCCCGACGCGCGGAGCTTTCGTTGCGCCGCGCGATATGGGCGACCCCAGGGGTCACGATCGAGACCCTCCAGCATCTCCTTTCTCTTCTCCTCTTTGGCGCGGCTAATGGCCAGCTTCAGAGTTTTCCGCGCCTCTCGGTACTCCTCATGAAGCTGGTCCTCTTCACCCTCCTCGCGATGACGACGCCGGCTGCGGGTGTAGGACCTCCGGGCACGGGTACAGGCCGCACGGAGGTCCGCCAACTCCTGGGACCACCAGTAGACCTCCTTCCTTGGAGGCCGACGACCTCGGACGCGGGGCATGGCCGCATCGCAAATCTGCGTAATCGCATCACGAAAGCGGCCTGCCCCCATGTCTACCTCCTCAGTCAGAGGCTGTGGAGACAGCCAAGAGTAGATGATGGCTGCCTCCTCTAGTAGGTCCCTGTCCATCTTCGTAACAGCCCACCGCGGGAAGCGGGAAGAAAGCCGCGCCGTGTGACCCCTTCTGGGGTCCTGGGTCCGGGAGAGCTCAAATCGGATATACAGGTGATCCGAGAGCGTCTCAACCTGTTCCAGGACACGCCAGTTCCTTACTCGTGCGGCGAGAGCTGGGGTAGCGAACGAAAGGTCCACTATCGACCCCCCCTGCTGTCGCACGCACGTGTTGGTGGAGCCTCTGTTTAGGAGACAGAGGCCCACCGATGCCGCCCACTCCTCTACGGCATCACCCCGTGCGTCCGTCCTGGGGGAACCCCACGCAACGGACTTGGCGTTGAAGTCCCCCAGCACTAGGACGTGCCCAGACGCTAGTCGCCGGATCGAGGTCTCCAGGTTATTGAGGAAGACCTCGAAGTCGCTCAGACTCCGGTTGGGGGAGAAGTAGACACCATATATGGTGATACCCCCCCATTCGGCAGCAACATATCCAGTACCCTTGTCTCTTAGCGACAAGGGCGGGGAATGAGCCACCGTGGAGCCGATGACTGCCACGGAGCTGTCCCAATCACCCAGCCAATTTGGACGGGGAGGAACATAATAGGGCTCCGCGGCTACGGCGACACCTATCGACCACTCCGCCATAGTTTGCAGGAAAAGATCCTGCGCACCGGCAGAGTGGTTCAGATTCGTCTGGACAAGGAGGTTGGAGACTTGGTCCATTACTGGACTGTCTCTACAACCTCCTCCATGGGCGACGACGACGACGACGCAGGATTGACTTCGGGGGCAGCCTGGGTCGATTGGCTAGCCCCCGAAGTTTGTCGAGAAGTGCGGGGCGGCTTGCAGCCACCCTGCCCCATCTGATGGTTGGCGGGAAGATTTCCCGCCGCACACGCTGGGCAGTGAGGGGCGGCAGAACATTCCGCCGCTTTGTGCCCCGGTCGACCGCAGCGGAAACATAGTCCGCTGCAGTCAAAGCAACTGGCGCACTTGACACGGGTGTGTCCCGCGGAGAGGCATTTAAAACACCTCATCGGTCTCGCCGCCAGAAGTTTGACTCTGGCGTTCACGAAACCGATGAGGATTCTACCGGCGTCACTCAAGGTCTTGGCCGACGCCACGGGACAACTAGCCCACACCGCGCCAAGGCCCCCTGGACCGGGGCGGATGGTGCCGATCCTGATGTTGTCCGCGTTGCATACTGTCCTCTCCCGAATCGCAACGCGGACATCCTCGACCGTGACTGAATCGTCCAGGCCCGAAATGCGCAGCTCCGCGCACTTGATGGGCCTGGCGATCTTCACACCATCCGTGGCTGCGAAAATCTCCCGCATCTTCTCGGCAAAGGTGTCCGCCGTCTTTGCGCCTTCAGCCCCAGGGAACTCGAGGACTCGAGCTCCCGTCTGGGCGAGGCGCATCCTGACACCTACTCCACCAAATTCACCGGCGAGAGTATCCCGGGCCTTCTTAAATACGGCTGCGTAAGATAGCCCGCCGTCGGTTGCCGCCGGTGATACGGAAACCACAACAGCCGCCGTTTTGGGTGTCACCAGTTTCCGGGGCTTTTTGGTGGCAGTCACCACCACAGATGGTGCCTGCGGCGGAGAAGGTGCACTCTTGGCAGCCTTTTTCTTTCCCCTTCGGGACTGCTTCTTTCCTCCCTCGACTTTTTTCCACCCGTCGTTAGAGGGGGTGGACGTGGAGGGGGCCGTTATAGACGGACCAGGCACGGGCTCACTAGAGGGAGCAGTAGCCGTAGTCATCCCCTTCGATGCCGGAGTGGGAAGCGGAGGGTACTCTGCTGCCACTTTTTCCGCGGCCTTCGGCGTCTGCCCGGCCTTTGGTGCAGCCGCTTTTGACGCAGCCTTAGCCGGTCGACCACCAGAACACGGGATTCGGGGTGATTTTTTAGAGAGGTTTTCTTCCTCGCAGTCCGGGCGGCTAAGCCAAGACCCTCGTCCCCGATCGGAGTCGCAAAACATGACCACGACTCCTTTCGGGATTACGATATGCCGACGGTGGCAAGGAAATTAAATCTTCCCATGCCTGCTCGGTGGCAGTGTGAGTGCACGCCGAGCCCGCCCTCTTTCTCCACTGACGACAGCGGAGAAACTACGACCCATGGAAGGGTCCCTCCTTCGTGATTTTTTACCGAGGTTTTCATCCTCTTAGCTCCGAAGAGCGAAGAGCCAACAGAGGTATCGACGGACACGCCCGCTCTGTTGGGCCAAGCCTCAACCAAGTGGCCGAAGAAAGATGGCCTCCTCTTCATACTAGAATATTAGCCGTTGGCGATGACGCTGTCCTCAAAAACTGAGGAACAAAAGGCAGCGTCATCGCCAACGTTTCCAGGGTGCACCACGTGGAGGTTTTCTAGACGGCACCCCAACCCAACCTAACCTAACCCAACCTAACCTTTTTTTTTTTTTTTTTTTGTGCGTGTGGAAACCCCCTCGGGCCGTCACCCCACCGGGGTTTTCGGTGGGGCGGTGTGTCGGAATTGAACCGACTAAAACCACACGGTGTGCCGTACTGCGCCTTAAGTAGGAGGGATCCGGGAACAGCTTTTATTAAGACATCCGGACCCCCCCTAGCGCCTGCCCGCAAAAGCGCGGGCACCACCTTCGGGTAAAACCAGGGATCAGGGAAGCACCCGGACGCCAAGCAAGCGTCGAACACTTCCCTGAGGCGGTCGGACATGTGGTCGAGGGCGAGGGCCAACACTCGGGCAGGGATCCCGTCTGGCCCGGGGGCGGTGTTCTTGGAACGGATCCGTAGAACAACCGCCCCTACCTCCGCCTCCGTGACGGGCGGAACACCATCCTCCTCGTTCTCCCCGTCGTCTCCGGCCAAGGGGGCCATCGACGGGGGTACGTGCTCCACCCGTTGCGGGAAAAGGCCCCCAACCACTTCCTGCAGGAAGCTGGGCTGGAGAGTCTCCGTAAGGGGGGGGCCCGACGCGCGGAGCTTTTGTTGCGCCGCGCGATATGGGCGTCCCCAGGGGTCACCATTGAGACCCTCCAGCATCTCCTTTCTTTTGTCCTCTTTGGCGCGGCCAATGGCCAGCTTCAGAGTTTTCCGCGCCTCTCGGTACTCCTCATGAAGCTGGTCCTCCTCCCCCTCTTCGCGGTGACGCCGCCGGCTGCGAGTGTAGGACCTCCGGGCACTAGTACAGGCCGCACGGAGGTCCGCCAACTCCTGGGACCACCAGTAGACCTCCTTCCTTGGAGGCCGACGACCTCGGATGCGGGGCATGGCCGCATCGCAAATCTGCGTAATCGCATCGCGAAAGCGGCCCGCCCCCATGTCTGCCTCCTCAGTCTGAGGCCGCGGAGACAGCCAAGCGTAAATAATGGCTGCCTCCTCCAGTAGGTCCCTATCCACTTTTGTAACAGCCCACCGCGGGAAGCGGGAAGAACGCCGCGCCGTGTGACCCCTTCTGGGGTCCTGGATCCGGGAGAGCTCGAATCGGATATAGAGGTGATCCGAGAGCGTCTCAACCTCTTCCAGGACACGCCAGTTCCTTACTCGTGCGGCGAGAGCAGGGGTAGCGAACGAAAGGTCCACTATCGACCCCCCCTGCTGTCGCACGCACGTGTTGGTGGAGCCTCTGTTTAGGAGACAGAGGCCCACCGATGCCGCCCACTCCTCCACGGCATCGCCCCGTGCGTCCGTCCTGGGGGAACCCCATGCAATGGACTTTGCGTTGAAGTCCCCCAGCACTAGGACGTGCCCAGACGCTAGTCGCCGCATCGAGGTCTCCAAGTTGTTGAGGAAAACCTCGAAGTCGCTCAGACTCCGGTTGGGGGAGAAGTAGACACCATATATGGTGATACCCCCCCACTCGGCAGCAACATATCCGGTACCCCTGTCTCTTAGCGACAAGGGCGGGGAATGAGCCGCCGTGGAGCTGATGACTGCCACGGAGCCGTCCCGGTCACCCATCCAGTTTGGACGGGGAGGAACGTAATAGGGCTCCGAGGCTACGGCTACACCGATTGACCACTCCGCCATGGTTTGCAGGAAAAGATCCTGCGCACCGGCAGAGTGGTTTAGGTTCGTCTGGACAAGGAGGCTAGAGACTTGATCCATTTATTGGACCGTCTCTACAACCTCCTCCATGGGCGACGACGACGACGCCGGTACTACATCGGTGGCAGCCTGGGTCGATTGGCTAGCCTCCGATGATTTTTTAGAAGTGCGGGGAGGCTTGCAGCCCCCCTGTCCCATCTGGTGGTTGGCGGGCAAGTCACCCGCCGCACACGCTGGGCAGTGAGGGGCGGCGGAACATTCCGCTGCCTTGTGCCCCGGTCGACCACAACGGAAACAAAGTCCGCTGCAGTCAAAACAACTCGCGCACTTGACGCGGGTGTGTCCCGACGATAGGCATTTGAAACACCTCATCGGTCTCGCCACCAGGACTGTTACCCTGGCGTTCACGAAATCGATGAGGACCTTGCCGGCGTCGCCCAAATTTTTCGCCGACGCTACGGGACAGCTTACCCACACCGCGCCAAGGCCTCCTGGACCGGGGCGGATGGTGCCGACTCTGATTTTGTCCGCGTTGCATCCCGTCTTCTCCTGAACGGCAATGCGGACGTCCTCCACCGTCACAGAGTCATCCAGGCCCGAAATGCGTAGCTCCGCGCACTTTGTGGGCCTGGCGATCTTGACACCATCCGTCGCTGCAAATAAACCCCGCAGCTTCTCGGCGAAAGTATCGGCCGTTTTCGCGCCTTCAGCCCCGGGGAACTCCAAAACTCGAGCCCCCGTCTGGGCGAGGCGCATCCTCACACCTACTCCACCGAATTCACCGGATAGGCTATCCCGGGCCTTTTTAAATACGGCTGCGTAGGATAGCCCACTGTCTGTTGCCGCCGGTGATACGGTAACCACCACAGCCGCTGTTTTGGGTGTCGCCAGTTTCCGCGGCTTGTTCTTGGTGGCCACCGTCGGAGCCTGCGTCGGGGAAGGTGTACTCTTTTCACTCTTCTTGTTCCTCTTCCGGGACCGCTTTTTGCCTCCTCCGACTTTCTGCCACCCGTCACTGGAAGCGGTAGTCGTGGAGGGGGATCAAGCCCAGATACCTTATGTGGGCCCGAACCGGTACGAGGACCGAGTTGACCTCAATAGAGGCGCCAGGGGGTGGACCACGACGGGGCCCATGAAATAAAAGGGCCTCCGTCTTATCCAGGGCCACCCGCAAACCCAGCGCCTCGATGCGCCCGACCACCAGAGAGACTCCCCTGGTAGCCAAGCGCGCCGCCTCCTGAAAGTTCACCCCCCGGGCTGTGACTAACGTGTCATCGGCGTAACAGATTACGCCCAGCCCGGCGGGGAAGTCACCTCGAAGGGCCCAGTCGTACCCTATGTTCCACAGGAGTGGTCCAAGGACAGACCCCTGCGGAACACCGCACGACATGGGCCGACTACTTAAAACTTCATCTCGGTCCTCGTACATGACGGTACGCTCCTCTAAATAGTCTGCCACTAGCCGCCTCAGGTACTGTGGCACCCCATGATAGAGGAGTGCTTCCCTGATGCAGCTGAATGGCAGACTATTGAATGCGTTGGCGATGTCCAACGACACCGCCAACAGCACGCCGCCACAGCTCACTACGTCTTCGGTCACAGCCCTCAGGCGCAACACAGCACCGACCGTCAAACGCCCCGCTCGAAAACCGAATTGGGCGTCCGACAAATCGGGGCCGACCTCGCCAAGGTGCCGAACGATGCGGGCAGAGAGGACCCTCTCAAACAATTTACCCGCCTCGTCCAGCAACACGATGGGCCTGTAGGCTGCGACCGAGTCGGTAGGCCGTCCCGGCTTCGTTAAAAGCACCAGCTTCCCGCTCTTCCAGCAGTCAGGGAAGCATCCGGACGCCAGGCTAGCGTCGAACACTTCCCTGAGGCGGTCCGACATGTGGTCGAGGGCGAGGGCCAAAGCTCGGGCAGGAATCCCGTCTGGCCCGGGGGCGGTGTTCTTGGAACGGATCCGTAGAACAGCCGCCCCTACCTCCGCCTCTGTGACGGGCGGAACGTCCTCACTTTCGACCTCCCCGTCGTGTCCGGCCAACAGGGCCATCGACGGGGGTGTGTGTCCCGCCCGTTGCGGGAAAAGGCCCTCAACCACATCCTGCAGGAAGCTGGGCTGGAGAGTCTCCGTAAGGGGGGGGCCCGACGCGCGGAGCCTTTGTAACCCAACCTAACCTAACCCAACCTAACCTTTTTTTTTTTTTTTTTTGTGCGTGTGGAAACCCCCTCGGGCCGTCACCCCACCGGGGTTTTCGGTGGGGCGGTGTGTCGGAATCGAACCGACTAAAACCACACGGTGTGCCGTACTGCGCCTTAAGTAGGAGGGATCCGGGAACAGCTTTTATTAAGACATCCGGACCCCCCCTAGCGCCTGCCCGCAAAAGCGCGGGCACCACCTTCGGGTAAAAACCTCTCAATTAGGCAACGTCCAGGCACACGCGGACGCCGCCTCCTCGCGGGGGGCCACTATAGCGGGTGGAGGGAAAAAACCCGTCCCGTCCACCCGCGGCCACACTCAGGGCGGCATGAGGCGCTGGAAAGCGCGCCTTCGCCGCCCGGTTCGCCGGCGGCGAATTAGGTCCGAGTGGAGATCCTCCTCCCGGGCCCTCTCCGCCACCTCCTTCTGCGAGATGACATTCTCGCAAAAGGATGCGACCGCGGTAAAACTACTCTCGCTACCGGCCATGGAGCGTATGACGGCCGGTAGCGAGAGATCCTCTCCGATGACTGCAGTGAGTTCCCGACGCTGCGTCGCCCAGGCGGAGCAAACCGCCAGCGTATGCTGAGCCGAGTCCTCACTGCAGTCGCAGTGGTGACAGGCGGGACTCAATTCCCTCCTAGCGACCGAGTGCAGGTACTTCCCAAAGCAGCCGTGCCCGGAAAGAACCTGCGTCACTCGGAAGGAAAGGGTCCCGTGCTGCCGCCCTGCCCACTCGACGATGACCGGCTGGAGCGCCTCCACGGCGGCAAAGCCAGCACGTGGAGCCTCCAGCCGGGACGACCAACGAGCCATGGTGGCTCGGCGAGCGGCCTCACGCCACTCGCGCACCTCTTCGGGCGGGGGCCGACTGCCGCTTCCCGCCCGGAACTCAGTCGTCCGCCGATATACTTCGGCGAGCACTTCCGCCTCCAAATCCCACGGGGGTGTCCCGGCCAACGCGCACGCCGCCTCCGTCGATACGGTGCGGTAACCGCGTATGGCTCTAACCGCCATAACCCTCTGAGGGCGCCAGAGGCGTGCCCTATTCTGGGCGGTCAGAGCCTCCGCCCACACCGGTGCACCGTACAGTGCCATTGACCGGACAACCCCCGTGTACAGCCGTCGCGTAGCGACGCTAGTTCCACCCAAGTTGGGCAAAAGTCGCCCCAGGGCGGACGCAGCGCCGACCAGCTTTGGACCAAGCTGCCGGAAGTGCTCGTCGAAGCGCCACCTTCCGTCAAGGATCAGGCCCAGATACTTCATGTGGGCCTGAACCGGTACGAAGACCGAGTTGACCTCGATGTAGGCGCCAGGGGGTGGACCACGACGGGGCCCATGGAATAAAAGGGCCTCCGTCTTATCCAGGGCCACCCGTAAGCCCAGCGCCTCAATGCGCCCGGCCACCAAAGAGACTCCCCTGGTGGCCAGGCGCGCAGCCTCTTGAAAGTTCTCCCCCCGGGCTGTGACCAGAGTGTCATCAGCGTAACAGATTACGCCCAGCCCGGGGTCGAGGTCACCTCGAAGGACCCAGTCGTATCCTATATTCCACAGGAGTGGTCCAAGAACAGACCCCTGTGGAACACCGCACGACATGGGCCGACGACTCAGATTTTGATCTCGGTCCTCGTACATGACGGTACGCTCCTCTAAATAGTCTGCCACTAGCCGCCTCAGGTACTGTGGCACCCCGTGATAGTGGAGTGCCTCCCTGATGCAGCTGAATGGCAGACTATTAAATGCGTTGGCGATATCCAACGACACCGCCAACAGCACGTCGCCACGGCTTACCGCTTCTTCGGTTACGGCCCTCAGGCGCAACACAGCGCCGACCGTCGAACGCCCCGCTCGAAAACCGAATTGGGCGTCCGACAAATCGGGGCCGACCTCGCCAAGGTGCCGGACGATGCGGGCAGAGAGGACCCTCTCAAACAATTTACCCGCCTCGTCCAGCAACACGATGGGCCTGTAGGCCGCGACCGAGTCGGTAGGCCGTCCCGGCTTCCTTAAAAGGACCAGCTTCCCGCTCTTCCAGCAGTCAGGGAAGCGCCCGGACGCCAAGCAAGCGTCGAACACTTCCCTGAGGCGGTCGGACATGTGGTCGAGGGCGAGGGCCAACACTCGGGCAGGGATCCCGTCTGGCCCGGGGGCGGTGTTCTTGGAACGGATCCGTAGAACAACCGCCCCTACCTCCGCCTCCGTGACGGGCGGAACACCATCCTCCTCGTTCTCCCCGTCGTCTCCGGCCAAGGGGGCCATCGACGGGGGTACGTGCTCCACCCGTTGCGGGAAAAGGCCCTCAACCACTTCCCGCAGGAAGCTGGGCTGGAGAGTCTCCGTAAGGGGGGGGCCCGACGCGCCTAGCTTTTGTTGCGTCGCGCGATATGGGCGTCCCCAGGGGTCACCATTGAGACCTTCCAGCATCTCCTTTCTTTTATCCTCTTTGGCGCGGCTAATGGCCAGCTTCAGAGTTTTCCGCGCCTCTCGGTACTCCTCATGAAGCTGGTCCTCCTCCCCCTCTTCGCGGCGACGCCGCCGGCTGCGAGTGTAGGACCTCCGGGCACGAGTACAGGCCGCACGGAGGTCCGCCAACTCCTGGGACCACCAGTAGACCTCCTTCCTTGGAGGCCGACGACCTCGGATGCGGGGCATGGCCGCATCGCAAATCTGCGTAATCGCATCGCGAAAGCGGCCCGCCCCCATGTCTGCCTCCTCAGTCTGAGGCCGCGGAGACAGCCAAGCGTAAATAATGGCTGCCTCCTCCAGTAGGTCCCTATCCACTTTTGTAACAGCCCACCGCGGGAAGCGGGAAGAACGCCGCGCCGTGTGACCCCTTCTGAGGTCCTGGATACGGGAGAGCTCGAATCGGATATAGAGGTGATCCGAGAGCGTCTCAACCTCTTCCAGGACACGCCAGTTCCTTACTCGTGCGGCGAGAGCAGGGGTAGCGAACGAAAGGTCCACTATCGACCCCCCCTGCTGTCGCACGCACGTGTTGGTGGAGCCTCTGTTTAGGAGACAGAGGCCCACCGATGCCGCCCACTCCTCCACGGCATCGCCCCGTGCGTAAGTCCTGGGGGAACCCCACGCAACGGACTTTGCGTTGAAGTCCCCCAGCACTAGGACGTGCCCAGACGCTAGTCGCCGGATCGAGGTCTCCAGGTTATTGAGGAAGACCTCGAAGTCGCTCAGACTCCGGTTGGGGGAGAAGTAGACACCATATATGGTGATGCCCCCCCATTCGGCAGCAACATATCCAGTACCCTTGTCTCTTAGCGACAAGGGCGGGGAATGAGCCGCCGTGGAGCCGACGATTGCCACGGAGCCGTCCCAGTCACCCAGCCAATTTGGACGGGGAGGAACGTAATAGGGCTCCGCGGCTACGGCGACACCTATCGACCACTCCGCCATGGTTTGCAGGAAAAGATCCTGCGCACCGGCAGAGTGGTTCAGGTTCGTCTGGACAAGGAGGTTGGAGACTTGGTCCATTACTGGACTGTCTCTACAACCTCCTCCATGGGCGACGACGACGACGCAGGATTGACATCGGAGGCAGCCTGGGTCGATTGGCTAGCCCCCGAAGTTTGCCGAGAAGTGCGGGGTGGCTTGCAGCCACCCTGCCCCATCTGATGGTTGGCGGGAAGATTTCCCGCCGCACACGCTGGGCAGTGAGGGGCCGCGGAGCATTCCGCCGCCTTGTGCCCCGGTTGACCGCAGCGGAAGCACAGTCCGCTGCAGTCAAAACAACTTGCGCACCTGACGCGGGTGTGTCCCGTGGAGAGGCATTTAAAACACCTCATCGGTCTCGCCGCCAGGAGTGTGACTCTGGCGTTCACGAAACCGATGAGGACTCTTCCGGCGTCGCTCAAAATCTTGGCCGACGCCATGGGACAACTGGCCCACACCGCGCCAAGGCCCCCTGGACCGGGGCGGTGCGGGCTCCAGGGGCCATTTGCAGAAAGTTGTCAGCATCCCCAACTTCGGCAGCCTCCTGAGGGTGAACGGTGTGAGAAGTGGCGCTGGTGCTGGTGCAGGTGTGTGGATATACTAAAAGACTATCAACAAAAATTTTAATAAGTAAGCTAGCTTTAATACTCTAATTTATAAGGAATTAATAGTAAGGATTGGGAAAAATCACCATTACCAACTAAGTTTGTCAACCCCCTAGCGACGAAACGGCTCGGGATATCGTGAAAACAACAAAAGTTTGGTTCTCTTAAGAGAATCGATCCTAAGGGCAATCCACCATTAGACACTCCCGAAAACCACCCCCGGGAAGATTTTTTCATAAAATATAAAAAAATTCCGGTTTCCCGTTTCCCGGGAATCTCCTTCGGGCCACTGCCGGTAAATTTGGCACGTCTAATATACCCCCAAACTTTAAACGGGCGCGATATCTCGGTCCTAAGGGCAAAACCAACCACTTAAACCTGGCAAAGGGCGCCCCTCTTTGTTCCCGGAACCCTACTCCTGTGACGCGCTCTCCAAAACTCTTTATTTAGCAATAGGATATTAGAATTAAGTAGTTACGGACACTGCTCTCGCTCTATATAGAGCCAAAACTGACATTTTTATATTTTATATTTTTATTTTGTATGTTAGCATAGTGACAGGGACTATACATACCCTCAAACATTGACAACTCCACTGCGGAGTTGAACGACTCTACATAGAGCAAAATTTTTTTTTTACATATTTCACTCTACTTTTATTGGGAGGCCCATCTATTGGTGGGATAAACTCTACATAGAGCCAAAAATATTGACCTGTATAAAAAATTTACTTTGTTTCACTCAAACAAATCAGTGTACCCAGACAAACTAGAACTCTATGTAGAGCGGTCTAGTTATCTATTTTATCGACCTAGATTTTATTTTTATAGTCTTAAGGACTTGTGCGGTTTTGTTCGTGAATTGCACTCCTTTACGATTTAATTGTTTTATTTTATTTTATTTTATTTTTATCGTCCCTATTGACGCTTTTGAATTTTAAAAAACATATCGACGCATACCTTCCAACATGTTCGATTTTAGAACACCCAAAAAGGGGACCGACGGCGAAAAGTCCCCGTCAGGACCTGGAGCTGTCCCCCCTTTAAATGTAAGGCGCAGCATAGGGGAGTGGGAAAGCACAAAAACCAGCCCCATCCCCTGTACAATGAAGAAGACGTCGCAGGCAGGCCCTGCGAAAACTAAACCAAAGACAGCATCGACGCAGGAGAGCAAAATAGCGACAACGACTACGATAAAGAAGACCGTCGAAACATGCTCGCCTTCGAATGCAAAATATGTGGACCGAACAGCGGAGGCCAAAGCCTGTTTAACCAAAACGAAGTTCCACCTAAGTAGCACGAAGAACACAAAGAGGGAGATTATAGCTGGTATCTCCGAAGCCAAAACTTAAAAATATGCTGTAGGTTAAGATATAAACATGTTTAGAATAAATAAAAATAAGATAAATAACATAAAAATGAGCACCAAAACCTGCTCCACGTCTCTGTATGTAAGTAAGAAATAAGATATTGAATAGTAAGATATAGATAAGAAATAAGATTAGAATAAGCCTATATGTAAAACAAAATTGTAAAATAAAATTTTTGTCTCTTTGTTTATTAACATACCCTAAAGTAATAAACAAATAAAGTAAAACAAAATAGTAGGAAAGAAGTTGGTAGTTGGGAATCCCACCCATTAAGACATGTAGACTAAGGCCAATACCAGCAGGGGGCTTGTAAAGATTACCATATCTTCTTTATATAACAACTTTACCATTGACACAGAAGCATACGTCATGAAGCAAGTCGTTGGAAATTTACCAAACCAATAATTTACGAGACCAGCATGGCCACACATAAAAAACATACCTCTAGCGGACCCCGAGTTCTATAAAAGTCGATCAATTGATATGATTTTAAGCGTTGAAGTGTACGAGTTAATTTTACTGCCAGGGGTTATCCGTAAAGGCGCCTCTCTACCAATAGCTCAATATACGGAATTCGGTTGGATTTTAAGCGGCACTGTACAACCTCAAAGCTACTGTAACATCGTATTGATTGATTTAAATGATATTCGGAGATTCTGGGAGATAGAGGACCTCTCTGAAAACATGTTAGACATGCCCAATGATGACTACCAATGTATGCAACAATACCAGTTGAAAACAACACGCCAACCAGACGGGCGTTACGTTGTAAGATTACCACTTCAACCAGATGTGATAGAGAAATTGGGGGAGTCTAAAACCAAGGCCGTTGCCCAATTTCGTCAGTTGGAAAGAAGATTTACCAGAAATAAAATGATATATGAGAGTTATAAACAATTCATTCATGAGTATTTCATTTATATTTAAATCATATGAAGGCGTGCGCCGGTAACCAGAAACCGGAGTCATACGAGTATTTACCGCACCATTGTGTACTACGCGCGGAGTCAACGACCACAGCTACGCGTGTTGTTTTTAATGCGTCAGCTAAAACATCGACCGGTTTTTCATTAAACGATCTTATGTACAGCGGCCCAAATTTACAAAAAGATTGGTTATCTCTTATTATCAGTTGGAGACAGTATCGAATTGCCTTTACAGCTGACATAGAGAAGATGTTCAGACAGATTCTTGTCCACGAATAAGATCAGGCCTTCCAGAAGGTAGTATGGCGAGACAGTCCCAAGCAACCACTGCGGGAATACCAGCTGACCACTGTAACCTACGGGACAAAAGCAGCTCCGTTCTTAGCGATGATGACACTTAAAGAAAAATGAAGATAGAAAAATAAAGAAAGATGAAGCTCATCGATTTCAAGAAGCAGCCAAGGTCGTGGAAACCAGCTTTTACATGGATGGCGTACTCCATGGGCACCAGGACCTGGTGTCAGCCAAACAGCTTAAATCCGACCTCATAGCACTTTTAAGCGCCGGTGGATTTAACCTCCGAAAATGGTCTTCTAATAACCTGGAACTAATTGAAGAATACACTCCAACTGATAGTGATGATCAGACGTACACCTTCAAGCACCAAGAGTCCACCAAAGCACTCGGATTACAGTGGCAGTCACGTGATGACCATTTCACGTTCCAGTTAAAAATAGAACCTCCTACCAAACTTACCAAAAGAACCCTGCTTTCTACGATATCCAAGGTCTTCGATCCTCTTGGCTGGTTGTCACCAGTAACAACCAAATTTAAATTATTATTCCAGGAAATCTGGTTACTCAACCTACAGTGGGATGATGTATTACCAGATGCAATCATCTCCAGGTGGAATACCATGAAAGAAGACATAACCAAAATCAACAATGTCCAGGTTCAGCGGTGGCTGCAAAGCAAAGAAGGTGACACCATAGAATTACATGGATTTTGTGACGCATCTGAAAGGGCCTATGCGTGTGTTATTTACTGCAAGGTCTATAGAAACCAGCATACTGACCCATCAGTGGTCATTATAGCAGCCAAATCGCGTCTCGTACCAGCAAGAAAGATAGTTTCCTTACCAAGGTTAGAGCTGTGTGCTGCCGTTTTACTAGCAAGGTTGATGAAAACCACCTGTCAATGCTTGTCTAAATTCAAAATTAAAATGTTTGGTTGGTCAGACTCAACAGCAGTATTAGGTTGGTTAACTGGCGAACCTACCCGTTGGAAACCATTCGTTGCCAATAGAGTCACAAAGATAGTAGAAATAATACCACAAACGTGCTGGCGCTACGTACAACCAAAACAAAATCCTGCTGACTGTGCAAGCCGAGGCATCAACGCTGAGCAACTAATTAACCATCCTATTTGGTGGCAGGGACCAACATGGCAGTTATCATTTGATGAAATAATCATAAAAAGCAGCTTTTACCATACTACTGAAGAATTAAAGAAAACTACGTTGATAAATGTTACGACGTTACAATCCGATAACCAAGTCATTACCTCGATACTAAGCAGACACAGCGATTTTACGCGTGTGTCAAGAGTGCTCGCTTGGAGGCTACGAATATCGTCAAGTCTGCAAAATAAACCACAATATTTAACCATGCCGGAATTAAGAAAAGCAAAAAATATACTTATTAAACATGTACAGTCCGAGTTTTATGAAGACATTATTTTTATTAAGAAACATAAAAAACCAACTCCTAAAAGCCAACTATTAAAACTGAATCCGTACCTGGACGACCAAGGAATTCTAAGAGTCGGGGGACGAATCGCAACTGCAGGTGTGCAGTATAACATGAAGCATCCCGCGATTTTACCAAATAGCCAACAGATAACAAACATGCTCATTGATCAAGCGCATAAAATGACCTTCCACGGTCCACGGTGCACGCTTAACTTTGGCTTGGCTGCGTCAACAATATTGGGTACTAGGTGGCAACAGAGCAGTTAAGAAACAACTCCGAAAGTGCGTCGTTTGTAGAAGATATAGTCCTTCCAAGCAAAACCAATTAATGGGAGACTTACCAGCAGCCAGAACCAATATAACTCGACCCTTCTACCATACGGGGGTCGATTTGACAGGCTTTGTTGACGTTAAGTCAGCAAAGGGGCGAGGAGTGAGATGTACCAAAGGATATATAACAGTTTTTGTTTGTATGGCAACCAAGGCCATACATTTAGAGATAGTATCCGACCTTACTGCCTCCGCTTTTACATCAGCTCTCCGTAGATTTGTGGCCAGACGGGGAGCGCCCGGGCACATTTATAGTGGCAACGGGACTAATTTTATAAAAACCAACAGAGTGTTGCAGGAAGAGATAGTCAACCTAAAATTAATTTTAGACGACCAGTTCTATAATGTTATAACAGAGTTGCAAATTGAGTGGCACTTTAACGCTCCGTCATAACCCAGTGCCGTAGGTCTATGGGAAGCAGCGGTAAAGAGCCTGAAATATCACCTGAAACGTGTTATAGGAGAGCAAAGATTGACGTTCGAAGAATTTTCAACGTTACTGGCACAATTAGAAGGTTGTCTCAACTCTAGGCCCCTATGTCTGCTAACCGAAGATCCGGAGGACCTAGATATTCTTACTCCAGCACATTTCCTTTCAGGAGGACCAACTTTGACCATTGTTGAGACAGAAAAGGATTTACGAACCAGATGGCAACTAACGCAGAAGATATACCATGATATCTGGAAAAGATGGAGAACAGAGTATTTAACACAGCTGAATACTCGGTCCAAATGGAAGCGTTCGCAACTAAATATGACAGTTGGCGACATTGTAATAATACATGACGTCAATCTCCCACCAGGAAAGTGGGCTCTAGGAAGAGTAGTGGAACTCCATCCTGGAAAGGACGGTTTGGTCAGAGTAGTATCCGTGAAAACCAAAAATGGAATAGTAAAAAGACCAATCGTTAAATTATCTTTGTTACCAATAAATGAAAGTACTACCTGTCACAGCGAAAATGCGAGTTCAGCAGTTCTCCTTGACGAATCGGATGAAGAAGTGCCGTCACCAAAACCCAGACCAAAACAGAATAACAAAAGAGGCATGCACCATTTTATTACCATAGCCCTCACGTTGTTCTCGTGTTTTATAACACCCATCACGTGTGCTCATGTTATAGTAAACTTAAACGACAGCCTGAGTTTATATTTTGATCGCAGTGATTTGGACATAAAAAAAATTTTTGGTCAGTAAAAAGTTTGTTAAGCAATGGGAATGTAACGTGTTTCCTTCTTACAATTAGTCAGAACATCCACTATCTCTCTATGAATTGTAGTTTTATATTCGTTATTAAGGATAGTAGAGTAAGTCTCTCAAAGATAGGTAAACATGATAATCCCAAACATCGCCAATTACAAGGCATGATATATTGTGATCATACTATTGTTAACCAACTTCAAAAAGGAGAAGGGTTACGGCAAGTCTGTATGTTTGTGTATTATTCAGTTATCCGGTATTTGACTGCGCACGTCTCACGGGCTTGTCAAACTGCTGGTTACTGTAATTTAAATGGGGCATCACATTATGGCCACCTTATGTTATGCTATTTATTGAATGTTGGTCTTCAAATTTTTTGTTTCAAATACAATTTTAGTACATTTGGCACGATTTCAAATCGAGCTAACTATTCAAAGAAATATATTCGTTTTATAACATTATATACCTTTTACAATAGACGTTACTCGATTATGCATTTATCACAATCTCGTATTAATTCTATAGCAGACCTGCTTATTATTCTGTGTCTCACTGTTGCCTGTTGTGATTGGGTCTGTACGCATTTTATAAATATTGTCAACGTACTCAGATTTTTAATCAAAATATTATGTAATTTACTAACTATTGTTGCTCTTTTATTTCTCATTGCCTTTTACGATGTAATCCATTTAACTGAATTTTGTAGTGATTACGATAAATTGGTAAACTTTTGTAGCGTAGTAGAAACACAGTTGGACAGAAATCAGACGGTTCGATATGATAAGTTTGTGTGCTTACGGCATATTATAGCGATACTAACTGCTATGCCCAGTTTACAGATCAACAGTTGTATGATGGTTTCATATGTGTGTATTAGTGTTGTGCTGTTTGTGTATGTATCATGGTATATAATTGTTTTATATTGTGTGCGTATTACTACTGAGTTGAATATAATGAATTTTGAAGATTCACGATGATGACTGATAAATTTTTAAAAGTAGGTTTCCATAACACTGGCTCATTGGGTACGCATCATGACGACTTTATCGCCCTATTTGATAGACATCGCGTGGATATCTTGGCCGTTAATGAGACATGGCTGCGCCCGGGTGAAGAAGCCCGAGCACCAGTCGTACCCGGGTACCGATTGCGTCACACACCACGCCCGACTAGTGTGTGCAACGGCCGAGGAGGAGGGGTCGGTTTCTATGTTAGGCGTGGGCTTAATGTACGCTCATGGAGTCACCCGGTGGATCCACGATACGAATCTGTTGAGCAAATGTGGGTGACGTTAACAATAAGCGCTAAAAGAGTTGCAATTGGTACTGCCTATCGACCTCCTAGACAAAATCTGCAATTGTTCCTGGATGCCATAACTGACACCATTACTGCCCTAGGGCAGTGCGATCATTGCCTTCTGCTAGGAGATTTTAATACTAATATGTTGGTAACGAACGACAAATCCAACCGGGTGATGGAATTTTTGAATAGTCTCAGTCTTAAACAATTTGTCACGACCGCCACTCACTTCACTGACACTAGTGAGACACTTATAGACCTAGTTTGTACCGATCTCCGTGTAAGACACATGTTTGTGGAACCATTCAGAGAAATGAATGGTCATTCTGTTATTACCTGTGACTTCAACATAAAAAGAGAAAAATATAAACCTTTCTATGTTGAATTCAGACGCTTGAAGGATGTGTGTCAGGAAAGTTTTACATCTGATTTATGTACACTAGATTGGAGCGACTTAACTGATACATTAAGCTCTGTGAACACCATGGTTGATACGCTAAATAGAAATATTGTGACTGTTCTCGATGCGCATGCACCGCTTAGAAATTGTCTTATTAAAGAACCTTCGTACCCATGGATCACTGACAACATTAGATTTATGATGAAGTTGCGTGACGAGGCGCTATTGAAATACCGTAGCACCAAATTGGATTCAAAAAAAGAGTACTACAAACAATTGAAGCACTTAGTAGGTACGTCCTTAAATAATGAAAAAGCGGCTTATTTTGAACATCATATAAACAGACACGTTCATAATTCCAAATTACTCTGGCGCAATTTAAAAAATACAATTTGTAAACTAAAACCAAATAAAGAACTTCCACCGTACTTTACCGACCCTACACTTATAAATAATCATTTCCTGGACGTACCTGGCAGCTCTACTGTTACTATATCTTATATGACATTCTTCGAGTTTCATAAACAAGTCGATGCTAATTTCACTATCACGCCAGCATCTCAAAGCACCATATCTAGGATCATCATGGAATTGAAATCAAATGCTGTAGGCTACGATGCCATATCATTAAACATACTCCTCTTAACACTGCCGTACACTCTATCGTACATCACAGTTATAATCAACCGTTCTATTGAAACATCTACATTTCCTGATTTGTGGAAAATTGCTATCGTTCGACCCATACCTAAAGTAGCTAATCCCACTGCTCTTAAAGATCTCAGACCAATTAGTATTTTACCCTGCTTATCGAAAATTCTGGAAAAGGTAGTGTGTAAACAGCTCACTGAATATTTGGAAAAAAATCACATATTACCAGAGCTGCAGTCAGGTTTTAGGAAAAGACGCGGCACAGCTACCGCTCTAATCGATGTCACTGATAATATACTGGCCGCGCAGGATAAAGGTATGTGTACACTCTTAGTATTGCTTGATTTTTCGCGCGCTTTTGATGGGGTACACCTAGACTTGCTTTTATCTAAGCTTCACTACTACGGAATTGACCAAAAATCACTCCTATGGTTTCACAGCTACTTGGAGGATCGCAAGCAGCTGGTTGAATTGAAAATAAGCGACGGTTCTAGTGTCTCCTCAGCCCTTACGCCCATCAAAAGAGGCGTTCCTCAAGGCTCTATTCTTGCACCAATCTTATTTAGCCTGTACTGCGCGGATATCATCAATTGTCTGAGGAATGCACAGTATCACATATATGCCGATGACGTACAGGTGTACTTATCTTTTCACCCAAACGAATATCAGCTGGCTGTTACAAAATTGAATGATGATCTCGATAGAATAGTAGCGTGGTCTGAGAATAATTGCTTGGTCTTGAACCCACACAAAACAAAATACATGGTGTTTGGTACCAAAGGTCAGATCAGCAGAGTTCCCACCCATCTAAACCTCACTCTCAAGAGAGAGCCCATTGAAAGAGTTAACGGAGCTCGTAACCTAGGGCTGTATGTCGATCCTGGTCTGAGATTTGAACAACACTTAGCAGAATCGGTACAGAACTGTTTTTACCGGCTTAAAATTCTGTACAAAATGAGACCACATCTCTCGGAAGAGCTGAGGGTGAAACTGACGGAGTCGCTAGTGTTATCAAAACTTAATTACGCAGATGTCGTCTTTGGCCCGCGTTTGTTAGCACGGACCGACAGACTCATTCAGCGTGTTCAAAATGCTTGTGCGCGCTTTTGTTTCACGATACCGCCTAGAGGTCATGTCACTCCATTTCTCAGTGAGCATTTGATGCTTAAAATGAAATCTAGACGAAAAATGCATTTGGCATGCCTTCTATTCGGTATCACTAAATACGCAGAGCCGCAATATTTATACACTAAGCTCGGTTGGGTTGCTGGTAGACGGGAATGTGCCAGAAGACAGTGCTCACAGCAGCTCTCGATTCAAGTGCACAGATCGGCTGCATTCAAGGGTAGCTTTCGATATGCGGCTTCCAAAATTTGGAACAATTTACCACCACCCTTACGATTGCTTAAGTCGGTAAACACATTCAAAAAGCATTTACGGCAATACCTTTTGGAAGAACAACGAAAGCTGGAGAGCTTTAATCAAAATATTTCTATAATTTAATCTTAGTTCAATCTGGAGTGAAACGGTCACAATGTGAAACCTTATCAAAATAATGCACTGTTACGAGTTATGTAGGGAAAATTGAAAAATACAAATAATGTAATCTATTGTCTGTTATTGTTATTTATTAAGTTATGAAGGTAGGTATCATGTGTCTAATAATATAATAAATATATTAAGCACACCGTTTAATATTCAAGTATAATTTACTCTAAACGCAACAGTATATGTTTTAAGTATATAGACGCTGCATGTTGCGTCCGTGAGTCACCATGGGTTCCAGTCGAAAACCAGCGCCGGGCCTTCGCTTGGCACATGCTGAACTGGACGCCCATTTGGTACAATAGTGAGACACAGAATAAGTTATCTAGAAAATTGTTAGCATCCTAAGTAGGTAAATAAATAAATAAATTATGCTATGTATAATAATTACATTGAGTAATGTCCACTATTTGTTTATTAAAGAGAACGGTTTCTGCTAACGTGTGTTTCAGGGAGGTCTCACTAGTTACTAACCAGTAAAAGCCTTCTTTTTTTTTTTTTTTTTTTTCCCTGATGAGCTCACGCCGTTCACTTTTATAAATAAGGTACATGTTTATAGTGCTGTAAGTTTTAATGGATGGGTATATAACAATTAAGTGTCTCTGACTGTACCAAATAAAATATTCTTTCTTTCTTTCTTTCTTCTGATCGAATATCTACTGTGCACATTGTAAGGGATGAATGGAAGCTTGTAGTCTGTTAACCCCTATTGGCAAGGGACTACATTGCTACTGAAGTATATTAACCATTTAGATAATATCTGTAGTCAATCAGCAGCAAAATTTCACTGTGGATCCGTTTTATTGCAACTACGTCACAGCTATAATGAGTTGGAGCGATACAATAACACAAAGTAAAAAACAATATGGTCACCCTACTACCTGTCTCACATTACGTGGCGATCAACTTACGGAAGGATTTATACATACCATTATCAGACATAGATATTACAGAATGCATACACTTTGATATGACAACACAACTATGCCCCTTACAGAAGCCCTTGTCACACATGAAGGCTCAGGAAAGATTGTGCACCAAAGACCAAGAAACACAGCTCTGTGTAACTGAGTCCAGGTCGTGCCAAGACTCGTGGGTCCAATTAAATAATATTAATACATATTTGTTCTTTTGTTGTGACCCTCGGTCAATAAGAATCATATGCGAAGACCAGGTTACCACCGACCACCTCATCAATAGCGGTATAACTAAACTGGGAAGTAATTGCGTCATCAAAGGCTCAGATATTACTATCATTTCCCAGAAACAACAAGTCAATGATTTGAGAGTGCATGCTGACGTCGCAAAGGTAGAAATTCCACCTGTAAACAATCTGTTTAACCAGAACTGGACATCGTTTACGGAGCCGGAACCTATAATCAGTGGCAACGAAAAGGAGTTGGAAGATATAGGTTCTAAAGTAAAGGAACTCAAGGCGGAGACGGGGTTAGTGAACCAGGTGTCTCAGCACGACGTCCACCATTACATCGTAATCTACTTGCTGGTGGGAGTGTGCGGAGTGACAGCGGCAGCATATGGTGTGAGGCGGTGGCGGTCGCGCTGCCGCCGCCTCGCCAGAGCTGCTGCGTCAATATGTCTGCAGGAGGAGACCATTGTTCAGTCTTGGCTATATCCTCCTCCACCTCTGACCGAAGAAGTAGACGTTGGGGCTGGCTAACTTCGCGATGCGATGACGTAGATATGCGATGCAGATATGCCCCGAATACAAGGTCGTCGTCCTCCGAGGAAGGGGGTGTATTGGTGGTCCCAAGACCTATCGGACCTCCGTGCGGCCTTTATTCGGGCACGGAGGTCCTACACCCGCAGCCGGTGGCGTCGCCGCAATGATGGGGAGCAGGACCAGCTTTACGAGGAGAACCGCGAAGCGAGGAGTACTCTCTGAAGCTGGCTATAAGCCGCGCCAAGGAAGAAAAGAGAAAGGAGATGCTTGAGGGTCTCGACCGTGACCTCTGGGGTCGGCCGTATCGCGCGGCACAACAGAAGCTCCACCCCCTTTACCGAGACTCTCCAGCCCAGCTTCCTGCAGCAGGTGGTCGAGGGTCTTTTTCCTGAACGGGCAGAATACACGCCTTCGTGATGAAGACGAGGATGACGAGGAAGAAGTTCCGCCCGTTACTGATGTGGAACTGGGGGCGGCTGTTCTAAGAATTCGTTAGAAGAATACCGTCTCCGGAGGCGGCGTCCGCGTGTGCCCGGACGTCGCCTAATTAAAAGGTGTTACCCGAAGGTGGTGCCCGCACTTGGCGGGCAGGCGCTGGGAGGGGTCCGGATGTCTTAATAGAAGCAGTTCCCGGATCCCCTCTATATTTTACTCAATACGGCATACCGTGTGGTTTTATTCGGTTCGATTCCGACACATCGCCCCACCGAAACCCCGGTGGGGTGACGGCCCGAGGGGGTTTGCACACGTAAAAAAAAAAAAGGTTACAACACAGTTAAGCTTTACCTGGCCTGGGACTCGCCGAATGGATTGAATGAAATTACAAATGAAGTCTAGAAGAGTATTTTTATTTAGGTACTAGAAAATTTTCAAAAATACATCAATCACCAGGGATAAATCACAATTCGAATCGTAGGTGCTCTCATAAAAAGTATATTCACGTGTGACGTTTCCGACCGCATCTACACTACGTTCGCAGGGCGCATTATACAAAAAAACGATCGGGGAGAAGATAGCGCCAAAATAAGTTTAAGAAAATTATTGTCGATCCTGCGACGCCGACGAACGGCGTCTAGGGCGGGCCCTGTGGGGGCGCGTCACACCGGACGCGTGCGGTAGCGGGGCCCGGCGCGCGGCGCAGGCAGCGCTGTGTTCCGCAGCACCAGCGGCTCCGGCGCCTAAGGCGGGCCCTGCGAGGGCGCGTCGCGCTCCGGTCGCGTGCGGTAGCGGGGACCGGCGCGCGGCGCAGGCAGCGCTATGTTCAGCAGCACCAGTGGCTCCGGCGCCTAAGGCGGGCCCTGCGAGGGCGCGTCGCGCTCCGGTCGCGTGCGGTAGCGGGGACCGGCGCGCGGCGCAGGCAGCGCTGCGCTCAGCAACACCAGCGGCTCCGGCGGCGAGGGCGGCGCTGACGCGCTCGACACGCCCGCCGCTGCCGCCGCCAGCGCATCGCCGCGCTCCAGCGACCACTGACGACGTAAAGGACGACGCCCGTCGCCCAGACATCTGAGGGGCGACATCGTTCATGATCATCAACTTAAGTGTCACCTGGCAGTTGTGGGTAGGGTTGTGGCGACACTGCGCGGCAAGGTACTTGGCTTCTAGCTTTGTTACGCGACAGTCATTCATTTTATTTATTATTTTATTCTTATGTACTCACCTTATGATAGCTGTAAGTAAATAATTATAGCTCATTATTAAGTAATACTATTCGTTGCTTAATCATTCGTTACCTTCACTTCTCTGTATCTACTGCTTACTGCTGCTACTGTTGCTGCTGTATCCTGGCAAAGTATTGTGTGAGTTACTTACATACTTACTGTACAGGGTTACTAAAATCGGTTCCTTAAACTGACCTGTAGCGGGTGTACTGTGCGCTTTGTTCGACACTGGACACAACGTGCACGGTGCGGGGGACACGCGGGGGACTGCTGTCGGCAGACACGGCACCCGACCGCTGCCACGTTGCTGCTGAAAATGTTTCAAGTATTATCCAATTTGTAATTCAGTCTATAAAAAAAAATATATTAAAATTTCACCATGTTTGTCCGGCGTTGTTGATGGATCAGAACTCCGATGCTCGATGCTAGAGGAGTTCCTCACCGGTGTCGACGTCGATGCTGACAGCGTGTCACTTTCGTTTTCGCCTTCCGTTTCGAAGAGCACTTCCTCGCACCTGCAAAAGACTGCACTTGAAACGGCTCTAGCAGTAACGTGTGTAACACATGACTATTCGTATGAACCCTTCCAGCTAAGCTAAATGCTTGTATTAGGAGTAGGTTCTTCTCGGTAGTGCTCTGGGTGGGGTTTGAACTCGCAACCACTTGATTGCAAGTCCGACGACCAAGTCATTACGCTACCACCGCTTAAATTATGAAAAATATCAGCGGCACTAACTCCAAAGGTGGCGGTGTCGGTAGCGCCTTGTCAAATCCATCCTTTCCTAGCAGCCAGTAGGTGTGCATGGCGCCCTTGCCTTTGATCTGCGTCAGGCCCCGTGAGCGCAGCCGGTACCCGCCGGCTGCGCTAAGATGCTCGGCGGTTGTCGCCGACACTTGAATTCGCCACGCCGCCCCTGCGAGCGTAGGGCATCAGTAAATATACGTGTAAGCGGCAGTACGTGTTAGCAGCACGGGGCTCACCGGTAGACTCCATGCGCGAGGCAGTGTTCACAGTATCGCCGAAGAGGCAGTAACGGGGCATAGTGAGGCCGACGACGGCAGCGCAGCAGGGCCCAGAATGCAGGCCAATGCGCAGGTGGAGCGGAGTGTCAGGCAGGTGTCGGATACGAAAACGCCCCGCTAAGTGTAGAAGATGCAAGGCCATGGTGGCGATGCTTTGTGCGTGGTCTCGCGTGCGAACTGGCAGGCCGCCCACCACCATGTACGCGTCGCCGATAGTCTCCACCTTGTAGACGCGGTACTGCTCGATAGCGGCATCGAATGTTGTGTAAAGGTCGTTAAGCAGGTCAACCACCTGCACGGGAGTGGACCGCGCTGCCAGCGCCGTGAAGCCCACGATGTCGCTGAAGTAAATGGACACCTCCGCAAACTCCTCGGGCTCCACCCGCGAGCCCAACAGTAACCGTTCCGCAACAGACCTGCACAACATTTTCTGTGTCACTGACGTCTCTAATGCACGGCCAAGGTTTGTTAGATAGACTATCTTTTGGGCTCTAGATTGATTAAGTAATTTATGTAAATTACTATCATAAATTTTACGTCTGATTCTAGTCGTGAGAAGTGTCACACTATTAAAGAAGGAATTAAATTATGAAGGTCTTACCTACCTTCTTATATCATACATCTTGCACTTGCACTCAACAGTTCAGGATTATTAGGCGAACATTTAATTTTATCTATTACAGGAATAATGTTACGTATTATTATAAAAGTAATTTCTTGAGACCAAAGCTTAATATTGTGTGCATAAATGTACTATATAATCATACAACCATACGCACCTCGGTAGCATTCTGTTCAGCAGCTGCTCAGTCTTCTTCTTCTCCATGTCAAGCTGCTCAGTTCGTTCCCTGATCAGCTCCTCTAAGTTGTTGCTATATTTTTCCAGCATTTCGAACATAGAATCAACTATGTTTATTTTCCTGCAATAATAAATATTACTTATTTAATATTTTTTGGTAAAAAGTTTTAGAGTCCCATATGCCGCTCACTCGAGATTGCATTTGACTTGACGCATCTAGAAAAAATCTGAAAGCTATAAAAGTTATTAAGAATCACTTAACTTCCTTGCTAACGGTTGCTACAGAATTTCTACTACTTTTATTCGAAAGTGATAATGTGTCATTTAATAACACTATGTATTTGACGGCGCATCGATTATTTTAGTTGGCAACATTAATAATAAAGTGTCAGAAGTTAGGACACTGACGTAACACCGAGCACTGGCGCGTGGCGATTGCAAGTGACAGTTTGGATAGGCCGTTGTAAAGGCAGTATCATGCTATGGCAACTTGGAACATAAAAGAATTGCACTTTTTTTATTGAGTCCAGTGCCATCCCAAGGATAGATACTGGAACTAAAATTACTGTGCTACAATATTTAAATTTATGATTTGAATGAGGGGAAATTTATTACCCTCAAATGTATTACGATTTAAAATTCGCATTTGTAAATAACAAAATATTGCAATTAAATATCTAAAACCACTTAAAATTTTATAGAAACAACAATTTGTTCACCAACACACAATAATATTAATTAAAAATACAATCGTAACAATCAACAATTTTTTTTAAATATTTCTAACTTATAATTATTAGGTTGGCAACACTTCACTTATATTGCAAATGGCTGCGTATGAGTACCGATTGCCGGTTTCTTGTGCTTTTCTTTTTGCAATAAAAGTTTTGGTTTGAATATAAAAATCGTAGATTAGTCATAAACATACATTAATTAGTTAAAGTATAAAATTCTCATGTTAGAACCAATAAAACAAGAAACAAGTAACAACAAAACACATACATACACCGTATAAGTAGGTACCTATATATTGTTCAATTGTATATATATATATACCTATAGATATGTATATTATATTAGTTTAAGGTATCTGACCACTAGGCAGAGTTTTGTGTTGTCAATAAAAAGAAGCAGAGCTGCCTGTCTATATCCTATATACTATTGTAGTCTTTGGGCAGTATCGACTGGCATCTCGTGCGCGCACCACGTATTCGGTGGAGTGCCTTGACTTAAAGATTGGTTGTAGTTTCCTAATTATTATTTAGAGTATATTTTTGTACTTTAGTAAGTGAAGTAAAATTACTGTGTAAGGACTGCGTTTTTATTCTCCTTGCCCGCCAACTCACGTCTACCCGCAATATTAAAAATGAGTGCACCTGATGTTCCCGGTTGAGAAGAAGATTCTTCATATTTTATAACACTATGTATTTAATAACACTATGTATTGTGTAGTATACAACGTAAACAACGGAAAACAAAATAATGTTTAGATATCACATCCCAAAAGACAGATAATGGAAACCTTACTTTTTGGTATTCTGCAAAACTTGTTTGAGACTCGTCACAGGTTAGTGTCATAAAAGTATATAATTGCTGTGACAAAAGTCGTAAAAATATTTAGTTTACTCATAAGTTCATTAAATACCGCACAATTGTGTTAATTCCTCTAATAGAACTCATTTTGCTATATATTTGTAGTAAATCTATTCATAAAAGTGAAAAATACTCATTTGTTTGAGACGTGTTAAGAAGATTATTTAAAGATTGCAATTAAAAACAGACCGGTGGGTGGCCTACAGTGTGTTCTTTAAATTGCTATAAAAACTTCACAAGTTTTCACAAGGTTGCTGTTAAATAGATGCCTTTGTGTTAAATTGTGTTGAATAATAATGTTGAAAAAATAAATAAATTCTGTGTTTGATGTTTTTATTTTTAACAGTCATCTAGACAAGGTGAACTTCGTATCACTTACAATTGATTTGAGGACTTGGATATAAACCTTCTTTCCTTAGACCTCCTTAATCCGGCCCTGTTGCAAAATCCGTTCTTAGCTGACGGGTCCTACCCACCTATACACTACCCCAACCTACTGTTATGGCAGATCTAAATAAATAATCGCAGTGTATCTAAATTGATTTCAACCAAGTCTTTTCTTAAAACAGAAAAATTATACGAAACGTAATAAATTTTAGCACCTACATGTGTGAAAATGTCCCGATTCGTAAAGTATTTTTTACAAAGAGAGAAATATTGGCTACGGTTGTGCTTGATAAATGGAAGACTGTTACTGCTGCATGGTATACAGAGGAATGTTTATCTCAAGTATTAATTAATAGTCTTAAAAAATTTGCGACCAAACTCAAGACTCAATACTTCGCTTTTACATCCAGATAACGCCATGCACATCGAGCCATTGAGGCAAAACTATGGACTATTTGCACCAAGCTGGAGTCAAATTTCTGGGACATCTTCCTTATAGTCGGGATTTTTAGAGCACTATTCCCGTACGTAAATAATCAATTGAGGGGTCGCAAGTTTTAGAGCGATGAGGAGCTGTGTTTCAGAGGGATGCTAGAGCAATGTGTTCAGCACCTGGTTTACACGTATGGAGACGTATGTATGTATGTATTATATAGCCAGTGAAATATACTTCGAAAAAAAAAAATCACAAAGTACAACTAAATTAATGTTGCGACCTAGTACCTACATATAGATTTAGTAAGGGCAAAATGCTTGCACAAGTGTTTTTGGCTAGTATAGGCACTTGCCTATACAAGACGATGTATTGCCTATAAGAACACTTATCTGTACAAGAACGCAAGAAGCGATTGAAGTACCTGCCCCGGTGCAGATGCCGGAAGATGTCGTGCAGTCGCGCGAAGTCAGGGCGCAGGTCCGGCGCCTCGCTCCAGCACTGGCGCATCACGCTCACCGCCTCGGGCGGTGCCGCGCCTATCGACACAGAGGGCCGGATAAGCGGTGGCGGCCGGGTCACCTTCTCTACGATCTCTGCAGGCACAAGCGTCTCACATATACAACAGTTCACTGGGCAGGTAATCGAACAAACATATTACTTGTTGTAAATATTCACCGTCGGGTGTCAGCGACAGCATGCAATAGGGTTCACCCCGTACTATCACCTCCTGCATAATGATGGCAAATGAGAACACATCCCCGGGCTGCGAGCCTCGCCCCTCCCCTCGCGACTCACGCAGTAGCTCCGGCGCTGTCCAGAGCAGATCTGTGAGACAAAGAGAGATCACGTTGATCCTTTATGACTGGGTAGAAGTGTAAATTCATAGCGCTGGTATCACCTCTAGCAGTACGATGCACGTGCGGGATCCCTTGTGCGTCATGCAACGCCGGTAGTCCGTAGTCCGTGACGCGCAACACCCAGCGCGAGTCCACCACACAGTTGCGAGATGTGAGGCGCCCGTGCACGCGTAGTGAAGAGCAGTGAAGGTAGCGCATGCCCTTCACGAGGTCGGTGAGTAGGGACAGGCGGAACGTCCAGTCTAGCTTAATATCGTCTGCCATCAAAACATCCTCTAGCGAACCGCGCAAGCAGTGGTCGAAGACAAGCGCAGCACGTATCTCGCATAGGCAGCCTGCAACACATTACATTATATATATTAAGATATTTTTTTGTACTTAGGCCTCGAACAGAGAACATTATTTTTTTGGGCGCGTTGTCTAGTATGGCGTTCAACCACGTTTATATAGGGAGAACTGGTTGTATATTACTATTTTATATGCCTTTATTTTCATTTCACAGACGTAATACCTATAAATAATAAAATAATTACCTATGAATGGATTCAAATTTTCATGTCTCAAGTTCTGCATGACCAGTAATACGTCTGTAGCCTTGCGCTTAAGCTCGAGCGCGGTGGCACCCGGCAGGTATTTG
This sequence comes from Callimorpha dominula, assembly GCA_949752705.1. Taxonomy (NCBI): domain Eukaryota; kingdom Metazoa; phylum Arthropoda; class Insecta; order Lepidoptera; family Erebidae; genus Callimorpha; species Callimorpha dominula. The sequence goes on from OX456991.1 coordinate 82,028, forward strand.
ACGTGTACTACATCACCCTGAGCAAAGCAAACACAAGTCAGATGGTAAAATGCGGCCATCGTCAATAAATGAGAAAGAACATATGAAAGTACCTTATATCGGATGCGGCGGTCGACGGCTACTCGGTTTACGCTGCAAGTGGAGGAAGGCGCTGAGGGTACGTGAGACGCAGCCCGCGGTGGTTGCTTCAGCAGGTCTGGGCGCTCGAGCTCGGGCCCACCAAACTCGTGGAGTTGCTGTAACCAGCACGACAGCATCGTCTCCATACCCTCGCCTACGCGCCGTGGCTCGTCCACCGGAAAAGTGAAGTTGGCGGGCGACAACACTGCGTCCTCGCGGCGGCGACGACGGCGGCGTCGACGTGCCATCCAGCGCGCCAGCAGTGCCACGCCGCTCGCCAATGCTAGTGTGCCGCTGGCCACCCCAGCCCAAAGTGCGCCGCCAGCTGGCCCCACTTGCTCGTCCTCGCGCGGCGCTCTAGCTATCCAAGTGTCCACCTCCACGCTCACATTGGAGAAGTCGACGGTGTGCTGCCAGTCCTCGGCCGAATCCAACGACCTGCTCGAGGTTGTCACTAGTACCGCTGCTCGCTGCCACGTTTCATTGGATTTGTTTGATTTTTCGTATAGATGAAAGTTCAATCTACTGTATTCTGAGCGAGTTCGCTCTGATTTTGAGTCACTTTCGATCGCTTCGGTTATTTTATGGTAAACGTCATCCTCACTCGATTGTCTATGCAGGTCTTCGTCGGTGAGAAGTAACAAGCATTTAAAAAAAGAAACTAGGAGTCTAGATAATAGAGTATCGATATAATCGACTTGTAAATCAGAATGAAGTGTATGGGATAATTCTCGCCGACGGATGCGACTACTTCCTCTGCTTACACTTTTAGATTTGGAACGAAGGAACTCAGTCACTGCAGACTGTCGGTCACCAGGTAGTGGAATCACTCCTGAATTATACTTTTGCGATCGAAATCGGACAGAATCTATTTTGGTATTATCGTTCGTAGACTGCATCGCTCGTTCCTCGGCGGATGTCACGATCGATGGAGTCGCTCTCCGACGAAAATAGAATTGGAGATTGTGACCCTTATCGCGTGCATCCTTTTTATCATACGACTTATTTTGTATACTTCGGGAATATAAAGATCGGCTTAATCCTAAACTGATATTGCTTAATTGAAAAGCGTCATTAATTTCTTCGTTTGTTAAGGGACGAGAAGTAGAGGGCGCGGTTAGGGGCGCGACGCGTGGCTTTTGGTTTGAGTCCTCGATGTGTACGAGAAGCAACGGTGGACCAGAACCCTCGTCCCCAAGCGGTGCACCAGATGTGCCCGCCCACGTCCAGCGATGAGAGGCACATAGAATCACAACTGTAACCAACATTGTATAATTCTAGTGTTATAAATCATTCCGACCAATTAATAGCACAACGGTGAAGAATCAGTTTAAATGAAACTTACCATGAGGTTTTCGCGCCATTTCATGTGGAGTTAGAGCGGCTCTACGCAAAGTGAGCCCAGCTGTAGTGAGAGCACGTGCTATATCGCGTAACGCCGCTGCACACTCGGAGCGTGGTGTGGCCGGCGGCAATAGAACGCGGCTCCAACTTAGCTTCCGTGCAAGATGAGCGACAGCTGCGCCTCTCGCTTCTCCCGCAGCACACACAATAGGTGGAGGTCGGCGAAGGGCACGCGCTCCCGCCACCAGCGCCTCGCACGCGTCGGCACCGGGCCAACCCGCGCTTAGCACCGTACTGCCATCGCTCAATGCTGCGAGAGAAGCTCTTGTCACCGCTTGCCTCCATTCCGGTCCGCAGGTCTCTAATTGAAAAGGTTTTTTTACTAAGATTGGGGTAGGAAGATTAGATGGGAAGTCATAGGCATTTTCTCACCTTCGTAGCTCAGAGGACGCAATCGGTGTGCAGCTAGGAGTGAGCGGGCGGCCTCGTACTTCAGGAAGCTTGTCTTCTGGAACAGGTGATTGAGCGGCGCGGGGCACGCAGCGCGCAGCACGAGCAGCGCGGGTGGCGAAGTCCCAGCGTCAGCGGCGGCGGCGGCGGCCAGCAGCAGCAACAGCGGCGTGAGCGCGCGCATAGCGCTTCTCACGTCACGTGCGCCATGCGGCCGCCGCCGCACGCTTTCGCTCCACGGCGCCGATTACGTGCTCGTTTCACTGCACCGGATCAAAGGATGGTTCACGGCCGCACCTGTGCACATGCCCGGCACCCACATGGGTAGCCGATCGATCTTATCACTTTATTTATATCGTTCTGATGATAGAGTATCGACCTCATGTACCTACTTATGCTAATGTCTTTGCTATCAAGTTATAAACATGAAGCTTCATTTCAGATTTGGACTGAATTTATGTAAAACCTTCTGTTTCTGAATTTGAAGGACTAGGTATAACTTGTAGTTATGTTTATTATAATCTTATCTTTGATGTTTATTGTACTTGCATGGTTTAGACACACATTCATAATGCGTTAAAAAAAAGAAATTTAAAGATAAATACGTACCTACACACACTCACGCACACACACACTCACACACACACACACACACACACACACACACACACACACACACACACACACAAACATTTTAAAGTTAGTAGCACCTACCTACAAATTGTTTTTGCATTATCAAAAAATTGTTTACTGACTGTGGATTGGTTTGCAAAACAGTTTTTTAACAATAAAAATAAAATTAAATCATCAAAATAAAAAATAAATCACAATATACGTAGATAACATCGAGACAATAAACATACAATTATCATCAATTAGGTTTACCGCACTTCAACATTATTGTGTGAGCGGGTTGTGAAGTGGTGAAGTGTATAGAGAACTGTATGGAGATACAAATGAAATGTAATTTAACTGAATGAATAAATGTCCTGTGATGAAATCAGTGCTCAGTGCCTACGTAGGTAGGTTAGATATACTACTAGCCAATTTGAAATCTATTTGTAAACAAAAATACCGTTGTTGTTTCTGTTTCGAGAACACGGAGAAACGAGAACGTGGAAAACTTTGGTTGGGATCAGTTCTGTTCTAAACGATCATTTTATGAAATCAAATGATTTCTCGGCGACGAAGTGAGTATAGCGATATAACGACACATGCCACGGCACTACACATACGCTCTCATTCAAAATGAGAGGTCTAAAATAGGCAAACTGGAAAGATTAATGAGTATACAAGAAAGGAACGGCGAAGACGAATGTGAAAGTACAGTCAAGAGCGGAGCGGTGACCGAGTATGTCAGTAGAACCTGTGTTCGCGAGTGTGACGGCGAGGAGCGGGCGGGCCGGCGCGGCTCGACCGCGGGCTCACCTCGGCGCGGAGTTGCGGCGGTGGTGGAGTGGCGCGGGCTCCGGCGCGGCGCTCAGCGCGATGTGCGGCGAGCGACGTGCGGCGGCCGCCGAGCGAGGCCTAGCGCGCGTGCGCGGCGGCCGCAGCTCCCGCCGGGCCCGCCCGCGCCGTCCGCCACTCGCCTAACGATCGTCACCGCCACCAAACGCGGGTCCCTCCAACACTTGACACATACGTACGGCAAAACTATTCGATTATTTTACTCATGAGTTAAATTACAGCTCTAATTCGTACCACATTAATATATATATATATATATATATATATATTAATAATAACTTAACGTCACACACACGGTGGTCTTCTGATCCCAAACTAGACAAAGCCTGTCCTATGGTAACTAAATACATACATATTATAGATATATTACACCCAGACAATTACACCAGAGCAAATGATCGTGCTCAAGGCCTGTCATCACAAAATTGCCGGAGAAGCTCTTTAAAAATTGTAAACATGTGTAAAATCAAGATTCCATTTTTTTTGTTTTTTATTAAATTAAACAGCTTGTTCATCTAATAATTATAAATTGCCCCTGGCACAGAGTGTCCGGGTTTTACCCGGACTTTTTTTGAAAATTCCGCCCGCCGCTCCCCGGACGCCTTCTAAACTATCACAAATCCGGGGAAACCGGGACGGATGGCAGTTCTGCATCACTAACCATTAGAACAACAGGTCCGTTGGTAAATTTTTTTATGAATATTTCGCATACGAAATATAAAAGTTTATAGTTAAAATGAGGGCAGAAACCTAAAAGTATATGTATGTAGGTACTTAACACGTGCTTCAAAGAAATTAAACTTTCACTCGTCCTGTCGTTTGCTTCAAAAAAGTATTAAGTAATGAAATACAATTTAACATTATTTATTTATTACACAGCTCTATGCGGACTAAAAGTAAACATAGCTTGTACTATGGCTTCTAGAACTCAGAAACATGGATAAATGCATTTTGTTGTAAATACATACACAATACAACAAAATATAAACCAGTGAAAGTAGACATATTCAGTTCAGGCAATCAAATATTTGCACCGAGCGCGCAGCGCCATTGAGCCTCACTGAGGTCGACGAACACAACAGAATGCCGACTAAAGAACCTCTTTAACGTTCAAAATTGAAATAATAACAAATTGTGATTATTTGTGATTAAATGTCCACTATTGAGACGATCAGTAGTAGTCATCGACTAGGTAGCAGTAAGTTAACAGCAGCAGTAGTAGTAGTTTTATGTATAGGTTTTCGACCTGGTCTTTCGACTGAAAGTGCTGTTTTGTGCCTTGTGGCGAGCACATTGTATATACATAATTGCACGTACTTAGATAAGTCACACTCATAGATTAAGTAAAACAATTATATGCACGCACCACATTAGTATATAAGACGTATCTCGAGTCTCATTGTACTCCTTGCCCAAACATTGGTAAATTGGTGACCCGACAAGAAAATAAACAACATGACTCAGTCACCTTGCAAATCATGTAGCAGTCAACAAGAAACATTGGAAGTAGCAGCTAGCGCCACCATATTATCCCGCAATCCGGAGTTTTGGAGAGATCAATCTAGGTTATGGTTCACGCAACTAGAAGCCATATTAGCACCAAAGAAGCAAGGCGACGATTACAAGTACTATACGGTAGTGGCGAAGCTATCAAAGGAAGAAATACTACAGGTTAGTGACCGCATTACCTCCCCGCCATCCACAGAAAAGTATAAGACCATCAAGGAACGCCTAATCAATTGCTACGAGGAATCAGAACAGCGTCAATTTCAAAAATTATTGTCGGAAATGGACCTCGGCGATCAAAAGCCGCTACGCAAGATGCTAGTTCTGGGTAAAGGAAAAATCGGTGACGAAACCATCAAACTTCTGTGGTGGGGGCTTTTACCACCATCAGTTAAGCCAGATCGCCGACAAAATATTAACAAATTCGCAACTTACCGAGGTTTCAGCTATAAACGAAAATGTAAACAAAACAAACGACGGAGCTACGACACGCATAGTAGCACAGCTAGCAAAAATACAATTGGAACTAAATGCGATTCAGCGCGATCGCAGAGATTATCGACGCAGCACTCAAACTTATTATATTCGACAACATTCACCACCATTTTCTGATGTTTTAAGACGATTGTCTTATAACATCAGAAAATGAGCTTTTGCATTATAAGCATTTGGATACAGTTTTCAAACGCTTACGAGAGAATGGAATAACTATTAATCTCGAAAAATGTGACTTTCGCAAGAGCGAAATAGATTTCTTAAATTATCGTTATCACTTATCACATAACGAGCCAAGGAATACGCCCAACTGAGGAAACATACAAGGCAATTATGGAACGACGCACGACTCTAATAATAACGAAAATTGTCCTATTCCTTGGTCAACAGAGGCCGAAAAAGCTTTTGACAAATGCAAGAAAAAAAATTATAAACACAGTATTAACAATACAATATTTAACACATAAGCGGACGGGACAATATTGTGGCAGACGCACTATCACGTACAAACTGTCCAAATGATATAGGCTGGAGTGTGGCGTGAGACGGGGGGGCTGACTTCTCCTGCCCTCTTCAATGTGTATATGAACACCCTCATTGAGGGGCTCAGCAGTCAACATGTCGGTTGTCATATAGACGATGTTGGTGGAGCGCCAATATATTTATAAAATGCATACATAATCGCACCATAATATATTTCGTTATATTATAAATTTCATAGTCTTTATAGTAAACCACATTCTGTTTGTCGAATGCAATTAGTGCTGGTACTGCTGTAATATTGCCAATGTACTCGACGATCTCTAGAGATGGCGTTAGCAGTCTTCAAATAATGTAAACGCGCTGCACCCTGATTGGTGCAAGAAAAAACGGACATACCCTGCTCTCATCGCTTTTCGCTAAGAAGACGCCTTTAATATAAAAATTTTGTTCCGCCACGGACTTCAGTTATATTTCTCGTGAAAAGAAGCTGATTTTCCGTTAGTCCTATAGCCGTGTAGTGTTTGGACTCGCTTGTAACCTTTACAAGGTGTATGTGGAGTGCTCTAGTCTTCGATCGTGACCGGCCGGTCAATACCTTGCAAGAGACCGTAGAAACCTCGCCGCTGCTCGCTGCCTTCTGGAGGATCGGGACTTGGTCGGTGTTGCAGGTTAGTGCTGGCATGATTGGTTTGATCGATAGAAGTGGTTTACTTCCCTACACCTCGTACGCTAACTGTTGAGCAATCACACCCTGGTCGGGCTATTTACACGCCTGACCATATAATTTGGTCCTTCGAGCCGGATAGGCCAGTGATTCACGTAAATATTGGTGAATTTACTTTTCTATTCATATCATAAAAAAGATTCACGTAATTCTAGTGAATTCTTGCCGCCATTTTTCCTCGCTCACAGATTTACGTAAAATTGGTAAATTCTGTGTTTAAAACGCACGAGAACTACGTAATTATTGGTAGACTCGTATTTAAATATAATTAATTGTTAGATTTGGTGAATTACGTATTAATTGGTAATAATATCCATTATACTCAATTTAGTTGAACTTATTCATACCTACCCACTTATTTACCGCTCCACCACTGTACTTTACGCTAAGTCATTTTAAGATTTAAATTTAATTTGTGTTTTTACACTAACTAGGTAGATATACCTATCACTTTGTAGTTGTATTGTGATATTATTTTATAAACATGACGGAAAGTGAATCAAGCCGCGAAGTCATGTTGGTTATGTTGAATCAAAAGAAAGAATTATTATTTCAACGTATTAATCGTATGTACACATCGTCGAAAGGTATAATTTCTTTCGATTCATCAACGCGAGCTAACGAGAATTTTCTGGCTGAAACGGAGATGATAGATGATTTACGCGATAAATTTGAGTCCATTGTTGATAAAATAAATAATATAAATTTGTTATCAAAGATTACGGTCAAGCCCGAGTATTCTTGCCTCGATTCATTTGATGATTTATACTCGAGAGTTAAACGCGTTAGAAATAAAATATTAACCACTTCTAAGGTGCGTTCACTCGAGACCAGTAGCTCGATCAAGTCCGTAGTGAAATTAGAACCTTTAGTAATTCCGAGTTTTGACGGACGCCCTGAAAACTGGAATACCTTTTATCAGTCTTTTAAAGCTAATATTCATTTGAATCAACAGCTTTCTGACTCGCAACGTGTACAGTATCTAATTTCTAAACTCACCCACGACGCACTAAAATTCACTTCCGGTATTATTCCGTCAGGTGAAACATATAAAATACTGTGGGATAGTTTGGTTAAGAAATACCACGACAAACGCTCATTAGGTACATATTATCTCAATAATATACTGGACTTAAAAACTTGCTCGCACACTGCGAACGCGCTCGATACCTTTGTTAGTAAATACTCCGCTTCGATATCAGCTCTAAAAGAATTAGGCATAACTGATCTAACTGATTTTATTTTTCTTCAATGCGCTTTGAGAAGGATGGATCCTCAAACCATCCAAGCCTTTGAACTTTCGATTCGGGATGTGGAAGTGCCTACGACACAACAGCTTATCGCTTTTATACAAGATCAGGCTAAGATTTTGGAGCGCTCAAACCCGCGAAATTGGTCATATACGAAACCCGCTGCTGTTGTTACGTCGCCCTCACGCGACCGGCGCGTTCATCACACCTCCAAATCTTACGCAGCAGTTACCGCGAATTGTTGTTTGTGTAGTGGTAACCATCGACATTTATATGATTGCGCTCAGTTTAAAAATATGCGAGACGCAAGGGCTAGATATGAGTTTATTAAATCGAAGTACGGTTGCGTTAATTGTTTAAGCACTTTACATAAACTTCCGGATTGTAAGAGTACGTCAGTCTGTTTCTGTAATAAAAGACACCATAGGTTATTGCATTTTGATAGTAATAATTCGCAATCGCATGCGGCTATGGTAAATACCGCCGTCGCGTACTCGCCGCCGCCCGCTCATCGAGCGACCGTTACTTCGCCCGCGCCTTCTCATCGCGCTCACACGACTTCGTCATGCATTCGAGCGCCCCCGCTTGCTACAGAACCAGTTACACATACACAGTCTTACACTTCTTGTCATAAGGGTGATATACTTTTGTCAACCGCTCAGGTATACGCGCGCTCTAAGGGTAGCGCTGGTATCAAATCTGTAGTTAGGTGTTTGATAGATAATGGCTCGCAGAATAATCTAATAACATCTGCTTGTTCTAGTTTATTAAATTTACCGATAATACCGTTGAATAATTCCTATGTTAAAGGTGTTGGTTCCGCTTCAAGTCCGATAATCGGTTATGTTCATTTAGACATTGAATCCCGTATTTATCCGGATCAGAAATACACTATACATGCGCTTGTTGTAGAATGCATTACGGATCAATTGCCTTCGAAATTTATCGATTGTGATCGCGACCTAGATTTTCGTAACCTTCCGCTCGCTGACTTAAGCTGGAATATTCCGGGCAAAATTGATTCATTGTTAGGTGCCCAGCTATTCAAATTTATATACTTAGGAAATATGGTCGAGTGTGGGCCGCGCGCACCGTGTGCTTTATCTACAACATTTGGTTACGTACTTATGGGAGATTACCCGCGTAAACATATTTTACCTACTGCCGCGTCTTTTTCTGCGTTAGCGCTTAATGATATAGTGCAAAAGTTCTGGGAACTTGAAGAAGTACCCATGAAACGCTTGTTGTCACCAGAGGAGACAGATTGCGAAAATATTTTCACGGCTACCGTGACCCGTGACGACGTAGGTCGTTATACAGTTGCATTACCGTTCTGTAGGGACCCTTCGGAATTAGGTAATTCGCACGCTACCGCTTATCGCCGTTTCGTTTCACTCGAGCGTAAGCTCCGTCAGGCACCGATAGTGCGCGAAAATTATAACAAGGTTATTCAGGATTATATTGATAACAATTACCTCAGTCCTGTTAAAGAATCTGAGCTGTCCTCTGATGGTTATTATATACCGCATCACGCAGTAGTCCGACCTGATAAACCGATGCCGCGCATCGTATTGGACGCGAGTGCTAAAACGCATACAGGACTTTCGCTTAACGATATATTACATATTGGACCCAATTTACAGGCCGATCTGTTTTTATTATTGTTAGGTTTTAGATTATTTCCTATTGCAATGAACGCTGATATAAAACAATATTATTTACGGATTGGTGTACCAGTAGACCAACATAAATACCTACGCATTTTATTTAGATTCAACGAATCGGAAAAAATTCGAACTTATGCCTTTAATAGGCAACCTTTCGGTCTCAAGTCAAGCCCTTACATAGCTATGCGCACTGTGCGACAGCTGGCTACTGACATGAGTCCGCTCTATCCTGATGCCGCGAAAGTGGCAGAGACCTGTCTGTATATGGACGATTTGGTTCTTTCTATTGCAAATGAGGATACTGCCACGCAATTAGCTCACAACTTGATTAAGTTTTTCAAATCGGGTGACTTTGACTTAGTGAAGTGGTCTAGCAATTCACCAGTGCTACTTGACTCGCTTCCCGACACGCACCGCAAGTCGCTTGATTTTGATGTTGACAATAATGTCTCTAAGGTCTTAGGTCTCTCATGGGAACCATGTGAAGATAATTTTCATTTCACATGCGCCGCAATTAATGAAAGGTGCACCAAGAGAAACATACTCTCGATGGTTGCACGACTATTTGACGTGCTCGGATTGGTCGCGCCTGTGATTCTCTATGCCAAGTTGTTAATTAAGGAACTGTGGCTCAGCAAGTGTGATTGGGACGATCCTGCACCGGAGCACATACGCACCCGTTTTTTCGCTCTTGCGCAAGAACTTCAAATGCTTGACACTTTAAGGATTCCACGTCATGTAGGCGTCGAAGTTGGTTGTGAATTACGTCTTGTTGCTTTTTGTGATGCTAGCATGAATGGTCTGGGATGTGTCATTTATGCCCATTGTACCTACCCGTCTGGCATTCAAACTCGCATTCTTTGCGCTAAATCAAAGGTTTCGCCAACAAAAATCACTACGCTCGCTCGCTTAGAATTATGCGCTATTTTACTTATGTCAAAATTAATAAAAACTGTGCGAGACACATATGCGACACGTATGCCCATTGCCGGGATATACGCATTTTCTGATTCCACTATTGCTTTATCATGGGTTCATTCTTCGCCACATCGTTGGTCAGTTTTCGTCGGTAATCGCGTCGCTCAGTGCCAAGAAAACTTGGACTCTAAACATTTTTATCATATTGCCGGAGCTAGTAATCCAAGTGATTGTCTTTCGCGTGGTATGCTTCCATCGCAACTTTTGACCCACGATTTGTGGTGGAAAGGTCCTCCGTGGATTCGCAGCTCATCTGAGAAGTGGCGGATTAAGCCATTCTCGCTTAATAATTGCTCTGTCTTGCCTGAACTCAAGGCAAATGTGTTGGCTGCCATTACTCACACAGAGCCGCCGTTGCTGTGTACGTTAGCACAACGTGTTTCTTCTTGGGAAAAGTTGCTACGTATCACCGCATATGTATTAAAATTCGCAAGACCTAAAGTTAAGGTCGAACCTCGTTCTATAGCAGGGTTGACAAGTGCTGAGAATGCGTTAATTCTCGCCGTTCAATCTGTGCACTTCTGTAAAGATATCAAATTGATCAAGGCTGATAAATTACCTTCAAAAAAGCTGCAAAGCCTCTTCGTCTTCTTAGACAAACAAGGGATTTTACGCATTGGAGGAAGACTTTCTGGATCAATGCTTCCTTTCGAAGCTAAACATCCGGTTCTTCTCCCTAAACGCGATCATGTCGTTGACTTAATAATACAGCATTTTCATGTTGTTAATTGTCACACCGGACCTGGACTTCTTATGTCTATTATACGACAACGCTACTGGATCTTGGATGCCAGGACTGTTATCAGGTCCAAGTTGCGAAAGTGCAACACTTGCTTTAAATGCAACCCAACGCATCCAACGCCTATAATGGCTGATCTTCCTGATTACCGTGTTTCAGAGGCCAAGGCATTTTGTCACACTGGTGTAGATTACGCTGGTCCGATAAGGACAATCCTTTCTCGCCGCAGAGGTCAACATGCGCAAAAGGCGTACATCGTTCTTTTTGTTTGCATGGTCACACGTAGTCTACATATTGAAGTGACCAGTGATTTAACTACTGAAAACTTTCTAGCCGCTTTTAAACGCTTTATTTCCCGTCGAGGACCAGTTTCATGTCTCTATTCCGATAATGGATCTACTTTCATCGGTGCGAAGGCACATTTAGATGAGCTGTATAGTTTTTTATTGAACTCTAGCTTCAAAAACGCGCTGTCGAATGAGTTGCTCTCTCGACGCATAGAGTGGAAGATGATTCCCCCAAGATCACCAAATTTTGGTGGGATGTGGGAAGGGAATATAAAGAGCATGAAAACGCATTTATATAGAGTAATAGGAAGTCAGTTACTTACATACGAAGAACTGCAAACTGTTCTTACTCAGATAGAGTGTATTCTTAACTCTCGTCCATTGAGCGTATTATCGTCAGACCCTTATCCTGAGGTGTTAACTCCCGCGCTTTTTTTGATGTCTACTCCGTTGCAATATTTACCCGCTGCTGATTTGTCAGATCAACGATTGAGTCTGTTAGAATGTAAAAAGTTGTTAGATAGTATGGTCCAATCCTTTTGGAAGAAATGGCACTTAGAGTATTTGCACACGTTGCAAGTTAGGCAAAAATGGGCTACTCCCGACAAACCGGTAGAAATCGGAACTGTTGTTCTTCTTGAGCAGGAGAATTCTCCACCGTTGCATTGGCCGTTAGGAGTAATTACGGACGTGTTCAGAGGCTCTGATAACGTTGTACGCGTGGCGATAGTTAAAACGCAAACTGGAATTTACAAACGCGCTGTAACTAAATTATATCCTATTCCTACACAATAAATTCAACTTAGTTTAAACCTTATTTTTTAGTTTAGGCCGCTATATTTATCATATTTATTATTTAATCGCATAATGCATGTGTTACTCTCAGTCAGTTAGAAAATTCGCGTGTTTTGAAACATCTTGTGATGTTCCAAGGCGGGGTGCATGGTGGAGCGCCAATATATTTATAAAATGCATACATAATCGCACCATAATATATTTCGTTATATTATAAATTTCATAGTCTTTATAGTAAACCACATTCTGTTTGTCGAATGCAATTAGTGCTGGTACTGCTGTAATATTGCCAATGTACTCGACGATCTCTAGAGATGGCGTTAGCAGTCTTCAAATAATGTAAACGCGCTGCACCCTGATTGGTGCAAGAAAAAACGGACATACCCTGCTCTCATCGCTTTTCGCTAAGAAGACGCCTTTAATATAAAAATTTTGTTCCGCCACGGACTTCAGTTATATTTCTCGTGAAAAGAAGCTGATTTTCCGTTAGTCCTATAGCCGTGTAGTGTTTGGACTCGCTTGTAACCTTTACAAGGTGTATGTGGAGTGCTCTAGTCTTCGATCGTGACCGGCCGGTCAATACCTTGCAAGAGACCGTAGAAACCTCGCCGCTGCTCGCTGCCTTCTGGAGGATCGGGACTTGGTCGGTGTTGCAGGTTAGTGCTGGCATGATTGGTTTGATCGATAGAAGTGGTTTACTTCCCTACACCTCGTACGCTAACTGTTGAGCAATCACACCCTGGTCGGGCTATTTACACGCCTGACCAGATGTGTGCGTCAATAGTTTATCATATGCTGACGACATGGTACTCCTGAGCGGCTCAGTCAGTGGTTTAAGGTCTTTATTGGCATCCTGTGAGCAGTATGCTAGAGATCACGGGCTTGTCTACAATGTAAGTAAGAGTCAATTCATGGTATTTAGGGCGGGGAATAAAGATTGTCCTGATGTTCCCTCTATACGACATAACGGAGTATCCTTAGGGCGAGTCGAACATTTTAAATATTTGGGTCATGTAGTTACCTCCGATCTTAAAGACAAAAACGATATTGAGAGGGAACGGAGGGCTCTGTCCGTGCGAGCTAATATGATAGCCCGCAGGTTTGTTCACTGTACCACAGAGGTAAAAGTTACCTTGTTTAAAGCTTTTGTACAACATTTTACACGTGCAGCTTGTGGGAGAATTATTCGTTGGCATCATATGGAGCCCTCCGGGTCCAATATAATAATGCCTTTAGGAGACTGGTGGGGCTACCCTGGCGATACAGTGCTTCGGGAATGTTTGCAAAGGCAGGAGTTGACTGCTTTTACAATACTATACGCAAACGCGCAGCATCGTTCGTGTCGCAGGTAAGGAGCAGCTCTAACAGGGTCCTAGCCATGGTAGCCGACAGAATGGACTGTCCATATATGACTCGATGCTGTCGGCCACATGCATCTCATTGTAATTATGTACCTTAATACTAACATACGCTAAGTTTTTATGTGTTACTAACAATTACTATTAATACAAAATTGATGGCAATACACATACTAAGTAAACTTATAATTACACTTACAAAATTACTAACTAAGCATATGTACAAAACAACAATTATTATAAACAAAATCTATTTACATACACCTCACCCGCATTCATCCTTTTACAACTATTACTATAAACATACTGTACAGTATACACATACTATATACACACAAGAATTTAACAAACAGAAAATATACATAAATGACTAAATCTAAGTGCTTAAAGTTCGGTTTGTTGAACGCGGGATCACTGGGAACCAACCATGACGAATTTCGTATTGCCATGTCTGATCACTTCGTGGACATCATGGCGATCAATGAGACCTGGCTGAGGCAGAGTGAAGAAGGGCGTGCGCCTAGTGTCCCCGGTTATAGGTTGAAGCACGTACCGCGATCGACGTCTATACGGGGAGGGCGAGGAGGAGGAGTCGGGTTTTACATTAAAACGGAAATTAGGGCACGAGTGATGCAACATCCAGAACAGGTGGATGTTGAGCAGATGTGGCTGAACCTAAGCATCAATGGGAGAAAGATTTTAGTAGGCACCGCGTATAGACCGCCATGGTTCGACTTATCTAGATTCTTGGACGGTATAACTGACAGCATTACTGCATTATCCCCTTACGACAATGTTATTTTATTAGGGGATTTCAATGTTAATTTATTAAATAAAGATCACTATAATACGGCTACCTTAAATGATTTCATCAATTACACCCAGATGAATCAAGTAGTACAGTCACCAACGCACTTCGTGGGAGGAAGTGGTACTCTAATAGATATTATTTGCACAGATATAAAGGTGCGGAATGTTGTGGTGAATCACATCAGTGAGCTTGGAGGTCACTCATTCATAACTTGTGAGACAGTGATTGGGAAGGAGAAGACTAAACCAAGAACTGTTGTTTATAGACCACTAAAGGATATATTAGTAGAAAACTTCACAACAGACTTGGAATCTGTACCATGGCTGCAGATAAGTAGTTTATATGATGTCAACAGCATAGTTGAACAGTTCATATACGCTACCAATCAGCTATTTGACCTCCATGCTCCCATAAAAACTAAAACTTTTAAAGACCACCCCACTCCATGGATTACAGACAATATAAAGCGGATGTTTAAACTAAGAGATGAGGCAAGAGCAAAATATCGTTCCTTAAAGACACCCACAAGTGAGGAAGATAGAGTTGACGCTGCCCGGAGATATTATATGGACCTCAAAAACTATGCGACGTTCGCTCTGGCCCAAGAAAAACAAGTATACTTCTCCAGGGATATTAATAAAAATCTAAACAATCCTAAAGTATTATGGAGGAACCTAAAAACACAAGTCTTGCCTAATCATAAGGACCGCATGCTCCCGGGCCACTTTGACGACCCAAATAATATAAATAGAGCTTTCCTTAGTGTCCCGGGGTCTTGTAGCGTGTCAATGTCTCAGCTGACATTCTTTGAGTTTAACAGATATAGGACTCCACAAAGTCAGTTTGTGCTCAGGACTGTCAGCCAGGCAGATGTGTTCAAAATTTTGCAGGACCTCGGATCAAATGCAACTGGCACTGATGGCCTAAGTCTGGCAATGCTTAAACTCTCATTGCCATCCACGCTTCAGACTATCACTTCCATGATAAACAGATCAATTGAGACCAATACTTTCCCTGATGCCTGGAAATGTGCCATCGTGCGACCCATCCCAAAGAACAGCAACCCGAATTCTGTCAAGGACCTTCGCCCTATTAGTATACTGCCATGTTTGTCGAAAGTCTTAGAGAAGGTAGTATATAACCAAATGTTGACATATTTGGAGGACAACAATATGCTACCAGATTTACAGTCTGGTTTCAGAAAGGGTCGTGGTACGGCAACTGCCCTAGCGGATGTAATAGGAAATATCCTTGAGGCTCGTGATAGGGGTGAGGGGACGATACTGGCTCTCCTAGATTTCTCCCGGGCGTTTGACGCCATTAACACCACATTATTGCTCTCCAAAATGGCTTACTATGGATTTGCAACGGAAACAATAAAGTGGTTTGGAAGCTACTTAGAAAATAGGTCTCAATTTGTTGAAATCCGGAAGGAAGACGGGACAGTCTTGTCGTCTCCTCCACTACCTGTCTCACGCGGGGTACCTCAGGGTTCAATTTTGGGGCCTCTTCTTTACATCTTGTACAGTGCTGATATTACAGAGTCATTCAAACACTGCAAATATCATATGTATGCAGATGATATTCAACTGTACATATCTTGTAAGGCTGCAGAGGTGTTGACGGCTGTACAAAAAATGAATGCTGACTTGCGGAGAGTTGTCACTTGGTCTGAGCATAACTCCCTGGTTCTGAATCCGGTGAAGTCTAAATATATGGTTCTGGGTAGTAAGAAGGCAATCAGTACCATGCTGTCAGTTGGAACAGATGTAACAATTAAAGGTGAAAAGATAGAAAGAGTAGACACAGCAGTTAACTTAGGGCTGACAATGGACCCAGAACTACACTTTGAGAAGCACATAGTTAATTGTATGAGGAACTGTTTTTATAGACTAAAAACTCTATACGTAATCAGAAAACACTTGAGTGTAGCTCTGCGCAAACAGCTTGTTGACACCCTGGTACTAGCAAAGTTAAACTACTGCGATACAGTTTATGGTCCATGCCTACTAGCGAGAACCAATAGATTGATTCAGCGGACACAAAATGCATGCATAAGGTTCTGTGTGGACATACCACGAAGAAGCCATGTCACCCCTTTTGCAAATCAAAACAACATATTAAAAATGGAAGCTAGAAGGCGTTTACACATGGCTGGTCTATTGTTTGGTGTCATCGCTACACAAAAACCGATGTATCTGTATGAGAAATTGAGTTGGAGGGAACATCAAAACAAAAACCACATACGCTTTGCCACAAAACCATTGTCGATTCCTCAACACAAAACTGCAGCTTTCAGGGGGAGTTTCAAATATGCAGCGACTCACTGTTGGAATGACCTGCCACCACCCATGCGAGGCCTGAAATCAAAACGAAACTTTGTAAAACATTTAAAGTTACATTATCTGGCAACACAGAAATCCACATAGTACTCATAACAAGTACAATAATTAGAATGGAATATAAATACTGACTCCAATATATATAATAGATATTGTGTTTGTGGTGGATATTGTGTGGATAAATAGATATGTATATGTGTATGTGTGTGTATATGTGTATGTATATATGTATACTTGTAACAACTCTTCCAAATTACATTCACAAATATATAAACATATAGTTATTACATAATTTTTGTTATTGATTCTAACCTTAAGGGCCATGGCCTCAGAAACGGTTCAGTGATCTAGGTCTCCAACAGGTACTGGCAGTAATTACATCCTTTCCCCCGCATGTTTGACTAGCACATGTGCATCTGGAGTGAACAATGCTGGCTATTTGCTGAAAACATGACACTCAGTTCAACGATACACACACACTTCTTACTACACTCACGATATACATTACTACATTTTTATGAAACGCGCCAAAAATTCAATAAATAGCATTCAACTGCACTTACATAACTTATGTTTGGGTTTGTTGGTGGGACGCCATTACGTCACCCAAGGTTGTGCTGAAAATCAGCGCTGTGGCACCAATTCCTTTGAGGTTGAGGCTACAGTAATGCTGAGCATATACCTGATTTTGCACATGCGTGACGCACATAGCAACATGTAAATTGAAAAACGACAAACAAAATTTATAAGGTAATGTTTTTTTCCATACTTTTTGACAGTTGTATTACAGAGAATCCACAGACAGATTAGCACAGACTACCAATTTTTATCCGACCATAGATAAGGCTAATTTCGTTTTTTTTTATTTTGTTTTATTTTTGTCATTTCCTTCTTTTCCTAATATACATGTTCTTTGTTTAAATATGCCTTGTGTGCGTCAAATGTTTGTGCAAAATAAAATGATTTTCTTCTTTTCTTCTTCTTACTATGAGTTCACAGTTACTCGAAATAAATGATTTGAATTGAATTGAATAGGTTTTTTGGTTCCTACCTACTTATAAATAAGCCGAAAAATGCGGTATACAAAAAGTAGTTTGATAGTTCCTCTTAATAGTTCTAAAGTTATGTTTAGAATCGATTACATGTTTAAATATTTTAGAATACGTTCAAAGACGTAACAGTTTGACACTAGGTTTAACTAATACATATTTGTGTGCCGACTTCCTTTTCTCAAAGCTGTGGCTTTTGTTTTAAGTTGTATCCGTATTTTTAAGTGTGTGTTGTGTGAACTTGTGTGTACGTTATGAATGTATTACGCAAGGCCCCTATTATCTATTCTATATCTAAATAATCCCAATCAACGGAATTGTTTCCCTTTAAGTATTTAAAATATTTCATGTTTTACAATTCATATAGATCTGTCTCTAGTCGTGGTCAATAGAAACGTTTCTTAACAATATTTATTTTAAAATGGAGGAAATAGCGGAGTAAATAATTTGAGGCGTTGTCGGTTCCAATAGCGAAGCTCGGAAACATTTCAGTGAGCTGACCTAATTTGGCCTTTATTAAAGCTGAGCTATTGGGCTGCCGACGCCGACGCGATGCTGCCGTTCGTCGCTCGTGGAGAGCTCTCACAACTGTTACATTACACAGTTGCGTAACGCGAAGCGGCCGTCTGTGAAATGAATGTATTATTGGCATCAAAATTGGTCTACTGCAGACTGCAGTAGGTGTTGGACGCTATTATAGAGCAACTTACAAAATAATTGTTGGAATTCTGCGGTCCATTTAAATGACCTATTTTTCCAGCAAAGTTTATGGATTAGTAAAGATATCTTTGCAGAACTTTGGTATAAACTTTTTTTATTTATTTAACTCACAATAGTAACTCAACACTACTTTAGATCTAAGATTTACACTTTATACTCGCCAAACGCAATTGTTTAACGGCGAGACGCGCTCGTAAATTTATTAAAAACTAGCTGTGCCCGCGACTTCTTTCGCGTTTTTTTCGTTAGTTAAAACAGATAGTTGTCGCTTTTTGCATAGTACCTCTTTCTCCAGGCAGGATTTTTTATACTGTTTTGGCGGTGAAACAACCTGGAGCGTACAAAAAAGGTTGTTTTGGTTGCTTACACGTGAAATAACGACATAATTTGGCCGTGGTAAAATTACTCATTTGTTTTTCGTGTGGAAGCTCACCTCACCGGGCTATTGGTGAGGCCGTATATCAGGCTTAAACCAACAAAAACCACACGGTGTGCCTCACAGCACCGTTTATGAGTTGACCGTCGGTACGGCGACGTTTTGCCTCAAATGATCCACCCAGCGCTGGTTAGCGGACGGCAACAGGGTGATGTCTAGATACCCTCTTCACGGGAGACTCTGCTTCGGGTGAAGAACATAAAACTCGCATCATACAACCACGGCCACTCTTAGCGTACGCATGAGAGCGCGAGTTAAAAGGTTCCACCTGGAAGTTTTTCTACGGAATTCACACCGTCACCTCCTCCTTGCGGAAAATCGTCATAAAACAACTGTGACGACCTAACATCTCGATTCGTCCGACCAATTGGGAGACTCTTGCTGTAGTCAATCAGTGCTGCTTCCTAGAAACTATGGGCCCCATCGGTATACCTAACAGATAAATGTTTGTTTCTGAGCTTTGTTTAGTCACGGTGTGACATAAGATTTCACACTACTGTAAAAAAAAACTTCCATGTTACATGTCAATATTTCAGCTTTGATGTAAATTTTTTGGCGATAGTGTCTGCCATGCATTTAGTATAGTAAAATACTGTAATACTAACAAAGTGTTAAGTTAAACTAACAACTAAGTCATAGATGCTTTAAATAAAAATTCTTTTCTATTGTAATATAATCATGTTGACGGCAATCAACGCGATCACGTATTTAAAAGGTATGACATACCTTTGCTTTGCCGTGGTCGTGGCCATGATCACAGGCCTGTACCTATAATACTTTTAAATACGTGATCGCGTGAATTCCCGTCAACATAATTATATTATCATGGAACGCAAAAGTTTAAAAGTTTGGATCTTCTTTTTCTATAACTCTATTTATAAATATATGTATATTTACTTGACTGGCCTGATTGTCTAGTGGTTAGTGAACGTGACTGCTGAGCCAGAGGTTGTCGGGTTTGATTTCCACCCAGGACGAATTATTCTCTGTCTGGGTGTAATTTATTTATAATATTTATGTATTTAGAAATATAATTATAAGTATGTTTATCAGCAGTCTGGTTACCATAGTACAGGCTCTGCCTAGTTTAGAATCAGACTGCCGTGTGTGTGGTGTGCGAAGTTGTTATTATTATTAATGCCCTGAAACATATTTATGAATGGCTGCGAGAGGCAAAATAGCTCGTTGGCATAGTCAAGAACCAGCTATTTTTTATCATTCTATTTTATCAGATCCTGACTTCCTTGACATGGGACCATCCTTGGGGTATACGGTTTAAAAATAACGAAGAGGGCTGAACATACATAAAAAAAAAGAAATAAGTATGTAAATAAACGGTCGCTTTAAGAACCTCCTTTTTTTCGTCGGTTAAAAACGATACCTAATTTTAAAAAATAAATTAGTTTAAAAAAAAGTGCAAAAAAGAAAAGAGTATCAAAGAGAGATTCGATCCAGCACCCAACCTAGTAGAATTCGTACTCTACACCAGATAAGCTAAACGCTCGCTGTAATTATGTTCGAAATAAGTATATACATTCTACTAACGTTACAATGTTATTACAGCTTTAATTTTTTTCAAAAAATATCTTTATTTCATAAAATTGACCATCAATTATTCGAAATCGTTGATTTAATAAATAATAAAAAATTATAGATCAACACACACAGAGTCACCGCAACAATAGTTTGCTTCGTCAAATGTAAAATGATTAAAGAAAACAAAATGGATAACATAATATCACATCTGTCTGTTTCGATCTATAACCGTTTTTGATTTTCCTGTGGGAACCAAAGTTTAACCCTGGATAAAAAGGACCCTATAACCTGCGCAGGCACTCAAACTATTATCATACTAAGTTTCAAGCATATCCCTCCAGTAACTTCCGAGTTTATCGTGAACATAAAAACAGACAGACAGAAAGACAGACAAAAATTATTTGAATCGCATATTCGGCATCAGTATCGATATCTTAATACCCCTTATTCGATTTTTTTAAATATATTCAATGTACGGAATTCATCTCGCTACAGATTTATTATAAGTATAGAATAGATAACCTATGCGACACTGTACATACATCACACAAAGAAAAATAACAAAATAAAATATAAGAACTTAAGGTAGATAACTGTAATCATTATTACTATATATATATATATATATTTAAGATGACTGCTTGTGGTATAAACATTGTTTTATAATACAATATGTAGCCATAACCCAATAGTTTAAGTATCATCCAACGATTCATCCTTTAATGTTTACTTACCGTATTTATTTTACAATTTTGTCTTAATAAATCTATTTTGTTGAATACTTCAGGTCACGTACTTATTTGTTCGTTCTCCATAATAATTTGTCACTCTTGGTTTGTTAAGTTTTTTCCCTAACCCTTCTAGTGTTATACTCTTCAACAGCATATTTATGTTGATCAGTAGGTATAGTAATATTCTAAGCCTATTAAATACTCCACTTTCTTCTCTATATGTAATATTGTACATAAATATAGGAAATAATTTAACATGATCCTTTTCACACACATTTATAACTTTCTTACTTACTAAATACTTTATTAGTCTTACTTGTAGGTCTTTAATGTCTTTTAAGTAGCTGATAAAAGTTCGCCCGTACACAATTAGTCTATAGTTGATCAAGGAATCTGCAAGGGCAAAGTAAACCATTATCATGGTATCTATATTCTGCACTTTGTTTAGCTGATAGAACTTGCCTAATACGGATCTTAACTTGCTACAGATATCAGATACATGCATTGCAAAATTAAAATGTTTATCAATTCTTAGGTGTACAGTGATATCAGATAGCTGGTGGAGCTGTGGAGGTTTTGTAAGTTGCAGGTGGTCTTCAGACTGTTCAGATAAAATAAGAGTGTGCTGGAGTTAACGTAAAACAAGATTAATTTCCACTAAGAGAATTATTACAAGTTTGCCTAATCAGCGATTTTATACTAGTAAGCGACGTGTGTTTAGTCCAGCCATCGATGTTGCACACTGGTTATAAAATGTGTAAATAATATATATTATTGTAAAGTGTGGACATATTCCAGATCCCGAAAAAAAAGATATCAGGCAGCAGGATAAATATCGCTGTCACATTGCTGAGAACATAGTTAAAAAGTAATATGTAGAAGTTAATAAAATATATGTATAAGAAATAAAAATTAAGTGTAATTAAGTTAAACGTTATGTTGGTTAAGTTTAGGTAATCAAAATTAAATTGCAGGTCATTGTTGGAGATCTCTGTCGGCGAACACTGCTTGGCTTGAGTCGCTGGCCTCACTGCTGACGCTGCTGGTTGAGGCCTAGTCTTGGTCCCGCGCTCCGCCACCGAATATGACCAAAAAATATTCTGAATAGGTCTAGGCTGATAGGGCTGCAGCTGGATATCCTCATGTGGTTGCGTATTTTTCTTAGCAGGGCTAACCTTTACCCGTCTGCTCTGCTACAGCCACAGTAACCACTTTTCTTGACTATCCAAATTAGTAATGCAATAATAGCAGCTGCTACGAACAAATAGCAGATGGTGAATTGGTGAAGGTCGGGCGCCGTGATAGTCTTAGATGTTCATGCTCAAAAGCAATTCTTTCCTTGGTGATCGAATAAGCAATTTTACATATATTTAATTTCGAAATTGTTTTAAGTTTGTCATCCGCTGACATAGTTAAGAACTGCTGACAATAATAAATTCCGTGCTCTTCGTTACAAATTGGACATGAAATATTGAATTTTTGCGAGTAATATTTTTTATTACTTTGATTGGTTGTGAATGACTTAAAATTATGCGATTTTATTGGTTTCTGGATCCGTGCTGGTGACGAAGTGCTTGATTTAAGCATATGCTCTTGCTTTCTACGCGAAGCGGAGAATTCCGTAGTGGTAAACTTCATTTCTAAGAACTCCATAAATTCTCGTAAACTGGGTATATAATTTACGAGGCTGCTTTAGGGACTCTAAATAATCATTGTACGTATCCTGATCTACCTTTAATGGCATAAGTTGAACCAATAATGGATCCCAAGTACTAACATCGACACCAAGGTTTTTTATGGCATTCAGGTATTCGTTGGTGGTGTCATGAATACGTTTACACTGTGTACTGTTCGGCTGCTGCATGACCGGTATATTTAAAAGTATGTTCACGTGCGACGTAAATATTAGTATTTTGTTATTATTCCTATTATTAAGCAATTCCCAACAAACTATATAATTCTCGGAGTTGATTGCGAGATGCTGTATGAGTTTTTCAGCTTACCCGTAACCTTGCTTTTTAAAAATTGCATCTTTTGTGCATTGTTGAGTGAAGGGTTGCCATAAAGTCTCTGTGAATAAATCTTTAAAGGACACCCACTGGTAGTAATTACCGCTAAAGATCGGGATCTAAATTTTTTGGGTAAACTTTTCTCTGAGATGTTGACCATAGCTTGCTATTTATTGCTTTTTACATGGACCTATAGTGTTTTTCGTTTGCCATTTATATACTACTACACAGGACACAGGACTAATTCCTAATGTGGGAGTTGTCTTAAAAAAAAAAAGTAGTAAGAGTAAATAGTAATCTCGGTAAACTTTGCTGTAAGTGGGCTTTCGTATAGCCTTTTCAAAGTGATTTTCACGGAAATACTCGACATTTTCATCTTCATACCTAATGAGGCGAGAGTGGTTGGATTCGAATTCTTTCCAATAAGAATGTAACGCGTCCAATTTCCTAACAATATAGTCAGTTGTTCGGCGGTCACGGCCCGCCTTCTTGAACGACGCGCTTTGCTTTGCTACAATATCTTCCATTTTTATTGTAAGTTAAAAATCGGAAAGATCATACTTGATAACTGCTGTTTATACACCGCTTGCTTGGTATCCTTGATAGGCACTCATATCCCTCACACGCGAATGGCCCTGCCTTTACCAAAACCGCGCGAAAGGTCAAAAACTCGAAGGACCAAAATGGGGTCATCAAAATCTTTAGCTATTAACCAATTTCATCAACTAGAATGCCGATTTAAAAGAAACAAAAGTATTGAACAAGATTACAAGTTGTTTATAAATTAGTTTTTTTCTTTTTTTTATGGTATAGGGGGCAAACGAGCAGACAGGTCACCTGATGGTAATATGACTACTGATGGTAAATGGATGAAATGGGCACCTGAGTCACAAGTGCTTTGCCGGCCTTTAAGGTGGAAGTAGGGGAAGGGTGGAAGAGAGATAGGAGGGAAGGGAAGGGTTAGGGCTTTCGGTAACCTCACTCACTCGGCGAAAAGGAATGCCAACATTGCTTGACTGCCGGTTTTCTGATAGGCAGTGGTATTAATCCGGTCGAGCCGGCCCATACGTGCCGAAGCATGGCTCTCCCACGATCGAGTACCTACACGAAACGCTTGCTGAAGGTGAACTGAATTGCACTTGTTACAAAATCATGGCAGTCGGCGTAAAATACTGACCGCGGCAAAATGTACAATTATAGTTATCAAGGTTTTCTGAAAAAGTTTGTCGGTATTCATCCCATTTAGCATTTTTTAAATTCCTTTTTCTTATAGTACTGACGTAGGAAGAAATATCAGCTGGTATCCTAATAATTAAGTGATCACTTTCCAAGTTTTCGTTAAACACTGGCGAAGACATATTTGAGTAATCTCAGTGTGTTTGACTACAAAACAAGCGAATGGGCGATTTTCAAAGGCCGATTAACACAGTTTTTAAAAGTCAACCAGGTAGAGGAAGACAATAAAAGTGCCATTCTGATCACGCACCTATCGGATGACTCATACCGGCTGGTGCGTAATCTAGCGCATCCATCGGAATTGGAGGAGCTAACCTACAAGAACCTGGTAGAATTACTAGATTCTCACTTCAAAAGGAAACAATGTTCGTTTGCGGACAAAGCGAAGTTCTACGGGTCGAAACGGAACACAGGCGAGTCGTTAGGGGACTGGGCGGCGAGAATATGGGGCTTGGCGAGCTACTGCGAGTTTGGTAGTGCACTAGAGATTAACCTTACTGATCGTTTTGTCCTTGGCCTGGGTCCGGGGCCCGAGCGCGACAAGTTGTTTGAGCAAAAAGCTTCCACATTGAGTTTGACGAGAGCGTTGGAGATAGCTGAACGTGCAGAAAGTGCTAGGGAAGTAAAAAACGTGATATCTACGGAGATAACCGTGATCAAAGAGGAGGCGGTGAACAAGTTATCTAAAAGTGGGTACAATCGAGCCCATGGCAGCGGTGGTTGTGCTCGAACCTGCGGCGGCGGTGCGAGGAACATGCGTGATTCTACGTCGAGTAAAAGAGTCGTCGAGCGAAATACTGAAAACATACGTTGCGAAGTATGCGGTTTAAAAAATCATAACAAGGAGGACTGCCGGTATAAAAACTACAGTTGCCAAAAGTGCGGCAAAAGGGGTCACCTGAAGAAAGTGTGTAGACGCTTTTCCGTAAATAGATTCGGCAGCAGCGGTGATAGTGAGACAGAAGAAGGTGAGTGCGACGAATGTCGGAATGTTAACATAAGGTATGTGACCAGTAAGCCGTTAAATTTGAAAATATTAGTCGGCCATAAAGAAGTCACAATGGAATTAGATTCTGGTTCAGGGGCTACAATTATTTCTAACCGAATGTACCATAAAATGTTTAAAGAATAAAAGCTAAATAAGTGTAAAATAAAAATGTGTTTGTATAACGGACATAAAATCACACCCTTGAGGTATTTCGAAGCCACTGTCAAATATATGTAGTAATCTGAAAAAAAATATACGATTTTATGTTATAGAATCATACGGTCCACCCTTGCTGGGTCGCGATTTTATGTCCTCTTTTGGCTTAGCCTTGACGAGTGTATATAACATAAGCCATGAGGATCATGAGGTTAATACATTGTTGGAACAGTACCCTAATTTATAGAAGGATGAATTAGGTTCTTTTAATAAATTTAAAGTCCATTTACAATTAAAAGAAAATACTGTGCCAAAATTTTTCAAGCCCCGGCCTATACCTTTTGCCCTAAAAGACAAAGTGGAATTAGAGCTGAATAGGTTAGTAAACTTGGGAATATTAGTACCAATTAGTCATTCTCGCAACTCCCATAGTACCAGTTTTAAAAGATAACGGTACAGTTAAAATCGCCGGTGATTTTTCTATAACATTAAACAAGGATCTCGTAATTGAAAAATACCCGCTGCCTAGAATTGAAGAAGTATTCGCTAAATTGGGTGGTGGTGAGCATTATTCTAAAATAGACTTTAAAGAATGCATATAACCAATTTTCTCTTTCGGAGGATTCGCAAGCTCTCACCACCATAAATAGGCCAAAGGGATTATTTAAATATACAAGACTGGTGTACGGTCTGGCTAATGCACCCGCCTTGTTTCAAAAAGCCATGGAAGTGTTGTTGTCAGGTATAAAGGATGTCAGTGTATGGTTGGATGATATATGTTTGACTGCACCTTCGAAAAGCCTTCACTTGAGGAGATTTGGTCAAGTTTTGAGCAGGTTAGACGGAGCGGGGTTACGTTTGCAAAGAGATAAATGCGATTTTTTTTACGTTACGAACTAGTCGCGATACAGTAAAGGCCATATTAAGCGCTCCGGAACCAACAAATGTAACGGAATTGAAGCTATTTTTAGGCGTAGTTAATTACTACCGTAACTTTATTCCTAACGCGTCGAGTATTATGAGCCCGTTCCACGAACTGCTACGCGCCGACACACGGTGGGAATGGGGACCGCGCCAGAGCCGCGCAGTCCGCCGCGTACGCGCCGAGCTAGTTTCCGAGCGCGTGCTGGCGCATTTCGAACCGAACGCGCAGTTGGTGTTAGCAGTGGACGCGGGGCCGCAGGGACTCGGTGCGGTTCTATCACAACGGGACAGTGAGGGGCGAGAGCGACCGTTAGCGTTCGCTTCTCGATCATTATCAACGAGCGAACGAAATTATAGTCAAATTCAGAAGGAGGCCACGGCTATTATATTCGGCGTTAAACATTTTCATCAGTACTTATATGGTAGAAGTGAACCGTTCATTCTTAAAACTGATCACCGTCACGGCTCAAAGTATAACTACATGATACGAGAAGCGTATAACGTGGCCCGTACACCGTCCTTTAGTTTCAATATTTAATAATAAAACAGGAATTTCGATTACTACAGGCTTGCGTCTCCAGCGGTATGCAATTATATTGTCTGCGTACGACTACATAGTTCAGTATACATGTGGAAATAATTTGGTTGCCGATTACTTCTCGCGTGCACCTGTCCCGGATAGTGTGAATGAGGGAGACAGAGAATATGACGCATACTGTTCGCTGAATTTCCTAGACACGATGTCGCCGGCCGTATTACCGACTGATGTAAAACCTGCAACTGACAGCGATAAAACATTACAGACTGTTATTAAATATATGAAAAAAGGTTGGCCTCGTAAAATTATTTGTAGTCTGATTCGCCCATATTTTTTGTGCAGAACGGATTTACAATATGAAAATGGTATCTTGTTTCATAACGGCCTCGAACTGGATCTTATAATCAAACCATGAGGACGTTCCATCGAATGGAGGCACCTTAAACCCACGCGCCGCAGGAGTACTCCCCACAGGAGCAGTTCCAAGCTTCAGGTCTCCTAGGGCCTTCTGCATATCTACAATCTTGTGCTCAGTGTCCGTGATCCTGCGAGAATACCAGCGTTGCAGAGCGATCTGCGACACTAGCTGACGCAGGTACCCTATTTGGTCTTCAGTACCACCCTAGTCTAAAGCCATATGATTTTTATTGTTATCACTGAAGATACAAATAAAATATTTTTCTTTCTTTCTTTCTTTCTTTCTTTCTTTCTTGATGCGGGCCTCGTGCTGGTGGGCCGTCTTCTATATCACCTCGAGGTCCTTACCTAGCGCAACCTGGAGATCCTTCATAAGGAACATCTGCTCCTCCTTGTCTCGCCGCAACTGGTCCTGCAGCTGACGAGCCTGCTCCTCCTGAAGACGGGTCTGCTCTTCCCTGTCCCGCCGCAACTGGTCCTGGAGCTGACGAGCTTGCTCCTCCTGGTGACGGGTCTGCTCCTCCTTGTCCCGCCGCAACTGGTCCTGGAGCTGATGAGCCTGCTCCTGCAGCATCATCATTAATGCGGCGAGGTCCGGAGCCGCCGAGGTCGAGGGAGCCGTGAATGAACCGTCAACAGGTTCTGCCGTCGGCTGCCGACCATCCGCTGGTTGTTGCGGAGCATCCCCGAACCGCCTCTGGTCCATCTCCTGCTGTCGCTGTCCCCTAGTACGAACGCCTTCCGTGTCCTCCTTCGGTAAAACCGACATCATCTAAACCCACTTCTGACACCAATTTGGTACGAGCTGAGGTTCGGGATTAAAGAATTATACCAGATTGTTACCGAAATAGACACAATTTATTTTAATAGATCACAAAATACACAAGGAAACTAGCAACAACACAATTACAATAATTTATTATCACTATTACACTAAACTTTTTAATTCACTTACACTTTACTCGCTGTTAATTCACTTGACACTCACTTGAAACTAACTCACTTGACACTCACTTGATAACTAACTAACTACTCCGCAATGCCACGCTTTATATAACAAAACGGTATTTCTAGGAACATTGCGCACCTCTGGTGCGAATTTCGGGATAAAAAGCCTATATGTTAATCCAGGTCTCCAGCTATCTACATACCAAGTTTCATCGCAGTCTGTTCAGTAGTTTTGGCGAGTAAGAGTAACAAACATCCATACATACGTACATCCATACATCCTCACAAACTTTCACGTTTATAATATTAGTAGGATGGTCCTAATTTAATTCCTTCGCTCTCAGAATATTATATTTTCGTATTTTAAGAAAAACCTAGGTAGGTAGGTACAAAGTCAAACACTTTGTGTGAGAGAAGCAGCCGATAGTTCGCCTTGCCTAAAACAAATGAATACGCGACAGTCCACACCTACAAAGTTCGTCACCTTTCCTAGATGTTATAGGTTTATTATTTACAGTTTAATAGACTACATTTATTACAACGTCCACCCTTTTTTTTATCATGTGGAATGGGGTTACGGGTCATCACCTCACTGGGGTTGAAGTGGTATGTCGGACTCGAACCGACTAAAACCACACGGTGTTCCGTCACAGTACCCTAGGAAGGAAACTTTCGAGAACCCCTGCAGACTTTGGCCTCCTGATCAGAGGCGACCACACCGTGCAATAGGGGGCACCTTACCGCCCCTCCAGATGAGAGAGGCGCGCGTGGAACCCATTGCGCCACTTGCCCTGCGCTTGGTCGCTCTAATTGTCACCGCCAGAAATAGAGGCGCAACGGTTTCAGCTCCGCCAGGTCGTAATAGCCGAGTTGAAAGAACGTTTCCACTCGGCACTCGGCAATACACAGCATGGGCATTTGTTAACTATAGGTTTATAATTGTTATTGTTAACTACGTGGAGTGGTTTAACTAAGGCAGCACTGTCATAATGTGCCACACAAAACAAAGGGATCTCGTCCGAGGTGCAGCTTATTTAACAGTTAGTGTGTAATAAGATGTATAACATTTATTTTAAAAGATCGTTCAGTGCTTGCAACTAAGATTTATGATGAAGGGTTCGTCGAGACGCATGGCGGTGCGCCCCTCACTGGTGCGCAAATCCCGCGCGCCCATCTTTGTGTAGAAACCCAGCGCTGGGGCATTGTCCACCAGCACGTGCCAGTCTATGCGGGTCACCTTCTCGAGCACTGCCATCTACAACATGTCACCATATCATAAGTAAGCACTCGTCCACTCGGCCCACCCTTTGTACCCAAACGTACCCGGCAGAGTTCCTGCATCAAGCACTGGCCGACGCGATGTCGCCGTGCGTATGGCCGCACGTACAAGTCTTCGAGGTAATAGGAGCGGCACGTCCAACTGGAGTAGGCGCGGTTGCAAAAGGCATGCCCAACTACTGCGCCATCAAGCTCCGCAATCAGACCGAAGAACCACGGTGACGCCGTTTCGAACCCGTCGCGAACGAGCTCTGCCAACAACAGAAACAGAACATATTTATTTGACAGGTTAACTGACTTTATATTATACATATAAAAAAAGCCTAAACAACATGTACGGTTTTGAACTTATGAACGATTTTTCCTCTTCTAATATATTTATTATTTCTTTTATAAATAATAACTAAGCATTCTTTCATGCATTCGTGACTAAAGCAACAAAATCCTCCATTCAATTGTTCATTTAATCACCATATGTGTACCGTAACATACGTAGTATAAAATAAACACCGCTTAAGAATCTCCCGGGTGGTTAACATCGGCTGACGTCTTGCAGTCAGTTATATGTATCGGTCCTGTCGAGCAGTTGTACTCTTTCCAGGTCCCACAAAGATCGCCACAACGTTCGTTCCTTCTATAACATATTATCCTAATTATTGTTGTATGTACTGTGCAAAAGCAATTTTTATTACACTAGCTATCACCCGCGGCATCGATTGCGCACGTTTAACTTAGAACTTCTTTAACCTTTCTTTATAGGTATACTTTATTAAAAAATCTCTACCTAGTCGGGCGGGCCGCTAGTATTGTATAAAAAAATAATAATTACATATTCATAATATTTCTTTAAATACTAAATCAGAAGGTGCCAGTATTACCTACCAGGTTACTGGGTGAGCTAACACGTGAGCATGCAATAAATTGACAATGAGAGAAACAATCCTGCCTTAAATCTACACGCTTTTTTTTTTTTTCGTGTGAAAACCCCCACGGGCCATCACCTCACCGGAGCTAACGGTGAAGTGGTATGTCGGAATCGAACCGACTAAAACCACACGGTGTTCCGTCACAAGTGGGTCTATTGCAAGGGACCCGGGATACCCTAAGAAAGAAGCCTCCGGGCACCCCTGCAGACCTTGGCCGCCTCTTGAAAAGGCGGCCACACCGTGGTGTACGGGGGGCCTTGCCCCCCTCTGATTTAGAGAAGCGCGCTCGGAACACGTCGCGCCGCCGTCTCAGGCCTGCTTCTACCAGGGTAACGGATAGCCCCATCCGTCACCCCCAGGCCAGCGCTCATGGAGGCCGGAGGTCGTTCTGCGCTCTCCGGCGCCTGGTGCGTCTTACCGCCGCCTCTTTAGCCATCATCACGTCCTCGCAAAATGAGGCAGCGGAATTCCACGCACTCTCGCTTGGGACCATGGACAAAACCATGGTCTCAAGCAAAAGGCTTCCCGCGCCAATAGCCGTCGTGAGGTTAAGGCGCTGCTGCGCCCACGCTTGGCACTCCCCTAAGGTGTGGAGTGCAGTGTCCTCGCGACAGCCTGCGCAGTGGTGGCACGCAGACGTTGGCTCCCGGCCTATACGACACAGATACTTACCGAAACAGCCGTGTCCAGTGAGTATCTGCGTCAGCCGGTAGGAGAGGCTGCCATGTCGCCTCTCTAGCCAATCCTCCATGACGGGTCTTACCGCCACAATTGTGGCGTGCCCTGCGCTCGGTCGCCCAAGTCGTTCTTTCCACTCGACCGATTTCACAAGGCATGGGTCTCAGGCCCCTCTGCCTTAAATCTACACCTGCGTATTTAAGTTGACCGTTGACCCTGTAACTCACAACTTTTATGGTTTTGGCAAGTGTGCGTTACCCCAGCTGGAAA
Organism: Callimorpha dominula; assembly: GCA_949752705.1. Lineage (NCBI taxonomy): Eukaryota > Metazoa > Arthropoda > Insecta > Lepidoptera > Erebidae > Callimorpha > Callimorpha dominula. The sequence goes on from OX456991.1 coordinate 113,684, forward strand.
GTAGGTCCTAGAGTGATATGAGTGGAACGTATAATTAAAAACGGAAAAAACGATTCCTGCTGGGGTACCGTTCTTCCAGCAGGAAAATTCTAAACTAATTATCGCAGAAAGAAATTTTGTGGATGGGCAAAAATGTGGGCCGAAAATATAATTTGTGCGTCTTCAGGTTTTGAAGAAATTCGTTTTCCTGCTGGGGTAACGTTTTGCGGAATCGTGTCAAAAACCATTGTATGTGCGCCTGTAGAATAAACATACACGAGTAGCTCTTAAGTTGTGCTAATTTGTGACAGAATAATATTTAAGAAAATATTTCAAATTTTCAAGTAATCGCGCTTTTTTGAAAACCCAACCTATGGGAAAAGGTAGAAGCTCGCTGAAAATGGTATTCAGTCCTTCTTGACGCCTATAATCACCATAATAAGTTTCAAAAGTGTACATACATACGTTATTGAATAATATTACAAAAAGTCAAAACGACGGCGTCATAACTTTGACGTCAACATACAAAAAACTGGCTCAACCCAAGAGCAAGCTCAATCAAAAAATATATAATGAAAATATCCAGCTTGTATGTTTCATACATAAGTAGATATAAACAAAAATAAAACATTTTAAACAACGGCTGGTTATCCGACCAAATTCGAATGGCTACAAAAAAGATTCTAAGCTCTCTGCCCATCCACAAAATTTCTTTTTGCGATAATTAGTTTAGAATTTTCCTGCTAAAAAACGTTACCCCAGCAGGAATCGCTTTTTTCTAAAACGACAAGTAGGCACATTTTTTTTATGCGGCGCACATTTACAGCAGATTAGGCACTAATTATACGTTTCACTCATATCACTCTAGGACCTAATTTCCAGATGGGGTAACGCACACACATTAAAGATCATTTTCGCATGCAGGGGTCGGCCCTCGGAAAGAGTAGGTAATTAAAACGGTAAGTATGGACGTTTTTGTAGGGAGTGATTTATCTGTTACGTAGTAACTACTTAGTAATCTGTGCCCTTAAGCCTAAGGAGTGTCTTTGCCTTCTTGTGCGTTTCCTACAACTTGTCTAATGGGTTGTGTGATTCAAGATGTATTTTCTCCCGAGAAACAACAAAGTGACTCAAGATAAACACCAAAGAAATCATATAAGGGAGTGTTCCGTTTTCCCTTTATGGTACGGAACTCTAAAAAAAATATAACACCTGTCAGTTAAAACTATGTATTTATTAAGTTAGTAAAAACAGCCAATGGGCTCGGTTAGCGTTAAAAATAATGTCTCAAATCTGAACCGAGTTGATTTATTACAGCAGCCTTAGATCAAAAATATACCATTGTATTTATGATCAATGATAGCAGCAGTTAGGGGTAGTCCATTATTCACGTGATGTGTTTTTTGGCATCTTTTTGGACCCGCCCTCAACCCTGTTTAGAAGTATTTAAAAAAAATTAAATATCATCTTTAAATAAACATATAATCTAATACCCGAAAATTAAGCACCATGAAAAAAATGTCCAGACAGATATTACGGTTGACGATTATTTCTGAATGGCATAAAAATAATAAAGGAAAGGTGTATTCAGGTAAAAATCTAGGCTCACTGGCGACTAACAAGCGGCGGACGGGGAATCATTGCCTGGCAACTGCGAGTTACGGTCACGCGCCGCTTTCTGGTTTAGAAATTAACAAAATATTCCCCCCCGTGATATTTCGTGATTGAGTGTCCCTGAGTGGCATATCTCGAGTTAGAGTCGGTCAATGATAACCCTAACAAGCCCCTCAAAAATACAACAGCAGAACGTCTTTACCGCAAAAGGATGTAAGCCACGGTTGCATTATGTCATGCAATATCTGATGGAATTAGAGAGGCAATACGAATGCTTATGGAATCACAGAGGCAATATGAGCGGTTATGTATGTATGTCTCACCGTCCACGGTGGTCTGCGGGCCGTTCGGGACGCCTTCGTACTCCGCTAGTTCCTGCCAACAACATATGAAAGCACTTTTAGCAGAACCGATTACATCCCTACGGCACATCTGATTGCGCCCATAAACGCGCGATATTTTGGCTTATTTAACTGCTGTGGAATATGTACAGCTAAAAGAAAAAAAAAACAGCCAATAATAAATCTCAGAACAAATAATCAATGGATCCTACGTACAGTGAGTCATAATTATGTAAAATTCTAATGTTACAGGAGTCAAGAGCAGATTAATTGCTCATAAGTTATAACTTTTTGGATCGAAGTTCGTTAACGCTCGTTATACTTCAGACGCTCGCGGATGAGGGTTAGCGAGAAAAAAGTGTTAGCGCAAAGAAAAATGCTGACCGTGAGTTGATTTATTTTATTTAAGCCATCTGTGGAATCTGCGCGATACTACTGCAACCCTGATGTTGGTTGTATACTATAGCTCATCACACACTATAACGTCACGGTAACGGCATGGCTCCACCCCAGCAATTAAGTTGTCATTCAAAGCTCAGCTTTAAAACGTGGTCGTGTAATACATTTCATAATGTCAATAGGAAAAGGTCAACGGCGGGCAGTTAGCGCGCTTGCTGCAACCATACAACTCGACTCGCACGCTACGCGACGCGTCAGCGCGCTGTAAGCTCGGTCAGCTCGCTTACAGCGCGCCGAGCCGTAAGCGAAAAACATGTGCACATGAAGACGATGAAATTAGATTGCACCTCGCGGGCGGCGCGGGCTGCGAGCGTGCACACCTCACCGGCGACGCGTGGTAAAGCACGCTGCCGGCTAGCGGTAGCCTCAATTTCAGGCGGCGCCGTGCTGCAGCTGTGCCATTGCAGTGCCGTTATGAGCTTTTAATTATCCATATATATTAGTTCGGGCAACTTTCACAGATTGCGCAATTTTAATTTCAAGTTTTTACCATATTTAGGTACTATATTTTATTACAATTTATTCAACCCATTAAAACTATTTATATGTAACGAAATAACTTCGTTCCAACCGGGTGTCCCAAACACACCTCGCATTTACATTTTATGCAGTTTTAGGTAGATTTTTCGAAGAAATTTCAACGTGGGAGAGCCATGCCTCGGCAGTATAGGCCGGCTCGACTCCGCTCGATACCACGGCCTCAACGAAAACCAGCAGTGAAACAATGCTTTCATTGCTTTTCGCCGCTGAGTGAGGTTGCCGGAGGCCCTAACCCTTCCCTCTTCCCGTCCTTCCCTCTAATCCCCATTTCCCGTCTTCCCGCTCTTCCCCTTTTCCCACCTTAAAGGGCAGCAACGCACTTGTGACTCTTGAGCTACAGGTGCCCATGGGCGGCGGTAGTCATTTACCATCAGGTGACCCGTCTGCTCGTTTGCCCCCTATACCATAAAAAAGAAACTATTGGTTTTGTACCAGTTGTCGAGTTTTCCAAAAATTTCTTCACAGGAGGTCTAGTTATGATCCCAAAACCCCAAAACAACTGCCAGTTAAAAAGTATATATATATATGTACGTATGTATGTATGTATGTACTTCAATTTTACCGGCACGATGGAGGTCGCAATTATGCACCGGTTGCTTTCAAACTTGGACGACAAATCAACAGGGCAAAAATTAAGGTTAAGGTCGTGAATGGGGACTATTCCCCCAAAGGGGGGGACTGGGGAGCAGATTTTCAAAAATAAGTTTTTTCAGCATAACTTTTTTCCTATGGAAAATTCTTGGACCTTAATCCTTAACTTGGGGAAGGGGGGGAAACCAAAATTTGTTTGAAAAAATTCGTAGCTCCGAAACTGTAAACTGAAAGCTAATTTTTTTTTCCCTACAATGTAGACTAAAAAGTTTTTAATGCGACTTATATTTTTGGAGATAAAAATTTAAGAAACACGAAATCTACCTCTGCGGCCTGCTGCGGGACCGGATTTTTTTGTATTAGAATAACGATTTTTTAAAGTTTAAATTGTAATAACTATGTGGTTCATTAGATATATGTGCCGATTCTATTGCACATTCAAATTATTCAAATGCCGTATAAAAACTTGTTCAAAACGAACTAAGATAACGTTATTTTAATCGGCACCTACGAAGACGCTTACTAAAAACACAGGGCAAAAGAGAGGGCATTCAACAGATAGCGGCTCTCGCTACGTGGTATTAAAGTTTATTTAAGCGTGTTAGACTATAGTCGACAAACAATTGCTTATTTCGATAGCGACATACGTTACCTACTTGTTTAAATTTGAAATAAGATCTTGTTTCGAAGTATACAAGCTTTACATCTTATATGAAGAAAATTTAGTCAATTATAGTGTAGAGAGTGATGTAACAGAATCGGCACAGTTGTATTAGTAAACCTAATTTTTTCGTTGTTGTTACGTTGTTCGTCAGAGTCGTGTAGTTGCCTCAGAGAACAAAGTGCCTCCTAAATTTGGAATCAGTTAACTTGCAATATTATTCATTAGATGATCTATTTGTGTATTTTAAAGTATTGTGACCTAGATCGATATATAAGGTCTATTAATTATGGAATCCACCATTTAGTTAAAATCTCTGAAAAATTTTAGTTGACTCACTATACTTATGAGCTAATAATATCATCGTTTATGTAAAGGGTACAAATAGTATAGTAGGCAGTAGCTAATTTACTCTTCATTAGTAGGAAATGCAAGTGAAAAGTAGATTTGACTGTTTTGTAATAACTAAACTACTGCCCCCCATTATTTAACCAATTTTTTATAGGGATTAAAATTAATAATAAGTGTAAAAACAAGGGGAAACCCCCAACTCAACGGACGTTAATGGAAAACTGAGCCTTCAAAACAAAAAAAATATAATATATTATGTCACTTGAATAATAAAATATATCCCACAAGAAAGGGGGGAGCTTATTGCCATTTATGGAGCATTGCCAAACATAAAACAGACAAACCTAATACCAATTAGCCTTACTTCGGAATCAAACCTAGGACTTACAATCTAGTGAGGCACTAATATGACCAAAGATGATGATTCACAAAAATATTTTCAATTCATAAAATACTAGCCAACCCGCACAATCCGTCTGCGTTGACAAGTCTTTTAAAATATGTACATACTTTTTATCTTGATCATAGACTGTACACTGACAAACTTCTATCACTACACTAGTGACCATCGGCAGGAGTTCACCCCCACACTTTTATATCAGGATGGTCTAACCAAATGTGAAAAGATAACAATCTCAACTATTTACTATGCAACATTATTTGTTATCCAGTATTTTAATCATAATTTTACTTTTGACAATGCAACCTATTGTTGGTGACATTGTGTGTTGATCTATAATTTATAGACTTATAGATTCAAACAATTTATTAAATTATTTTATGCAATAAAGATGATGACTACTGACTTCAAAAGATTCTGCCACCACCACTTAAACCAACCCAGTCTGCAAACCGCAAGGGGCAATTGATCATCAGACAGATAGTAATAGTTTACCACTAGGGATACTTATATTGGTCTCACTAAATAGTAATAAAAAGTAATTTTTTTTTATTACTAAAGTGTTTTTGTATTGTCTTCAAAACATGAATTTGACAAGCCTGTTGGTCTAGTGGTTAGTGACCCTTACTGTTTAGCCAGAAGTTGTGGTTCATTTCACTCTCCATACAACTACTGTGTGAAGAGCATCATCATTTGTTGTCTGGGTGTAATTTATCTATAATATGTACCTATGTAATTAGTAATATATAAGTACTTTTATAAGGAGTCTGGTTACCATATCACAGGCTCTGTCTGGTTTGAGAACAGACGGCTTTGTTTCAAGGTGTCTCAAGATATTATTGTTTATCAATATGAATATTAGTTTAAATGTTCAGTAAAGTAAAGATAGAAAGTTCAAAATAAAAACAATTAACAAGTGATTTTAGCCGTTTTCTCACCTGTATCATATCAAGAACGTGCTTCATGTCATCGCGCGTAGCGGGACGCACGGACACCATACCGGGCTCTGTAGTTTTATTAGTTTCTGAAGACATAATACACCTTTCAACTACCAGAATGTATCCTCAATAGCCAGCACACTTGCATTAACCAGACAATGCATCAACTATGCTTATATAGCCATTCCCGCCGTCGCGCGATACCAACGTGTATTATTATAATAATATTATTTTTATCGTTAACAAGGGTTACAATAATGATAAGAGATACTAGCCCAACCACAGAGTCATGCTATGGCAACTTGGAACATAAAAGAATTGCACTTTTTTTATTGAGTCCAGTGCCATCCCAAGGATAGATACCGGAACTAAAATTACTGTGTTACAATATTTAAATTTATAATATGTATGAGGGGAAATTTATTACCCACAATTGTATTACGATTTAAAATTCGCATTTGTAAATACCAAAATATTGCATATTAAATATCTAAAACCACTTCAAATTCTTTACAAACAACAATTTGTTCACCAACACACAATAATATTAATTAAAAATACAATCGTAACAAAAACATTTTTTTTTAATATTTGGAACTTATTAATATTAGGTTGGCAACACTTCACTTATATTGCAAATGGCTGCGTATGAGTACCGATTGCCGGTTTCTCGTGCTTTTCTTTTTGCAATAAAAGTTTTGGTTTGAATATAAAAATCGGAGATTAGTCATAAACATACATTAATTAGCTAAAGTATAAAATTCTCATGTTAGAACCAATAAAACAAGAAACAGGCAACAACAAAACATTCATACACCGTATAAGTAGGTACCTATATATTGTTCAATTGTATATATATATATACCTATAGATATGTATATTATATTAGTTTTCGGTATCTGACCACTAGGCAGAGTTTTGTGTTGTCAATAAAAAGAACCAGAGTTGCCTGTCTATATCCTATATACTATTGTAGTCTTTGCACAGAGTACAGTAACAATCAAAGGCATGCTATGGCAACTTGGAACATAAAACAATTGCACTTTTTTTATTGAGTTCAGTGCCATCCCAAGGATAGATACCGGAACTAAAATTACCGTGTTACAATATATAAATTTATAATTTGTATGAGGGGAAATTTTGTACCCTCAAACGTATTACGATTTAAAATTCGCATTTGTAAATAACAAAATATTGCATATTAAATATCTAAAACCACTTAAATTCTATACAAACAACAATTTGTTCACCAACACACAATAATATTAATTAAAAATACAATCGTAACAATCAACAATTTTTTTTTAATATTTGGAACTTATTAATATTAGGTTGGCAACACTTCACTTATATTGCAAATGGCTGCGTATGAGTACCGATTGCCGGTTTCTTGTGCTTTTCTTTTTGTAATAAATGTCTTGGTTTGAATATAAAAATCGGAAAATAGTCATAAACATACATTAATTAGCTAAAGTATAAAATTCTCATGTTAGAACCAATAAATCAATAACCAGGTATCAACAAAACACATTCATACACCGTATAAGTAGGTACCTATATATTGTTCAATTGTATATATATATACATATAAATATACCTATAGATATGTATATTATATTAGATTTCGGTATCTGACCACTAGGCGGAGTTTTGTGTTGTCAATAAAAGAAGCAGAGCTGCCTGTCTATATCCTATATACTATTGTAGTCTTTGATCAAAGGTAATATAACCGTTGGACCGACCCATGCTATGGCAACTTAGAACATAAAAGAATTATACTTTTTTTATTGAGTACAGTGCCATCCCAAGGATAGATACCGGAACTAAAATTACTGTGTTACAATATTTAAATTTATGATTTTTGTGAGGGGAAATTTATTACTCTCAAATGTATTACGATTTAAAATTCGCATTTGTAAAAAACAAAATACTGCATATTAAATATCTAAAACCACTTAAAATTCTATACAAACAACAATTTGTTCACCAACACACAATAATATTAATTAAAAATACAATCTTAAGAAAAAACAATTCTTTTTAAATATTTGGAACTTATTAATATTAGGTTGGCAGCACTTCACTTATATTGCAAATGGCTGCGTATGAGTACTGATTGCCGGTTTCTTGTGCTTTTCTTTTTGCAATATAAGTTTTGGTTGTTTTATGTGTAAAACTATTCGTTACTTGAATATAATAATCTGAGATTAGTCATAAACATACTCGTACATTAATTAGCTAAAGTATAAAATTGTCATGTTAGAACCAATAAAACAAGAAATAGGGAACAACAAAACACACACATATACCGTATACGTAGGTACCTATATATATATTGTTCAATTGTAATATACCTATAGATATGTATATTATATTAGTTTTCGGTATCTGACCACTACGCGAAGTTTTGTGTTGTCAATAAAAAGAAGCAGAGCTGCCTGTCTATATCCTATATACTATTGTAGTCTTTGGACCGACCCGACTCGACTGGACTGGACCCGACTGACGCAAAATCGCAAAATCATCTGTCGAGTGAAATGACGAATGACGAATCAGACGAATTGACGAATGACACAATTAACCAGTGTTGCCAGAAATCTGAATGAGTTTCCCTGATCGCTAAACTTAAAATAAATACTTGAATATCACAGTAACTACAAGATAGAGAATAAAGGCTAACACTAAATGCTTAATCTGAATTTTATTATCAATATAAACATAATTTCATAATAGTAAAGATTGCACGGAATCACCAAATGTAAATAGATAGGCAAGTTGCAAGCAAATGGATGCATTTGCTTGGTCGCTGTAACCATCGCATCGGGTGAACGAAATGCATGTTTTGCGACTTTACTGTTTTAGGAAAGTAAAAAAGAAACAATATATTAGGTGTAAGAGGTATTGAAGAGACTGGAGATATATTCTTTTTTCACAGAAGCGATGTTTAAAAAAAATATTTAAATTCCTTTTGTCTTGTCTTAGGAGCTTTTCTATACATATTTATATATGTCGTAAATACATATACATAAAGATACATACGTATAAATAATGTGTATTTTTTATACAACGTGGAAACTGGGGGATGTACTCATATTATTCGATTATAAATTATAACAGACAAATAGTTGATATAACCTGAACAGAATTGAATTCTAATAAATAAGTATTTACTGTTATATTTCTGCAATTTGCATTTGAAGTTGAAAGGTTGACAGCATATGGATAGCATTTCAGCACATCATGGCAACTCTACCGTTAGTACAAGTAATAGTACTTTTTCCAATTAGACGGAAAAACTTCTGATTTCTCAGGACATTCTCAAACCTGGCATGACTTGCATGCCAGGAACTATGACCCTAAGTGTCATGGCTAAGCAGACCCCAGCCTAAAAGTCAAAGGCTGGAGGCCATGCAACAAAGCTGTACGCTGCGCGACATGGGAAGACATGACAGAATGGCGGCTGTCTTAAGTTGGCGGGGAGATGCCGTTTTTTTAAATTTTTATTTTTTGCTATTTCAACTGTTGCCAACGAGTGCTAGAACGGAATTTTATGACAAACGAAGTACTTGGTCAAACCGCCAATTTGATGGCATTTTTTTTTTTTGATAAACTATGGTCGAAAAAAAAAATTTTTAATCGAACAAAGAAAAAAACAAAAAAATAATTGTGACTTCTCCCCGTCAACTTGAGAGTAGTTTTTTATTTTATTTAAAAAAAAACTAAGATCAAACAAAAAAAAATTAATCGAACAATGACGAACAGATAACGAACAGTTGAAACAGTAAAAAAAGAAATGTAAAAAACGACTTCTCCCCGCCAACTTGAGGGTAATATTTTATTTTATTAAAAAAAAAAAAACTAAGGCCGAACAAAAAAAGAATTGATCGAACAATGACGAGCAGTTAACGAACAGATGAAACAGTAAAAAAAGAAATGTAAAAAACTACTTCTCCCCGCCAACTTAAAACAGCCATCCTGCGCACTTACTTATTCACGCAAGCACAAAGAGTATACAAACACTTGCGCAAGCATGCACAAACTGCCTGTACACATACTTGTGCTCGTGCATGTGCTCGTTCAATGTCGGTTTGAACGCGAGCGTGTAAACGCACCACAATATGTTACCATAATACCTAGAATAAACGTTAGATGGCAGTAAAGAACCATTATCAGACTTTAGACGGTATTTGTTTTCAATTGCATGTCTATTGTTAAGGATATTTTTTCTACTTAAATATATATTTTAAAGATCTTAAATGACCAAAAAGTATACTACAGTCTGCAGTCTGTCTGAAATCGAAAATTCGAGATTTTTTGACAAAGCAGTTAAGTCATAGTACTCGGATGTATGTCTAACTCGAACAGGGCCTCAGGTGGCTCAGGTGTATCTACCCTAGGAATGAAATCGGAGGCGGTATATAGGTTATATATGTGTAGAGGCGGTATATGTTATTATTTATTTAATTTAGAATATACCTAATAATCTGTCTTCGTTTATTGCTAAGTTGGCAAACAAGCAGACGATAGTGTGCGTAGGTAGCTAGATACACGATAAGAACACGGTATAATTTTAAACATAACAAATTAATCAAACCACGAAAACTCAAGACTCAGAAAAAGTAAGTAGCTACTTAAAAGTACTAGTATAGGTAGGACGCTTTGATGTAATAAAGCTAGAGTTTGTTTTTTACTGGTTGAACGCTTCGTGTTATGCAATACTCGAAGGCGGTTTTGAAAACTGTTGCATCAGATGTCCCATTGGTGAGGACAAAATAGACTGACTAACTTATCCCACCAAAAACATTTTCATGTAAAATGTTGCCAAGACGAGACCATATGGCACGGACTGTCAAAAAGTTATCAGATCTCATGTAGAGCCAAGCTTGTAACTGTACACGCCCTAACTCTACAAGCCCTAACTACACAAACCCTACACCTCAGTCGAAATATGAAGTTTGGCAGTTTCGCTCGCTGAATTTTCAGATTTCTAACATCAACATTTATGAAAGTCTCATTCAAGCTTCCATCCCCTAGTTTAAGGGGTTGTGGGATAAAAGTTCCGAGTTTTAGAATGTTTTTGTTGTTTGTGTAATAATACTAGCTTACATACCAAATTTCAGGTTTCTAGAACTTCAGAAAGTACCCTAAGAATTTTGATGATCATCAGTGAGTCAGTGACGAAATCGGAGTTTGTTACATATCAATAAAATCTAAAGTATAAGAGCTATGCAATTGATACTTTATATGTTTAATAGGTCTACTATTGACATCATATCCCGAGAATTTTGTGTCTCCAGTATAAATCAAACCCAAGTTATGGGTGATTTTCTCAAGCCTAATATTTAGGCGTCCAGGCTGAAAATCACATCTTAAGGTAAAGATACAGTATAATGTTTTTTTTAGGAAGAAAGCCATTATGTGTCTAAATGAAGCCATAGTTTACATTAGTAGAAAGTATTTTAGTGATTATAAAAAAACTATTCTTTATATAATTTCTATGTTTGGTGGCTTGTCCGCTATCAGTTTTGCTGAGCATTAGCACCGTTTAAACGAAACTGCGTTAATTTACTGAAAAGGACAAATTTTATTTGAATTCAGCAATACTTTTTCTGTCTATTGAGATTTTAATTTGTATATTTTTTTTTATTTTACATAGCCATTGTTACGTGCTTGTGTGTGCGTGTGCGTGTTCATTTTCACAAGTTTTCTGTTTGTGTGTAGTCTAGTGTTAGTAGCCATGATTTAATTTTAATTTAGCTAGGTATAAGCATTGTCGTCTTGGTGATGCAGTTCTACCTTTTAAAGGTTTGCAAACGTTGGTACTAGTGCGCTTATTTCTGTTGTCGTGATTGATTGGTGTAACTTTATGTTGCATGATTGTGAGACTGAGAACATACAATTGCCTTACTGTAAGTAGTTCACACTTTTCATATAGTGACTTTTTTGGGAATCGATATGGTTCAAAACTCATAACCTTAAGTAGCGATCTTTGGGGTCTTTCTAGATGAATCATGTAGGTTTTGCAGGCCCCTCCCCATATCGTTATACAATAGTTGATGATTGATTGTGCTAGTGACAAATATATAGATCGAAGTAGGGTAAAATCCGCTACATGCCGAAGTCTCTTAAATATCCAGATGAGCTTTCTAACCCGTGATATAGTTTGTTCAATATGTGGGCGCCAGTTCAAGTTTGCGTCTAGTACAACTCCCAAATATCTTGTGTGACAGTGAATTTTTTTGGGATAGTGATGGACACGAGCAATTGCCAGTAGAGTTGTGTGGAGGCTTGCATGCCTGTTCATTTAGTTTTACTTCTGGAGGTTTAGTTTTGGCGAATGTGAACTGTACGTACGAGGTCTTTGAGACATTAAGGGTTAGTAAGTTATTTTCTAACCAATTACTTATTTTTCGGAGGCCGAGCTCAGCAGTTTTCTTCACCTCCTCCCAGGTTCCACCATGAAATATGACAGCAGTGTCGTCCGCATAGCTAAATGTTTTACCCATATGGAGAGACTGCTGACATAGATCATTGACGTAGATCAGAAAGAGGCTAAGAGATGCAACTACCTTGCGGCACGCCGTAAGTTACTCCAATCTCTTGACTAACTGCTTTCCCAATTTTGACCTTCTGTGTCTTGACATTCTTACTGAGCGGTTTACCCCGAATTCCAATGTGTTCCATTTTTCTGACAAGAGTAGGAATACAGACCGTTGACACGGTCTGTATTCCTACTCTTGTCAGAAAAAAATTCCATGTTTCTTTATTGTTCTTTGATTCTTTTAACGCATTTCTCTCATAATTTTGTTTAAGTTTCCTAAGTAGTAAAGTACAATGATTACGGTACCTTTTATATATTAACTCTTTTAAACTGTTTCTTGGATCCTTTTGAAATTTCTTGTGGAGTTTATCTCTGTGCCGTATGAACCGCAGAAGACCAGGTGTGAGCCAAGGCTTAAGCACAACTTTATGATTGGGCACTTTAATTACTTTTGAGTGTTTTGAAATAGCGGACCTCAGGCAATCAACAAATTGAGTTGCAGTTTCGTTGACATCTGAGCCATGCGTTACAAAAGAGAAATCAATATTTTTCAAGTCTTCAATGGTAGCTTCCAAGTTAACCTTTGTAAGGGTTCTATACTTTTTATTTCTATACTGACTGTCTGTTAGGCATAAAAGAACTGAAGCGTGGTCGGTAACTGTGGAATCTGTCACAATCACTGTCGCACTAGTGGATATGTTGAGCATTACGTGATCGAGACAGTTATGCATTCTTGTTGGGTAGGTATGTCCCGGTAGAAATCCTAATTCCGCAGTTAAATTTAAGTATGATGCACTATTTTGGTTGTTATTATGAAGCTTAATATCGATATTGATGTCTCCCATTAGAAGAATGTTTTTCATTTTTATTTTGTTTATTGTGTTTTCCGTTGTGTTAAGGAAATCGTCGATATGATATATCGACGGCGACGGCTGTTAATATACAAATATCGGCACCAATTTCTAATACAAGAAAACTACCTCCCACTGCCCCTAATATGCATTTATAACAAGGTTGGGTTTCCATTTAAAATGATACCAATATAATTATTATATTATTTTTAGTATTTCTTTTAATTAACATATTTTCCATGATTCTAATTTCGGTGGTGCCATTTTGGTGATTTTTCTGGTATTTTACTTATCACCAAAATTGCTTAGTTACACAAAAATTGGATGACACAGTTATAAGCTTTCTCAGTCAGGCAATATTGGGATTCCATGAAAATGACACACATATTTAACCAGAAAATATGGTCACCAGGGTGTTCATCGAAGTTATAGAGAAGTATAATACTTCTATAATACCTCAACTTAGGTATTGGAATCAGTTTGACGTGAATATTTAAAATGCCATAATTCTACACGAAATAATTAGTCAAAGACTTAAGAAGAGTATTTAGAGAAGAAAAGGATTGCAGAGAGAAAGAGAAGAAAAGGATTGCAGAGAGAAAGAGAAAACAAAAAATAGGAATGATCCTGTAAAACTATACGAATTACGAAAAAAATTATAAAAGCCGATATCAGAAATGTTATCATGGGCAAATGCAGCGACGGTATGGGATGTAAAAAAGCAGCATATTAAAAAATGAGCTCAACTTTGCCTTCAAAATAGACATTGCCCGAGCGACGTCGGAGAACATCCGCAGAATTGGTGAGAGACTGGTGAGTCTCCCTTCCGAAACTCATGCATTTTGGTCTCTTGCTAAAGCTGTCCAGGGGAATTTCTGTAGACCATTTCTTCCATCCCTGCACATGGGCGAGAATTCGTTGGCCCATGACGCTAAGCAGAAAGCCGATCTTCTGGGGAAACTTTGCGTCGAACTCGACTTTGGATGACGTGGTAAACATACCGCCGACCATACCGCGATGCGAAAGCCGTATGCCGGGAGTCCGGTTCTTACAAAGCTCACTGCGTAAAGCACTTCTATTCAATAATCATAAGTCGAGTAGCCCTGATGGAATCTCTCCTATCGTGCTGAAGACGTGTACCCCAGAGTTGGCACCGGTTTTAACGCGTCTAGAGAGTAGGAGAGCCAATAATCGACTGGCCTGTTGGTCTAGTGGTTAGTGACCCTGACTGCTGAGCCAGAGGTCGTGGGTTCGATTCTCACCCGAGTCTGGGTGTTCTTTGTGTCCGTTGTTTGTATGTTTGTAAAGTCCCCCGCGACACAGGAGTAATTCCTAATGCGGGAGTTGTCTTTTTTAAAAACAAACAAACAAAACAAACAAAAACAAACAATAAGGCTCTCCTACTCTCTAGGCGTCGCAATCACCCCGAACTCATGGAAGACAGCTTTAGAGCACCCGATTCCTAAAAAGTAGACGGCTCCGAACCGTCCAACTATAAACCTATATAGTCATAACCTCCTTGTTCTCCAAGACAATGCAATCCATTATCAACTGCCAGCTCCAAACCAGACTTAGAAGACCACTAACTACTCAATGACTAACAATATGGTTTCCTTGGAGTTTGTTCAGCTAGTGATCTTCTTGTTTACCTGGGCGTGGGCGAGTAGGCGATCGAGACCAACCGGGAGGCGTTGGCGGTTAGTTTGGACATGGTTAAGGCCTTCGATCGGGAATCAAGCTTCGAAAGAAACGCTTTGTGCCAACAAAGCGTTTCTCTCGAATCTTGATTCCTATGGGTTACCCGAGAAACTGTGCAACTGGGTAACCAGTTTTCTGACAGACAGAAGCATCAAGGTTGTTGTCGGCGGTGCACGCTCTGATTTCAAGTCTGTCAATGATAGTGTACCACAAGGGTTTATGCTGTTATCCACGCTGTTTCTTCTGCATATCAATGATATGCTGCAAACTTGCAGCTTTCACTGCTATGCAGATGATAGATCGCACGATTGATGCCTTTTATACTGGTCGTGCCAATATTTCTCGTGAAACCGTCATTGAGAAATCAAACTTGCGTCTGAAATCAAAGCTTCCTTAGAAAAAGTTACAGATCCAGAACCCTACGAAGACACAGGTTTGCGCGTTCACCGCGAAAATGATACCATTTATCGTATCACCTCGCTTTGCGAGCACTACCCTAACTGCCACATCCAGCATCGGAATCCTTGGCGTCGATATAGCGAGCGAAGTCCAAATTAGCTTCGAAGAAGCTTGGTGCGCTGAACAGATTTAGGCAGTATTTCACTCGGGCTCACCGCCTACAACTTTGTAATGTGCAGGTTCGGCCACATATGGAATACTGTCCTCATCTCTATGCAGCGGCACCCCAGTACCAGCTTCTCTTTCTGGACCGCATTCAACGGAGATCGACTCGAATCGTGTGTTGCCAGGGTATTTCGGATCGGCTTAACCTCTTGGCGTTGCGCAGGAATGAAGCTTTACTCTGCATTATCTATCGCTTGTATTATGGGGAGTGCTCAGAAGAATTGTTTGGATTTATACCAGCCGCAGATTTCCGCCGCTCAACGCGGTAAAACTTCCGTTACCATCACTTGGACAATTTGCACTCCACAACTGTGCGCTTCTCAAGAAACTTTTTGCCTCGCACAATTAATCTGTAGACCAAATTGTCACCTGCGGTAATTTCGGACCGATACAACCTTCAAACCTTCAAGAAAAGAGCGTACTCCCACCTGAAGGGCAAAATAAAAAAAATCCCATAAAAAAAATATAACAATGACTACAATATTTTTTTATTTAAGTTATATAATCGTAAGACTGAAAAAATAACGAGACTGTGTCATTGTGTATTGTACATTAAGTTGTAATGTACATTAAGAAAGAAGAAAGAATCTTATTTTTTTAATGGTTACAGCTCATTTTTAATTGATCATCACTCATTTTATGTTGATTTATAAAATATTTTAATAAAACATTCAGTATATAATGCTTTTACATTTTTTTATAATTTTGGTGATAGAAATAAATTTTGGTGCTGATATATCTAATTTTTGCGTCAAGATATAAATTTTGGTGCCTTAACAATTTAGGTGTCAATTATATTTCAGAAACTGTTAGATTTAGACGAATTCTTCTTACATTTCATGTAACTAGAAACGTTATTCTAATATACCAATGTACAAAATTACCTAAAAGTCAAAAAACAGAAAAGTCCACCAAAAATAGGTAAAAAATCACAGTTGTTGAAATTCACTCTTATGAGGGTGCAAAAAACGACGAAGCGGTTCGAGAAAAGGTAGGTAGTGCCCTTGTGCCATTCGCTAGGCTCGTCTTAGCGGGGTCACTACCGTGCCCCCAGATCTGTACCAGACGTCACAGGGAACTGACATGTTGCACTTGATTATAAATTAAATTCCAAGCAACTTTTGCTGATTATAGGTGTACCTACAGGTGTGGCGTAAATAATGGATAACCTACCGATGAACCTGCTAGTGTGCTATTCGAATATGCTTTTTATTTTTTAAACTTCGGCCTGGTCTGAATTGCAAAAAATTAACATGAAATGACAAAAAGTCTTATTGATCATTTAGTTTGTTAACTTTGTACGCCACCTAGCGCAGTTATATACTCGTATATATAACACTTGTTTCACTCTTTCGCTCTTGCTCGAATACCCCTCTTCTGCAGCACGAAGATACAGGCATGCCCCCACAGTAGAATACCATACGACATCATACAATGAAAATAACTAAAATAAACTAATCTGGCTGTTTTGACATCAGAGTACATTTGTAGGGTAACATCAGTCAGTTCACGATTTTTTCTAACTGCGTATGCTGCTGCGTAAGTCTATTCGATAGTTTATCAATATGAGGGCCCCATTGAAGCTTAGAATCAAGAGTAATGCCTAAGATTTTTGTAGTATCCACTAGTTCCAACTCGTCTTCATTAAGTAGTTTAGTCGTTTTCACCTGTTTAACGTTTGGAGTAGTGAACCGGATACATTTAGTTTTTTCTCCATCTTAAGGTTGTCTGGAAGAAATCGCCACTAGCGATAAGACCGACGATTGTACCGTTATTCAATATTTTTCATTTATGTTGTAACTTTTCTATGGTGTACAATAAAGAATATTGTATTGTATTGTATTGCAAGAAGTAAGTTGTTAACGTTAAACCAGCGAACTACTTTCAAAATAGCATCGTTTACGTCGTCAAAATTTGTACACATACGTTTTAGCCTTAATAAGAGTAAAGTATCATCCGCAACTAACACTATCTCGTGGTTGTTTTTAACAATTTAGGGTAATTTATTAATGTAGATTAAGAACCAAAATGGCCCAAGTATAGATCAGTGCGAAACTCCCATTTTTACCAAAGACCCTGGAGATAGCTTGCCTTTAATATCAACTTTCTGAATCCTATTACTCAGATAAGAAGCAAGAAGATCCAGCGCCGTGTCTTTGATACCGTAGTGATATAATTTCCTGATCAGACTTTCATGAACATTACAATCAAAAGCTTTGGATTTATCGCAAAAAATGCCTAGAGAATCGTGGGCATCCTCCCAGGCATCAAAGATATGTTTTACAAACTCTGCACGGCACATCTGTTGTGGAGCGACTCCTTGTAAAACAGAATTGCTTATTATGTAACAAATTATGGCAATTAAAGAAACTTCGTATTTGATCATAAACGATTTTTTCAAAAATTTTACTGAATACTGGTAGTACAGAATAAGTTTGATTTAGCATTTTGTTTTTATTAACGGAGAATACGTCCTGCTGTGCGTACTTCTACTTTTTCAGCATCCGTTTGCACCCATGAATTAGAGTACATGAAAGGATAGAGATATTCTTCCGGCTTCTCGATAGATTCAGTAACTTTCCAAAGCGGCGGTTTGCTCTTTCCCTTAGGCACAGAATACATAATAGTACTAGTACAGAAGGACCTCTTCGCAATACCATTTAAATAAATAGCGACTCTTGCTCCGACACAATAAGCTGCAATTCAGATCGCACACCGCTAACTCCAAATGGGTTATATTAACCTAAAACTTGCCTCTCATTATATCGCATAACTCTTATCTGTTCTAATGCCGTTAAGGTTGTCTTCTGTAAGAAGAATTAATCTAAATATTTAATAACCAGTTATGTGCCTATTACTTTACTTCTGTAAACAAATGAAGTTTTAAATAAACCTAGGCTAGGTATTTACTTAGTAGTACCTACGTAAATGTAACTTATTTTAAAGAAAACTATTTTATTTCACAACCTCTGCATAGATACTTTAATCTCTAAGAAGATAGGCATTTGCCATACGTTAGTGTGAACCCTACTCCTTATAACACCAGCTGTTTGCCAGTGAAAGTCCCATGGAAATCGGTCCACCCGTTGCGGAGATTAGCCGAACAAACAGACAGACAGACAAGATTGTTGTAGTCCTAAACTTATCAAAGCTAAACTTGACTAAGTTACTCCTTATAACACCAGCTATCTGTCAGTGAAAGTCTCGTGGAAATCGGTCCACCCGTTCTGTTGATTAGCCGGAACAAACAGACAGACTGACAAAACGTGAAAAATATTTTTTTGGTATAAACATTCAGATGCATTTAGTAAAAGACTGTCATTATTACATTACAAACGGACACTTCAAATTTATTTACTAGCAGTTCCCGCGCGGCTTTGCTGGCGTGTACATATTTATATATTTTGCGTGGAACCCCCATTCTTTTTCCAAAATCAAAGTAGCATAAATTACTCCTTTTAACATCAGCCATCTGCCAGTGAAAGTCCCGTGGAAATGGGTCCACCTGTTCCGGGGATTAGCCGAAACAAACAGACAGACAGATAGACAAAAATTGTAAAACATGTTGTTTTTTTATTATATGTACCGTATATACATCCAAATGCACTTAGTAAATAGCGGTTATTTTAATATTACAAACAGACACTCCAATTTTATTTATTTCTATAGAGTATAGATGTATAGATAGAAGATGTGTAGCAGTTGTTGTGGTCCTAATAAATAAATGTACTTATTATAGCTAAACTTGACCTTGTAAATATCTAACTATACTGATTATAACTAATAATATAATCTAACTACGTAAATACGGAAAACGTAATTCGTAAGCGACGAACGGACGAAGCGACGTAGCGCGTGAGTGAGTATCGAAGTAACGTGCTACCTGGCCGGTGCGTGGTAGCCCACTGACTTTCGCCCGACTCATCGCCGCTGCTAGGTACCTGCAGCTTCATACCTACTGACCGGAGTGGGCCTAGCCTGCCTTAGATGATAAGCTTTTTAGAGTTTTTCGTAACGAAGAGAGCCGAGATATGTTAAGGTTTGATCTAATTAGTATTGCAATTCCGGTATGAGCTTTGCCATCACTAGGATGGGGTGTGAAGTAATTCTTATAAACTTTCATTCAGTAACAACTGTTTTAAATGAGAATCAGAAATCAGAACAATGTCAAGTTTGTTGCTCTTGATAATTCTTTGTGTCATAATAAAGTTTGTTTGACGACAATCCATTGATGTTGATAAGGGAACTATTAATACAATTTAAAGACCACAATAATAATAGGTTCAGAAGGATACTGTTGAATAAGTTGATCTATTTTTTCAGATTGTTTTATTAAAATTTGTTCAATACTACTTAGTCGTGATTTGTCTTCGGTTACAGAATCAGCGTCAGTGATGCGTTAGTTTGTTGTAACATCAGAGTAGCTTTTCTTGTCACGTAGCTGAGTGGGCTTACGTGCTAATGAGGTTTTGCTGGAGTGTGCTTCTAATTGGTTTGGTTACGTTTTTCTTAAGCTTGGGACGTCTTAGAGGCTGTTTTAATTTGGTTTGCCTTTCTGGACGGAGTATCTCTAAGTAGACTTAGCAGCCATCAATATAAGCCGGATGGTCGCACGAGCACTTGCATTTTGCTGCAAGCTTACGATGCTTGTTTGGAGAGTCTGCTATTTAGTGTCCTTGCCCGCATCTATAGGGTTCTATTCTCTACCAGTCAAACTTCGGGTGATGCAGAGAAAGCAGGCTGTAGGTAATTTATGGTCCAGGGACTCACTGAGAGTTTTATTTAAGAAATCAGTGTCATGACGCATGACGGTAGCATCCCAATATATATCGCTAGGTGTTTTATTGACAGTATACTAGCTTGAGGTAGGGTTTTTTTTTGGACATTGGAAAGAGATGGAGAGAGAGAGAGAGAGAGAGAGAGATGGAGAGAGAGAGAGAGAGAGAGAGAGAGAGAGAGATTTATTTTTCTTCTACAATTTCATCTATCATTATTAAAAAAGTAAATGAACTTTTCCAATTTATATTATTTTGTTGTGGAAGTCGCCTCCTTGGCGTAGGCCTCCCCCAATTCTCTCCATGACATGTTAATGATGTTTTGAAAATAGATGTGTAAATCGGGACTTAACCGTACCAAAGTACTATAGGTACCTATATAGTGCGAATTTTGGCAACTATCCGTACTTGCTCTTGAAACTTTCGCGACTATATTTATCAGATGTGTTATCTAATATATGGTTGCGAAAGTTTAAAAACACTTTTAAAGTTACTCTTGCCATTAAAAGACATTAGTGCCATTTGTGTTCCGCAACATGACGAGGTTTTTAATTTTCCTGGTCAGACCATAATAATATTTTTAACGGTATGTAATTTGCAAACATGTTATTCACAACTGCATGTCAGAAAATGCTTAGCAATGCTTTGTTGGTAAACATTCCTCATCCTATTTGGCTGAAGTATAGAACCTCATATTGGACTATAAATTGTTAATTTTTTTCTTGTAGTTTTATCACTGTCAATTTCATTTTTGGTCTTAGCAGCCTTGACTGAACCTTTTTCGTATAACAGAAGACGCAAAGCATTGTAATTCTGTTTTCACTTCATTCTATCTATCAATTACAAGCTTAACCTACATACCTAATTTTTGTTACGTGACTATATTGTCAAAATAGCTTTACATTTAACATATCCTAGTACTATTATAAACGTGAAATTTTTCTGGATGTATTGATATTTCCCGCAAAAATGTATGTATGGATTTTAATGAAACTTTACAATAATATAGCTTATATATCAGAATTACACATAGGCTATAATTTATGAAGATATTGTGTATATTGGCCAAAATATAACGATAAGTGTTAAGTAAGTCGGAAAAAAATCTGTCATCTGCGAACTATTCTGGCGTGCGGTGGGAAAACTGTAAGAGTTACACGAATACAATGGACGGTGGGATTGTTTCTACCAAAAAGTTCAGACTCCAGGTCAACAAAAATACCTAAAAAAATCTAAAGGACGAACTAACACGTCGTCAAAGCGAAGGAGAGAATGAACTCACAATAAAATATATAAATGGCACCCCCACTATTATTAAAACTTCGCCAAAAAACTAAAAACAATGCCAAAAACTTTAGATTTGTTTACCAATACCTATCAATTAATTACAAACTACCACGACGTCAAAACATACAAGTCACGCCTCAGATTTTTCTACTTCAAGGACCGGAGCATACGCAAAAAGGAAAGCTTGACGAGCTCAAATGCATTCTTCAGTCTCTGCCTAACACAATACATCTTATTTTACTGACTGAAACGTGGATTAGCACTGAATCTCAAGCCATGCAACTACATATAAACAACTACACACGCTACTACAACTATAGGACAGACTCTAGGGGCGGTGGAGTCTCTGCGTATGTCCATAATGATTTGAAACATAGTTTATCAATGTCCAAGTATGAAGGAGGTAACAATTACTTATGGATTCGCTTAGAGAGATACGCTCTAGAAGTGGGTGTAGTGTACAACCCCGGTAATACGAATTTTAATGATTTTCTGCAAGTCTATGACAATCAACTACAACAAATGAAGCAAGCTAAAGAGAACCCATATGATTACAACCTTAAAGCAGAATATATTGCAAAAAAAACAACAAGTATCTACACAAATTCAAAACACAAAGAACTCCTACTACTACAAAAAATTTAACGATTGTATTAATAATAATAAGCCAAAAAGAATGTGGAACTTAGTAAATGTATTAGCGAATAATAAAACTAAACAAATGAGTGCTCCTTCAAAACTGTTTATCGATTCAAAATATGTAACTGACGAAAATGAAATATGTAAAACTTTTAATCATTACTTTGCCACTATTGGCCCACTATTAGCAAATGATATACCTAAAAACTTCCATGACAACTCTCCTTGTGCTTTTCCCAATAATCTACCCAGTGACACTCCAGTTTTATCTGAGCTATATCCGTGTTCTGAAGGTGAAATTTCTAAAATAATAGCAAACCTTGACTCCAACTGCAGTACTGGATTAGATGGCATAAACACTAAAGCAATAAAAAGTATAAAAAATATAATAGCTGGCACCTTGAGTAAATGCTTCAATAAATTCCTGTTCACTGGAAAATTTCCTGATACCCTAAAAATTGCGAAAGTCACACCTATCTATGAATCCGGTTTGTACCGGATTCATAGATAGGTGTGACTTTCGCAATTTTTAGGGTATCAGGATTGGCCTATAGTTTCCTAGGTCTGATGTTGTCATCAGACCTAGGAAACTATAGGCCAATCTCGGTGCTACCCGTTTTATCAAAAATATTGGAACGAATTTTATAGATAGATAGATAACACTTTATTTGTACACCAGTCTTACAGTAGAATTATCATAAATACATTTGTCATACAGATAATGTACAAAGGGCGGCCTTATTGCAAAATGCAATCTCTTCCAGGCAACCTTAGGATGGATCAATGTGTTTCGGAGAGACAGTTGTAGTTGGAGGTGCATTTAAATTTTTTTATGAAAACTATAATTACTACGAGTATAACTAAATCAATATGAAAATATACAGATATCCTGTATATTTAGTCTACTTATGCATACTAATATAAAACATACATAAACATATAATATATACTTAAGTCTATCATATAACAAACATACATATATACATATTTTAATTTATACTCAACATACTTTAATAAGGAAATAATTAACCTAATGTGATAAATAATATTCATGAACCATTTTCTTAAAAATTGTTATTGTTTGCGCTCGTCTAATGGTGACTGGCAACGCATTCCACAAACGTACAGCCTCAACAGTAAAGGATTGGTCATAAAATTTTGTGGAATGTAGTGGCATCTCCAGTCTCAAATCCTCTGATGACCTCAGAGATTTTTCATGTGTATCATGAAGGAACTTGAATCGTTCTTTGAGATAAAAAGGGGCCTTAGGATTGAATAAGATATTGTAAAGAAAACTGAGTATGTGAGTATTCCGGCGAGAACGAATTGGAAGCCACTTGAGCTTTTGACGGAATTCAGAAACGTGATCATATTTTCGTAGCCCAAATATGAATCTTATACAAAAATTTTGAAGTCGCTCAAGCTTATCAAGTTGTGCTTCAGTGAGATTCAGATAGCTGACATCGGCATAGTCGAGAATTGGTAGGAGAAGTGCTTGTGCAAGTGCAACCTTAGTGGCAGTCGGAAGAAAGTTACGTAACCTTCGCAAGGACCCTGCTGAAGCGAAGACTTTACGACTGACTTCTTGCAGCTGTGGTCCCCAAGATAAGGTACTATCCATGTAAATTCCCAAGTTTTTGACACTAGTGCTGATCTTTAATGTGGTGCCATTGAATTGAATTTGGGGCAGTTCTGACCAGTCAATTCTTGAAACTAACCCAGGGCTGCCAATAACACATACCTGAGTTTTTAAGGGATTGACTTTGAGTCCATAATTATGACTCCATTCGCCAATGTGCGACAGGTCAGCATTGACTATGTTAATTGCTTCCGATAACTTGTTAAGTGGAGCTTGTGTGTAAATCTGTAAATCATCTGCATAGAGGTGGTAGTACGAACGTAATTGTTTAGAGATGGAGTTTATAAAAACAGCGAAGAGTAAGGGAGATAAAACGCCACCCTGCGGCACACCAGCAGAAATACTGCACCAAGACGAGACCGAGTCTTCAATGCGTATACGCTGTCGGCGACCAGACAGGTAACTATGAAACCAATCAATTGTCCTTGGAGATATGTTAAGAGACTGTAGTATACCAAGCAGAATGTGAAAATCTACAGTATTGAATGCGTTGCTAAAATCCAGTAAGATAAGTACTGTAATATTTCCACTATCCATGCCTAGTCTGATATCGTCCATAATGTGAACTAATGCAGAAGTAGTGCTGTGACCAGGACGAAAGCCAGATTGGAAAGGGTTCAGTAAGGAATTTTTGGAGAGAAAGTTACTTAATTGAAAATGGATAAGACGTTCGAGGACTTTGGATAGGAAAGGTAAAATAGAGATTGGACGGTAATCAAAAAATGAAGAGGGTTTTACTTTTTTAGGTAGAGGAATAAGTTGTGCATCTTTCCACGCAGTTGGAAAGACACCACTTGACAGGGAGTGATTTAAAATATTGCAAAGGATGGGTAGGATTTCGTCAAGGATAGGGAGAATCATATTTCGACTAATGCAGTCGCTTCCTACTGCATTTGACGAGATTGCTAGTATAGTCTTCTTAACATCACAAGCAGACAGTTGATCAAAGACGAAAGGTGGATAGTCGGGAGCTGGTGTAGAAGAGATATATCTAAGAGTATTAGCTTTAATTGTCTCATTAAAGTTAGACGAAGTAGAGAAATGTTTATTATTGAATCGATATCAATATTTTTAGGAACAGAGTTTTGGCGCGACTTTCCAACTCCCAATGTTCTCAGAAATTTCCAGACTTTGGCTGGATCTTCGTTTTCTACGGATGAGTGGATATGTTGGCGTTGAGCATTTCTACACATCTTATTGCAGTGATTTCTCAGGGATACATATTTTTTCCAGTTAGTCTCCGTGGGTCGACACTTGTATTTGTTTTTTGCTGTAGATTTTTTAGTCATAATCTGCCGTATCTCGTCGGTAAGCCATGTAGCCGGTAAATGCTTTATTTTAGTACATCGCAAGGGCGCATACAAGTTATATAGCTGTAACAAATTTTCAGAGAAAATTTGGACTTTCTCATTAACACACTGCGAGTTTAATAGATCTGACCAGTTAATATTACCGGCATCCTCTTTAAGTTTGGCAGTATCCATTCTACTGAAATTGCGTTGCACAAGAATTCTCGACTTTGCCTTAGGTGGGCGGATAGCGTAAGATAGAAATATCAAATCATGATAAGAAAATGCATCAGCTGGATATTGACCATGTTTGATGACATGATCAGTAGAGGAGACAAGAATAAGGTCAAGAAGAGAAGGAGTGCAGTTTGGAAAATGATGTGTTGCATCTAGTGCTAAAAGAGATAGATAGATACTGCTTTCTACTACACTACGCAGCGAAGAGGAGCGACAGTCATTTTTGAGTAAGCAAGTATTGAAGTCGCCCATTACAATTGTATGATTATAGGAAGGAGTTAGAGTTTCTAAAATGTTTTCAAAAGAAGAAAAGAAGTTAGTGCGCAACGAGGGCGAATAGTAAACACCGAGTAAAACTTTTGTACGATTTAGTTCCACTTCCAAAAAAAGATGCTCACCCGCGTTTGATGGTGGTGGTTGTGAAGAGATACTTACAATAGTAAAGGTAAGGTGAGTTCGTAAATATATACCGACACCACCCCCACCACCAATGGCGCGATCGTTTCTTATAAGTTGGAAACCCGGGAGAGTATATGATACGGATGGTAAACAGGGTTTTAACCATGTCTCAGAAACTAAGATAGCGTGTATGTTCCTACTGTCAAAGGTAGCCAGCATATCAGGGAAATGAGCAGGAATACTCTGGGCATTAATATGGATAACATTAAAACTCCTTGGAGCATCAGAAAATTGACACTGGAGATTTTCTTGGAGCGAGGGTAGGCTAACGAAACTGTCATTGAGGCTATTTGCAGATAAAAAACTATCATTATCACTGTTGTCTAAGACAGACATTACAATATGAGTATTAAGATATTTATAATATATAATAAATAAATAAATAATAAACTTAAAAAAGAAATGAATGTATATGACTTGCAAATATATAGCTAAAGCAATATATTAATTAATATTCGTTTTAATCCACCCGCCAGTTGTGTTAAGCAATAACAAATTACAACAATAATAGAAAGGACGGAGGAAGAAATATAACTTTTAAATAAAATATTAAATACAGTAGAAACATCACAAGTGTCTGGGTAAATATATCCGCCAAAAGCCTTTGTTCCAAAGCACGATTACAAATGATTTAAGTAGGATTTTCGAACAGGTCTGGAACGTGACTTTGACATTTAATTATCAATGTAATAAATTCGGTTTTTGACAAAACTATGTTATAGGAATAGGAATATGTGAGGTAGTTATATACTAAAACAGTATGATAATAAATAATAAAAATAGCAAAACAGTTTTAGATACCAGTAAAAGTGATAACTAGGATATAGACATACATTGAACCGAATTCACTACACAATCCACCCAGACAGTGCAGTAAAGCAATGTAAACAATTATTTTTTAGACCCCGCAGCTGCTCTTCTTGGTTTAGAAGCAGGATTTTTGGTTGCAGTCGGCTTCTCGATATCCACTGCCTTGATTTTATTTAGATCGGACAGACAAGTTATACGATAGCGTGAACCATCGGGACCCAAAACAAACACAGAACCATCTCTGGTCCAACATTTCGTGATCCCGTATTCCTCGCGTGCTGCCATGAACGCAGCGTGTCGCGACCGGGTCAAGAACTCTGAGAGGGTCACGCCAGTGCCTTTTAATTTGGTCTTAGCTGTCCAGACCCTGTCCCGCACAGCTACTGTTTGAAATTTTACAAGAATGGGCCTTGGCTTCTCACCTGATGATTGTCGACCCATCCTTTGACAGCGGCTGATATCATCAGAAGAAAAGGAGTCACACTTCAGTCTCTTCTTGGCGACCTCCACCACTACCTGAGCTGTGTTCTCCTCTTTTTTCTCTTCAACACCATGAAGTAGTAGAATCTTGCGGCGGCTGCGAGTCTCCATATGATCCACCTCACGCGCAATATACTCCATCTGACTTTGGAAGGATTTCAAAGTTTCTAGAATGAGAATCTTGAAAGAAGCGAACTCTTCAGCAAGGCCAGCCAGACTAGTAGCGTTGGAAGATTTCTTTAGCAGGTCTGCTTCGAAGCTTGCCATCCTCTTCTCAAAACAGTCCTGGATCTCCTGAATATTTTTCATCATGGACATGTGTAACTACTTTGTGATGTGTTTCTGTTACTAGTTATTTAATGTTGGAAATAACACAGAACTGGCAGGTATTTATTGCTACCAACTTATTTTGATCATTTGATCATGGGAAGTATATAAAATTATAGTTATTGTATTTTTATTTTTGTTTATTAATCAGAGCTGTTAAAATTTTTGTTGACCTTTCAACTACCCACCGAATAAAAATATACAACCGTTTAGAAAAACATTTAACTTCTATTAATTTTATATCTGACAGACAATATGGATTTAGACCAAAAGTAGCACACTTTCAGCAGCTATCGATCTTGTCACAAAAATTAAACAAAATATAGATAACAAAAATATTGTCTTAGGTATTTTTATCGAC
Organism: Callimorpha dominula; assembly: GCA_949752705.1. Classification (NCBI taxonomy): domain Eukaryota; kingdom Metazoa; phylum Arthropoda; class Insecta; order Lepidoptera; family Erebidae; genus Callimorpha; species Callimorpha dominula. The sequence continues at coordinate 141,575 of OX456991.1, forward strand.
CTAAAAAAAGCATTCGATACCGTATCCTATAAAATACGGTCAAAAAAGTTAGAATTGTTGAATATTACTAGAAGCGCCTTCAAAAATTTACAGTCATATCTGGAAAACAGATCCCTAATTGTCAAATTAGATAATATGCATCAAAGTGACACATTGCCTATTACTGTGGGGTTCCGCAGGGATCTATTTTAGGGCCCTTGCTCTTTTTAATCTATATAAATAAAAAGACGTGTGGCACTCGGAGACTGCCGCGGTAAAGCTATTACATAGCATTTTTTATCAACTTATGCAATTATAATTATTTATTTATTTTATTTATGCAGTATTTTTTTTCCTTTGTTTTTTTTTTCTTTGATATTAATTCAAGTTACACTTTTTGAGCGTGGTGACCGATAAGTAAACATTTTTTTTTCTTTTATTAAATAAATGAGAAGTTAATATTGTTCAAAATATTTTTATTATCTATATATATATAAGAAAGTCGTGTTAGTTACACTATTGATGACAGGTATGAGCACGGAGCAGATACAAAGAGGAGGTGTTGTAATTAGATTTCCCTATGAAACAACGCGTGACAATTTGCGGGGTGAGGGGGTGTTAAGCTCCGCCCATTTAACTTTTTTCTTTCTACCAAACAATAGTAAAACTACTCGCATCGTTCTATGTCGATGTTGCTATGTAGTTTAGCTATCTCACGCTAGTTATAGGATGTAAGGGACCGTACTCAGAATTTACTTACCAGGTAGTAGCTTTTTCAAGATTAATTTTTAAACCATCTTGATACAAAAGCGAAAGTTTGTGAGTTCTTTCTTTCTCCTAGCCTTGACCTTATTCCACAGCTGGACGGATTTGGATAAAATTTTGTATACAGATAGCTTGCGACCTGGCTTAACATTTGGGCATTGGGCTAGTGTGAGAATAAAAAAGGTTGTGGTAAATCACGAATGATGATTCATATTTGTTCACTTATTTATTCTTATCTTATCTTTCTTTATTCGTATCTGTACCGCAGCTGCAGTTTATTTTGTAAATCTAACTTAATTAGCTTAAAACACCTTTTAAATCATCAGCCTAAGTACAATTTATTTCATTTTAATATTTAAAGGACTTTCAATTCAAGATAAATACTCGTATAGTCGTAGGTTGCTAGGTAAAATAATTGGGTTCTAATTACGGCCCTGTCTTTTTATTCTGTTTATAAATGTTCTTCTAGTTGAAGATAGATGACAGTCTATGCAAAAAATTCTCTCTCTCTACGTACCTTTGTTTTTTTAGTTCCCATTACACAAAGTTTTGCCATCTAGTGACGAATAGATTTAATTATATTTCAAAAAACACTCCCGAGATTTTTCTATAACTATTTTAATAAATAAAATAAAAAACTATAAGCCACGCTCACTGTGATGACTTCAGGACCTAGTTATAATCACAGTGCACAGTTGCTTAGGCCCTCTCCTCTTTGTATCTGCTCCGTGGGCATGAGTCACCAGATTGCGGGGCGAAGAGGGGGATTACGCATGCGCAGTCACGCCGATACAACCAATGCCACCTAGAGGCGAGTTGCTGAACTAAAGAGACAAGCGTGATATTTCAAAAGTCATTAAAAGTTCTGCTATTCATGGATAGATGGCAAAACTAACAAGTATCACCGTTGTGCCGGTCGGAGTGGGCGGTGTTAGGTTTTTTTCGTTACGGAATTTCTGGATTCGGTCCCCACGCTCAAGGCCCGCGATAAAAGCTATGCAATAGCTTAATATTCAAGAACTTAAATTACACGGTCATCTCACGCTTTACGCCGACGACACTTGTTTGTTTTATTTTGGATCCTCTATTCATACATTTTGTACTCATGGTTTCAACATAACTTACTAACTATCAACATCTCAAAAACATGTTATGTCATCTTCAAAGCAAAAAATAAAACTATACCCGCACACACCTTATTACTAATAAACAACGAACCCCTACAACAAAAATCATGTAAAAAATACCTTGGCTTAAGAATTGACAGTCTGCTATCGTGGAATGCTCACTTGGATCACATACATACCAAACTTTCGTCCCTATTCGGATCACTTCGAAACATAGTTAAATGCATTCCGAACAAATTACGCCACAATATATATAATGCCTTAGTTAAACCACACTTACAATACTTAATAGAAATCTGGGGCAATACAGCTAAGACTAAAAGAGCTGCAAATTATGCAAAATAAACTCCTAAAATTGATTTTTAATTATCCACGCCTTTCACCAACACACAAAATTTACGAAGAAACCAAAATTATGAACCTCAAACAATTATTTACGTACAATACTTGCATTTTTATTCGAAAAATTATAAACAAAAAAATACAATCCACTATATCATTCACCAAAGTGAAACACACAACACAACGTAGTACTCGCCGAGCTAGTTTCTTAGTTTTACCTAAAACTAGAACAAATTATGGTAAAAAAATGCTGACATATGAAGGAGCACAGCTATATAATAAACTACCATCGCACATTAAAAATGTACACTCATTTAATGTATTTAAAACCCGACTAGCTCAATATGTACGTACATCAGTCAGATAACTTGTCCTCGGGCAAATGAATACATTAAATTAGTACCTACCTACAATTATAAATTGTTGAGTGAAATGACGAACTTGTAACTATATTTCAAGTAAGTGACTATGTTTTTATTGAGAATAAAGATTCTTTAACCATAAGTTAGTTCCACAAAAAGTCCGCGACAGTATATATCTATATTTTATGTGCAAGCCATTATTACCAAAATAGTGAACTATAAATACAATAAAATTTCATTTTTTATTTCCAATTCACATTTAGCAGTAACAAATCGATTTTTATTACCAAATATCAATAAATACTTATATCGCGTCTGATATTCAAAGTAGATAAACTTTGTCTTTTAAAGTACGTAATTTGGTCAAATATTTTAAAAGTTATGACTATTTAAAATTATGCGGTCTGGCGGGCGCATAGATAGCTGGAGACCTGGATTAACGTATATGGGCTTTTCAACCCGATATTAACACGGGATCGGGACTTACGCGGGTGAAACCGATTAAATATAAATTTAAATAAACTATTGTAATATTCATTCCATGATCATTTCTCATTGTAAAATATTTCATTATTTCTCAGTGAGGGCTACGTTTCCTGGCAATGTAATGAAGTAAGCTTTCCTTGCCAGGGGTTCGGCGCAACTTACTTTCAGCATTTAGGTAGGGATACTATTTAGAGCCAATTAATGTAGGGCAATTTTTTTTGGTATTGGTATTGTTTTATAGTTTTAAAATCTTTACATATTGTCTTTTTCAGTGTGACTTCATTGAAAAATGTTCTATTCGTTTTTAAATTATATTTTACATACACTTTACTTGAATACTGGAACCTCTTCCAATTTTTACTTTTTAAGGTTGCTGTCTAATTCTATTGTCTTCTGGTGAGGGTGTCATTATGTTCACCAGTAAGCATTATAGTATAATTTGTAATAGATACATTACATTACAAAGACCAGTGCAAGACATTATTAACGTCTTATTCAAAGTCTATTATATTATTTGATGCCAGACTGAGCGAAATTATTGTTGACCGAATAATAAGACCTAATTACTTTTTTAATTTGTGAAAACTGTCGTTTGTTGTAAGAGGATATCGAGAAAGTCGAGAAGTGTGGTGTAGCGGTTTAGGAATGTGGAAGGAAGCATAAATCAATGACAACTTTCTATAAACCAAAGGCAAATGAAAGTTTGCAAGTCAGTCGAGAGCTCTAATATAGGTACATATTGTATACTAGCTGCGCCCGTGACTTTGTTCGCGTTTTTTTCGGAAAACAGCAATTTGTCGCTTGTTGCATAGTACCTCTTTCTCCAGGCAGGATTTTTTATACTGTATTGGTGGTGAAACAACCTGGAGCGTACAAAAAAGATTGTTTTGGTTGCTTACACGTGAAATAACGACATAATTTGGCCGTGGTAACATTACTCATTTGTTTTTCGTGTGGAAGCTCACTTCACCGGGTTATTGGTGAGGCCGTATATTAGGCTTAAACCAACTAAAACCACACGGTGTGTCTCACAGCACCGTTTATGAGTTGACCGTCGGCACGGCGACGTTTTGCCTCCAATGATCCACTCAGCGCTGGCTAGCGGACGGCAACTGGGCGATGTCCAGACACCCTCTTCACGGGAGACTCTGCTTCGGGTGAAGAACATAAAACTCGTCTCATACACCAACGGCCACTCTTAGCGTACGGATGAGAGCGCGAATGAAAAGGTTGCACCTGGAAGTTTTTCTACCGAATCCACACCGTCACCTCCTCCTAGCGCGAGATGTTCTCCTCGCAGAAAATCGTCATAAAACAACTGTGACGACCTAACATTTCGATTCGTCCGACCAATTGGGAGACTTTTGTTGTAGTCAGAGTCCGAGGGGGGCCATAGTTTCTAGGCAGCGGCACTGACTGTGCCGCTTCCTAGAAACTATGGGCCCCTCGGTATACCTAACAGATAAATGTTTGCTTCTGAGCTTTATTTAGTCACGGTGTAACTTAAGATTTCACACTACTGTAACCGAACGGAAAATAAATGGTCTGAAAGTGTAAAAAAACTTCACCGGTTACATGTCAATATTTCAGCTTAGATGTAATTTTTTGGCGATAGTGTCTGCCATGCATTTAATATAGTAAAATACTGTAATATTAAGAAAGTGTTAAGTTAAACTAACAACTAAGTCATAGATGCTTTAAATAAAAATTCTATTCTATTCTAATATAATCATGTTGACGGGAATCAACGCGATCACGTATTTAAAAGGTATGACATACCTTTGCTTTGCCGTGGTCGTGGCCGTGATCACAGGCCTGTAGGTACTGTAATACTTTTGAAATAGTAGAAATATATAAGTATGTTTATCAGCAGTCTGATATCCATAGTACAGGCTCTGCCTAGCTTAGTATCAGACGGCCGTGTATGAGGTGTGTGAAGATGTTATTGTTATTAATGCCCTGAAACATATTTACGAATTTAATGGCTGGGAGATGTCAATGATGACTATATGCAGGTGAAATCTAATGTAACTAATAATATTTCTTTAAATCACAGGTAAAAATCGATTCTTTGTACTCTTAATATTTATCAGTTAATTAAATTGAGTGGTTTTACAAAAAATATTAAGAAAAATTAAACCGACGAAAAGAACTAAAACGCAAAAAATAAATAAACCTTTTAAGTCTTAAGTATTAAGCTTATTTAAAAGGTTTATTTATTTTTTGCTTTTTAGTTTTTTCTTCAGTTTATTTTTTTGTTAAAAAGGTTATTATTTATGAATTTTATTTTCATCATCAGCTCGGCTACATTGATGTGATGATTTCTAAACGCAATACCTGATAAAGTAATGAAAGGTAAACAGAAACACTATTCGTTTCTACAATTTTCGAGGGTTTCTCTCAATTTTATCAGAATTCCATCATCAGATCCTGACTTCCTTGACATGGGACCACCCTTGAGGTATACCCTATCTAACAAAAAAGAATAATCAAAATCAGTTCATAAATAACGGAGAGGGCTGAACATACATAAAAAAAAGAATATGTATAAAAACGGTCGAATAGGGAATATGCTGTATTTTTTTTATCTTTTATTGACTTGTTCCATCATTTTACCCTAATAAAAAAAAAAAAAAAATAATAATATCACACGACTCACACACGGCCGTCTTGATCCCAAACTAGGCAGAGCCTGTACTGTGGTAACCAGATTGCTGATAAACATACTTATATATTTCTAAAACATACATATTATAGATAAATTAATAAAAAATATAAATAACCTTGGCAATGTTCAATTTAATTTTTAAAATAACATTGAAAACATCGATAAAATTTGATCTGTTTGAACGCCGCCATATTTCGCGGGCCTTGGATGACGTCACGTTCCACGCTTAGTGTTTGTTTCATAAACTTATTTGAAGTGTTACAGTAATTTTGTACCGATTTCCAGTTGTAATTACTATTTATTGTAATTAATAGACGATGGATAAAGTTATAAAATCATTTTATAGGTATTGCCTTGTCCCTAAGTGTAAAAACACTATAAGAAGTACACCCAATACAGTATTTTTTCCTGTACAAAATAATAATGTAAAATACGAAAACACTGGTGTACATTAATGAGAAGAGATTAAGTATCTTCAATATCGTGTTTATATTCTCGTGACGATCACTTTAATGTAAGCATATTACAATTTAATTGCTAGTATAGTGTGAATTAGCCAGCAGTAATTTATGTTTGTTTTAAATATCAAGCAGAAGGCAACTTGCTTGTCTACTTAAACTAGGTAACAAAAGTCCAATAAAACTTAATGAATAAAACTAACTATACATATCTTATCTATCCTTTAGATTATAATATAACAAGTATTATAATAATTACCTTGCGGCTTTCACTCCTTTAACCTCAGCGGACGTAAAATCTGGATTTGATGCAAAATATATAGTCATCATGAATTCCACCTATTTGCGGTAAATTGTCCGATTGTGCTTTGACAAAACTACATTCAGTCATTGTCCTAGATGATTTCTAATATCACTAGAATGCTTAAATTGCACTAGCTAAGAGCAAAAATCACAGGAACACCTATCTTTCTCCGTAACACTACGAATATAGGCGCCGATAAATGACAGAACGTGGAATGTCACGTCATGTTTTGTTTCGACCAATGGTGAAGCGTTTTGCAAAGTTGAATTTCGCGCCCTTATTTTGCATATTTTAATTAATATTTTTTGCAATTAAAGACGAACTAAATAAGAAAATAATTGTTTAGGCATAATATCTGGACAATAAAGATTCAAGAGAAAATTAATCAAGTAAATTTGAACAACATGCATATTCCCTATTGAGAACCTCCTCTTTTTCGTCGGTTAAAAACGCTACCTAATTTAAAAAAGTAAATTAGTTTATATGTTTAAAAAAAAAGTGCAATAAAAGAAAAGAGTGTCAATGAGGGATTCGATCCGGCACCCATCATAGTAGAAATCGTACTCTACACCATATAAGCTAAACACTCGCTGTAGAGAATTTCGAAATAAGTATATACATTCTACTAACGTTACAATGTTATTACAGCTTTCATTGATTTTCCTTGCTTGAACCAAAGTTTAACTCGGGATAAAAAGTACCCTTTAACCTGCGCACGCACTCAAATTATTATCATACTAAGTTTCAAGCATATCCCTTCAGTAACTTCTGAGTTTATCGTGAACATACAAACAGACAGACAGACAGTCAGAAAGACAAAAATTGTTTGAATCGCATATTCGGCATCAGTATCGATATCTTAATACCCCTTAGTCGATTTTTTTTAAATATATTCAATGTACAGAATTCATCCCGCTACAGATTTATTATAAGTATAGATAAATAAATTCGAGAAAAGGTTGGTACGGCTGTGCCCTTGTTTATTTTTTGCTCGTCTTGCCCCCACTGCCGTGCCCTCAGATCTGTGATGACGTGAAAGACAAACGGGCAAATCAGAGACATCCAAAACCTGCGAGGTTGTACGGAAGGTCGATCTTGACTTAAGCTGGCTTCCGTCAAACATTGCAGTTAGGTACCTAATATTTTTCGCTTCTAAATGAAATTTCAGTTTTCAGGCCTCGACTCGACTTGGAGTTGGACTTGGACCTATAAAGGTAGAATTTCGTCGTTCCAAATCGTTAGCTAAATAATTATCACGTGTAAGACTTCCAACGACTGAAAAACAAATATCAACACACAAGTTAGTATGTGTTGTGTGTTTCACATGATCAAAGCATAAAAGCTACAAATAAACCTCAAAAAATGACAACCAAACAAAATCCTATTAGAACATTGACAGACATTATGTCGAGTGAAGCGAGCTACAACATGTAAGAGAACCACGGAATCCCTATCATCGGATGATCACCCCGATCAGTGCGCTGAGCCAAGACACTTTTGAGTGCTACCACGGCTTGTTATAGCACTTCAATAACTTTGCTATATTATAACTACGAGTATGTTAAGGCATTTTTGGTTAAACACAGTTTTTTCTTTTCTGTTTTCTTTAGTCTCGAGATTCTGTATTATGGAAGTAAACCCATTGTCCGGTGGTTCCAATTCGAGCAGAAGTTGGGTAAACATAGTGTTTCATTATTTTTACGTTCACCGGCTCAGTGGTGCACGCCCTCAGTCAGTCCAGCCAGTCTGCCTGTGACTATGGCCAGTGCAACCTGGTGGAAACGTCTGGCAATTCAAAGGTATGTAATACCTGTTACGCGAACGAGTTTATTCCCGTAAACATAATTTTATACTAGGTATCAAGGAACGAGACCTTTTAGAGTCAGACATTTTAAGGTTTATCGTTTTTATTTCTGTTTGTAGACATTCAATAGTACCTAACGCATAGTACGCTGAAAATGATGGTTGTGGGAAAGAACCCCAAATATGTACCTGTAATTAAGTCTAGATGTACGTGATTTTGGCCAACATGCATTTAAGTCATTGATATTAATTGGTTCTCACAGTTTAAAGAGACTTACAGCACCAGGAATATCACTGGTGCGTTTCAGACTCGGCACAAGCGGGAATTAAAATGTCTAAATAGAAAATTATATATTTATTATATATATATATTATATATATTTGGTAGTTCCTGTTTAACATTTCAACGACTCGTGAAGATACTCTAATTAACGCTGAATGTTACTTTAGTGTCGAAACTCCGTAGGGTGGACCGCGTTGTAACAATTAAAGTCCAACAGAAGGACTTCAGATAACTTTATCGATCCTCTCTATCGATGAAATTATCTGTGCGTGGCACGCAGTTGTATCTTAGATAAATAAGCTCCTCGGCTTCTCGACTTTATTCATGTAGGTACCTTCATACGTAGGTATGCTAGCGGGTGTTTTCGCTAGAAGAACTCCGTAGGACCGAGCTCGGGAGGAGGTCCGGCTCAGGCCGGGGTCAGGCGTGTCGCGAGACGTCTTTAATTGCGTAAGCGGTGCGCGGGCGGGTAGTGCGGGGCGGGAGCGAGCTCGCGGGCGGACCGGCGCGCGCACTCCGCGGACTCGCGCGCTACCGACCGCCGCGCGCACGCGCACGCCACCAACCGCTAGTACCGTGCCACTTGGACGTACCAGGCTCCGCACCACCAGCGCCTCGGGATGCACTGCGTACCTCGTCCGCTGTGCCCCACACCTGTGACCCAGCATTAACTACCACTATGGCCGCAACTAAGAACGAGTACCACTTCGGTGAGTGTCCGCCCCTCCTCCGTTACACTCTCTCACCTCGTAACCACTGCTCGCTCCGGCTGAAGACTGCAGTCTCCGCCTTCTCTATGTCTTATTTATCTATCACTGGTAAGGCAGAGAGTTCCTAGAATATTATAATCTAGGAAATTTCACATTGGAAATGAAATCTATGACATCTGTACGTGACTATATAACGTTTTGTAAAAACATCAGCGTGATCTCTCTGAACCTGCTACTAGAAGTTTGGCCAACTAATGGATTTATTCAAGTAAGTACTTATAAAACTAATACATAGGTGCATTTTTCAGAAAACTCGCCTACTCAGCGATAGACGTGTTTGTTATAGAAAGTAGGTACTTAAACATATTAGTATAGGTGCAATAGGCAATAAATGTCAGCAATCGCAACAGATTTGTTGTCGCACACGGAATGTACAATCTGAATAACAAACTAAATCGAACTGTAACTGTATTGCGATCTAGACGCGGCAAAGATTCCGCTGTCCTTACCTGTCCGTCCTACCCTTAACCGTTGGTTGTTCTCAAACGTCACGTATACATCGTCTTCAATAATACATTATAATGTTATCTAATCGTGTCTTTGATAACAAAACTGACGTACTCACCCTGAGATATATGACGGGGTATGTTATCGCATTGCTCTCGCTACCACCAGGTGAACCACTGTTTGCCTCAGAGGCAGTAGGGGTTACCCCAAAAAAATGTTACAAAATCGATACGGCTTACCATCTGACTGGCCGTATGTTTATTTGCCACTTTACTCGTGAAGAATACATACGAGTAATATACCTGTAAAATGTACAGTTTAAAATGTTCAATCTTATACATTTATAAATTATAGGAAGACAGGAAATTCATTCCTTATTAATGACGATTTGACTTCTGTTATTTACTGATTAAGTAACTTTCAATAATTTTAGAATACAGTTTGGCAGCATTTTTGATTATTTGCTGTTGCGGACCGTTCACATTGATCTTTTTTCCATAGGCAAATCATTTAGAAAGCAAGCAAGTAAAATAAATATAGGTACATAAGATTTCTAAATGCGGAAACAGAGCCCTATACCATACCAATATCAATACTCGTAGGTACAAAAGATGCATACTTTAAAATAGTAGAGAATCATACATCCCGCCAGATGGGCAAAGTTTACCGTAGTCTGTACCGTGATCTTGTAACACACAAGGGGCAGCATTTGGTAACCATCCCCTGTTGGGCCCAAAACCTCTTGGTGCACCTCGGACAACTGAAGACGCCTACAGGGTCCGGTTATTGGTTTGAAATTGATAATATCTACATGTACATAGTGTGCCCACAAAGTTTTTAATATGTCTAATGTTTATCGATTACACACCAGTACCACAGACATAAAACCGGTTTTCATCTAAATCAATTGTTTGTGATATGTCTTTATCTATTCGTAAGATGTAAAAATGCACGCATTGAAAACTGATTTGAGGAAGGCTTGTTTTTAAATTGTTTCTAGATCGATTTATCCTCCTCCGAAACCCCCTGCATACTAATTTTCATGAAAATCGTTGGAGCCGTTTCCGAGATTCAGATTATAGATATATACATAGAAGATACATACAAGAATTACTCGTTTAAAGGTATTCAATTTATTAGTATCTTATAATTTGTAACAGAGATTATTTGCACTTGGCCACTTAAGCAGCCATACGGAGCCACATCGCACCGACTTGGCCACTTAAGCAGCCATACGGAGCCACATCGCACCGACTCGCTATTTTCTTCAGACGTTAGTGCTCTTTATCTGCGGTCTGACCTCATTATCCGATCGAACTTAACAATTTTTATAGATTTGTGATCGCGCTGATAGACAGGTGTGCCCGTAATGACGATTTGCTACAATTTTGCAGTGGCTAATTAGGTATTCGTGTGTCGTAACCTGACCGAATATCTACCTAAGGAATAAGCAAGCGAATTTAGATACCTAGACTACAAAGCGCAACAATGGTCTTTTGACTATGATCACCGCTGCAATAGATATCACTTTCTGTATCTTCAATATAGCCGAGAAGTTAATGATATATGTTTCTTAATGAGTATTGCAAATGGATCAGTCGATAGTTCCGAGCTCCTTGCTAAAATTTCCCTGTGTACCAACCAAACCGGCTCACGTCAGCGACCGTTCTTGCAAGAACCTTTTGCGTCGGTCAACTATCGACGAAATACTTTTATATTGAGAAGCGCAAGAAGCTTTAAAATATCTCGCGTAAAGTCGATGTTGAAAGTTGATGTTGACCTTGTTTGCACTAGCACAACCACTTTACGCAGAATATTCAATTCCTTATATTTTCTAAATAATTATATTGAGCGGCATCCAAGCTTATAATGTTTTGCGGTATTTGTTTACTTGATTTGTATGTTATTTTTTTTTTTGTTAACCATTAATTAATTATGTCTTCCAAGCGGATATTTTAACTGTGGGGGCTTGTCATTGGCAATTAAGTTACCTATTTTATGTTAATGCAGTACTTTGTTATTAGTCTGTAAGCCTTCCTCAAAACAAAATAAATAAATGTAATAAATTTTTTGATCGCTGGTTGCCTAAGACTAACCGTTTGAGCGTGACAAGTGGTTACTTAGCTTAACCAGCTACTGCACCAGGGTGACAATCATTGTTGTGTGTGTGATTGTTTACTTAGCTTAACCAGTTACTGCACCAGGGTGACAATCATTGTTGTGTGTGTGATTGTTTATTTGACTGGTTTTACTTTGTACCCTAATCGATAACTGTTTTTATGGTTGTGGGTATGTGGCTATGTTTAGGTAAGGTATACTTAATTGTATTTTTGCGCCGGCTTATCAAGGAATCGCGGCTCTTTGTTTCGATCTAGCGTAGCCTAGTGACGTAGGAGGCGCATGCGCCGTAGTGCGGCGGCAGAGAGCCGGAGTCGAGCGGCCAACTGCACTTGCGACCGTTTGACTCCCGCGTTTCCTTATCGCCGCACAATCGCAAACCATTTTTATACTGAATGAGGCAGTTGAGGAGGTCGGTGTTTCACTGCAGCCAGGCTCAGGCGAGGTGGCGTGTGCCGGGGATGCTCCTGCGCCGGCGGCAGACACGCCGGAGTCGCAGCGTATTATCGCGGCTCGCGATTAGATAAAGCAGCTAGGCGGCGTGAGGCGCGCCGCAGTAGGCTCGCATGTGCGCTGCTCGGTGGCGGCCGCGTCTTCCTTGTTATTGTTTAGCGATTATTGACCGCGCCGCGTCTCTCCCGGCCTGCCGCTGTCGCTCTCACCTGCCGCTGTCGCTCTCACCTGCCGCCACGTGCCACCGGCAGTCCGGCACCACCACGAGCCGCGCCACACTCCCGTTCGCCTTACATGCGGCCGGCCGCTGTAATAGCTTGCGTTGATTCAGTAGGCACGTAAGTATACTCAAACGAGACCAACGCGGAACTGAACCTATTGTAGGCATACAGCATTGTGTTAGCGCGAGTGGACCGACTTGAAACGTTTACTCGTCACGTGAATAATTGTGTTAGAGTTGCTTTAGTACATAAATGAACAGTTGCGAGTGTGTGGCGAAATAATGAAGTTATTTAGCGAGCGACACACAGTGAGTATCGTTTAAGTGGAGCGCGTATGCGGGGGTGTGGGACGCGTGGGAGTACTTCCGGTGAGGAGTGATAACGGCGCGCTCCTCAAGCGTGTCACCAACACTTGCAGGGACGACAAGCCAGCGGTGCGACACCTCACGTGTTCCGCATACTTGTCTCGGTATTGATCACCACCAATACAACCGAATTCTAATCAATATCGCCAATTAATATATATACATTATATGACACCAAATGTTGTCTGTGCAGAATGTGCAGGTGTCTCGATGGTGTGGCGGAGTTTCCCTTCCGTAACCAGTGCAATAACTGCCTGTGTTAGTACCTTTGTCGTGTACAACGTCTAAAACGTAGAAGAGGTCTTCATTTTGCAAGAAAAGTCTAAAAGTCATGTACTCTAATGTTAGAACAACATTTGAGTGCGTGAATACCAAGACGACAATTTTTTATTATGTAGATATGGTATTTGTTTTTGTACGCTTCTCCATTTTGTGACAATTGGTTACAATAGGTAGCCGTTAGCAGCTTCTTTCAATTAACGAATAAAGTCAGTCAGTCAGTCTGTCAGTCCGAGTAAGTTTCCACAACTCGTACTAGTTCCTAAACAAACCGCCGAACCCGAGACTCGGCTTTGTTCGTTGGCAGCTCGTGCGTCCCTCTTGCTTGGCGCGGGCGTCGTACGTTGTAACAGGATTTACCGACTTCATATAATATGTATTCATGTTTGTAGTATTTCCAATCCGTGCCCCGAACGTGCCACGGCTCGCGCCCACCTCGTTCTAATGTGAATCAAAAAGGAGGAGGTTCTCAATTCGCCGGAATCTTTTTTTTATGTATGTTCCCCGATTAAACATAATTATCTTTTAAAAAAAAATATCACCGACTTTAATGTGCTTTTTAGTGGAAAGTTTATTAAAAAGTTCATTTATTTTTTGCTTTTTAGCTCACTTCGTCGGTTGAATTTTTTGGTAAAAAGATTTTTATGTTGTTTCTGACTGAATGTATAGTTAAATGTATAGAAGAGAAGTAAACAAATTTAACTGTTTGTTTAATAGATTTCGAAAAACCATTCAGATAAAAATAGAATAGATATTATATAAAAAATATATTTTGGACACAAAATTAAATTACAAATCGGTAATTTACTGACGTTGGTGCAATAACAATAGACAAAAAAAAACTTAATAAATTATGTACGAAATTGGACCACCATCTCTAGTTGGAAAGATTACCTGACCTGCGCAAACTGATTTGTGGAAGATAAACCGAGCTATAACACGATCAAAAATAAGATCGAAAATACTATGCTACCAACCTTACGAGTCTAGTAGGTTGGATAGGGGTCGGCGAACGGCTGAATTCCGGGCGGGAAGCGGCAGTCGACCCCCGCCCGAAGAGGTACGCGAGTGGCGTGAGGCCGCTCGCCGAGCCACCATGGCTCGTTGGTCGTCCAACCTGGAGGCTCCACATGCTGGCTTTGCCACCGTTGAGGCGCTCCAGCCGGTCATCATCGAGTGGGCAGGGCGGCAGCACGGGACCCTTTCCTTCCGACTGACGCAGGTTCTTTCCGGGCACGGCTGCTTCGGGAAGTACCTGCACTCGGTCGCTAGGAGGGAATTGAGTCCCGCCTGTCACCACTGCGACTGCAGTGAGGACTCGGCTCAGTATACGCTGGCGGTCTGCTCCGCCTGGGCGACGCAGCGTCGGGCCCTCACTGCAGTCATCGGAGGGGATCTCTCGCTACCGGCCGTCATACGCTCCTTGGCCGGTAGCGACAGGAATTTTACCGCGGTCGCGACCTTCTGTGAGGACGTCATCTCGCAGAAGGAGGCGGCGCAACAGGTCCGGGAGGACGATCTCCACTCGGACCTAATTCGCCGCCGGCGAACCGGGCGGCGGAAGCGCGCTTACCAGCGCCTCATGCCGCCCTGAGTGTGGCCGTGGGTGGACGGGACGGGTTTTCACCTTCACCCGCTGTAGTGGCCCCCCGCGAGGAGGTGGCGTCCGCGTGTGCCTGGACGTCGCCTAATTGAGAGGTACTATGATTTTTACTTGAAGGTGGTGCCCGCGCTTTTGCGGCGCTAGGGGGGATCCGGATGTCTTAATAAAATCTGTTCCCTTATCCCTCCTACTTAAGGCGCAGTACGGCACACCGTGTTGTTTTAGTTGGTTTGATTCCGACACACCGCCCCACCGGAAACCCCGGTGGGGTGACGGCCCGAGGGGGTTTCCAGACGCACAAAAAAAAAAGGGGTATTTTAGGAGCCGCCAGCCGTATAGCTGGCAGGCAGTAAAAGCTTAAGAAAGAAAAAAGGGACAAGAGGGACACGTCATTCAGTCCAGGGGTAGCTATATGTGTAAGAAAGAAGGAAATAAATTGGTCATCACAAAAAAATAGTCGATTCCTACCAATTCTGTACCTACCTCAGTATCAATATGCTTCAAAACGCCATCTATAAAGGCGTTTTGAAACAAACCCGCGTCGCATCTCAAACTGATTAACACGACAACGTAGGACACATAGACATAGAATGACTATTTAATTAATATTTATGGTCAACGGGTCACATTCATGCCGATCACACGTATTTTGTGTTCTACGTTCTACGTTCTAATAGTTTTAATTATCCCACTATCCCACTAATATTATAAATGTCAAAGTTTGGATGGATGGATGGATGTTTGTTACGCTTTCACGTCAAAACTACTGAACCGATTGCGATGAAACTTGGTATGTATATATATAGCTGGAGACCTGGATTAAGTTAAATTTCCTATGTTGCTTGGCAGTTCTGAGTATGTCATGCTCGCCTAGAAGTCCTGCCTATGGTGGCGCATATGTCAGGTCGTTCGGTTCCCTTCAATATGGTTGATCTGTACGATGGCTGGCGTGTGCGTCATGTTCGTGAACGGGTGCCGTTGGTCGGGCCTGGTCATCTCCGGACTGGTATTACTGTCGAGAATCGATTAAACTCTCGACATCGGCCGCCAGCGCAAATCTACTAAAGTCGCGTCGCATCCTGTATCGTCCCACGTACTCTCCCACGTACATCCTGTACGTGGGAGGGGGGCGCAGGAGTACATCTGCAACAGCAGGACCACAGCCGGCACTCATCTACGCACCGATCTACCGCTCAACATTGTATCCTTGTTCCTGCTTTCAAATACACCAGCGCGCCTATATACAGTCCACAGTCTTTTCTTTCTCGACCAACGGAGATCCCACCAATTACTTAAATATGTATAGAAGTAATTAGCGCGTCTATTAATATTTTAGAATAATAGGTATGTTACATTGTCCTCACATTTCATTTACGCTTATAAGCAATGTAACCAGAAATTTGTAAAAAACATTTTGAAAAAGAGTGTCCTTATAGTTTCTTGCCTGTTCTTCTCCATAGGATCTACGTATTGGAACAGGCAACTAGCTTCACGACTGACTTAGTCTGACTGACTCCTACTCCTGACAATTCAAAAATACCTATTATTGGTTTAATTGAAATAAATGATTTTGATTTGATTAACATATAGGCAATTTTATACCCACGGGATCGGGATTTACGCGGGTGAAACCGCGGGGCGCTGCTAGTTTAGTTATAAAACTTTCTCCAATAATTAAAATTACATCAATTATGTATATTCGCTTTGTTTTTGTCATAGTTTCTGGCTGTTTAATAATTCTGTCAAATTAAGAATCAGGGCAATTGACTTTGTACGTGCGCAATGCGCCAATTTCTTCTTTAATGAACATGAGTAGTAGTGACATGGGTCACACACTATCACAACTCTTGTTAACCCCTCCCCAAGTCCGTTGTGTGCTGGTTGGAGTTCAAACCTGCAACCCTTCTTGTTTGTTACAATAATACCATATCTTTTCCAGCCATATATTTTTCTAATCATCTTTTAGAAACCTTCATGTTAATATCCCAATCGATAGGTTTCGTAGAAAAACAAATGTTGGCTCCAAAAACCATTTTATTTTTTATTTTTTAATATAGGCAGTGTCAGTAGCGCAATAAACGACGACGAATCTAATTAACAAGGGTTACTTGAATGTTGGCAGTGCTATTCCATCCCTCGTGGAGTCGTGGCGTTTACTCACCTCCATCCAAATTATTACAGAACACTACACTAATAGTAGTTCCAATTCAAGCAGATTTGCTGTGCCCCACCTCCGTGGTATAACGAAAGCCTTAGCTTTGTCTAGGTGTAAATGCCAAGACGAAGATTGTGAGCAACAGTACAATGCCGATTCGCAGACTTCACAAACCTTCGAGAATAATATGGAGAATTCTCAGGTATATCCGTTTTCTTACGAACGAGCAAGTGATCAATTAATCTAGTCTAAAGCTGGAGAGTTTTTTTATTTTATTGTTTGTACAAACGCACTAATCTCTGTAACTATCAGTCAGATTGATTTGAATGTATTGGATAGAGTATTCATTAAGGAAGTTTATAGGCTATGTAACATTACGCTACGACCCATAGGAGCGGAGCAGTGACTATAAGCGCAGGTGAAACTGCGCTGAACAGCTAGTTTCTAATTAGAAGTTATCGATCAGACCACTCTGCGTCTATTATTATTATTATTGTTGAAGTGCTTACTGCCACCTCGAGGTGGCAGTAACAAAAGACCTGGTCTTTTGTAGCGCACTTTTTGCTTTACAGTTCACAGCTCAGGCTTCGAGAAACCTCCAGATCTTTTCAGCAGTGATTGTTTGTATTTCCTGCGGTTGCATGATGTGTAACCCTAGGTTAATACGTCGGTGCCGCATTAGTGGGCCATAAGAGCATGGAATATGCATTGCAGTTTCTACTCTGCGTCTAACAAGATGAACAAGTTGAACTAAATAAAAAACATCGCTTTATAAGTTAACCAGATTCCGCCCGCGACTTCGCTCGCGTTAGTGTAGGTTTAGTAGTTAGTCAATCAATTCACCATCCCTCGGGAACACTAGATACTTTTTACAGGATGAAGGGTACCCTATGTCCTTTTCGATACCGCAGACTACGTACGGGTAAAATTTTATGGTGATCAACTGAGCGGTTAACGTGTGCATGGGTAACATACAAACAAATTCACCTTATAATTTATAACACTAGCTGTTGCCCGTGGCCGCGTCGTTCGTGTGGGAATTTTGGTAAAATGTATCTCAGGCTGACTGTACGTTTTCCCGGGATAAAAATGTTATAGTCTGGGATAGCCTATGTGCTATTCCAGACTATAACCTATCTCTGTGCCAAGTTTCTTAAAGATCCGTTCAGCCGTTTTTGCGTGAAAGAGTAACAAACATACATCCATCCATCCTCACAAACTTTCGCCTTCCTAACATTAGTAAAATGAGTAAGGATTTGAATGTTGCACAATTGTTTAATCACTTTCATATTTATAACTATAAATAGACTAGAAATAAAGAGGGTTAATCAAATATTTTATTAATGATAATGATGATTGATTTATATTTAATATAAAATAAACATAATTCCACCATATATTCAATTCAATTAAAAAAAAAATCTTTATTTCATAAAATTGACCATCAATTATTCGAAATCGTCGATTTAATAAATAATTATCATAATAAAAAATTATAGATCAACACACACAGAGTCACCGCAACAATAGTTTGCTTCGTCAAATGTAAAATGATTAAAGAAAACAAAATGGATAACATAATATCACATCTGCCTGTTTCGATCTATAACCGCCCGTTTCCAAATGGTTGAGCCTTGTGAGAAGAAATCGGGCAAACAAACTCACTATTGAATCCATGTCCACTGTCCGTGCCAGAAAGTGTGAGCGTTCTTCAGACATCCGGAAGTGAGCATTTTGTTCTCGTTCTGGCGACATTCGAGCAATATTACTCTACCCTGTAGGTGCACTCTCCTGCTCAGTGGATTGTTGCAGTCGACTGTTGATGCAGCGTCTGTAGTATCTGTGTATTGGAACATCGTTATCATCGTGAAATCGTCAACAATACTTTTATGCCGCTTTCGTCTGACATTCCACAAAAAACAGACTTTGTTGGGTGTCCAGTTGTCCACGATAAAAGAGCTCCAAAAAATCCGAGTGCGACACATAACTATACCAAGAATATATAATAGTGACGAGTGCGGTCCCTCGCGGCTCTGGGCAGAACATTACGAACGACCAATATCTCCTCCGAAGCTTCTGTTACGCAGGGCTCACCGCGAATAGATTCTCTCTCAATACCTACTCCCCTTGTTGCAATAATAATGCAAAACAAAGTTAGTTATAATACCTATTTGATGAACTGGACTTTTTGAACGAAGTTCCTTAACGCACGTTAAACTTCAGAGCGTCGGAAGTTTAACGTGCGTTAAGGAACTTCGTTCAAAAAGTCGGATGCGGAAAAGTGTTAGCGCAACGAAAATTGCTGACTGTGAGTCGAATAAGAAGTAGGTAGTTGTGCGCGATACCAATGTAATTTGTTGTTGGTTGTAGACTAATTATCCAAATAATCCAATTTTAATTTAGAGTTTTTACAATATTTAATATATTTTGATACAATTTATTCAATCCATTAAATATATGATGTATACATATATGGCGAAAGTAACTTCATTCCAAACGGGTGTCCCAAAGACACGTCACACGTCACACGTCACGCGTCACGCGTCACGCGTTTATGCTCTATTATCTTTAGGTAATAGAGCATTTTTTGCGGACGTCGCGTAATCAGCCGAAATTGGGGACGACTAACGCTTCAGTTATATAATATTTCTTGTTGGTCTTGTTGTCGCCACATCAAAAAATCTTATTTTTGTTATTGAAAATAGGGACAAACTATAATAGATGATAATGATAACACAGTTCACTATTTAATAAAAATAAGTGAATATATATTATTTTGACTGGTTATACCGGTAACGCAATACTAGGTCGATTGATAATTATTAACAAATAGTGAGATTATAAAAGGGTAGGAATAAGTTTAGAACCTCACTTGAGTGCAAACAGAGGTACGAACAACTTGGCAGTTGCTTTTAGTTTGTGATTTTCATAGTTTATATCAGTGGTTTTGAGACTGTTTCTTACAGTCTAGTGGTCAGAGGTCCTGAATGTTGAGCCAGTTGTCTTGGGTGCGATTCCCAACCGGGACAAATAATTGTGTGACGAGCACGATCATTTGTTCTGTGGGTACACCCAGCTTTATCCATATTATGTATGTATTTATTAATACATAAGTATGTTTATCATCAGTCTGGTTAGCATAGTACAGGCTCTGCCGAGTTTCGGATCAGACGGCCGTGTGTCGTGTAAAGTATCTCAGTTATTACTATGTAATACAGACGAAAAATTATGTTTTGGGTAGGACGAATATCGAATGAATTCAATCGCTTCGAATTCTTTTGTCATTGTTCTTTTCGAAATTAACAAATTAACTACTTTCCTTCCAAACAACAGTGGGAATCCAACAGTGTATTGGCAATTCATGATCTGTTATCAATATCAATATCGATATATTGATAACAGATGTCTTAGGGAGGTACAGTGAAGTACAAATAGACAAATAGCTTTATGTTTGTGTAGCTACACTCTAGTAGGTACTAATAATTCATCTTCCTAAGGAGTAAAGTTGAGTAGAAACTGACAAACAGCTCGAAGTTTCAGATCGGTACACTGATGTATAAATAGACCAATAGTCAGAGGTTTTTACGTGACCTCACTTGCACTGTAGTACAGATTGACAAATATCTCTACGTTTATAGGGAGGCACGTACACTGTAGTACAAAATGTCAAATAAGTCTAACAAATTATTACCATTATTAGAAAGTATTTAATAATTTACTTTTCTTCATGCCTCCACTGCTGTCTAGGTTCAAGTTGTCTGTCAAGGTTCCCACAACGTAGAATATGTATGACCAATAATATAGAAAACTAAGGTACCAATGGTCTCAACATCAGCTGGTTATCTCTAATATCTATCTCACAATCTAGGTTTCATCAATGTAGGATGCTACCAATTACTTACCTATAAATAGGTGCAGATAGGTATATGAAATCATGAATTACCTTAATTGGGATGATAGAGATAGTAGATGATGAATTAAAAATTAAAGACAATTTGACTCAATGTTATAGATAGATACTTACTTTTCTAAGTTTGCTTTCTTTGAGGATGGACTTGGTTTTCTTTTTAATTGTTTATTGTGATTTTATATCCAAAAAATATTCATGAAATCATCAAAATCATACTGAGAATGGATGATATAGAGTTGAGATACTACCTACCTACATCTCCGTGTCATGACGTAAACTGTAAAACATTAAGAAAAATAAAATGTATAACGATCGGTATGAAGTGATCATTGCGATGTTATCAGCGGGTTGTGTCTGTCAATGTAAATATGGGCAGAGGGTCGCGGGGTGGCGCGGGACGGGCGGGCGCGATAAGCGGCGCCCTCGGCGACCCCGGAGCTCCCGCTCGCCGGCGAGTGGTGCACTGGTTACTGGTTACACAAGCCACCGAGGCTGGTGCAGAGACGCTAATTCTGTGTACCGCCGGACGTGCCGCTCTGCCAACACTAGTTGCCACATCGCAGTACTACGTGACGACGAGCGAATTGTCGCGCGATGTACCTACACGTTACGACACGCCGCTGCTACATTATTACCTACCTACTCGTCAATGTAACTATAAAATAAAGATACCCTCGCATTTGCCACGTTCTATTACTCCCATACGACATCTATGTAATAAATTAGTAGACATGACATGTGCTAGCTACTGCATCCTACATACTTACGTGCTACTTATTAAGTACATATGTTCCTATATATTCAACGGCACCGTAAAACTCCCAATAAGGTATTGTGTCAGTGAATCCGCTCTGAGTTCAAAGCGCTCTATGAGCAATGGTCAAAGGATTTTACTTAGAATGCCATGACACGGAACACACAAACTGTGTAATTTTTTTTAGACCCATGAATCTAGACAAGTCATGTATAAGATAAGATATCGAAGTTAAAACTCCAAATAAAATATACTATGCTTAAATCGTCTGCATTAGTTATAAAAACCACTTGATAGAGGCTTACTCAGCTTTTACAGGGACATCAACTGAAAGAGTATAGACTGAATTTATTTGTAGGCGTGAAAATAGTTAACAAGGACATGTGTTTTGAGCATGTAACCACAACTTGGTAACTATTTAACTAACCTATTAAGATTATCGATTTAATAATTCCATGAATCACCTCATTCTTTTATGAACTTGCTTCGCATAACCAGCTTTGATATCGAGGATATCCTATAATTCCCATGAAGGAAATTAAAGATTTAATATCCTGTAGCCCAGTGGTCAAAATATTCGCGTTACAAGATCTTGGTAGGAGTTCCATCCCTGGTCGCGTTTTAAACTAATTACATAAATCACTTGCTTTTACGACAGAGGAAAACATTTCTTTTCTTGAGTAATGGAATAGGCGTTGGTCTTCCAACTCATCAGATGGGAAGTGACGAAGATGGTACACGCCTATTTATAAGAAACCTATTCACTCTAGTCTTGAAGGTCCAGATAATAATTGCCTGGAAAAATAGACGCAGGTAGTGATGAAACCGATAGGTCTGTATATCTAAGAGTTGTTCGTAAGGTTAGTGAGATCAGCCAAACTCGCACTACGTCGCGTAGTCCTAAAATTGTGGCCTACCTATTACAGAGAAAGTCATGTTAAAAACGAGGGTTGTGTCAATTGTTTTTTTTTTATTACGTCGGTGGCAAACAAGCATACGGCGCGCCTGATGTTAAGCGGTTACCGTAGCTTATGAACGCTTGCATCTCCATTGAATTGAATGTTACTGCTCGGTCACGTAATGACTACATATATAGACTTATAATAAAATTGTAGCCTTCCGAAATTCACAGAAGTAGCGCAAAATTACATTATTTCTGACGTACCTAAGTATAATAAATTTATAGCAATTATTTTTATTAATTTTAATTGTTTATAATCATTTATTATAATTAACTATAAGCTTGCAATATTGCCTTGGGAGTTTCCTGCAATAATATTGTAAATGTACCTATATCTAAATAAATAATGTTTGTTTTGTACATTTGGATGTTAAGATATATCTGCCTGCGGGAAAATGTCAATGAATCAATTACGTTTTATTTCGAAATCTGTTTTTGATTTTTATAATGGACTCGTTTTTAATCTCACACACTAGTATTGTATATCCTTTTAACCATAACTCGAAAATTTCTGTAGCTGTATGTTTTAATTACAACAGTTGACAAAAACTAGATAAATAGGTATAATAATGTTGACCATCATTAGTAGATTGAGATAAAAAGAGCGAATTTTTTGCGCAATGAAAAGTATCATTAAAAAACGAAGATGAAGCAATAAAACCTCCCTTAATCATATCACCTGTCACTTATCTCCTTTTAAACCTCCCTTAATCATATCACCTGTCACTTATCTCCTTTTAAACCTCCCTTAATCATATCACCTGTCACTTATCTCCTTTTAAACCTCCCTTAATCATATCACCTGTCACTTATCTCCTTTTAAACCTCCCTTAATCATATCACCTGTCACTTATCTCCTTTTAAACCTCCCTTAATCATATCACCTGTCACTTATCTCCTTTTAAACCTCCCTTAATCATATCACCTGTCACTTATCTCCTTTTAAACCTCCCTTAATCATATCACCTGTCACTTATCTCCTTTTAAACCTCCCTTAATCATATCACCTGTCACTTATCTCCTTTTAAACCTCCCTTAATCATATCACCTGTCACTTATCTCCTTTTAAACCTCCCTTAATCATATCACCTGTCACTTATCTCCTTTTAAACCTCCCTTAATCATATCACCTGTCACTTATCTCCTTTTAAACCTCCCTTAATCATATCACCTGTCACTTATCTCCTTTTAAACTAAAGGTGTCAGTGTTCTTGCTTGTCTCGCTTATGCTGTTATTTTTTCATCATTTCCATGATATTGGTGAAACGTGGGTAAATTAAACTGGTAGGTAATTAGGTATACCTGTAGGTTTTCGTTTTGAATTTGCTTAGCATTCGAAACAGATGTTACCACGCGTTTTCCATAATGGGGTGTTATTGCTGGGGGGCTTCTTGTGTAACCTACATAGGAAAGCCTTGACTTGTTGACCGTCTCCGTCCGTTGACAAAACTAGCGATCTCGCTCCAGGCAATTGACATTGCCACGTTGTCCAGCGAGAGGCTTCTCCCTGGGGCCTTACAAACTTGCGTCATGTGAATAACAGAAGACTCGTAGACATTACATAAGATTGATGCGTAAGTTGTTTGTCTGCGCTCGATATTTCTATAAATCTGGGAGAACAGCATAGTTTACCTCTGTTTGAAACCACTAACAGATTCTTAAAATGTTTGCATTTATAAACAGGATACCGAAATAAGTAGTACGTAGGCAGATTCATAAGAACAGTAAGATAAAATTCTCCGACAAAATTTATTTGAGGAGCATATACAAATCGCAATAATTTATAACTATCATCGAATTGAGGAAAGTGTAATAATTGCATGTTCGACATCAGGCGTGCTACACGGCGCTATAACTGTACATATATTATATGCATAGGTCTCGCCGCGCACACACACCCGCACACCCGCACGAGCAGTGGCAGGCGCAGGCCACTAACGACGCTGTTTACAGCACTAACGAGCACACACTTATTAGCCTCACTCTGATCGCCTTATCTCTCTGCACCCCAAATAATAAAACTTTCCAACACTTTGCCCAGCCCCCCCCCCCCACTCTCTCCCCCTCTGCCGCACACTGCACAATGCACACGTACTTACAGCGAATGCACACAACATTTCCGACACGGTATAATACGTGTGTAATGAATAATAGTACCGAGCGCCTGTATTTTTTCCATTAACTGAACCGATGTAGGTTATAGCTGTTATAGGCGAATAGGTTTTTAGCTCGCGTGTTGAATGTATTGAGCCTTATATTCGCCGATAGCGTCTGGCACTGTGCTAGATGAAACCATCTTGTAATTGATTGTTGATAGTCGTCCCCCCATTGTCGAATTTCATTTCATATCATAATTCATTAATTCATCGACCTATTTGTAAACATACATAAATGAAGATATTCGTTTTCCAGTATTTCCGTGAGAGGTTACCTGTAGCTTTATTTAGCCGTTTGCACATAATTGTTAAATGTATAATGCATATTGTTTAAAACTTTTAGCTTTCTCCACTTCTCTTACGTATTTCACATTCCTCCGTGCGCGATTTTTGCTTAACTTTTAAAACAAATTTCGCGCACGGGTACAAAGGATTGTCTTCACGTATTAATAAATAAGAAGATAAATAATTTGTACAAATTGTAAACTATACACCCTTTCTATATATCTAATAAATTGAACTTCGCCCGGACTCCCTTCTCGCTTAGTTCTACTACTCTCTACTAATTCTTACACTATCCTAATCTAATAAGTAATGACGAGAAAGAAAAATGATGACAATCAAGAAGGGTTTCTTGACTGAAATCAAATATAGACCCACATATTATTTTCTAAGACTTAATACGTAAGACTTTCAAGAAATTCCGGTAGAACTATGTGATTTTGTGTTGAAATCGAAAACTAAAACGATTAATGTCAATCTATCAAATCAATTAGCGTTCTCGGAATAGATACTAGTACGCGCAGAGTACGTGCAATTTATACATTGAGTTATAGACGTCACATAAGTTCTCTGCTAACAACACCCTCTGATAACAAGTAAAGGGACGACGGACATTACTCACCTAATCAAATATCTAGTACGCGCAGAGTACGTGCAATTTATACATTGAGTTATAGACGTCACATAAGTTCTCTGCTAACAACACCCTCTGATAACAAGTAAAGGGACGACGGACATTACTCACCTAATCACATATCTAGTACGCGCAGAGTACGTGCACTTTATACATTGAGTTATAGACGTCACATAAGTTCTCTGCTAACAACACCCTCTGATAACAAGTAAAGGGACGACGGACATTACTCACCTAATCACATATCTAGTACGCGCAGAGTACGTGCACTTTATACATTGAGTTATAGACGTCACATAAGTTCTCTGCTAACAACACCCTCTGATAACAAGTAAAGGGACGACGGACATTACTCACCTAATCAAATATCTAGTACGCGCAGAGTACGTGCAATTTATACATTGAGTTATAGACGTCACATAAGTTCTCTGCTAACAACACCCTCTGATAACAAGTAAAGGGACGACGGACATTACTCACCTAATCAAATATCTAGTACGCGCAGAGTACGTGCAATTTATACATTGAGTTATAGACGTCACATAAGTTCTCTGCTAACAACACCCTCTGATAACAAGTAAAGGGACGACGGACATTACTCACCTAATCACATATCTAGTACGCGCAGAGTACGTGCACTTTATACATTGAGTTATAGACGTCACATAAGTTCTCTGCTAACAACACCCTCTGATAACAAGTAAAGGGACGACGGACATTACTCACCTAATCAAATATCTAGTACGCGCAGAGTACGTGCAATTTATACATTGAGTTATAGACGTCACATAAGTTCTCTGCTAACAACACCCTCTGATAACAAGTAAAGGGACGACGGACATTACTCACCTAATCACATATCTAGTACGCGCAGAGTACGTGCACTTTATACATTGAGTTATAGACGTCACATAAGTTCTCTGCTAACAACACCCTCTGATAACAAGTAAAGGGACGACGGACATTACTCACCTAATCAAATATCTAGTACGCGCAGAGTACGTGCACTTTATACATTGAGTTATAGACGTCACATAAGTTCTCTGCTAACAACACCCTCTGATAACAAGTAAAGGGACGACGGACATTACTCACCTAATCACATATCTAGTACGCGCAGAGTACGTGCACTTTATACATTGAGTTATAGACGTCACATAAGTTCTCTGCTAACAACACCCTCTGATAACAAGTAAAGGGACGACGGACATTACTCACCTAATCAAATATCTAGTACGCGCAGAGTACGTGCAATTTATACATTGAGTTATAGACGTCACATAAGTTCTCTGCTAACAACACCCTCTGATAACAAGTAAAGGGACGACGGACATTACTCACCTAATCACATATCTAGTACGCGCAGAGTACGTGCACTTTATACATTGAGTTATAGACGTCACATAAGTTCTCTGCTAACAACACCCTCTGATAACAAGTAAAGGGACGACGGACATTACTCACCTAATCAAATATCTAGTACGCGCAGAGTACGTGCAATTTATACATTGAGTTATAGACGTCACATAAGTTCTCTGCTAACAACACCCTCTGATAACAAGTAAAGGGACGACGGACATTACTCACCTAATCACATATCTAGTACGCGCAGAGTACGTGCACTTTATACATTGAGTTATAGACGTCACATAAGTTCTCTGCTAACAACACCCTCTGATAACAAGTAAAGGGACGACGGACATTACTCACCTAATCAAATATCTAGTACGCGCAGAGTACGTGCAATTTATACATTGAGTTATAGACGTCACATAAGTTCTCTGCTAACAACACCCTCTGATAACAAGTAAAGGGACGACGGACATTACTCACCTAATCACATATCTAGTACGCGCAGAGTACGTGCACTTTATACATTGAGTTATAGACGTCACATAAGTTCTCTGCTAACAACACCCTCTGATAACAAGTAAAGGGACGACGGACATTACTCACCTAATCAAATATCTAGTACGCGCAGAGTACGTGCAATTTATACATTGAGTTATAGACGTCACATAAGTTCTCTGCTAACAACACCCTCTGATAACAAGTAAAGGGACGACGGACATTACTCACCTAATCAAATATCTAGTACGCGCAGAGTACGTGCAATTTATACATTGAGTTATAGACGTCACATAAGTTCTCTGCTAACAACACCCTCTGATAACAAGTAAAGGGACGACGGACATTACTCACCTAATCACATATCTAGTACGCGCAGAGTACGTGCACTTTATACATTGAGTTATAGACGTCACATAAGTTCTCTGCTAACAACACCCTCTGATAACAAGTAAAGGGACGACGGACATTACTCACCTAATCAAATATCTAGTACGCGCAGAGTACGTGCAATTTATACATTGAGTTATAGACGTCACATAAGTTCTCTGCTAACAACACCCTCTGATAACAAGTAAAGGGACGACGGACATTACTCACCTAATCAAATATCTAGTACGCGCAGAGTACGTGCACTTTATACATTGAGTTATAGACGTCACATAAGTTCTCTGCTAACAACACCCTCTGATAACAAGTAAAGGGACGACGGACATTACTCACCTAATCAAATATCTAGTACGCGCAGAGTACGTGCAATTTATACATTGAGTTATAGACGTCACATAAGTTCTCTGCTAACAACACCCTCTGATAACAAGTAAAGGGACGACGGACATTACTCACCTAATCACATATCTAGTACGCGCAGAGTACGTGCACTTTATACATTGAGTTATAGACGTCACATAAGTTCTCTGCTAACAACACCCTCTGATAACAAGTAAAGGGACGACGGACATTACTCACCTAATCACATATCTAGTACGCGCAGAGTACGTGCACTTTATACATTGAGTTATAGACGTCACATAAGTTCTCTGCTAACAACACCCTCTGATAACAAGTAAAGGGACGACGGACATTACTCACCTAATCAAATATCTAGTACGCGCAGAGTACGTGCAATTTATACATTGAGTTATAGACGTCACATAAGTTCTCTGCTAACAACACCCTCTGATAACAAGTAAAGGGACGACGGACATTACTCACCTAATCACATATCTAGTACGCGCAGAGTACGTGCACTTTATACATTGAGTTATAGACGTCACATAAGTTCTCTGCTAACAACACCCTCTGATAACTGCGTCAAGTGCACGTGGTCTGACACCATTCTTACGATGTCCGATCTCGTTGTGTGTTTACTTTGAGAATTGCATTTGAATTACCCGGTTGATATTTTCTATACCTTTCTTTTGAATTAATTAATTAAAAAAGGCGATATGCTTTAATTGCTAACAACAAACGTCTACACTACACTACACTATTCACTCTATTCACGAATCCAAGCACATACCAATAAGTCGAACTAAACGCTCTGATAGGTCCTTTATGGATCGAGTTGCCAAAGTCTGGAATGAACTGCCGACTATAGTGCTGGAACATTCAAGAGTATTTTATATATATTATTTTATTATGGACTCTATCCCGCGCGAAGCAGGCATTCCGCTTATGTCAATTGTTTTATAATTATACAAGTCGATTGCCAGGATATTTCAGATCTGCTTGACCCCTTGGCGTTGTGTAGAGATGTAGCTTCACTCTACATTCTCTATCGCATGTATCATGGGGAGTGCTCCGTGGAATTGTTCGGACTTATACCGGGCCGCAACGTTTCGCCATCGTTCAACGCGACAAAACTTTCATCCCCATCACCTAGATAATTGGCAATCCACCAATGTGCGGTTCTCCAGAATTTTTTTGCCTCGCAACCAATCTTTGAACAAATTGTCGCCTGCGGTATTTCCGGACCGATACGACCTTTAAACTTTCAAGAAAGGTTAGGCGTACGCTCTTCCTATCCCAAAGGCCGGCAACGCACTTGTGACGTTGAAGTTGCAGGTGTCCATGGGGTGTCCGTCTGCTAGTTTGCCCCCTATAATGTAAAAAAGAAGTTAAATAACAAAAACGTTTAAAAATGGACTTCTATTCGTCCTCATCTTAGGTAAAAAACCATCCAACCTGCTTTTCACAGAGACCAAGAGTAGTATCACTGGTGCACTGGAAACCAGACAAGACTTTAGATAGATATCTAACTATTAAACACTAGCTACTACCCGCTGCACGCTGCTGGCGAAGTACGGGGGTTACCCTTCCTGCTCATATTTTGGCTCTTTTTTTCTTCTTAACTTTATGGTCCCTGATCGGTTTATCGATAATACTTAGTCAAATACCTAAAAATAATAGTCAAATTCTCCATTTTCGGAGAGAAAAAAAACAAACCAACTTCTTAAAAAAATTTTTTTGATAAAACTGATTAAGTTCTACTTGGCTGATGTTTTAAACTTTCTTGTTTAAAATTTTATTTGAAGGATGAAACCTTAAACTACTCCTTGTTTGCTTTCTCTGCCATTAATGCTATCACAGTACCAATGCTTCGACGATTTCCGTTTTTAAATATAACCTTATTACTTATTTCAAACTTGGACACATTTCTAAGAGTTAAGTCTCCAAAGTACTCTTTGAATACTTTGGTAGATGTAAATTGTAACAGTATGTTTTAACCAGTTAGCCTAGTGAGACTTGGGTCCGTTTTATATAACTGTGTGTAGGATAATAGTAATAAAGCGTAGACGCCGTATGGCTTCTTATATAGCTACAGCTTATAGCTTATATAGCTACAAATGTAAACCCAAAATAAACAAACCTTAAACCAACTTATATAGCTACAAATGTAAACCCAAAATAAACAAACCTTAAACCAACTTATATAGCTACAAATGTAAACCCAACTAAACAAACCTTAAACCAACTTATATAGCTACAAATGTAAACCCAAAATAAACAAACCTTAAACCAACTTATATAGCTACAAATGTAAACCCAAAATAAACAAACCTTAAACCAACTTATATAGCTACAAATGTAAACCCAAAATAAACAAACCTTAAACCAACTTTTCCAAAAATTAAGTTAAGTTAATTGCCTAATTCGGAATTTACAAGACTCGGACCTTTTTTGACTTATTCTCTGTAGGGGTGGTGCTTTAAACTATACTTTCCCTTACCTACTAACACCTATACACATGCTTATAGAACATAGGTAGGTACATAATAAGTATAAGATTTAAAAACAATCTTCAAACTTACGCACAATAACAGTTATTAGTGACGTTAGTTGGTAGCTAAGAAAGTAGGTAAAACTACATCACCTCCCCTCGATTTGGTTACAATACATTCCACGGTGCAAGTCTGCTGGCGAAGGTGGAGTTGTCCAAAAGGCGAGCTATCAGCGGCCGTGGCGAAGCCCAACAGTACCAATCCAACCTTCAGGGACTGTAGTTCATTAGGCGCGAGGAGAGTAGCAATCATCAATTCACATCGTGCACACTCGCCGGTAGACAATAACAATATTTTTACATCGCGAGAACAGCGTCGACGGACGAGTGCGGAGCGGAACGCGCGGGCCGCGGGGGTGCGGGGAGTGAGTCCGACCGCTCTGATAAGGCTGAACCGGCGACCTCCGGCCTCTGCGCTTAAAAAGTATTAATATCACCATTTATTTAACGGTACCCCCCTCATACCGCACCAACCCCACACAC
The DNA here is from genome assembly GCA_949752705.1 of Callimorpha dominula. NCBI lineage: Eukaryota > Metazoa > Arthropoda > Insecta > Lepidoptera > Erebidae > Callimorpha > Callimorpha dominula. The sequence goes on from OX456991.1 coordinate 172,874, forward strand.
CCCCCCCTCGCCAACGCAAACTAACCGAACCGATGTCAAAGTACGAAGTTGGTACATAAATAGTAGAGGCATTTACTGGCGCACTTAATTATAATAATTACTACATATTGCGTTAGCAGGCAAATGCTGTTTTGAACAGGGAGGGCGAGGTTGGAACGAAGTTGCATACAGCAGACTTCTGGTCGAATGATAAATATAATATTCTTATTGCATATCCAACAAGGGTAAACATTTTATGTGGCTAAGTCTGAGAACGAACTTGCACAAAGTTATGCAATAAATTAACTTGATTTGATAACGCACGTGAGGAAATGTGAATGATCTATCGAGGAAGAGAGCTCATATTAATGAACCTGTGTGGTATGAGCACAGGCCTGGCCCTAACGGACCGTAAGCCTAGTAAATGAGACCTTGTGCAAGAGTTCAACCACAGTCCACCTAGACGTACCCATAGTACATACGCACCTAGCGCCTAGCAGTAGAATCTAGCGCGCCGCTACCAGTGTTGTGCGCTCGCTCTAAGCTAACTTCAACTGAGAACGTAACATTGTACCTACGTACTACACGTAATGCACACAACACGTGCTAAGTGCAGGTACTTACGGACCTACTTACCATACAAACTTGCAGTGCACTGTTACAATCCACAATATTATGAGTTCTGCTTAACTCAGTGCTCTTGGTTGCCTTGATCGTTGTTTTACTTCATTTCTATTGGTAGCAAGTACTTGCCACTTAGCAAAGTAAATGGTCTGGTAAATGACATGATCTATTTACGTTCTAGTTTTTTTTTATCGATAATTTTGTACCTATAAGCTTTTCAGCATTTCCTTCAGTATTCTGTCATTTTAAAGAGACCACGTACCCCACATTTCAATAATACCTCACAATCAGCATGAGGAGTGGAACCCTAATGTTTCGAGTGTTTGTAATGTTTATTAGGTATTTGTAATGTAGACCGTACTGATTGCTACTCTAATAGTGCAAATAAAAACAAGGTTTTTACCATGTGCGGTCAACGGGTCACCGGGGTGAGGTGATGACCCGTGAGGATTTTCACAGGATATACTTAAATATAATATACTTAGTATCATCTCGTCTTGCCATTAGAAAACTATCTGTAATCGTTAATATTCGCAGATATACTCAACGATAAAGTACATATGTCTTTATCCAAAGATAATTTGCAAACGAAGATGAACGACATCTTCATTGAAGACGTCGTACCTTCTTAACCTTTTCTTAAATCCTAAAACATTAAAAAACGTATTTCATTCAGGTACCTACATATTATTTTGGTGACAGTTCCCATATACAATACCTTCATTATTAGATGTGTAAATTGGGACGTAATCGCGATAACAACGTCACGTCACGGGGGACGTGTCCACCTGTGACCACGATCGGTACAATTCGAGCGAAACGTCGGGTAGGTACCCAAAAACGGTATTGTGCCTCGTAATTGTTATCGAGATTAAGTTCTGGTTTACACATTTAAAAACCTTTTAACAACAGGCTTATATTTAAGCCGTGTAAACGAATAAAATAACTTTAGGTTTTGTTCAATTATTTGTTTTCAAAAAGCTTTGCGCGAAATGTTATAAAAAGTAGATAACAATGAAGGTCATTGGAGAGTGATTGGTTTGATTAGTAATTACGTATTAATTATCTCTACAATTAACGCGACAAGCTTTTTGAAAACAAATAATTTTTGTCAAAAAAGAACACATTGTCCTTCTCTGTACTCGTGACAACCAACAACGCACCTACACCTGCCAATGCAAAGTTTCGTGATGAATCAAAATCCTTTAGAATTTGGTTTCCGGGTTTGTAGGTGCTGTTACTGAATTGAATTTAGTTAAATGAATCAAATGAAACAATTCCAGTAACTGCGCAGTGCGCATACTCCCAAAGCAAAATTTAGTTAAATGAATCAAATGAAACAATTCCAGTAACTGCGCAGTGCGCATACTCCCAAAACAAAATTTAGTTAAATGAATCAAATGAAACAATTCCAGTAACTGCGCAGTGCGCATACTCCCAAAGCAAAATTTACTTAAATGAATCAAATGAAACAATTCCAGTAACTGCGCAGTGCGCATACTCCCAAAGCAAAATTTAGTTAAATTAATCAAATTAAACAATTCCAGTAACTGCGCAGTGCGCATACTCCCAAAGCAAAATTTAGTTAAATGAATCAAATGAAACAATTCCAGTAACTGCGCAGTGCGCACACTCCCAAAGCAAAATTTCAATTTCAAGTTTCAATATTTTTAATTGTCAAATCGAAATACATTTTTTAAATTAGATTTCCAATTTGTATGGGATATTTGTACCGAACTGTACCACGTTAAAACTATGACCATTTTTTTAACCGACGAAAAAAGAAGGAGGTTCTCAATTCGACCGTATATATATTTTTTTGTTTTTTTTTTATGTATGTTCAGCCCTCACTCCGTTATTTATCAACCGATTTTGATTATTCTTTTTTTGTTGGATAGGGTATCCCTCAAGGGTGGTCCCATGTCAAGGAAGTCAGGATCTGATGATGATATCCTGATAAAATTGAGAGAAACCCTCGAAAATTGTAGGAACGAATAGTGTTTCTGTTTACTTTTCATTACTTTATCAGGTATTTGTCTTTAGAAATCACCACATCCTGTAGCTGAGCTGATGATGAAAAAAAAACATAAAATAAAAATCTTTGTAACAAAAAATTAAACCGACGAAAAGAACTAAAAAGCAAAAAATAAATAAACCTTAAGTCTTAAGTATTGAGCTTATTTACATAAACTATCAAATTTTATATAAACTTATTTTGAGTCGGCGCCAAATAATAAAATGATTAATTATATAATATAAAACATATTATATTTTGATAATTAATCAGTTTGTTGTCATATTCAGGCTTCGAGTTACCTCCGTCATACTTTTCAAGCATTGAGCGGCACCAATACATACGACGGCGCCTTTTTGATCTTGCGTCAAATGATGACTTAGCCATCTAGTGCAGTTTTCTGACGCCTAAATGTTCATGTAAGACTTTTTGTACTTGACTCATACCAATGCCTAAAGCTGCCCGAATCTGTTGATATCTCACCCTTCTGTCAGCATCTATCATTAGCTGCACAGCACTCACGTTATATTCAGTAGTTGCCGTAGAAGGACGTCCTTCTCGAGAATCATCAGTGAGTTTGCTTCGACCACGTTTAAACTCATTAAACCAGTTGTAAACAGTGGCACAAGATGGGGCTAATGAAATGCCAATCAGAGTCTATCATAACATTGTTGTTGAGTAAGACCGCAAGGAAAGTCGTAATAAACCATTCTTTCTTCATTTTCTCTAGTCAAATCCATTTTGATGCATGACCGACACTTTTTAAATTGCCGCCATTTTTTTACGGAACAAATGACATACGGATCTTCCAACCATGCTAGGTGACTTAAATGCGCGATATAAAATCAGTAGTTATCATGCAGTTCCGATTGTCTGCGCTAGATGGCGATGAAGGACGTGTTTGATGTATGTATGTGCATTTCCTCTACATCGCATCGTCCAAATCATCATCATCGTATTATGTTGTAATAGGACTTTTTCTATCAACTTATCGTTCTTATTAACATAAAAGCGCTGACCATTAAATATTCAACTCCACACACACTTCACGCACGTTGTTTCGAGCGAGTGACATGTGTTGCGTTGTGTGTTGCAGATGAAGTTCATCGTGGCAGGTTATCATTATTAGTAAGTATGTAGTAGTGAATACATAATATTACAGTGGTTAGTATTTTTTTTTTTTATGGTATAGGGGGCAAGTGCGTTGCCGCCCTTTAAGGTGGGAGTAGGGGAAGAGGGGAAGACGGGAGAGGGGGATTAGAGAGGGGAGAAGTTAAGGGTTAGGGCCTCCGGTAACCTCACTCACGCGGCGAAAAGCAATCAATCATTGTTTCACTGCCGGTTTTCTGTGAGGCCGTGGTATCGAGCGGAGTCGAGCTGGCCCATACGTGCCGAAGCATGGCTCTTCCACGTTTCTTATTTCGTTGTTAACAGATTCCATTTGCATTTTTCTCTGTTTCTCATTTCTCTCTTACTCGACTCTTAGAAAACCATTTGTCATTTACCTAATATATTCATAACATTTTCATAAGCTAAATATTTTGTTTGATCTTATACATCTTTACATAAAATTGAACAATACTTAGTGAGTGGAAGGTGTTGTGTTGCATGACTAAGGAGGCCGGAATGTTTCCAGCGACTAGATAATGGACACAAAGGGACTTTCGCAACATGCCCTCACGCCCTTTGTTCATCCTTTACCTACAGATACGGTAGATATTATTAACGCTCTTAAACATTACCTGGTCCCTATAGACTACTAAATTACTTACTGTCCAGACCTTTCAATCGTTATTGAATTAGAAAATAGGTGACTATCACGTCCACTACACTCGGTTTCAAGGTCGATTTGGCCACAAGCGAGCGAAGGAAGCTCGTCCCGATGTCCGAGTTCCGAGTGGTCAAGTCGACCGAATAACAAAAGAATTAACGGTTAAAGTACCTCAAACATTATGTCAAAATATTCTAATAGTTATAATTTTTTTACATTACGCTAAATTATGGAAGTTCGACCATAATCATTATGGAACCACAGGGATAGGGTTGCGAGTTGACAGTTGTTTTGACACCGCTGCACCGGTTAGAAACAACAAACCTCAATAGGCACATAAATAAACGCACTTCAGTAATAGTAATAACTGTCTACGTAGTACGTACTAAATAATGAACATGATGAAAAACAAAACAAGTGTTATTTATTATCATTTTTAGCATTTTGTTATAGTAACGTAGAGACTACCAACCAAGGTATTTTTTATTTAGCGAGTAATTATATAAAAAAAATATATTAAATAACTATTTTCGAGTTTGTAGACTTTTATTAATTAACGTGACCATTGCTACCTATCTTTTTTAATCGACGATAAAAAAGGAGGTTCTCAATTCGACCGTATTATTATTTATTTTTTATGTCTGTCCAGCCCTCATTCTATTTCTTCATTTGTTCTTTTGGCGCGGCGCTAGACTGCCATGTCGGGGGTCACGAGTTCGATTCCCGCTCAGTGCAAATATTTGCATGCATGAATATGTCTATTTGTATCTGGTCTGGTCTGGTCTGGGTGTTTCTATATATAATATGTATGTATAAAAAAAATATCTACCATATGTTTATCCGTGTTCAAGCTCTACTTAGTTCGCCTATGGATAGCGATGTGTAATTATGTCCCACGATATTATTATTTACTTTTTTATTTATTCATTCAGTGTCTTATAGATATTTATTTTAAATTTCAGCAAATACTATCCTTTTACTCGATACAAAGACGAACCGTAATAAAAAATAATAAACAATCGCAAGCGATAGAGGTGAGCATCCAGTCCGATAGGTTTGATTACAGTCCCAAGGCCTCCTACATTAGATATGTCTTATCAAGATGAAGCAATCAATCACCGGTTGTAGAAGATCAATGTTACTTTCCGACCAATGACAGCAGCCGGCCAAAGTGTGCACTGAAGTAGTAACGACATCGAAAAGTGTATTTTGTTTGCTTTGGTTAAAGTAAAACGAATAACTAGTTACAATGTATGTTGGTGTTCAGTGATCCGGCCCATAGGTAGTGTACGAACTATCACGATGCGATACGAGCTCGCCGCTGCAGGTTTACGAGCGCCGCGTGCGCAGCGCGCCTCGTACACGGGGCGGGGGTCACTAACAGTTCCTAGTTAATTAGTCCTCATGCGACTGGCGCAGGTCGGCGGGCCTAAGAGCAGCGGCACGGGGCGGGCTCATAACGAGGTCACCTATAGATTACGGTTGAGTAACCGGAGAACGTGAAGGACGCGCCGGTGTACCTACACAGGTACACACTATGCGTTCAGCTCAAACTGTATTTAGGTATATATACTATCATCCTCATCCACCTGATTGTCAGTTTGTAAACAACGATATGCCTTTTTTTTTTCGTGTGGAAAGCCCCACGGGTCATTACCTCATCATGGCTATCGGTGAAGTGGTATGTCGGAATCGAACCGACTAAATCCACACGGTATTCCGTCACAAGTGAGTCTATCGCAAGGGACTCGGGTATACCCTAGGAAGGAAATCTATGCCTACCAAAACCCTCTAAGTACTAAAACAATTAGACACAAGTCTCACATAAAGCTAAAACCTTTTATTAGTCATTTTTATTATCAACAAACCCCCTTCAAACTTGAACTCCCTTCAAACGGTGAACGCTTATAAACGGATAGTTTCAGTGATTTAAGTAAGTGTTCTATTTTCAAATATACCACCCTGTATATATTAAACATAATTTGGACCCATTCTATCATCATCTTTAACTCTTAACCCGGTATAGAGGTGAATCCTAAGTTTTGTTGATAATCTCAGTAAGAATATTAAGATACTCCCTAAGTCTGAGGATAGACTTCATCTCGCGTAGTGTTCTCTGTAGTCGTGGTTGTAATAGAAGGTATCGATATGGTGTTAAACTACCGCTTAGATCGGTAACCTATGTCTGCTTCTCATAAGCAAAATAACCCTAAAATATATCAGTGATCCCCAGTGCTACTGGTACATGCAGAAATGGTCGGATTTTAATTTGATTTACATTTTAACATCTCATTAAACTGTAACTATCCACGACTGGTATTTTTCCATTTAAGCAGGAGTTACCATTGTTTTACTTTTAACCCCAGATGACGCTAGAACAGGATGCCAAGTGAAAGTGATCCACAGCGAGGAATACTCAGAATTGCACTAGTGCACTCGCAGTTATGAGTCAGCTAGCTGAAACCATAAGCACAGCAGCACAGTGCCACCGTCGCGTCTTCGAGCAATATGGGCCTTAGAGGCATTGCCATGTGGTCGTTTTAATTACCTTACGAACAAACGTCGACCGAACCTAAAATGTACATCATACCCTTGATTGCATCCTCAGTCTATCTGAATATTCAAACTATTATTTAAATTAGTTAATATATTATATTCATTCAATTCGATTCCAATTTTAATTATGCATTACAGAATGTTTGCAAAGGTGTAAAAAACTTGAAAATAGCCAGCATATTTTTGGGCACAGCATATTCGTGAAATAATATCATTAATTCAAATAAATATTTACTGTAATAAAATAAGAAAATATTTACAGAAAAGAAAATATCTAGACCTTTGGACATATATATATATAAAAATTTAAAATATATATATATATATAACCTAAATAGTCTGAGTTAGCCTGAATCACCACGGCCAGTGCAACTTACTCGAAACGTCAGGCAATTGCGTTAATTCCCGTATAAATACATAAAAAATTATATCATGGAACGCTAAAGTTTAAAAGTTAGTATCTTAGTTAGACTTTTTACTCCGTAACCCGAGAGACTATTCTAGTCTTACAAACACATGACCTCGAGCTAATTGTTCAAGCTCTGTTTAGTTTGGGATTAGAAAGCGCGGTGGGGGTAATATGTCCCATATGTCCATGCTGTATTATCATCCTTCTATTACCTACTGTGTGTCGTAGGCATACCCAGTCAATCATTATATATAGCAGTAGAGATAAATTACGAATAGTTACTTTGAAGCTAGCGCGGACGGATGTCCGGTGGAGCGTGTCCTCGAAATCTCCACATTCAAAGTCTCATTGTTCTAGAAATTCGAACGTTATGAATAGACTGATGACATCATTAGTCGAAATGTAAGTAAATACAAATATATAAATACAAAAGTGGAACGTGTTTGTTGGTGGTACGCATCGTCAGCTAATGGTTAATTTAGGTAATGAGAGTACGAAGGCAATTAGTGGCAGGCGAGTGTCGCCAGCCGATCCCGGGCCTCGGAGTCGCCACAGATCCTTCGGGATGGACAGTATGACTCACTAACACGGCATTCCAGATATTGTCCTCATTAATGTACCTACTAGCAGAAGCCCCTGGATGAGTTAGCGAAACTTCTTGTAAAATATAGACCTATATAAAAATACTGGTCCTAAAATGGAAACGTATTCGATCGATCGAATAAACAGTTTTATAGTATCTACATACCTAGAATTTTTGAAATGGAAAACAAAACTGACCCAAAACATACGAACAAATAGGAAAAGCAATAAAACTGAACCACAGCGAAGCTTTTTAACAATATACCTATAGAAACTAACATTATTATACCTACCTATAAATGCGACGACTATAACCATAACCACTAGTACGTTCTATAATGTACGTTCACCGTTGTGTGCAGTGAAAACAGCGTGAAAACATAGCGATATAGGTACGAGTACCTCCTACGTACGAGTACCTACTACGTACGAGTACCTACTACGTACGAGTACCTACTACGTACGAGTACCTCCTACGTACGAGCAACGTTTACAGCGAAGAACTGTCTAGTGAAAATATGTTTGAAGCGTACGTTAAATCTTTCAATAATTGAATGAACAATGTGCTTTTTACAGACATAAAAAGGATTGAAGTGATATACGACATTTTATGTTTATAATGATCACTTTACGGCATTCGAAACGAGTAAGTTTTACCTATCAACTATAAAACAATTTGGTATATTATTTTTATAATCATTTTCTTAGATACATATCTGAAAACGTCGATTTGTAATTACAAAAGGAACGGTTTTGTTTATTTTATCAGACCTCCTAAACGAGATCTATTTTAGACTTTATAAAACATATTAATAAAACCAATCCCATACTAATATCTATAACAAACTCGTAGAACGAGTATTAATTCTGTCAGTCATTGTAACTCTATCGTTTGTATGTGTGTAGGTATGTGTGTTGGTTATCTTTTTACATTTAAACCTCTGACCCGAACGTAACGTAACGAAATTTGGTTAAAAAGAATTCCGATTCAATGAGATAGACATAGGGTACCATTTAGTAACTATTATTATAGTGAGGTAGTTGTTGTAGGTATGAATGGTTAAACTATAGAAAGGTTTGTAAAGAAATTCTCGAGCACGTGGCATGGCACCGCACCGTGGTTTTTAAGTTATTATATTATGAGTGAGTAGGTGTACGTGTTATCGCCATCAGCTGAGCGCGACTCCGATTACATTTATTGAGGTAGGCACTACATACTGGCAGTGCAGTATCGCTGTGGAAATGGAAACACTACTGATTATTCTTAATCGCAATGTTACTCATACCGGTTCGATTACCTAATATAGGAAGACGTAAAGCCATCTTATAATTGTTTTGAAGACGATTAGCAATCGCTTGGTGAATATCAAAACATTCGTCATTCGTAGTCGTTTTTTTGTTAAAGGTACTCGTTAGTAGGCCAATATGGTTTTAGATTTGTAATGGAATAGTTTCAAAGTTTTTTTGATTGTTACCCATTGTTTACAGTTTATTGAAGATGAGAGTGAGTGTGTATTTCGGGGATGCCTGATTTGTTTCGGTCCTGCCGCGACGGTGTCAGGCTCCAGGCCAAGGCTCGCTATGCCTGACGAGATCGTTTCTAACCAAAGATATAGAATATTTAAGTTAACTGGCTAATTTACGTAGGTATATTACACATACATGTCTACCTTACTAATACCGTAAATACTAATATGAATGTGAGTTTGTTTGTTTTATACGCTTTTACACCTTATCTACTCAACCGGTCGTCCTGACATTGAGCAAACGACACGTTGTCAGAGCTATAGGAAAGGATACGAGTAGAGGGTACCTTTCATTTTCAAAAATGTAATGAAAAATAACTCTCGCGCGAGCGAAACCGCGGGTAATAGCTAGTATAGCATATAAATACTACCGCGATTAAGTTCCGATTGACGGATCTAATAGGTGTACAAATACAAATTGTGAAATTTAAAAACAATAGGTACATTTTTGTGTTAAATTAATAAGTAGGTAGTTAGGTACAGGTACAGAAGTCTCACTCCGCAAAATCATTTAAATAAAAGCGACTCTTGTTCGAACACAATAGAGTCGCAATTCAGGTCACAAAGCGCTAACTATCAGTTATATTCACCTAAAAGTTGCCTCTCTTTCTATCGCTTGTTTCTCTTGTCTGTTCTGACCACTTAGGGTTGTCTTTTTAACCGACGAAAAAAAAGAAGGTTCTCAATTTGACTGTATATATATATATTTTTATGTTTGTTCAGCCCTCTCTCCGTTATTTATGAACCAACTTTGATTATTCTTTTTTTGTTAGATAGGGTATACTTCAAAAGTGGTCCCATGTCAAGGAAGTCAGAATCTGATGCTGGGATCCTGATATAATCGAGAGAAACCCTCGAAAATTGTAGGAACGAATAGTGTTTCTGTTTACTTTTCATTAATTTCTCAGGTATTTGCTTTTAAAAATCATCACATCATGTACAAAGGTGAGAACAGGTGAGCTGATGATGAAAAAAACATCATAAAATAAAAATCTTTTTAACAAAAAATTAAACCGGTGAAAAGAACTGCAAAGCATAAAATATATAAACGATAAATATATAAACGATAAATATATAAGACTCAAAATAAGTTTATATTAAATCTAATAGTTAATTTAAATAAGCTCAATACTTAAGACTTAAAAGGTTTAAGTATTTATTTTATGCTTTTTAGTTCTTTTCGTTAAAAATTAATTATTCTAAATATGAAATCACCAGTAAGCTATGTGCCTGTTACTCTATTTTTGTGAACAAATAAACCTAGGCTAGGTTACTAATTAACTCGATAGCCTAGTTCTGACCGGATGACGCTGGTTTATGATGGTGATGATGATGCTAGTAGTACCTAAGGGTTCCTTATAAAAACATTTAACCAAAAGAAACCGACGAAAGAAAAAAGGAACTGAATATTAAAAACCAATAACTAATTAATGTAAATAGCTAAATAGTTTTGAGTCGGCGCTAAACATATAAACAACCAAATTAATATTACTTATTACTTATTACGTAAAATGAAATGATGGTAGCGAAATGCGCGGCGGTGGCGAACAACACCAGTTTTGAACATAATGAAATAGGAATTTGTAACAATCGTTAAAGAGAACATATTAGAATACATAGGATGTAACCTTCCCTACACGAATGAATTCAAGTTAGCGATAATACACTCATAATGCCTTTATCCCCAAACACAATGATGTACGGACTCACCACATAATAGGACAATGGTAGGTAATCTCAGGTAGTCAGTATTCACGGGGCAGGAGCCGGGAAGCACATTAGGGCAATAAAACACTATTAGTGTTAGACAATGGCGCGGCGAACTCCCACACATTTCCGCGAATCTGTCATTAGTATTCGACCACTTCTCACAACCCTTATAATATACGCGTACGTGGGCACCTACACTACTATTATATGTCGGTATTATAGGCTAATAGGTCCCGTCTAGGCTCCCATGGTGATTACAGGTTCGGTAGGTACCTACAGTTAAATGAATTCAGAATAAAATAAGTGAATGATTTCCTCTTACAATGTAAAAGTGGAAAAGTCTAATTATAGAGGTCGGCACATATGCCAAATTTAGGTGAACTATTTAGCTCAGTGCCGGTGCCGGTTTGCAATGTCAAAAATAAAAAAGTCCAAAATAAACATTGAAAAGCACGCCTTGGCAAATATATTAAATTAGCCTACAAACTCATTTATGTCCATATTTAGACAAAACTGACAATTTACACTTCTTAGTCAATTAGCCTAAGGTCTACTGCTCGCCATGATGTGGTCACCTAATTTGGTGTTATTAAGAAGATTGTTATTCTGATTCGTACGCGTTCCAGGGCGCAGACAGGTACTAAGTATGTACCAAGTATTTAGTGTTTCGTTTAACACGCGTTAGTGCCATAATGCCCAGCAGGTCTTGTATAATAGGTCCCTACCTATTAAGTGCAGGTAGACACAGATAAGTGTATCTACAGTAAGTAATAGGTGTTACATACATAGGTACATAGCTACATATATAGTCACGCCTGTATCACAGATTACTAAGTAGTTACTACGTAACCTGTATTCCTGAAGGGGAGAGACGAGGCGTATTAAACACCGAAATTAGCCCACTATTATTTGGTCTAAATATGGGACTAGCCTATTGCCGCCAACCGGGCACTTCAGTAAATATGGGCAAATTGGGAACCTATATTGTTTTTTTATTAATTGAATGACAATTTAGGTATAATATATTAGAATTTCATATTCAACAGAAATAATATCATAGAAAATAAAGAAAAATAAAAAAGACAAAACAGAAAAACATAATCCAATGTCACCAATATCTATATTAATATTATAAAGCTGAAGAGTTTGTTTGTTTGGTTGAACGCGCTGATCTCAGGAAACACCTATTGATTCGAATAGAAAAAAAATTTTTGTGTTGGATAGCCTATTTAGAGGTAGATGAAGGCTATAGGCTCTATAACATCACGCCACAACTAATAGGAGCATCAATAAAAAATATTGTAAAAACGAAGAAAATTTACAAACGCGGTCGAAGTTGCGCGGGTCAATAGTTCACCGCCAAATAGGTATGTCTTGGCGCAGCGTTCGAACATCAAGTGTCGTCGATTCCCGCAAAGTGCAAATAGCTATTTGTATTCCTATGTACCTGCATGAATAGGTATGTGTGAATTTGCAAAGGTCTGGGTGTTTCTTATTATAATTCCTATAGCATCACAGCAGTACCTAGTTATATTTAGCTTGAGTCTAGAAAGTGTCGTGTTCTGTTTATTAAAGGACCACAGCTGAAACTCAAACACCTTATTATTTAAAATGGATGAACGAAGTTCTTGTTTATTCTATAGACTTGGTTTAATAAAACCATCCTGAGAGTTTACCCATGAGTTCAGGTCACGGTACCCCACCCCATGGGGAGTCCGGCAGGCTACATACGCTGTAAATATTGCTTGTTTATTTAACGCACACATAATTATCGAGAACAATGACGTTGTGACAGAGGCTACGGCGGGTCTGTTTCTGCTCCAAGTGTGGAGGGTGCCGGGGGCTGCGGGGCAGGGTGGGGTGTACGCTGTAAATCAGTTAACGATGATGGCTCGTAATGACTTGTTTATTTATATTTGTTGACGTAGCGCTCGCGCGCCGCAGGGCGTCCTACCCTCCGTCGCTTTGCAATAACAACAAGTTTTTCACACAACACGAGTTAAGCGGATACTCGGAACATGAAAAAAACTGGGATGATCGCTGCGATTTACAGCTCTTTTACCACTAATACTATAAAATTAATTGATTCCTGGGATGCAAAGATCCCATTCTCTGCTGTCACAACAGTGATTTGTGGCACTAACATGTGCGTTCTTCGATCATATATACCATACCTACCTACGTAGATGTTTGATTGGCGCTCAAAAAATGGCACCAACTAAACTGTGCTGAAATTTAGTTGTAAGCACAGTTGAGCAATCAGACGCTTCCCCCCCTTGCTAACGGTGTGACGTTTCGTTTCAGGTATAGCTGAAAAATGCTAAACTATGCTTTAGAAATGCAAAAAAGGCATGAAATGTCGCACTTTCGAAAAGTAAAATATTTTTATGATTGCTTTCATTTCTTAAAGTATTATAATGGTACTGTAACAAACAGCCTGCTGTCCTTTTCACGTAGGTACGTGGAATACGTACCACGAGTCTAATACGCTTCGTTGTGGTAGGTAATACAACAGACGCCATAGGTAGTATCTACATTGCAGTTTTTGTATCAAACTATTACCTACAGCATATATTCATTGGAACATTCATTATATGGTTTGATTTAGTACTACGATGGCATATTAAATGCTTGCACATAAAGTAGGTATGTGGAGCTTTCGAGTGCCACTGTTTGACGCGGTTTTTGTAGGAGATCGTGTAGGTATGTACCTACCTATGCGTTGGTATATTTGATCTAAGTTTGTTGGACACGTTTATGGGACTGTGTGTGCACATGTAGACGTCGTCGTCAAGAGTGCAGCAGTAGACACTGAGCAGTAATGTGTGAAATCTGCATCTGATATCGTTGTTGCAAATAGGGCGCATGTGGCGGTGCTCGCGGTCAGTAGCCGGTAGCGTAGGTCGGGAGATGTTGTCAAGATAACGGCGGAGGCGGTGACGCCGGCGCACGTGCTGATAGCTCTTATCTTCGGCGACGGCGCACGCCGCAGCCCGCGCACCGCCCGCCGATAGCGAACAGCTGATCGACGTACACAACGCTCCCGCCACATGCTTACTACCTGCCGCCTGCTCAAACACTCTTCAACCACTCGTCTTCGTCACCACACGGTCAAGTGTGCCACTGTCCTCGTCTAGAAGGTCTACACTCATTTGTTTTACATAACTGTAAGGTTATTGGCATCCTCTTCTCTTGTCTCCTTTTGGAGCAGTTCATAGAGGAAATCTTTTCTTTGTATCTTAGGTACTTTAAAATCCGGGAATAGTCAACAGATACTCCAAATGAAGAAGTCGATATTAGTTATTGTTTGTAAGTTTCTAGGTACTAACCAACTATTTGCTGTCTTTGTCTTGGTTGGGTGTATTTTACCTAAGTGAGGAGACGTAACCTATTTCATAACCCAAAACGAAACCATAACCCACCAAACCTTACGCTTAGAGGTAAACCTTACCTGAATACCTATAAGCTACGCAAAAGAAAATATCTACGAGCGATACCTAGTTGTAGCGTCAGAAGCTGGTAGGTTGAATGTTTTGTATTGGCACCCTTCTATTCTTATTGGACACTTACAAAACCTATTGATACGAGGGGCGGCGATGCGTTGTATGCGTAGGGCGGCGGGGATGCGTGTGCGCAGCCCTCCCTCCCCCGCGCAGTCCGCCGCGCCGAGCCGCCACCGTCCGCATCCGCGCCGTCAGTCATCGCATTGCACGCGTGGCGAGCGCACGTTTCGCGCTCCCGTGCTTAGTGAAACTGTGTGAGTGAAAATAACAGAATGCTACACGAGACATGGCACAAGATGGAGCCCTACGAGATTGACGCTCTCTTCGCGGAAGTCAACAACAATTGTATTAAAGGTAAATGCTGCGAATACCTAGCCCTGCACGTTAACATATAATCTACCCACCAACTGAAGCCGCCTGGTGAATACTCCTGGACTTGTGAAGGGCAAAACACCTCTCCACCTACAAGCTTCCATGCTTGTAGGTCGAGATTAGGATTGTACTGTGTGTAATGTGTGTATACAACTGCATGTGGCTTATTATCTGTTTCTAAATTGTTTTGTTTACATTGGTATCAGCGGTGCTGATAAATTAACCATTTGTTGCATATTTGTTGTGTACATTTGCTTGTGCTGTGTACATACATCTACCTATGCATAGGGACAGCTAGAGACATAGGTACCCACCTTCTTTGGTAGATACATTATATTGTGTATTTTTGAATTCACTGTCATTATTATGATTTAACATTGTACAATATGTAGGTACAATCTGCTGTCACTAAAAATAAAAATAATTTTGATTTTACTTAACTCTCATAGGTGTAAGATACCGTGTGTACCTACTTCTGAAGTAGGTAGGTTTGGTGGGAAATACACTATACATACGTACCTACTTGCATGTAAATGTTCAATAAGCCACAACTACATAGGTAGGTGGGGGTACACCTTCAAAGCTATTCAATATTTAGGGAAACCATAGATATCTTATTTCCGGTACCTAGCACTTTATTTTGTTCATTCATGGAGTTATAGGTACCTTAAACGTGAAAGTTTGTGAGGATGTATGGATGTGTGGATATATGTATGTATGGATGTTTGTTACTCTTTCATGCAAAACTACTAAACCGATTGCGATAAAACTTGGTATGTAGATAGCTGGAGACCTAGATTAACGCATAGGCTACTTTTTATTCCGATATTCCAACGGCATCGAGACGTACGCGGGTGAAACCGCGGGGCGCAGCTAGTGTATAATAAGACTGTTATTCAGTACCAAAGTACCTATACTCATCTTTTCTTTTTAGCCGACTTCAAAAATGGATTTCAAGCTCCTCTACTTTTATTACCACATTATTAGATTTTAATTATTCCTTTTTTGTTAAAGATGATTTACTTCGGGGGTGTTCCTATACCTAATCTATGTAGACTATGTAGTAGGTATCTACATTGTAGTATAAATTAAAAAAAAACTTGGGGTTTTAAAAACCCTAATAGGTATCTACCTATTAGTTTATAGTGGCATGATTCAAGTGCATTGAAGTTGTACGGTTGTACATAGATATTAAAAAAAAACCTAATTTTAAGACTTGGTAAAATGAAGGCGAGGTCGTCTGTTGGCCCCTGTATTAATGATACATACACATATCTTGGTAATACGTACGTAATATACATACCTTGTCTAGCTATATAATAGTAAACATTGCTATTTTCAAGTTTTCGTACACATAACAAAACACTAAACTTAACTGTGCGCCAAGTCTACTTAACTAGATATGAACCGAACATAAGTACACCAAAGTGTACGTCTGTGGTGGTTGAGGCGATGTAGTGTGTATGTATGTATGTGTCAGGCGCTGGGCGGACAGCGTCGCTTTCGCTGCTCGCTATCTATTTGGATGATCACAAATATAGCCGTGGTGTGGGCCAATGAGCGCTCGTGTCTGTGAGTGTACGAGTAACGCGGTGTGCGTGTGCGCAGAGGACGAGGCGGAGTGCGGCGCGGAGACGGCGGACAGCCCGCCCCCCCTGCCGGCGTTCGGCTACGCCCCCGGGGACGTGTCGCCGTCCCACTCGCGCAGCTACCAGGAGCTGCGGCCCGCGCACGCGGCGGGCGCGGCACACGCGCGCGACATGCAGGCCTACGCGCACCTCGAGGAGGCGCTCTTCAAGGGCGGCTCCACGGACGGCGCCTACATGCGCCGCTCCAGCCCCGACAGCCCCTCGCCCGAGCGCCGCGACGAGTACTCCGTCGTGCACTACGAGCCCTACACGCCGCAGCCGCCGCCCTACGCGCACGACCATCACCATGTCGACTCGTGAGTACACGCATCATTATTTTTACTAAACAACTCGGAACCTTATTCGCATAAAAACCTAGAACATGAATTTTAAGCAGGCTCTTTGTTAATTATTGTTTGCGTTAGGTATCCTACAACGTTTAAACTCGACGCATTTACAATTTGTAACAGCTCGTTGCGGAGTGCGCGAGCGCATACTCGATGGAGTGACGCGCCCCGACCACAGCTAATGACATTACACATTAACTGACGTTCACTTCACCACCGTACTTGTATTCTATTTCTACTTTACTGTTACTGTTAACTGAGTTACTTAACTATTAACTGAGTGTACTCATTTGAAATTATTTTGATAACTCAGCTCGTCAAGTAGGTACATAGTATTTAGGTATAACTACTGTTTTGCAACGCCTACGTAAATAATTAGCATGTGCGGTACCCCTAACGTGCTGATCCTGGACTCGATCTCTCACCACCATAAATGGGAGCCGTAAAAAAGTGGGTGTCATACACTTCACTCTACCCTTTGTTGAGAAAAGGCATTATGCTTGGGTATAGGACGTAAACTATTCTAATAACCGAGTAGGTACCTAGACCGTTGCTAGGTACCTTTACAAAAGTCCGATGGAGATGTCGGCAGTTCGGCACCGTTCACTATCTATCATCAATCTAAAATACTCTTGACATTTACCTACTAGCGTGTTACAGATATACATGCATATAAACCGATAATATAACTAGGTACATAGGTGTAGAGTGATTGTGTTGCAATCTAATTTGAATACGTGCAAGTAGGGCGAGCTCCCAACTTTCTAGTCAGTTATGGACACAGAACAATTTAGTTATGTAGTCGCTATTTTAGTCCATGGCAGATATGTAGGTACCTACGATGAGACAAGTCGCGGTCACTGTTAGAATCTATAAAATGTCAAAAGAGAACATGAAATGAAAATAGCAAAATATTGTATCTTGTAATGATCGTTAGGTTTTAAATAATGATTTTCTTAAGAGTTCCTGGTAACAAATCGATGGCGAAGTGCCTAATCTACCACCTATATTTAATGCTGTTGTAAGTAAAAATAGACCTGGGAGATTTCATCAAAACATGCGAATAACTACAAGACTAAGAGCGCATGAATCTTAAGATTAATTTGGTAACGTTTGTGGTCCCTACCTAAGTACCTAATTAATGTCTTGCACCATTGGCGAATTGGCGATCTAATCGGAAATCTAAAGGTCTGACATATTAAGTATTATTAATTTTGACATTTAGGTGTAATGATAGGTGGAACTATCTTCAATCTGAAACTTTTCGATTGTTAGTGAAGAGTGACCTTCATTTTACCGGGTTACAAAAAGGGTTACGTTTTTCTACGACGGGCCTGTTTGTCTAGTGGTTACTGATCCTGACTGCTGAGCCAGAGGTCATGGGTTCAATTCTCACCCAGGACAAATAATTGTTTGATGAGCACAATCATTTGAACTGTGTGTGGGTGTAGTTAATCTATACCTAGCTAATATGAATGTATTTAATTGATTACCAGAATTGTGGGTACCATAGGTAGTACAGGTTCTGCCTTGTTGGGGAGCAGACAGCCGTGTGTGAGATGTCCCAAGTTATTGTTATAAAGTTATTATTATTATTTCTATATTCCCCTGCAGCATGTTATATCACTATGCCACATACCTACATATCGTATCAAAGGTATATTATGATCCGTCATCCTCGTCTCACCATGATACATAGTGATATGGTAAGTAGAAGTAGTAGTAGATGCATCTTACATACTTAGTGTAGAAAACGTCACCTAATGCTTTCTACACGATGTAGATGCATCGCAGAAGGTATAAACTGAGTGACCCAATTGTTTTCGATTCTTCCAGTTTCGTGCACCATTTCTGTTCTGAACTTATTATATCTATGTATGTAGTTAGTGGTAGTCATGGTTTGGTTTGCAAAATTAATTTCTCGCGCTTCGTACCTATTAAGTACCTAAGAGCTCTCTTAAAGTTGAATCTAATTATGAAGTTATCATTAATAAAAAGTAAATAAAAAATCCGAATGCGTAAACGCGTAAAAGCGCGAAAGCGGATGCGGATGCAGATGTCCAAATCGATGCGGAAGCTCCGCAATTGCGAATGCGATGCGTATAACCGCAACATCACTGATACACAATATCAAATGCGTCGAATCTTGTCACCGAAATGTTCGCTTCTGGTAGTCAATCAGTACGTGTTTTACGGCACACGCCAGTTGCAGACCCCACTCACTTTCTATCTTGTCGCGTCTTGCACTAGATACATCTGCATTAGGTAATATCAGCATGGATTATTGCGCATGCTGATGCGAATTTCCAAATCGATGCCGAAGCTCCGTAGTTGCGAATGCAAATATCCGCAACATCCCTGTTCAAAATCAAGATGATGTTGCCTAAATATATGATTTTGCATTATTTTTCTATTTTATATGTTGTTTCTATCTTTCCAGCTCGTCTTTTCTATGCGTTTTTTGTCTAAAATTACTAGTACAAAAATAATATGTGAGCTCCTTACCCGCCAGGCGATCTCAATACAAATATAGGTATAAGTAAGGTACACATACCTATCAATAACAACGTACAAATACGAACAATAAATATAACGTTATATTGTTCAACACTAATGTAGGTACATCAAACTGAATATGTCTCTTCATCGTATCCTAACTATTAAAAAAAAATGAATTGGTCTCTAAAAAAAAATACCTATACACAATAAGTTAAAACGTTTTAAGAGTTTTTTCACAGAATAACTAATACCTAGAAGATATGAGTGAATACTTAGGTATAGGTACAAATATTATTACATTTACATACCAACATCTTCGGAAATAAATAATTGTGTAGGATAATACCTAACTTCCGTGTGTGGTAGGTATTCATTGTTATTAAAGAGTAGCCTCGCTTGCTCTCGTAAATGCGTGAATGTAGACTTTGCTTATAAATTCAGAAGTCTCTCGGGAACAGTAGGTACTGTTGTCTAGATGCAAGGTACCTTACGTCTTGTTCTGTGCCCCTAACAACCCGTGTGCATCATTTCATGATCATCGATAGACAAACAAACAAACTCACTATCGCATTGTCATGTCACATGTAATATGGTAATACGGTTTTATTAACGTGTGTGTTTCGGGAAGACTTTTGATTTTGACAGGAGATTATATATGAAAAGTTAAATAACTATAAATACCTAACTACTTTAATATTCTCCACAGTACCTACTTACTAACTTATACGACTCTCCACCAGGTTTCCTTTGATTGTCGAATACCAATATTTCATAATAAGTAGGTCAAACACCAAAGAACTTTTATGTCTATTGTGGCTGTGGCTCAAGTAAATGGCGAATGCAACATATTTTTCCTTTCAATTGTGTAAGGGCAGGGCCCCTTATTTAGTAGGTATATTACACGGGATCAACGCTCAAGACAAAGGGGCAGTGAGAAGAGCAAATGACACAGGGACTAATTTAAGGGGCGTATACCCATGGCCATTGTACAGGCACAAAAAGTATATGCTACATAATATGCCTTTTAAAATAGAAATCGAACGAATTACTAATTTTATTGTTTATTATTGTGAGCTCAATTCGGAATTAGCTTAGGTAAAAGTAGCTAATGGTTTGTAAATTAGCTGGTCTGACAACGTTCAATACTGGTTGTACTTATACAAGTAGTCACAAACTGAAACTTACATCTCTGGTGGTTCGAGTAGACATGTTTCTTTCTCCTTTAAGAGAGTTCTTGGACTTTAAATCAATAAGGGTTATGCTTACCTACGATATATTTTTTTAATAAAGAGTCCAAGAGAGACAATAAGTTTTCCCGTTGGTTTTTAAGGTGATATCGTCAAGATGAATTATTTCCCAATGCATATTGCAACTTGGGTAACGAACGATATACCTAATTGCAAAAGTATTCGTAGTTATAAGTAGTAGTATATCTAAGTAAATGTAATTTTATTTCTATTTTTACCTTTTTAAGCTAACTTTTTGAGAAGGTAAGCTACATGTGATAGCCTAAAATTAATAATCTGCTTATTAATAAATTAATATAGGGCGATTAGATTAAAACAAGAGTACCTACCTACCTACCTACGAAGTAACTATTATCATATCTGTGCTTAAGTGAAGACTAGGCACCTACATTTAGAATTTTGGCATATAATACAACTTAGGTACACACACATTTTGTTATGGGATGTATTGCCATGGTGTGCGATTGAAATGATGGGTTTTATATGTATTTAATAAATAATTTAACATCGGTAGGTATATTTAAAAGATCTACATAATTTCTCTCCCTATAAAATCACCTGGCAACACTGTTCCCTTCAAAAGTTTTGGACAAAATCTCTAAGATGGCAACACTGATTTCAGTGAGCACGCATTGTTCGTTCGAAAAGTTGAACAACTTAGAGGTTCTGAACTCTGGACACATACATACAGCCTTGGCCAAAACTATTGGGCATTCCTGACAAGTCGGCAACACGTTTGGCAAATCTAGCTGTGGTAGCCAGTGGTTGTGCAATGTGTAAAGTGTGGGTTGTTTGGTGGCAGAGCACGTCGTGATCACGTGCAAAGTGCGGACGTGCCACTCTGTGAAACATTCCGACGAGAGCGCTACAAGCCTGGTGCTGCAAGCGGTGCACGTGATCAACTGTCGCAAACAATGTACGCCCCTCCACTGCCTTAGCAGTGAAAACAGCCCTCAAACACTGTTAGAGAAAAGGAGAAATATTTGTAGGAACTGTTTTGTCACATAGGTATAAAAATGGTTCAAGTGGAGTTTCTTTCCCTAGATAGAAGCACATCACACCGTCCTTCATTGCAGCAATCTAGGGATTCCATTAAATACCTATCTATAAATAGATAGATCTTATAATCGGTAGTGTCTGTCTGTAGTCCGGAAGTACAGTTAAATAAGTCTTTTTCTGCTTTGACTTTCTGAAAAAACTTTATTCGGAAATTGAACCACACATCTCATATGAAGTGTATGAAATAGTAACCTTTTTCACAAACCAATAAGTTGGCTATCCTCTATTCTGTAATATAATTGTGGTTATCAGGTTTTAGGTTAGGCGTCTGTGTCCACGAAACTCTCGTCATTTCTGAGTGAATTAAAATATTTCAATTTATCTATTGTTAGTACTTGATTACCAATTAAATTATTATAAAGTGCGGAAGAAGAAGTAAAAATAGATATGTTTACTAACTTGCTATTAAATTAATAGTTGTATTTTGTTGAGGTTTTATGTTGATAGTCTAGTTTACTTATTATATTAACGTTACCATAAATATTACGACATTGCCCTATGTATGTTACTCGTATAGAAGTGATATATTTACTTTACAATATCAACAAAGTAGGTAAACAAATTCTACTTTAATAACAATAATAAAATAATAATACCTAATAATGAATGTATTTGCATAAATGTGGTTCAAAAGATGATCAGTAGATAAAACAATGACCACAGGACACATTTCGCCATTAAATAGCATGCAATGTTTAGTTAGTAAGGTTGAATAAAAACATAAGCAACGCGACACAATTTGAGTTTAAAGTTTTTATCACGGTGCATTTCTAAAGTGGAAAGTTTTTATCACGGTGCATTTCTAAAGTGGAAAGTTTTTATCACGGTGCATTTCCAAAGTGGAAAGTTTTTATCACGGTGCATTTCTAAAGTGGAAAGTTTTTATCACGGTGCATTTCTAAAGTGGAAAGTTTTTATCACGGTGCATTTCTAAAGTATAAAGTTTTTATCACGGTGCATTTCCAAAGTTGAAAGAGCCAGAAGCGATTTTTTTCAGAAACTCGTTAACAGAATAAAAGCTCTGTTCAATTAGCCATTTCTTTAGTTCAACACAAAATTTATGGTATGGTAAGTTTACAAATTTTTCAGGTAATGCGTTGCAAATAAGTGGTGCCATATACACACAGCTTGATCTGTACGTCTCTAAACGAGGTACAGGCATTTTTAGGGTTCCGTACCTCGAAAGGAAAAAACGGAACCCTTATAGGATCACTTTATTGTCCACCCTTATAGGATCACTTTATTGTCCGTTCGTCCGAAGGTCTGTCTGTCTGTCAAGACCCTTTTTCTCAGGAACCTGAGGACCTGGATACCTGGAGGTATCAACCTGAAATTGATATCAAATACTCTGGTCTACTGTCCCTTAGAGCTGTGTGAAGAAATCAAACTTCTAAGCCAACGCAATCAAAAGATACAGCCATTTATGCCGCAAATTTCCTTAAATTTTCGACACTCACAAGTGAATCAAAACCTACAGGGTACTTCCCGTGAACTCAGATAAAGGAAAAATTACGAAAACCGTAAATTTTTTGTTACATCATATGATAAAAATATTTTACGGAACCCTCGGTGCGCGAGTCCGCGAGTTTTTTTTTAATAGATTTGGTTAATTTTACGCTTATTTATGTAATCTTTAGCTTCAAACAATCCTATGTTACACTTACAAATTTAGCTACTTCGAAGAGAGATATATATATATATATATATATATATATATATATATATAGGGACAGTTAAAACATTTTCTGATTTAAATATTGGCCTACACTGCATATTGAATATTGCCCTAAGACATTTCTCTTGAGCTACGAATACTCAGTTCATTTCTGATGAGTAACCCCAGACAAGTATACTATATCGAATAATGTAGCACACATATGCATGGTGTACCAATAGTAAAGATTGCCTACAAACCACAACTTTAACCCTTTTCAAGGCAAATACAAATTTGGTACATTGTTTATTATTTTTCACCTTAGTAATATTATATGATTATAATATTACTAAAGGTGAAAAAAGAGAGAGTGGTAGAAGATTTTAGAGTTATATCGGTCTATTAGAATGTTATGAATGTTATGATTCACATTTTAATAGACCGATATAACTCTAAAATCTTCTACCACTCTCTCTTTTTTATTTTATTTATTTATTATTAGAGAGTTTCGTACAGACATACATGCCAGTCTAAATGAACTAAAACTAAGGTTAGTAAGCTTAAATATACTTACTTAACGGCAACTTTCGAGTTAGGTGTCTAGTGTCTACAATATATCATGAAACATATCATCATTACATATGATATATGTATCTATGTTTAAATCCAGTGTTTTTTATTAGCTGCAATCGGCAACGTTGATCGGTTAGACATCTAATATTTATTTATAAGTGTCCCGCACAAATAGCACTTTGGTAAATGTTTTTTTAATTAAATCCTAAATCGTAGTTTGCCCAAATTGTTTAAAAAGTAAGTTAATTATTTTAGTTCAAGAGCCGTTTCCGAATTCTTTATAATATATTGAACGATTTCTGTGACAATAGAATAAACTGTGGACCAACAAACTCAAAAGATTTGAAATGGTTTTATGTAATGTTACTCATTGATATCGGTGGCAACAATGAATGATCATAGGTGTCGCATATCAGCGGCGCACGCGCACACACTCGCTATCAGTACCGTACTCTTCGCGCTTGTTATCGCGCCACTAAACAGAGCTACTTACACCACAATGCGGTACTACTCCTAACACTACGTTTCCATTCACCAACCGCAATCAGGCTTCGTGGTCTTTGTAGTAAAACCTCACATCAGCTGACACGAAATTAAAATATAATTTCTTATAAATTATAGGTATAGGTAGGTACGACAGCAACACGTGTTCTATCTGGCCGTGGCGCGATAACGAGTTGTCTCGACCGATTCAGAGCGTTCTGTCAGCCAGCGCAGTGTCGACATCCCACTGTTATTTACATGATAGTGTGATTGAGTTGTGCTCGCATATATAGTGTTAGCACGTCGAGCGCAGAGCGGCGAGTCCGTCCGTCCGCGGCGATAAGGCGCGACCGCTGCTGTTATACGTCGCTGCGCTCAGACTCGAAACGTGCCTACACAGTACGTTAGGCCCGTGGAAGGCCGGTGGAACGTCAACAATCTGCAGACACCTCGTCGCGAGTTGTGTCCATGTCGAGGGCTCGTTATCTTCTCTGCAATTATATTGTATTTCACTGCCAACGTTCACTTCAGTAGGTACTTTTTTAAACGCATTACTTCAATAACAACGATTATTTGTTCATATAAGTAAGTAGTTACTGTTTAGGTATACATATAATCTTTTGACTATTATAGTTATAAATGTAAATAAGACGGGTCAAACTGCGTATCTATTGAGAACAGCTATTGGGGGCTGTTGAAATGAGCATTTTATATTGCAAACCACGTGTATCCTTGCTATTAAGTTATTTTAAGGTGGTGTTATATTCATCTTTTTCCTGATTGGACGGCATATCGTTTTAAATTTCACATTTCGATTTCACACATGTGTCCGGGGTTTTTGAAGCTTTTGTCCGGTGTCGGTAATTTAAGTGATGGCAGGCCTATCTAAACTAGGACAAATCCGCATAATCCCGGACGGATGGCAGCGCTACCAGTGGGAGATATTTCCGAAGCAAGCAAACAGTTTAGATCTCAATCATACAAGAGCAACGTGTTATAAATTTGTAACTGCGTGCCTAGGCAGTATTTTCTGAGTTTAAACACAGGTGTACCTACTCCCCAAGTTAATACTATTTTACTCAGTGGTCTATCAAACTCGGTAATAGGTTTTATCTATATTTTAGATAGATACTTAATTAAATAACAAAGATAAAGGTTTATAAGATGTCGATAGAAAATATTTGAAAAATAGTAAAAAGTAACCTGCTTTAATACATTTATGAATAATAAAAAAGATCTAAGTATAGTCTCGTTGTTCAAATAGACACGTGGGTCCACATCTGTAATATAATAAGACTAAACTAACACTCAGTACCTACCTAGGTACGAGTATGTGCCTACAGACATACGAAGGCACATCCGGCGAGCGTGTGACGTCACCAGCGCAGACGCACACCCGATACGTGACGCTTATGAATGGAGTGGTACAGCGATGTGCCAGGATTTGCTGAGCCAGCGGCGCCTCGCACGGCCATATCTGCACACACAGATTTTATTCGGCGAGATGCAATAAACAACAGCACGCCATTTTAATTCCATTAATAAAGACATGGTATGTTATTCTAGAAGGTCTATGTAGAATCATTTGAAACGTTATTTTCTACTTTTCCATTCAGTTCACATTTAAGTTCGACCAAACAAAAAAGTCCCTTTTGTATTGTGTTGCATTAGCTCAGCTCTGCCTATGTATACGTATGGCTTTAGTTAGGTTCATAGGTATAGCAATCGTTGACCGAGTTAGCTCGCGGGAAACTGTACTTGTTCCTTGGTAACAAACACGTACCTCGCTAGCAAATCGTATAGGAAATATTTGTTTATTTCTAGATTCGGTCGTAGTTAGAGGTTTGTTACCTACTTGGCGGGCCGAAGAATTGTAGTAGTGAGACAGTAATATAAGTAGGTATACCATATTGTTTTATTACTTACGTATATGAAAGAGTTGTGTTGGTTGTTTCTGCGAATGAGCAATATTATCAAGCACTTCCTGCTCGCAGTGGCGAGCGGCGGCGCGGCACTTAACCTAGTGATCGCCGGTTGCCCTCCGCGCCCCTCGGCTCTCCCCGCTCGCGTCTCCTTCTACGGCGATGCTAACAATAACAATAAGTATGTGTTTGTCGATCCGCACACTCAGATTAATTTATGGCAACCACTCTAAGAGCAAAAACAAACGACCCTCAAAACCAAGTCAATTGGTTGTGCAAATATACCTTGCGCTATTTGCGCGGGACGAGTTTTTTGTTGCGCTCGGGACTGCGAGGCTCGGGTAGGACGCGCGACGCCGCGCCGGAAGACTCGCACGGCACAGCCCTATGTGTGTGTGACTTTTAAACACTACATCATATCGGAGTATTCCAATCCGTGCTAACAATATATTAATTCTTTATTCCTGTTCTCTCTCTTAGGTAATGCATATGTTAGATAGGCACATTGCACAATGGTGGAAGGAGCTTAATTTTGATGCCTAGGTTTACTGCCGGGACAGATTGAACCACATTGTGTTGTTAGGTGTCTAGCTAGACGTCACTCAGGTTAGCAGAGGAAGGTTCAGCACCGTCTCTATTTTTAAAGCGTTTTCATTATCTCTGAATTTTGCTGTCTTGCAGTCGAAAGGCATCGATCGCTGAATAATGCAAAGAGAAGCAATCAAGCAAAATGTTAACTAATAAAGCTGTAGAGTTGAACACGTCTAGCCAAGGTCCCATACTTATCTAGAACGATGTCTCCAAAGGTATCTATTTCACAGGAACAGTTGTTTATCTTGAAAACACAACATACTAAATATAATGTTTTTTACTGATAAAAACACGTTTCAGGCTCGCTACAAATGGCGAATTCAGTCTATGAATTTAATGGTAAATCTTCCGGATCATCCGAACCTATGGCACAGAATACATAATAGTACTAGCCTATGGTGTCAACTAGAGATGAAACTGGTAGCTGTTTGAGCGGACATCGGATATACTTATTGTTTAGTTTTATGATTTACCATGTCAGGTGCTTTGTTATAAGATATTTGCAGTGTCATAAGCACAAACACACTTGTTCTATCTATAAATAATTTATTTATGGTCTGCACCATAGAGTACCACTAATATCTAGTGTTATCCAGATATTATATACCTAATTCTCATATTATATAATAATTAATTATAATTTGCAATAAAATAACAATTATTTAATTAAATAAATGTAATAATAAATAATAATAAAGTGCCCGGATATGCATTTCATCTCTAGTGTTGACCACGGAGGTAGTGCCACGGTAGTCAGTAACTCTTTCAAAAGAACACCAGACACAAACGCGTTGAGTTTTCCCCGTTTAATTTAGGGCTCGTGGGAACCACTCATCCACACCAATCGTCGCATTCCGTGTGACGGTGTGACCCATCATTCATACCGTAAACATTATCACAACATATACCAACTTATCTGTCACCATAGTAGGTAGGTACACACGTACTACGTACTTATAGTATTGGGTGTACCTATATATTGCACAGTCTACATACACATTAAGCTCGTTATTCTTATTAGGTAGGTAAATAACTCATTGGTTTGAAAATAATTAATGCCAATAGTTTTACGTTTTCCTCCAACATTGGAATTTGTTTAAAGTTGCCAATTAGTTGAATATGAGGAAAATCCCATTGTATCCCGAGCCACGCTCTGCCATCCGCTACAAACATGTACTATATCGATATTAATCCCTTTCAGTATCATGTTTCAACTGTTAGATTTGTTTGAATGAATTATACCTGTACACTCTGTACACTTAGTTATCTATGAAACAATAGGACTATTCAGAGCGGGCAGCTGTCATTTCTATGAATGGGGATCTGTTACGGTATTGGATAGGAATAAATATTTTATTTCTCTCTCTCTGATCTGCAAATCTGTATTGGGTAGGTATATAGGAATAAATATTTTATGTACCCGCCTTTTTTTAGGTAACTATATGTTACTGAACGATTGTTTATTAAGTACAAGATAGATACCGTGACGAGTACGACATTATTGCTTTGGATTAGACACCTGAATTCTTTTTATGAAAAAGAAAAACATAACATCATGCATTTAACTCTATTGGTCACATGACTTATGTAGGAAAGGAACATGACCACCTGTTACATGTCTTATGCTAGATTGTATTGCGCATTGCCAATCTATAGGTAATAAGCTGCTTTTGTGTTTATTTCACTGAAAACGATCGATATAAACGGAATGTTGTATAGCGGGCGCAGGTGAGATACAGGGCTCTCGGCGCGTTATTTGTCATCGGCGACAGTTTTTATGGCGTCTCTCTCTCCTAATGCGCCATTTTACACGTTTTAAGAGTGTAGGATCGTTTCCAAATTTGTACACATTATTTTTTGTGCGTGTTGTGTGACGGTTTAAGTGTCTCGAAATGAGTTATTTGTATAGGCTCTTAGCGTCGTGGTGCGGGACTTTGTCAATGCATCTCACGACTATTATTATTAGCCTAATGATATTTAGCAAAGTTGTGGCGGGCCTCGGGATGATCTGCCGGCGAGAGGGCTAGTGTGTCGGGAGCACGTGCGTGTTGTTTGGTGCGGTCACGCGGTGCGGTCCGCACGTGCGGCCCATGTCGCCGGTAATGCGCTGCGGGCGAAAAGCACTGCGGGCTTCCGACATGTGCCGCAGTCAACGTTACCTGCACTAATTGGACGTGAGTGAACATTCATACGTAGACCGGCAGTTTAGTTAGGCAGCTCTTCTTTGTAGCGGCTCACTCATAACTAAAAGCATTACATGAAACAAATCAATGGAATCTGACGGAATTACTCTTTAATGTTCTTGAAGGTTTGTGAAGTTTGAAAACACCTCTCACACGCAGAGGTGGTCCATGCTCAGTAGTGAGACAGCTTATTAATGGGACCGATACCGCATCGTATTACATTAGGTTAAGAGCCAAGACTGGTATGGTCTCGCACATAGACGCAATGTTTGTAGCTATAACACGTTTCCGGCTTTTCTCTATGTCCTATCCTACTAATATTAAAAACGTGAAGAAAGCGGCGTTAGCGTAATGGCTAAGGCGACGCCTTAGCCATTACGCTAACGCGATCTTGATATCTTGAGACTTGCGATCAAAGTTGCGAGTTCGAACCCCACCCAGTGCACTACCGACGTGAACCCACTCCTAACACAAGCGTTTAGCTTAGCTGGAGGGGTTAACAAGAACACTAGTAATGAGTGACCCACGTTACTAGTATTCTTTATATAAAAAAAAAAAAGTTTGTGAGAATGTATAGATTTTTGTTGTACCTTGACACAAAAACTACTGAACCAATTGCTATGAAACTTAGTATGTAGGTAGCTGGACACCTAGAATAACACATAGCCTATTTTTTATCCCGATATTTCCAATGCATCAGGACTTACACGGTCGAAACCGCGGGGCGCAGCTAGTTAATAATAAATTGTACCAATTTTTTCAAGTTTCTTACAGTTTTTTTTTAAATTACGAACTGATGCATGTTATGGGGCATTTTATGTTTCGTCACTCGACGAGGACCGTTTTGGATTCTAACCTGGATGAGTATACCTAGAAGTAAAATTGTAGTACAGCTCTCCTTTGGCCATATTTCACCATTCGCTAATGGTGCCGTGAGAAAGCGTGGTACGTGGCCCTAGTAGGTAGTGTAGGTAGTGCGCCGGTCGACACTTCCGCGTTCTCCTGTTACAGAGGCTGCACACACACGCCTCTGTATATGTCGCGCACCATATGAGTGCGACCGTTACCTAATGTTCATCTCGCTGTTTTTGTAACACTCGCGTCACTCGCTCTGCATTCGGTCGGACAAGGTCACACTGCACTCTCCCACCAGGCACACAAAGTGCAAGTCTAGGGTTTTAATAATGTAAAGTGAAAAGTTTGTCGGTCGGTATGGTGTGTGGTGTGTCACGACGTGTAATGAATGCAAGGGGGTCGAGGGCGTCGGCGGGGTGCGGCGCGGGGGCGGGGGGCCGCGCACGATAACGCATACCTACTTCCGAGACGTTCCGAGCCATTAGCCCCACTGCCACTGCGCTCTACTTAACTACCACACGAGCGAGCCCGCACCTACTAGGTAGGTACCAAAGTACACGTTACGCGAAGCTGATCTAAATGTTTGGTGTAAGTAGTGAACTTAGTACACACGCGCACATCACTTCCTAAGTCCAGTACCATGAATACATTACATTTGAACTGACTTACCGCTTACCGATGGTAACTTATGGCGCGTTCCAATAAACAAAAAACGATTCAGTTTGCTTACGGACGGTAAAATTTCGTTGAATTTCAATGAAAATATTACCGTCCGTAGGCAAAACGAATCGTTTTTTGTTTATTGAAACGCGGCATTGGTGACGATAGTCGAACGCAAGGGTACACTATACATTAACCGTCATGGTAGATACCGTTACCATTTTTATTTAAGCATAAGTATAGTAAATAATGAATAATGAGGGATGTTACGGATATGAAATTTTGGATATGGATACGATATTTGAATAATATTACTCCGGTTTCAGATTCGGTTATGGATATGAAATTATTTGGGACTATCCTATAGTATCGGAAAGATTCAGTTAATATAACTGTCGGTCGGATATCAGATTTTTAAGGAATTCTAATTGGAAATAGTAAATCAGAAAATATATGACTTTATTTCTTACTACTTACTATTCACCCAAAAAGAACTAGCCTAAATTATTATAACTACTAAGTTTTAAGTCATATCTACTTAGAAATGCAAAAACAAAAATAAAATAAACAAAAAAAATAAATAAAAAGCCTGTCATAACGTGTCTCATTTAGGTACGTAGTCTCCGCCCCTATCCGAAATTATTCGAAACTTTTATATCAGATTTGGTTACGGCTTTAGGTACGGCTTTGGGTACGGTCGGTTACGGAGCTCCATAACGTAGCTGGTAATCATATTATAATGAAACTTGTCATCTAAGTCTTACGTTTGCTAATCACTGCTTGGTCGTTGTATTTTGTTTTTTATTTGTTTCGTTGTATTAACTTCTGGGTACTTATTATAAACATCTCTCTCTCTCTCTCTCTTACTTTAGAAACTTACCATTTAAACTCTGAAAGTCTAATAGGTACGTAGTACAATATTTAGTTGACTTTAACACCCTAGGTGTAACTTCGTCAATATAAACAAAAGACGCAAGTCAATAAAAAATGGTCTCTCGGAAAAACTTAAGAGAGTTATTTGATTAGTGATGAACTGATGACTTACATGTTTGATATCGTATGATCAAAGTTAAACGCTGTGTATTACCTTCTGTGGTTAACTCGTTGTAGTTAAAAAGACATTTAACAGTGTATGTAGCCTTCTAGGCCTAGTAATTAGGCACGTAACTTCAGTTGTAAATAACGAATAAAAGACGCAAATAAATCTCTAAAATCCTGACATAATGCAATTAATACTATACTACTACTACAACAAATAATGCAACCTTTCGAGTAATCTTGTTGTGACTTAATATACATATATGATGTGCCTATTCTAATTAATATCAAGATACATTTCTAAATAAAGACTGAATTAAGATTTTCATCCGCTATTGTATAAATGAAAAATGATAATACACAAAACCATAAATTATCATGCATTTAATTTCAATGTGAGTTCAGCTAAGGTACCTATCCTACGCATTAGCTCTCTCAGTGATAAGTTGATAACCGTTCGATTTGGTGATTACCGTACTTTTTAACCCAGGAAAAAAAGGAGGTTCTCAATTTGACCATATCTGTATATTATATATATTTTTTTTTTATGTATGTTCAGCCCTCTCTCCGTTATTTATGAACCGATTTTGATTATTCTTAATTGATTTTTCTTAATTCGTATTTCCGGACCAATATATTACCGACAGACCTTCAAACCTTCAAGAAAATAGCGTACTCCTATCTCAAAGGCCGGCGACGCACTTGTGACTCTTGAGTCGCAGGTGTCCATGGGCGACGGCAGTCACTTACCATCAGGTGACCCGTCTACTCGGTTGCCCCCTGTAATACAAAAAAAAAACTTTTTTTGTTAGACAGGGTATACCTCAAGGGTGGTCCCATGTCAAGGAAGTCAGGATCTGATGATGGGAACCTGATAAAATTGAGAGAAACCCTCACAATCTGTAGGAACAAATTGTTTAAACAGAAACACTATTTGTTCCTACAATTTGTGAGGGTTTTCATTACTTTATCAGGTATTGGCGTTTAGAAATCATCCCATCATGTAGCTGAGCTGAGCTGATGATGAAAAAAAATCATAAAATAAAAATCTTTTTAACAAAAAATTAAACCGACGAAAACGTAAACGTAAACGTAAACTACGTAAAAAGCAAAAAATAAATAAACCTATTAAGTATTGAGCTTATTGACA
This sequence comes from Callimorpha dominula, assembly GCA_949752705.1. Classification (NCBI taxonomy): domain Eukaryota; kingdom Metazoa; phylum Arthropoda; class Insecta; order Lepidoptera; family Erebidae; genus Callimorpha; species Callimorpha dominula. The sequence continues at coordinate 205,809 of OX456991.1, forward strand.
TAAACTATCGAATTTTATAGAAACTTATTTTGAGTCGGCGCCAAATAATAAAATGATTAATTACCTACGTAAAGCCATGTCCATTTCTACGTAGGTATCTACTTATAAAATTTAGAAAATTAATCAGTTTGTTGTTTGGCGTCGACTCAAAATTATTTTATATAAAATTTTATAGTTTATGTAAATAAGCTCAATACTTTAAGACTTAAAAGGTTTATTTAATTTTTGCGTTTTAGTTCTTTTGGTCCGTTAAATTTTATGTTAAAAATATTTTTATCAGCCACTTCATTGTTTTATTACGTGAGATAAAAATAACTCTAACTAAGAGCAGTAACTAATTAGTAATCTGTGTTAGGAGGGGCTAATTGAATATCACTCGTCAACTTTAAACAATATTAGTACACCTTAACGTTGAACTATCTGTCAGCCATAGGAAACTAAATTAAATCCTTCAACTACTTATAGGTAAATGTCACGTCTCATAATTCGCATAATTGGATGGTCCCTTAACTTAATGTAAATAATAGCTAGCTTACCCGTTTATTTACTGCCGAAGGTATTTCTGGAAAGCGCTTCTAGTTTCGGACCCATCATGGGCATTTTTTCAGGGTATCCTGTCACTGGACTGGACATCCTGTAGCGATGAGTCCAGACATCCAGTCGTGTGGCGCCTAATATATATTTTTTTATTTTGTATACGTCTAAGAAATTTTGATTAACCTGAGTGTCCGTAACTTGTGTCCAGGATCTACATATATTATATCTAAATATCTTGGATGTTTTGGATCAAGGTGGTATTTACTAAATTTTGATTGAAGGCTTCATTCACTTCACCTATTATGTATTCTGTGCTTCAACTAACTAACTAGGTATGTTACCAATGTTGGAAGGCAATCTTAACCTACTTCTATATGTCTATGTAGTTTAGATGAGACCATAATTAAGCATCTTGGGCCTGATCTAATGATGGAGCCAGCAGGTAGATAGTGGAACTCTTCAGTGGCTACTAGTAAACCCCTCGAGTTAGTTTATGCTCATATGATTCGTTTTAACGAGTCCAGCAGATTGGGCTTGTTAACGATGGGCTGATAATGAAGCCAGGAGCTAGATAGTGATTGTACTTAACACGCCATTTAACGCACTAATCCTGTTTATGACTACGTGTCATTTGAAACCACTTGTTTTATAACCTGTTTTATTGAGAACCGGTAGAATCACCTGTAACCCCTTATCTTGAAGGTGGCCTATCCCGCTTCGGTCCAGGTAAGTTTATGCAGAACACCATACGCTGCCATCTGTAGCTTGCTTCTGCTAAGACATATGCTAATTGTTACAGTCTTGTTCATTAGCACGGCAGAAGATACTACTAAATAATTACCTATCCAATTAGTCAGTTTAAGTAGCATAAGTATACACAGTACCGGTTCTTCTTCTCATTTGTAAGCTAGACAACCTGTTCTTATGTAAATAGGCAACTTATTGCATAATTTTTTTTCCGAACCTTGGTATCTAATTATGACATTCCAAAAACTGTTTGGTAGGTATCTAAATGTGGTTTACTTAGTTCACGTCACTCGTTAGCTAAAATAGGTAATTATTTAAATTTTTACAATTCACTCACTAATTTCAATAGTTTGTTTTGTTTGCAAAGCCACGTACCTGCGTACATTAACCCCGGCTAGCACGTGCAACTGTTTAGCCACTGCTAACGACGCAGTGTATGTTCATTACCGAAAATATACTTCAACAACTACCAATTTTTTTTAACACAAACCGGGTCACACATTACTAGTAACCCCTCCAGCTAAGCTTAACGCTTGTGTTAGGAGTGTGTTCACGTCATTAGTGAACTGGGTGGAGTTCGAACCCGCAACCACTTGATCGCAAGTCCGACGCCTTAGTCATTACGCCAGCTAATCTGTGACATAACTACATGACATATGCTGCCTGTTACTAATATGACAAAAATGTACTGAACTATTAGGTACTCACAACCCTTGATTGGTAAGAACCTATACAATGTACCTAAAACATGTTACTGCAATAAAGATATTATATTCTATGCTATTCTAATCTCCAAGAAGAGGCAGCAGAATGACTAGGGTTGATAACGAGCGAGCGTCTCCGCTAGTGCTGCGAGCACACTCCGCGGAGCACATGTAATCGCACATGTAATTACAACAAGCGGTTAATACGGCAATATACGGTTAGGTATTATCGGTGTATTCATTTGTAAAATATCACTATCACTACATATTATAAAACAAAGTCATCCGCCGTGTCTATCTGTCTGTCTGTTCGCGATAAACTCAAAAACTATTGAACGGATTTTCATGCGGGTTTCACCAATAGATAGAGCGATTCATGAGGAAGGTTTAGGTTTATAATTTGTTAAAGTTTTATGTAAATTGGTTGAAATATGATGATGATTGTTGAAGATGTATCTGCTACCCGTGTGAAGTGGGGGCGGGTTGCTAGTATGTACGTAAAATACCCTTAAAGTAGCAAACGAGTGGGTACTCAGGTCGTTTAATTTTATGTGAATTATGTGACTTGCCATTCCCTTGTGGTCGACCCTCAATAATAAGTACCTATTTTGTTATGACTTTCTGCAGGGTAGACTTGCTTCTCCAGTTGGATGGCTACTTTAGGTACTTAATATGTAGCGTGTTATTTTTAAGATAGGTGCACCCTGAATATCCGTGTTTACTACTGTTGATATGACTTGGCAAAACTTTTTAAGTTTCATAAAAAACTAAAAATAATTAAAAGCTTTTTAATATTTTTATGTAGTGGCGGAGGCGGTGGCGCGGTCTACGCGCGTTGCGCTTATGGCGGTCCGGGGGCCGCCGCCCCTTACTTCGGCAACGGCGCTGAACTCACCTCGCAGCCACAGATATGGACCTCGAGTGCAGGTTACAGAAACTCCTAATACTTTACATTTACATTTTGTAATTTGTAATGAATAGCCACAGGGTGTAAAGTAATGTTGTTTGTCTACAGGTGGCTCGCCAAGCTACGGTGGGTCAAGTGGGTCGGGAGGCGGCGTGGTGTTAGAAGAGTACAATGGTGAGGGAGGCCCAGGGTCGGGGGCGGGTAGTGAGGGGGGTGGTGGGTCGCTGCCCGCCTTCAGCGCTCGCTTCGGAGGCGGCTTCGCGTGCGCCACGGCGCGCGCTCCCTCCTCCGTGTACGGCACCTCCGCGCTGCCAGCCAGCGCATACTCGCCACAGGTATGTTCTTACAAATGCTTGATATTTCTTAGTGGGACTTTTGAAGCTTACTATGTTATAGGTATGGAGGTTACCTTGCCGTAGACTTTTGGTATCTAAGTATTAGATAGGACGATTCTCCATTAATTTCCACTAGATTTCTTTTCTACGTTTTATCAAATCACGGTAGTTGGTCATAATCGTATGAGTGTACTGCGTGGTGAATATATTCTCCAAGTGTACCATCGCCTGAAGTTGATGGGTAGGTATACCTACTAGGTATAGTCAAACTGCTATTTTAGTCATCCTACAATAAAACAAATGAACGAATAAAATAAATTGGGACTGCATGTTATAATTATCAAATTTATTTTGATATCTATGTACTCATGTAGATAATGAACATGTAACGATTTTTTACAGTATCAATAAGATTGATACTATATTACAAGAAATATCACACGGTAGAAATAAAAAGTACAACTCTCAACTCTGTGTTAAGGGGCGAAGTGGTTCAAAACTGGGCTAATGGAATATTTCAATCGATTTATTACAAAAGTACGTATATACTACATCGAAGACACCTCTAATAAAAGAAGTGGCACTCTCTAACTCGGGGATTAAGTTGCAGTTCGATATTTTTTCTTATAAAATTTAGGAGGTAATTACTTCTGAATTTCATGCAGTTGTATTGTGTTCACGAGAACCTCCTTATCAATGACGCGTTATGCTTTTGTTAATGTTTTGTTTGACCTACTACGAATTCCGAAATCATAATACTACTATACATACCTACATATTTAAGGGACTCTCTGATGGATGAGTTTCTTTCCTCGCTTTAGAGTGCTCTTAAGTAGGTACGTCGTTTGACCCATCCGATTTATTTACAATTTATGTTAATCTATGCGAAATGATTATTGTTAACTTAAACCTAATCATTCTAATATTCAAATACACATTAAGTTATTAAGATATACGCAAAAGTTACTTTGATAATGTCTTACACTAACACTGATTGTTAGTCAGCGTTACTTAATTATTTAGGTACAAGCGCTTATGTTATTTATACACACATTTGCAAAACTGCTAGTTTACTTATTTCAAATATGACATTATACTAAGTCTTGGCTTTACAATGAAGTCATTACACTCATTACATTAAATAGTAAGATTATTTACCATTATAACAACAAATTATATTTAATAAGGATAACATACCTACATAAACGTTAGTAATACAAAATGGGGAAACTTTAGACAAATAGCACATAGGAAAAAATCTTTTAATTATGCTTGTTATTATTTAAAACGGAAACCATAAAAAATAATGATTAACCAACTGTGTTTTATTTTTATGGTGTATAAGACATGCTGTTGCGTTTACAAAAAGAGATTAATAATTTTAGGATAAGGTAATTGCTCTCCTATAATAAAATTGGGATTGGAAGATTGGAATTTTCATCCTAAGGCTTTCTTCATTAAGGGTCGTACACGTATGTGTCCATAGATTTGTATTTCTTTGCTTCCTCATATGTATATGTTATGTAGTAAATTGTATAAACCGCAATTTTTATTAATTTTGCTTTTCAATGTTTCTGGTGCACAATAAAGAGTTATATTATTGTTATTAAATATATTACTGTGATCATCTTTCTTCAAGTTATACATTACGTGGTAACTAAATTAATTAAGTATATCAGCACCTCGGACGTTTCCCTAGAGATAGAGACAGGTACTTGTATCAGCTAACAGCACTACAAATAATTCATATCGAATGTTTTCAGGAAGTTTGGAACTTGGAAAGTAATCGTCGGCCGCAGATCTCCGCCGCCGCCAGCCTCTCCGCCCGTGAGTACCGACCTCATTACATGCACTACAATAGATTGAATTTAGCCCTAGCCACGTTTGAGTGTCTCTCTCGAAAGCAGACAGTTAGGTATATTAGTTATATTAGGCACCTCCCTGGTTACGAAGTTTGTTGAAATTTAATTCTACAAGGAAACAACAAAGGCTTGTGTATTCTAATTATAGAAATAAAAGGAATACAAGGAGACAATGATCGGGTCGAGTGGTTGAAGTCCACAGGCGCGTGACTCACGAGTGCCCACAACAGATGTTTGTTGAACACTTGAATACATTGTATGTTCAAATTAAATCTTAATTAGTGATAGTTTTCATCAATACTATTTGTTCATTTTGATAAATTTAAAAATATCATAATAAGTATCTACGTACTACTACTACTGTTGATGAAATGTGTAGTAAGTGTATTCCTGATGACATTGGTACTTGCTAGTGCCTCCACCATCCTGGTACCACCACGAACATCATGGGTTGGCAAGAGAAGTCTATGTCCGCTAGGAGACAGCATAAAGGTCGTTAACATTGTCATCCGGCGAGTCATGTTCCTTTGCCTGCCTACTTGTATAAAAAGTCGTGAATCAAAACCTATATCAATATACGTTTGTAAACTAATAGCATAACATGAAGACAATTTAGGCAATAGGCAATCGGAAAATGTTAATTTCACTCATAAATTTATAAATTAAATTTTATAATTCATTTCAAAGTTTTCATTTTTTATCTGTTCTACAAATATGCGAAAGGAAAGCCGCCATGACGTTACGTCATCACGTCAATACAAAACTATATTGTAAATTTTCCTGTAATTTTTAAATATTTCATTCCTCCCGTGTTTTTATTTAAATATAAACATGAACAACGGTTTTTGTATAGGCATAAAGTGCAAACCTACTCAGAATAGAGGTTATTCTGAGTGAATATTCATGATAGATTTTTTATGCAATGAATCCCGCATCTTATTTTGCCAAATTAAAGATGTTTGAATATCGATGTAGGATGTTTTGTTTTATCTCTATTACTAATCATAAGGATAGTAACTTATTTTAAAATTTGCAAAATTACAATAATGTTATGTACGCTTTTACTGCTGACGTGACGTCATTCATGAGTAATGACAAACGAGCAACATGGCGTCTAGCGTTTTCATCAATTAACGGAATTTGAAAATAAAATGTTTTTTTATACGCCACTTATCGATTGAATTGTTGTTAACTGTTGCCTTAGCATCAAATTAAAACACTTTTCAAAAAAAGGTGTAATACCCTGCTGGAGCTGAAATAAATAAATGAATATCACGCGGCAATACTTTTCGGTGGTAAAATGAGAGATAACGCGATGATCGCTCGTAACTCGTTAACGGTACAAAAATATAACTTATTTTGATGATCCCGAGATAGCAGATAGCAACAGTGTGAGCGCGGGTCGCGTGGCTGGGGTGAGCGGGGGGGGGGGGGGAGGTGGTTTTTTGTGGCAGGTCACGGCGCGATAGCCCGCAGCGCTCTGACAGCGCTGTCACAGCTAATATAGAGCCGCTACTCCGCTTTTTTTGGTATAGATAAGCGATTTCCAAAAGTTGCCGATAAGCGAACAGTTCCGCTATTATTTACGAGCGGTGAGGAGCGTCTCACGGTGCCCACTCAGACCTTCATCAGTCCTCGCCACTCGGTGCTCGGAGCTTTATGTCGCTTTTGTGAATCGTAAAATTATTTATATCTGTTCTGTGAACGTCGTAGTTGAGACAGCGTCAAGAAGCGAGATAATAAAGAAATGTTTATTTAGTATAACAATAATATGCAGCAATAAATTATAATTAAGCGTCCTCATAAATTGGCCGCCGCTGCCTACGATATGCGTCCAGCCATATATCTAGGGTCTCTGATCGGTTCCTACGACTTCAATAGATACAACGAGATACGAATGATTTTGTTCGTCTAGGTATAGGTGCCCAGTTATTACAACAATGTTTAACTTTGTAGGTTTATGGGTTTCGGAACGTCGTGTTGTTGGTGTGGGTGTTACTATGTAGGTATATCTACCTACTACTAATAAATATATTCAATAATGTTGAACCACGTTCTAGAAGCTAGAGTAGGCTGTACAAGCTTTGCTTAGTTCGGGTCTAGATAGAGCTATTGGATAGATTAAACTGTTTTGATTTACATAATTATTAAAGCTGATTGAAAAAAACCGGCCAAGCGCGAGTCGGACTCGCGCACCGAGGGTTCCGTAAAATATTTTTATTATATGATGTAACTAAAAATTTACGGTTTTCACAATTTTACCTTTATCTGTGCTATAAGACGTTACTTCGTAACAACTTTCAAGGTTCTGAGTTCACGGGAAGTACCCTGTAGGTTTTAATTCCCTTGCGAGGGTCGAAAATTTGCGGAAATTTGCGGCATAAACGGCTGTATCTTTTGATTACAGCTTGATACGAGCTTGATGCGATGATTACGGTTTTGACAGACAGACAGCCTTCGGACGGACGGACAACAAAGTGATCCTATAAGGGTTCTATTTATTCCTTTCGAGGATGGAACCCTAAAATTACGTTATGTACACGATACTGAACGCGAGTTTGTGATCATCAGTAAATATCAATATGCAAATTCATAAGGAAAATAAATCATAGCCTTCTTGAGTTATTTATAGTTCTTATGAGCACCGCAATTATAAACACTTTCAGGGTTTTCCTTCGTTGAAGTGTGTTTCTTGAAGCGAATTGTTCCTAATTAATTTGGTATAAGCTAATGTGAACTAAATCTGCTTCTGCTAAACTGCTTTAAGCAAAAATGTGATCTAAATATGATGAAGTAGACGTCCAAGTCACATTTTTACCCCCTACCCTGAACTGCAACCCGCCCCCGCTTCGCACGGGTAGCAGAGACATCTTCAACAATCGTCAGAATATTTCAATCATTTTACACAACATTTTAACAAATTATGCACCTAAACCTTCCTCGTGAATCACTCTGTCTATTAGTGAAACCGCATGAAAATCCGTTCAGTAGTTTTTCAGTTTATCGCGAACAGACAGACAGACAGATAGACAGAAGCGGCGGGGGACTTTGTTTTATAATATGTTGTGATAAATGACAACTGTTATAGAACTTTTAGACTTTTATCAGAGACATGCGAATGTGTGTTTAGCACATTTTTGACGTGCAGAAATGTTATTTTGTGACCGAAATGAATGCAAGATTCTTGTTTTCGATTCTTTATCAGGCCGTTGTACTAAGTGAGTTAGTGCTTGTGAGTCTTTCTTAACTGTACATACATATTATTAATAATTAGCTGCGGTTTTCCTGTGCGCCGCTGAATCGCTTCGAATAATAAAGGCTTCACTGTTACGCTGTTTTTGTTTACCATCTTATAGTCGGCAGGACGCGGACAGCCAACGAGACGAGGACCACAGTCCTCGACTCATAACTCATAAAGCTATAACGCACACACGCGCGCCGTACGAGACGCACTGAGTGTTTGCATAGGCCTGTCCAAAAAAACGTTGTCTTCTTTTAAAATGAAGTCGTTCCCTTTTAAGCGCATTAAAATCGCATTCCGTAAATGGTATCGGATAAGGCACGTGCCGCGCGCAAACATCGGCGCGTCCGGCCTCGCTCGTGGCAACCCCCCTGCCCCCTCACACCCCGCTCTCGCTCCAAACAAAGCGGCGACAAGGCGACAAGACAAAAAACAGGCGCACTCGGCCACTCGAGCCACGCGCCGCGGTACGCATATTTGCTCACTAACACTAATGTGGAGCCGCCCTTATCATCCACGTGCCTCTAACACCATTAGGACATAGCTGAACTGTGACGTCAGAGCTCTTGCCTCCAACACGCCGTACATAGGACATTGGTCGGCAGACCTCCCTTTTGTAACTTTATCCAAAGGGATGGCGATGACCAAGTGCTGGTGATGCTGCAAAATCACTGTTATCGATTGCGTTCCCGTAGGGTTGTCCCTCGCGGTCTAAATACTAATACTTAATAAACTACGGAATATTAGATATTATGATATTATACTTACGAGTTTTGCAACGCAACAATAATTACATTTGCCACATGACTACACGGAGTCTCTATACTTAGCGTTATGGTTATTTTATATTATTATTTAATCATTGATATAATTTATTTTTTATAAAGTATACGGTCTATTTCATAGGTTGATATATAATGAATACCCATCTGCTATAGATACTTGATCACAATAATTACCTATGTGAGAAAAATAAAGCAAAGAGTAGTTGGCATACATTTAACGACAGCCCTGCTTAGTGAGCGTTTACAGCACATGGCCACAGCTCTCGTTACAGTCAGACATCAATGACAACAGTAATGGTCGTCACCGATGAGCAATGAGCACCAGCACTCGACGTCCGCTATTAGCACCGCGAGTAACGCGAGCCGACTCTGGCCGCGCCGAATATCTGCGCCATGAAACCAAACACCCGCACTCTCGCCATGTGCGTGCGCCCTGCCTACATTAGTGTCTTTACATTTCAGTTATTGCAATCCATATAGAATGTCGAACGCGTCTGTTCGCAGTTATTGCTCACATGTATTGGTGAGTGACGACGCGTCCGAATACCAATTGGAACTAAAGCTGTAAGTGATAGATATTTACGTTCCTGATGTAATTTCTTAAAGGCGACCTAGTACCGAGAGACACTATCAGATATTGTCTCTGTGGCGCAAATTAGCCAATTGGCCTTATACATAATTACCGAATATGGCGGCTATAGTAGTTTTAAAGTTTTGAAGAAATTATTAATAAATTGTAAGTAATCATACCCCTCCTAGTGTATTAAATGTAAATGTAAATTAACTATTGCAATGTAACTTTTAGTCTATTCTGCGACTGTTTCCTACCGTAGAATATCGTGGTTATATAATAATATATATACCTATATAATAGAAAATGTTATAACTAGAAGAGACAATACAAACACAAGTATCTACTACTGTCTCTCGTAGGGCTGTACTCTTGATCTGTACCGATGACAGTCGGTATCACAGGTGACCTCAGTCATTAAGTGGCATGCTCCAGGCACGTCTTCACTGTTTTGTTTTGTATTAGATGGCAGCAACAGTTTCACATTCTTCCTGAGGCACGGAGCGATCTAAATTGTTACATTCAGAACTATGTATTATAAAATTTCTGGATAATGTCGATAGTATTATCCACATTTAGACGAATAGTTTTTAGTTTTTAAAGAAAGCGCTGAGCATTAATAAATAAACAATAAGTAGTAATAAAGTGGTTGTAACACTGTGTGATATGTTTGTGAAGGTGTCGCGTGAATGACTCGGCCGCAGTTGGCACGTAACGGTCGTAGATTCCATTGAAACAGTACGCGCAAGCTCCGTACACACGCGCCCAACGGCCACCACTACACACGCCAAGGGCACGTACACACTCAACTCTGTCTTCGTAATTGTGCACACTAGATATTAATTAGCCTTAATATTTATACATACATTCGTCAAATTAGGTCCAGCTGATATCAGTTCCATGAAAAAACCGACAACTTTATTATGCAGCACAAAAATGCCTACCCTAAACCTAAACCTGGTGCACCTTTAGAGCTACGTCCACCAAAAACCCGGAAAGGGATACTGACATATAAAATACACGATGATAATAGATTCAAGTCGTGGACAAAGAGTACCGTGTTCAAATGCCGCTAAAAGTATCTTAATTGTTGATTAATAATTGTTAATTTACTCGTAATATGTTGCTACATAATTATGGTATAATATGAGGATTATGAGGATGAGGTCGATCAATTTGAGAGTCGCGGTGTTTGTTGGTGTTGCTGTGAGCGCGGCCGGTTCGCGCGCTTCGGAACAATGGCGCAGCTCCGATTACTGTGCGAGGCTGTGACCGGTCGTTGGTCGGCGCCATCTCACGCGGCTGCCCTCTTTATGGGTTATTAGTTTATTACTGCGTGCCTCAGCCGACTAGTGCTGGCGCCTGACGTCGCCCGAGCCACCTCTCGCCGCTGCACAAAGAGATGTGTCGACCTTGTTCGTACGTGCTGCGGCCGCCGCACGTGCCCATCGCCCATCTCCCCGTGAATCATCGACTGTCATTGTCAAGGTCTGTCGACACATACGACCCGATGAAACTCATGTGTCAGCTTTTATTGTGTTATGCATTACTGTTCAAATTAAATTAATTATGTAATATTTAAGTTATAGCAGCGCTGTCAGTAGGGAGGTGCCTATATTTATTCTTCTTAAGAAAATGTTATACAAACCTCCTGTGTGTCTAAGCTCGTGCGGAAATTTTACCAAATGTAAATTTATATACTTAAATATGTGTGTCTTAATGGTTACTTGATACATATACCTATTTCTTGTGAGGTTAACCCAATAAGAGCTCATACCCAGCAGCACAGTGAGCGAGAGGAGGGCGCCCGCTGTGTCGCTGCTAGTTGTAAGTTCGGACGCCGGCGGTCGCGCGTGCAGTAGTAGGTACATAACGATGGTGTTGTGGTTGTTGCTAGTGGAGATGGCGGAGATTATCTCGGAGGGGCGTGAGTGCGTGAACTGCGGCGCCATCCACACGCCGCTGTGGCGGCGCGACGGCACGGGTCACTACCTGTGCAACGCGTGCGGGCTGTACAACAAGATGAACGGCATGAACCGGCCGCTCAAGCAGCCCCGGCGGCTGGTACGTCAGCGCCACGCGCCGCTCGCTGCCGCGCCCCACCACGACGTACGCAATCATACCCACTACCCGCCACCCGCCACCCGCACCCGCACCCACAGCCCGCGAGAGATCCGCGCCCGCCGAGCGTCCTACCTGCCCCAGCTCAGTCTCACTTGTCATGTTGCAGTGGCCGCGGAGGGGGCCCCGCCGGGCGCGGATTTCTACAAGGGCTACCTGTTTAATGGCCTCGCGACACACGCGCTCCCCGCGCCCGCGCCGCTGTGTGCGCCGCACGCGACCCCCCCTGACTACAAACAGAAGAAAGGGGTACGTCCTGCTCCCTCGCCTCCCGCACCAAGCACCCCGCACCTCGCACCCTGCCCACTAACTACCATCGCTTCACTGGCTAACATCACTGTTAATGTTTGCAATGAGTCATGCATGCAGAGCGAGCTCGAGCACCGGACGGGGCGCGAGCTACCACCCAGTCCGACACTAATAGCGGCCGTGTTGTGTGTAGATGGGCACGAAGCGGCCTGGCATGTCATGCACCAACTGCCAGACCACCACCACGTCGCTGTGGCGGCGCAACGCGCACGGCGAGACGGTGTGCAACGCGTGCGGCCTCTACTACAAGCTCCACAACATCAACCGACCTCTCGCCATGAAGAAAGACTCCATACAGGTACGGGAGACATACCAGTATTTCACATAACATACTCAAAGACCGGCAACGCACTTGTGACTGTTGAGCTCCAGGTGTCTATGGGCCGCCGCCCATGGACATCTGGAGCTCAAGAGTCACAGAAACACTTACCTGATGGTGTCAACCGCCGTAGACACTTACCATCAGGTGACCCGTTTGCCGTTTATAACATTAAAAGAAAAAAATCATAAGTCTTTTTTAACGGTACCCATTTTTCTTTTTATTACGTGTTGTATTGTAATAATATGTCTTAGACCGGTCCAATTTTCAAATATTCTAAAAGTTAGTTTCAATATGAAATAAATGTGGATATGTCAAACAATAACAATAATAAGTCGTGGACACATAAATACCTACTCTCTGTCAATTATCCTCATGCCGACAATATTAACTGTAATTAATGAACAAGTATATTTTATTAAAATTATGGTTTATTAATGTTATAATATTAGTACAATTTGTGGTTAAGTTATGTCAAAATAATAAAGCAATTGGCTTTGTTATATTGAATGCAGGCAGTTGCTTGTTTGACTTCAGCATTTTGTGGTTAACACGTTGTTCTCACTAAGCAATTAAATCTGTACAGAGAGGCTAAGAGGTGCACGCATAGGTGGCGTACCCAGATTTTAGCCCAGGGTGGGGGCAAAATTTGTTTTTGTCATCCAAGGAGGGGCCAAATTTGATTTCGTCGGTCCAGGAGGGGGGGGGGGGGGCGCAAATAAATTACCTTAGTGTCTTAGCGGAAATACTACGGCAAGACTACTACTTAAGCTTGTTATAGCCAGGGGGGTTGCAGCTGCCCCCCTTCGGTACGCTCATGTGTGCACGTCTGAGATTTAAGGTCATCACACACTATAACGGCACTGCAACGGCACAGCTACAGCACGGCGCCGCCTGAAATTGGGGCTAATAAATTGAGCTACCGCCCGCGTGATAAACGCGTCGCCGCGCCTGCGCGCTGTAAGCACGCGGACCGGGCGCTGTAGGTCGAGTTATATTGCCCGCCGCTGACTTTTTCGCTTTGACATTATGAAATGTATTATACGACCACGTTTTAAAGCTCAGATTTGAATGACAACTTGATGGTGTGAAGCCGTGCCGTTACCGTGACGGTATAGTGTATGATGAGCTTAGAGCTTTAGGTAGTATCTCCGAAACCACCCCTCTTCAACTAAATTATTGTAATATTTGTTTGTTTTGACGTGAGGCGGTTGATATGTAGCTGCTAGTTAATATAGAAGATGTCACACAGCGCCATCGAGCTCGGCGCTCGGCGCTGCTATAGACAATGATCCCAAAGCCGCCAGAACTTACTTGTTTTCTGACAACAAAATGTGTATTGAGTAGTATTAGTAGAGACCTTGAAGTAATGCTTACCCTGCTAGCTTGGGCCAGCGCGTAAAATCCATAAAAACTAACTTTAAAGTTTTCAAAGTTAGTTCGTCCGTTGTCCGTATCCGTTACTCAGAAAATCCATAAAAACTAAATTCAATTCATAAAAACTAAATTCGAAATTATTTAAGTTACTTTTTATGGATTTTCCCAAAAACTTATTTCTATGCTAGAGTCATGCTTTTTCAGTGATTTAAGTAAGTGTTCCATTGTTAGATACACACTGTTAAGTACACAATATCATTAAAAAGTAATTATCAATATTGCTACACAGTTTCCTCGGGCGGGGGAAAAAATAGCGTATGTTTACTTATAATCCGAGTCCTGATTTTTATGTCTGACTAGCTGTCCCCGCAGTTTCACCTGCGTTTATGGTCACTGCTCCGCTCCTATTAATCGTAGTATGATGTTATATATCCTATAGCCTTCCTCAATAAATGGGCTATTCAACACTAAAAGAATTTTTCAATTCGAACCAGTAGTTATAGATAACTATTTAAAAAAAACCCTGGACCCATGTATACGCGCCCGCGCTCCATACTCACGGCGAAATTTTAAATGGGTCTGAGGAATTTTTGACTCCCAGAATTTCACGAATAAAAAGGACGTAGTAAAAATTACAATTTACAACAGTTTTAAAATACACAGTTTCAAATTTATAATAAAGTCATTTTATGAAAGATTGGAAGTCAAAACAACCTAAAATTATGGGTATACAAGCTGTGTTTATTTAGCTCTAGTCTAGATAGTAATGTTACATACAGTTAGTTCAGTGCAATCGATGAACAATAAATATGCTTGTTTAATTTCCAGACGAGAAAGCGAAAACCTAAGAACAGTATAAAGGCAGAACGAAGTCTAAAGACGGCCGTGCAGCGCACCCTCACGCCCGCCGTCAAGCTCGAGAACATGCGTGAGTATTGGCTCATAGGCTACTTGCACTACCATTACTGCACAGAAATGCGCCCAATCACACACACACACGTCGTCATCAACAGGGTTTTCTATGGGAAAGTTGTCTGTAGCTGAAGTACAGATTACTAAGTAGTTACTACGTAAGCATAAGTATACAATACAATAGCGTCGTGTTGCAAATAAAAGAAAAATTATAATGGCGAATATTGGACTCATTTTATTAGAATTGTATGTGTAAGGAATTATCCGTCACCCCAAAGTACTCACCGAGTGGGTACTTTGTATCCGTTAGGTGTTTGTTTATAAAGTCCTCGTGACCTTTCGATAGTTGTTCTTAAAATTACGTGAAGAAAAAACTTATGTGGACGCAAGTTTCAAGTATTCATGCCATTATTATGCTGACCTTGGATATATTTCTATGGCCGAGTAACGTTATACATTGCAATTCGACTCAAAATGACAAAGATCGGTAACATCAGTAACATGACATAATTTAGGGACATTAATCGCACATACCGAACACCTAATAGTATTTTTTTTTTTAACTCCACACACCTCACACACGGCCGTCTGATCCCAACCTTTCGGCCGCTATGGCAACTAAGTTTCGCAACCAGTTGCCAAAGAAGAAGATAAAATCCTCTTTCGCAACTGGTTGCGAAACTTAGTTGTCATAGCGGCCGAAAGGGATCCCAAACTAGGCAGAACCTGTACTATGGTAACCAGACTGCTGATAAACATACCTACTTATATATTTCTAAATACATACATATTAAAGATAAATTATACCCAGACACAGAACAAATTATCGTGCTCATCACACAATTATTTGTCCTGAGTGGGAATCGAACCCACGATCTCTGGCTTAGCAGTCTATGTCACTAACCACTAGAACAACAGGCTAGTCAAGAGTTTTAGTATGTTTTACCTAGAGAGTGGTATAATATTTTAAATCCTTAAATGCTTCTCTTCCAGTGGACGGCGGCTCAGGCGTAGGCGGGGGAGGCGGGGGAGGCGCGCGCTCGCCGCTGGCGCTAAACTACTACGTGCAGCAGCACGCGCTCAAGCTGGAGGAGCCGCCGCCCGCGCACGCGCCGCACCACCACGCGCACGCGCACTCGCACTCGCACTCGCACTCGCACTCGCATGCGCACGCGCACGCGCACCAGGTGTACGAGGACAACGAGTACCGGCGCGCGGCGGACTCCGACCGCCCCACCGTCGTGTCGATGGGTAGCTGAGCGCGCCCGCCCCACGCTCGCCCCGCTCTGATGATGACATAGAATCTCAGTTGTTTAGATACGTTAGTTAGTAGATAGTGTTGAGCGAGAGCGAGAAGCCACCGCTAGTCGACCAAATATATGATACGCGAGCGTTCCCCGCCCCCGCCCCCACCCCCGTCTCCCGGGAGGTAGGGAGGGTCGCCGTACGATTGACTGCGCTGTTCAGTTGTGTGTTAACTGTGTGTTCCCACTGTTACCAAATAATAATTATGTATAATAAGCGATGAGACTGTTCGAATCATTCCTAAAATGTTGCATTCCTAGGTAGATAGCTTAATTTTTACATAGATTTTATTTTATAATGCGCCGCGATGTTGTAAAGAACCTGTTGTATATGTCCTACGCAAAGATTTTATTCATTGTTGAACGAACTTTATATTTTTGTATAGTATGTGTGTGGAGATGCGCCTTGACGCGCCATATGCAACGCGGACACGATGCGCGTGCGCGTCAGCGCGGATCTTTGCCCTGGACTAGGGACGTGTAGTAAACTTATAGATATTACAGTTGACTCCATGACTTCTAACTGCATTCCTCGAATTTATCAAATTAGCGTGTACTTAGGCAGACAATACTTCGCTCAAACCCCTCACGAGTGCGTGAATACCAATCTCTAATACCTGAATACGTCGAACAAAGAGTTGATCATGGTTGTTCAGAAGTTCGTCTCTATATACCTGCAACAATCACATTATATCAAAATTGTGAATCAATTCATTTTCATAGTTCATTGGGAACATAACGATGTGAGTTAGAACGCGATGGTCTTATAATGTTAACGATAAATTTTATGATTAAAAGTAGGTACCTACTTATTCCAACTTATTTTTCACTGTCAATGCAATAACCGAAAAGCAATTATTTGTAAATAATTATACAGATAGTTTTGTTTAAAACGTATATATTAGAACCTAGACCTACGTCGCACTGCCCCATATTTTGTAGTGCCTTAAAATGTTAATTAGTTTGTTGTTCACGCACGAGGCGTGTATTTGTCGAGTACTGTATATGTGTAGTGTTTGTACAGTTATGTTGAGCTGAGCCCCGCTCGTCACCACTACTGCCACTACACAGGCGCGCACCACGTGCTCACGTGCTCACGTGCGGCCGACTGCCAACTCTAACTATACGGTTTTGTAACATATTTATTATATTAAGATATCTGAAAATGCCATATTTGGCAAATTTTAACTATAAGTACATGTTAGTTAGAAAATAAAAAAAAGTTGTAATGGTGACGAGACGGGAATTTTATTATTTAAAATATCATAATTAGATCTGAGAGACCTCTCTAATGCATAAATCCGAATTATATTAGTATATTAGTGTTTATTGAAAAATCAATTAAATATAATGAAGTTTTTATATACATAAATGATTGTCGTTGCATGGTAATTGAAAGTAATATATATTTAGTATATACCTAACGTACTTGTCCGTCAGCCGTCGGGCGCGTATTGCTCAACGTCACGTCGGGCCTTGGCGTAGCAGCTCCGCAGTGGGGCGGCGACGTCACGGTACCTGCTCGTTGCACCAGCATGTTGCATGGACGAGCCGACGTCGTTATTTAGTATACATGTATTTGTAAATATTACATAAGCGATGAGTACACCTTAAATAAAAGGTACAATTAAAAGTGTGTTTCACTGCGAGAAAACTCTCGACCCCCTCGCGATGCTCCGGTCGGATAAAGATAAGCGATGTTCGTTAAATGCGCTTCAAAGAACGACGAGAGATGAAACATAGCCCATACAAGAAATCAAAAAACAATCAAATGCCTAATTGAAAAAAATATTTTCAATGACTGACTCAATTTCCCGTTAGGATTATTGCATTGTATCAGAGACCAAAACCTCGTTGACATAGATTGACAAACAAAACGATAGTGAAGGTATGGTTAAGGCAACTAAGGTATTAGACCTACAATGGCTGTATCACTTAGTCGTGATCTTAAACTTCACACAATATCCACGCATCTGACGCCAACCCACTCCTAACAAAAGGTTGAGTGTTTATTGCCCAGTCATTTTAGTCTCTTAAACTAACCAAATATGAACGAGCTACTGACATTCATAAGACTTAGTTACATTGTTATCTAGAAGAATAAATATACATTTAACTAACCATTCCCCGCAGTTTCATCTGCGTTTATGGTCACTGCTCCTCTTCTGAAAATGATAGCGGAATGTTACATAGCCTATAACCGTCCTCAATAAATACTCTATTCAATACAAAAATAATTATTCAAATCTGACTGATAGTTCCAGATTAGCGCGTATAAACAAACAAACAAAATAACCCAGCTTTTTTAACGTTCATATTGCCATCTACAAAAACGAGCTCAGTTTGTATGTAGCATGTACGCTGTGGAGTACGCATCTCTGTGGAGTCACTGTTGGGGTGGCGGCACTTCCTGGCACTTCCTGGAGGCATCTCAGCCGTTCAGCATTTCCGGGACGACGATACACTCGTACCCTTCTCGTAGCAGGCGTAAATCCAAACCGGGACTCATAGCAAAATAAAATTTTATCCCATTGCTCCTGGATCCATGTCCAGTGCTCCCAACACTATTCGTTTCGACGGGCGCGATTCCCATGGCGTACAGGTGGGCACCTAATATGGCATCCTGCTCGTATAAAACCGTATTTAGGTATGCAGCCTTTTTCTCACGGTTTGGTGGCTAACAACAACACCGCTTGAGAATTGTAGCTTCAGTCAAAAAAATTTGTGGTGAATAATTTTTTATGTCGCTCCATGACATAAAAAATGACTCGCCACTCATTTTTTTCAAAAACTGTAGATATATCTCAAAATGATAAAAGTGAGGTAAATACCAAATTTATCAAGCAACGAAAACACATAAAATCGGAAAATAATAATTAGCTTTTATTTTAATGAAAATAAAACACAATCGAAAAGTTTCTATTTTTAAAATCAGCCAGTACCTATATGTTTTCGAAAACAAAGAAGATTGTATAGGTTCCAATCTACTTTGCTAAGAATAATATATCAAAGAAAAAAATAAAACAATATGCAGTTTCTGTAAATGATGCGTGTTGCTTAGACTTTTTGATGTGTGTAGTATAGATTTAACTACACAAATATTTGAGGTGTAACGAGAATATTCGTAATTAAAGACTAAAAAACACTACATAGGTAGGATCACATAAATAAATATTTTATATGGCAGCACTTTTCATAGAGGCATATTTGTACATTTAAAATCAATTTTCGGCTTACGAGGGGGGTTAGGGAAGTTCCAAAGGCTGCCAATAGGACGATAAATGTATACCTATCCTTACAACTGTCACGAATCACCTTTTTTTTTTGAAACAATATTTTTTTTTCAAATTTTATAAATTTATCGTATTGTATTTTGTGATTAGATAGATCATGGTCAGTATGGTCACATATAAGATAAAAGTTTAGTATGGTCTTCTCTATACTTTTTTAATAAATGTTAATGCGTTCTATAAATATTATTAATTCAGTGGAGATAAGTGCAAGACACAAAAGTATTTGCAGATAACGAACTCTCATCAGCATTGCAGTATACCTACCAAAAAATGTTCCACTAATATAACATTTGTTCGATGAATTGTATGTAAATCAAGACTTTGTTCGGTTATATTTTTAAGGAAAAATTATACATTTTGTATACCCGACGTTCTGATCAACAGATGAAAACAGCAGGAGATAGTTTATCCATCACGGGAATCGATTCTCCAAGAGCATTTTCGAAAGACAAACTTAATTTTGCCGTTTTAAAAATACTGTCCCATACATCGATGTACGTCACAGTCAATAAGCCAAGCGCTCAAAACACCTAAATACCTAAATACCACTTTATATTATATTATACCTTAATATTAATATACCTAAATACTTATGTAGATAATATAACAACAAAGTAATGACTTTGGATTCCTTTACCTACTTGTACTGTAAGACTTCTGTCTGTTTTTAACTGTTTCTAGGTCAATGGGAAGTACTTTATAGGTTTTTAATTACCTGCTAGTTGTAAAAAGTCGTAAAAATATAAGACTTAACTGGCCGTATCTTGATTTTTAAAGCTTCGTGCGTGAGTATTTGATGTTACTTTCAACTTTGATACATTCACGCGTTCTTGAGAAAAATGGTTTTGACAGACAGACCGACAGACGGAAGCCTAAAAACCGTTCTTAGGTAACGGTGTTCTGTTAGGAAAGCAGGACAACACTCAACGAACTCCAAGGTATGCGGGTCTGCTTCCTTAAAATAATGAATGAAAGGTTGTCTGGAAGAGATCGCCGTGAGCGATAAGACCGCCAATTGTTATGCCTGAATGTTTGCATTGTTTTTATTTTTATTTTTTATTGTATCTCACATGAAAGGTGTACAATAAAGAGACAAATAAATAAAAATAAATAAAGAAATAAATAATGTAGGTACCCCCTTCAATAGACCCACATGTAACGGAACACCGTGTGATTTTCTTCGGTTCGATTCCAACATACCACTTCTCTATTAACTCCGGTGAGATGATATTTTCACACGAACTAAAAAGGGATGGAGGATCTTTTTAAGGGATCAACAGCCCCGAGTCACTGAAGTTTTCATACGTCAATGGTTGCAGTTGAGGGGCCAGTTGGTGTGACTATCCTAGTGGCCACTCTAGACACAGGAAATACAGGACAGTTGGGTCAGGGATCTCTCTACCCATTTTTCCTTATACCTACAAATTTACCTTCTTCCTTCTTTCCCGTCTTAAAACGACTACATTCCACAGGAGGGTTGGCGTCAGGGAGGCGGCCGGTCACAAACGGAACCAGCTAAAACTCTTTGCAACGTTTACACATTGCGTCGACCCCAATGAAAATTGGGAAAATGGCAGGAAAATGATGGGTGGCTCTAGTTGAACAAATTCGGACAGGTTATTTTATCATGTGCTGTACCAAGATAATCGTGATATTCAAAGTACCTACACGGTTAATCGTGATATGATAATAGCACCTACGATACAGAGTGTAATATATGCATTTAAAGTGACACGTCACAAAATCCGTTTCTGCTACAAAAAAATTAACACTCGAAGGTATCCTATGTCAATGTGTTTTTTTTTATGGTATAGTAAGTATGTAAGTATGGTATAAGAGTCACAAGTGCGTTGCCACCCTTTAAGGTGGGAATAAGAGAAAAGGGGGAAAGGGGGGAAGTGCGGAAAGACGGGAGAGGGGGATTAGAGGGGAGGAGAGAGGGTGAGGGGAAGGACGGGAATAGTTGAGAGGGAAGGGTTAGGGCCTCCGGTAACCTCACTCACGCGGCGAAAAGCAATGCAAGCATTGATTCACTGCTGGTTTTCTGTTAGGCCGTGGTATTGAGCGGAGTCGAGCCGGCCCATACGTACCGAAGCATGGCTCTCCCACGTAAAAAAGCAGTTCGAAGCAGTTATTAATATAATAATAAAATTTATTTAGGCAAAATACAACAATCGACACACAGACAATAATACTGGCAACAAAAGTCCGCATATGATAATATGATACCTATTCCCGAAAGAGTTAAATATACCAGGACAGCCTATCTGTCCAGATAACAAAAGCCGACGGTATGACATCCAGAATAAACGCGGCACAGGTCCCGCCGCTGAACGATATACCTTCTAACGATGCTCTTGTATACATATAATAAACGCGGCACAGGTCCCGCCGCTGAACGATATACCTTCTAACGATGCTCTTGTATACATATAATAAACGCGGCACAGGTCCCGCCGCTGAACGATATACCTTCTAACGATGCTCTTGTATACATATAATAAACGCGGCACAGGTCCCGCCGCTGAACGATATACCTTCTAACGATGCTCTTGTATACATATAATAAACGCGGCACAGGTCCCGCCGCTGAACGATATACCTTCTAACGATGCTCTTGTATACATATAATAAACGCGGCACAGGTCCCGCCGCTCAACGATATACCTTCTAACGATGCTCTTGTATACATATAATAAACGCGGCACAGGTCCCGCCGCTGAACGATATACCTTCTAACGATGCTCTTGTATACATATAATAAACGCGGCACAGGTCCCGCCGCTGAACGATATACCTTCTAACGATGCTCTTGTATACATATAATAAACGCGGCACAGGTCCCGCCGCTGAACGATATACCTTCTAACGATGCTCTTGTATACATATAATAAACGCGGCACAGGTCCCGCCGCTGAACGATATACCTTCTAACGATGCTCTTGTATACATATAATAAACGCGGCACAGGTCCCGCCGCTGAACGATATACCTTCTAACGATGCTCTTGTATACATATAATAAACGCGGCACAGGTCCCGCCGCTGAACGATATACCTTCTAACGATGCTCTTGTATACATATAATAAACGCGGCACAGGTCCCGCCGCTGAACGATATACCTTCTAACGATGCTCTTGTATACATATAATAAACGCGGCACAGGTCCCGCCGCTGAACGATATACCTTCTAACGATGCTCTTGTATACATATAATTTAATAAAAAGAGAAGTGATTATTGGAACAGAACAATAAACATCATGTATATCTGCTTGATATTCATAGTGCTCGAATAATTGCCAGCGTACTTGTATGATGTCAGAGACCACCTTTTTTTTAATAATAAAAGTTTTCCCGAGGGCCTACAGTATAGGTTTCTCCAAAAAAGAAGTGTGTACCTATACGTTTTTAAAGAGTCTGCAACGCGCATGCGAGTCTTTTGGAATTGCAAGCGTTCAAGAGGCTGTTACCAAAACGGCTTACCTACTATCAGGCGGGCCGTAAGTAGGCTTGTTTGCCACCAGCATGGTATAAAAAAAATACTTTCTATTATAGCCCCTCTATTAAAAACAGAATTTGTTCAAGTTCCCCTAGTTAGGCATTTCTAGTTAGTACTAGATAGGTACCTACTACGCCTCTACGCATTTATTTTGTTTTGTTACAAGTGAAGTAGTTTGCTATTTGATATGAATCAGCGAACAATATACATTCTAGAACGTTTGTTTAGAATCATATTTACACGTAACTAGTGGAGTACGTGACAATAGCAAACGCACAAACCTACCCACTTTCGTTTAGCTATATGTTCACTGCTTGACTCTTAGACAGCCACAGTCGTTGGCGCGATGAGTGCCGCGGACGAGGGGCGGAGGGAGAGGGGCCCACTGAAACAATATGGCGGCTTATCAGACGCCATCGTGCGTCACGTGCCTAACCCTCCCCGCGTAACAGGCCTCGCCCCGCACATCACCGCTTTATTAGCTTTTCACGGAAAATATTCGACGAAAAAACAACTGATAAGATCGCGATGAGGTCGAGCGGCGCCCATCAATAATCCGTCGATGTATCGAGCGGCTATCAGATCCGGAGCAGGGATTACGCGACGCATACCTACTCACTACACCGCGCACCACAACGCCACACTATCACACTAGCACTCACTGGCGACACGTCCCACATGCACTCTATTCCGATATATGTACACACCGCATCATTCACCCTCCGGTTGTAGGCGCGTCTACCATGAGGGTGGCTGAGTTCCTGAAGGGCGCTTGTGCGCGGTGTTGCGCCAGCGCTGTATAGACTGTAATGAGTCGTCGGGCAGATACGCGCTCTCGTAATCAAATCTGTAGGCCTTCTATCTGATAATTAGCCGGTATCGGGGATGGTATCGCGGTATCTCAGCCACTGCAGATAGCCGGCTGCGCCCTCCCGCGCTGCTCCAGGCCGCGGGGCGCGGGGGCAGGGCCGGGACTGTAGCGGCAACGTTCCCTACAAATATTTGCTTACGCTCTATGATGTTGTTTGCTCACGTTATCACGTCACTCGCGAACACACCCAATGCTCATCGGCGTGCTCCCCTCGCGACACATTACTTCCATCGCATCACTACGACGCATCGCCACGCTTTCGCATCGTGTATGAAGAAATGTATCTAAACTACTGAGAATGACAGTGTAGTCCCGGTCCGCAGTGCGCTGTCTTGGATGCACAAGGGGGCCACGTACATTGTTACATGCACACCACACGTGTGATATGTAGTGCGTTTCTACATCAGCTGTTCTACTAGATACTGTATCTGTTAGATACGATTATCAAAACTCCCAGATAACCGGTCTCACATTAACGCCTAGTTAAGATAAACAAGATAACAATTTGCATATCTGAAGAAACCCGCGATACTGAGCGTTGTATCTATGGGGTCGACGCACTCACACACACACACTCAGCCGCTCCTTGTAATCCTTACTTACTTACTTGAAGTTATTATTAAGGATTAGAGGCATGGCAAGTGAGTTGCAATCACCCGTTTGCCGGTAGCCTCTATACATAGATCGAACATATTTACTGTCGTAGTTCGGGGCGTAGTGGTGTAACGCTCGCTGTCCTACATACATCGACGATTGTGCAACATAAAGTAATCCGTTTGCCCCTCCCCACCCCGCAATACACCGCAACATTGCTCCATTTCGGTGTCACACTCGTTAGATATCTGTTTTGTAACATATAGGTACATAACAACATACATTCCACAGGGACGTGTTATCACTAGAACACTAACAACAAGTGCCATCTTCTACGAATCGACTGACCTGAAAGTTTGTCGAACATTTTTCAGGGAAGTCAGTTTTATGCCTTCATTCCCGCCGCTCGTTTGCCGTTATAAATGAGGTAAGTCTTACCTCATTTATAACGGCAAACGAGCGGCGTGAACGACGGGTCACCTGATTGTAAATGACTACCGCCGCCCATGGGCACCTGTAACTCAAGGGTTACAAGTGCGTTGCCGCCGTTTAAGGTGGGAGTAGGGGAAGGCTGGAAGAGCGTTAGGCAAGGGTTTAGGGCCTCCGGTAACCTCACTTACTCCGCGAAAAGCTATTTAAGCATTGCTTCACTACCGGTTTTCTGCGAAGCCGTGGTATTACTCCGGTCGAGCCGGCCCATACGTGCCTAAGCGTGGTTCTCCCACTTGAAATAATATACATTTTTAGGTCGCCTAATTCTGTTATAGGTATTATGTCCTATATGTGTTATTAGCATTTACCTAGAATAAGGGCGTGATCAATAATGTATCCACCAATTAAAAAAAAAAGAGACTAACAGTGTCTCCGTCTCTTTATCAAGTCGCGTTTGACAGCCTAGATAATAAATACCTAAGTCTGCCCATAAGGGCGGATTGTGCCTTTCTGTCACTGCGCCAGTTAGGAAATACTACAGGTTATTTCTTATTATCTTTTGCTCTTGTTAATTTGTCAATCAATTCAACTATCTGTCCAAAATCGTACTTTTTTTATGAACCCTAGGACTTTAAAAAAAAAAAACATACAAACTCGTATTCGCATTTATAATATTAGTTTAGAATCAATCATCCGTTTCGAATCAAGGTGTGATGATTGATGAATATCATCCCAATTTAAAAAAAGAAGGTTGACAGTGCCGTTGACGTACTGTCAGGTTTCGTTATCAATTGGCGGATACTGACGCTATCGACAGTCTAAATAATGAGAAGTCTTCCTATAATTGTCCCTCTTTGTCAGTGAGTAACACAATAGGTCATTCCTTATTAGTTCCTCATCGTTTCGTCCCCAATATAAGTACATACGAGTATGTAAATAATAGGTTTTGGACTGCAGGGCAAGAGCGAATCGTTCATTATGATGCATATGTACGACAACCAACCTTCTAAGTCAAGAGACAAGACAAGCTTATTGTGTGAGGGTCAACTATCTCGAAGAGTACCTACCCAGCATTTCACAAAAATCCTTTTTAGAGAGACAGGTTGATGCGCTCACTTCTCGTACGTCTCACGTATACAAATAGATTGACAAGATAGTGTCCATCGAGATTATTGGATATGGTGTGAATTACAAAAATAGTAGAACTTCGTATTACTCATCAGCAAAACTGAGTGCAGCACATTTTAATTTTGCGATCAATGACGAGAATTTTTTATATTGTACATATTTGAATTCTACGATAAAGGAAATAGCACAGTTATAACTTTTATGTTTGTTTGTTTGTGACCTAAATGATCAGTGCTTCACCTGCAATGCGATACAATAGCCTACAACCTCGCCTATTCTTCAGTGCCCTCTTGTGGATTAAATATCTATAGGTAGGTAGGTACTGTTTAGGTTTCTGTGTCATCCTTCTGCATCCGCGCTCTGTATTGAGCATCAAGAAATAATTTACTTCAAGGTCAGTTCACTTACAATCGCGATTGATCCTAGAGATAACTGGATTTTTTATAACCCTATAAGATAATTAACGGCTCACGTTATGGGAAGTTGTAACCTTAGCTTAAGGACGCAAGCAACTTGCTGGATAATTAAGTGGCAAACAGTAAGAATATTAGGGACTAAAGTCTTATCACAACTTGAAACTGTCTGCAATCACAGAAAATTATGAGAGATACTTATTAAATGAGTTACAATTTTCTTTATCGCCTCACCGGTAAAGCATTTTGAATAAAGGTTTACAAAGGTAGGTATATATCTGCTCTGACAGGTACCTCTGAACATTTGTCAAGGATTGATGTTTAGTAATACCGAGCTCACTGAACAATACGGAGTGTATAGCGACGGAATCAGCACACAGACACACAACTCACGCATGTAGTGGTGCGTTATCGAGGTGCCGTCAAGTGCTCTGTAGATAAGACAAGCGTGGTATATGTGCGAGCGACGCGCACCAGCTCTCAGCGAAGAGATTCACTTCGTTTTTGACCTAAATCATACCAAAATGTCTGAAGTGTAGCGTAAGGAATTTCAAAACCTAAGAATAGCATACCAGCACACCTAATGAAAATAGGGTTGACCTCGTCCTATTACGAATTTTTTTGAAATTCTGTGATACAAGAATCAAGTTCATCTACCTACAGCGAAGATTTTTATAGCGGCGGTGCGACGTTACACGTGCGCATGCAATAACAACAGATCCTGACCCATGGAGGTTATTCCGCTATTTCTTATCTTATTATATATTTGATTCAGTGTCAGTCATGCGCTGCTAAACCTATGCCACGACAGTTGTGTTGTGCTTCAGCACCCCAACATATTGTCAAAGAACACTAGCTATGGTACTTGTTCGAGGGTTTGGACTTCCAGTTCAAGTTAGAGGGTTTGCGACCCTGACCTGCTCGAGCTTACGCTGTCCAATGCATACGTATTAGCAATGTCCCTTTCTTTTCTGCTCTTCTCAACTGCCTTTTCCTTTCAATATATCTCCCTACTCTAAATTTTCCCAACTGTAATTCCCAAAGTGCCCGGTTGGCTGCAATACGCTTGCCATTGAAATGACGTGAGTGGGACCAAATTGTAGTTGACAAAATGTGGGTGTTTAATAGGCCTCTGCCTACCCCTTCGGGGATACAGACGTAAGCGTGTGTATGTACAGGTACGTGTGATATAAAGGTAGGTACGTATGTCATTGTTTGCGGATTTGTCGAATCACTTATTTTAGGAGAGGTTCGCTTGTAGCTAGTAAGCTAGATAAACTTAACACGATATTCGTAATTAAGGACCGTTGTATCGACACATACAGTCCGTCGGTAATGAATCACTATATTTACACCGAAGCCTATATCGGGTGCGTGTGTCATCCGTGGCGTCATCACAATACCTACCTATGGGCACTCACTATTTACTCTCATTACCGGGATGTAACCAACTACGAACTTCCATTAGGAGAGTAAGCGTTTTGTAATCGAACTAGATTTACCTATATAGATACTATTTTTAGATGTTACACATTAAAGTCAATATCTATCCATTACAATAATATGAGATCTGAATTTAGATAGCTTTGTGTTTATAGGTTTATAATTTTTACAATCACAGTTCATAGCACTAAATGATCTTCTAAGGTCATCCGTGTATCTATGCCATAGGCAACCTTTGGGATATTTGAGATTGTTTTATTTCCGAAAAAAGGAATACTTAAAGATTATAAATTGAAGAAGTGTAGAAAGCTAAAATTTGTAAACAATGTGTGTTACAAATTAAAAAATTAAGTAAAAAGGCTACATCAAGCTCATCAAGCGTCTATGCAATGGCAGCTCAACTTATATTGGCCATTAAATAAAGCGAAAAAAATCAACTTAAAGAATTATATTAATGATGGCCAACATTCGACCGCCAGGCGATCTCTAGTTTATATAAAATGATCAAAAGGTATCGCTAGATTTTAGTCCAGTCACATAAGGTCTGAAATCTAAATTTTGACACTCAACTTTGCATTTTTGATATAATGTAGTTTTAATGATACAAAACAATGTGTAAAGGTTTTCGTGGCAAGGGTTAATTTTTTTTTTAAAGTGTTTAGTTTAATGTACGTTCGATTATTACGTACATCTTTTAAACTTGAAATCTGCGTAACTCGGTTAATTATGACCGTAGAAAAAAAACCTCTCCACATTTTAACTAGAATTTTTTTGTCTAATTTTTACCGTTTTCGAGCTATTGAGAAAAAACACTTTTTGAATATTTTTTTCAACTCTTGCAGGGGGTTGCAGACACGAAAACCTTTACACATTGATTTTGTATCATTAAAACTACATTATATCAAAAATGCAAAGTTGAGTGCTGACTTTGATTTCAGACTATTTGACTGGACTAATTTTCGAAAGGAACAACAGCCTGTATAAGTCCGAACAATTTCTCGGAGCACTCCCCATAATACGAGCGATAGAGAATGCAGAGTAAAGCTACATCTGTACCCAACGCCAAGGGGTCAAGTCGATCTGAAATATCCTGGCAATCGACGATTCGAGTCGCTCTCCGTCGAATGCGGTCCAGAGGTCTGAGTCTAATTGATGATGTGGGTGTAATTTCATTTAGGTGTTAGGCGTCTATTACTCGGTGGGTTTTGCTGTCAGTTTTACTTCAATCAAGACAGTGATTGACGAATAACCTATCGCCTAATACATTGATTGATGATTGCATGATATTGATTGCCCAAAATCTGGATGTTCATCGCGGGACTATCAATCATGACTTTTGAGGGAACCTCCTGTATTTTTCAGTACCCCTGACAACATTTATACAAAAATTTATTGTTATCGGTCGAGTAGTTAAAGCGTGAAATCGTAACAAACAAACTCACTTTCATATATTTATTTAGAATATTAGTTAGGATTTAAGTTAATATTACGGACTCGTAACTTTAACAATGTATAAATTACTTTGACGACGTGACCATAATAGTGTTTGTTTTTAAGTTCAAAGTTATATAAAGTATGGTGTACTACTTTAGTAAGCATTACATATTCTTAATTTGATTTTAGGAATGAAAATTTATCAAAATTGTTACCAATTTAAAGAAGGCCATCAATCAGATGCTTCATTAGAGGATGTGAAAAAGAAAATATATACCATTCGATCATACTAACGATGAGATCTAAAAATAATTATGTCAGCTAAAATATGGCTAAAATAAAAAAGGATCCCTATGATCCTTTTTGAAGTTTCTTGCTCATAATCACAATCAAGGGTGCAATACAAGCTTCTCTTATGAATATCCACATTATCTTGAGTTAACACCTGTATTCTCTGCAAAATCTCTGGTATGATTGACGCCAATCAGAGTGAGCGTCTAATGTCGATATTATTTTATCAATCACCAACAAACATTCGTCAATCATGAATTCATTCATTCATTTGGTATTGATTGACGGTTGCGTATAATGGACGCCTTA
This sequence comes from Callimorpha dominula, assembly GCA_949752705.1. NCBI lineage: Eukaryota > Metazoa > Arthropoda > Insecta > Lepidoptera > Erebidae > Callimorpha > Callimorpha dominula. The sequence goes on from OX456991.1 coordinate 235,548, forward strand.
GGAATTAGCCTTTGTCTTTCACTTCGCTCGCGTCACTGTACATTTTGAAAAGCCGGACGATTGTCTAAATATTATTTTTCAGTACTTTTGTCTAGATGAAAGGTCTCTGACAGCGTGTATCAATCTGTATGACAATCGGTTAAGGACTTTAGGCGTAACAGATCAAAAAATTCAAATTGTCATTTAAAAAATTAGTTAAAATTACATGTAAATATACCATACACCTATGCAAATAGTTATATGCAAAGCAGAAATACATAAGGTAACTGCATCGGTTCAGATATTTAGATTAGTACAGAAACAAGTAAGTATTAGGTAGGTAATTGGTTTGAATAGAAATATTTAAAATTATAATATCTTTAGTTCCTGACGGATTGGAGTGGAAAGCCTCTCGCTGGAGTGATCGCCGCTAAAGAGGCGGCGGAAAGGAAACGGGAGAGGGCTAGTACCTACTCTCCCGTCCCGAAGAAGAGGCATCAGGCACCGGAGAGCGCAGAATGATCTCTGGCCTCCATGAGCGTTGGCCTGGGGATAACAAGTATGGCTGCCCTTACGTTACCTTAGTAGAAGCTGGCTTGACGCACTGGTTCAACGTGTTCCAAAACCGCGCGCCTCTAAATCGGAAGAGGAGCAAGGCTCTCCGCACAAAAGGGTGTAGCTGCCTTCTATTTAAAAGACAGCCAAGGTCTGCTGGGGTTCTCGATTAATTCCTGCCTACGGTGTACCCGAGCCCCTTGCAATAGACTCACTTGTGACGGAAGAGCGTTGGTCGATTCCGGCATACCACTTCATCAGTAGCCCCGGTAAAACATTTAGGAATTAGAACGGATTTAGTGAAACCTTTGACCCTAAAAGATGTATGTAGTTATGTTGTTGAATAGCCTTCTGGAGCGGGAATACCTACTATTTGGAGGTCTTACGAAATCACTAGTACCTATTCTCGTTACGAGCTTCCAACTGAGTTCAAACCTTCATCATACACATCATAACTATTACACCACCGTCGCTTAAATGATTCTTATTTATTACTAGCGAACCCGCCCCGGCTTCGCACGGGTACAAATTATACACCTAAACCTTCCTCATGAATCACTCTGTCTATTAGTGAAAACCGCATGAAAATCCGTTCAGTAATTTTTCAGTTTATCGCGAACAGACAGACAGACAGACGCGGTGGGGGACTTTGTTTTATAATATGTGGTGATTGATAGTCTTAACTGAGTTTCTTAATTATATGGTCAAAAGTTGACTGTTTTAAATACCTTTGGTTTGTAAGTTATGTTGCTAATGCACTTATAAATACATGAATCACCATAAAGTCGTACAATATACCTATTTTCTAAGTGTTAGGCCCATCATAAATATTGGAAGTTTATATTGTCAATATATTTATTGCAACTAAATTCTCACTTGCCGCAGGGACTATCGTATGATAAAAACAATTAGGTATATAACGTAGGTATCTAAGTCAAATCTTGATCGAAGAAGTCGAATAGATTTAGAATTTGATGAAGATGAAGCCGGTACCTATGCTTAAAAAACTCTTTTAGGTAGTTAAATTTGGCAGTATCAGAACCCTCTTCCATCCCTAGAATCCTAGAATCTTTTTCTCAGGAATACGTAGACGCATCAAATTGAAATTAATACCAAATACATAAGTCTGCGGTCCCTTGAAGCTGTAAAAAAATAAATTTTCTAAGTCAACGCAATCATAAGATATGGCCACTTAAGCCTTATATTAGACCAAATTTGAACATTTCACGTAAATCAAAACCTATAGGGTACTTCCCACTGACCTAGAATCATGTCATTTGGTAAGTTACAATGTCTCACAACACAAGTAAACAAAAAAAAAATCGAAAATCGTAATTTTTTTGTTATATCTGTCTGTCTGTCAAGACACTTTTCGTCAGGAACCGTGAAGGCATCAAGTTGAAATTAACAGCAAATACTTATGTCAGCAGTCCCTTGAAGCTTTAAAGATAAGTTTCAAAGTCAACGCAATCAAAAGATACGGTCATTAAGCCTTAGATTTAAAAAAAATTGAACATTTCGCAGGTAAATCAAAATGTGTTGGGTACTTCCTATTGACCTAGAATCATGAAATTAGGTAAGAAGTAAGGTCTGACAGCACAAATAAACGAAAAAATCCGAAAGTCGTTTATTTGTGTTAGGTATATCACATAAAAAAAATATAGTTTTTGTGATTACAAACTTATATATTGCGGTTGGATTGTTGACTTTGTCTTACATCGCAACCGCAAAGTTAAGTTTGTCTTTCGAAAAAGACGGGCAAAGGTCTTCGAGAATTGATTCGCGAGATGGACGTACTATGTACATACAATTTGTTTGTTTGCTCGGGTCACGAGTCAGACTCGCACTTGTCCGGTTTTTATTTAACTAATGTTGCAAACAAGCACCCGCCCGTCTTGGTTACAGGTTACTTTCTCTTAACACTCACAACCGAATAGTACCTACTGTAAGGGTAAACTCAGATTGAGAGGAATAGAAACCTTATTCCATTAAAACTCAGAAAATAGTATGCAAACAGCGGACGTGCGACTGTGCGAGCATGTACGAACACTCGCGTTCTTCTTCAGCCAATAGCGTAACAACTTCCAAACCCCGATCGTTTGTCCTCTAAATAGCGCCCTTGCTTAGCGCGCGAGCTACAAATACCCGTCGGCGTACACATCGGCGAATGCTCGAGCATGTAACGCTACGCGCGGTATACGCTAGGTGTAAATGCCGACAAAGAAATCTGAGTTAAGTCTTAGAGAACGGTTGTCCATAGCAGCCCTCCCCCCCTCTCTTTGCAGTTTAGGCCCATGGCAGGCCTTACTCACCAGCTGAATCAAACAGCACTACATCTAGTTACACTGTACTACAAACTACTACTCTGGAATAATTGCGTTTTCTGTTCAATGGAGGCATTACCAGGCGGGTGGAAATCTAATAAATATGATGACCTACCTACGAATAAATAAAATGCCCCTCTTTAAATGTTTTATAAGAAACATTTAAAGAGGGGCTACTGACCACAGCTTTGCAAAGGACTGTCTATGTTAGGTATATTGTTATCTATACTAATATTATAAAGACGTAAAGTTTGTGAGTTTGGATGTTCGGGGTAATCTCCAGTACTACTGATAAGATTTTGAAAATTCTTTTAGTGTTGGATAGCTATACATCACGCTACGACCAATAGGAGCGGAGCATTCATGAAAAATGTTGCAAAAACGGGAAAAATATATGAACGCAGACAAAGTTGCGCAGGTCAGCTAGTGTATTATATAGATTCAATCAAATGTACATATGCCCTTTTTATTAATAAACTAAAATTTACTATCTAACAAAGTCCTTTAAAGCTGTAATTAGAACTAGCGCCCTAAAGTTACCCTATTTATTTATTTTTTAATGACAAAAATTGTGAAAAAAAAATTTCATAAAAATTTCATAAACATACTCTGGTGGGATCTGTAGGTTAAGTTTTGTAACACACAGTGCCACGATTGAGTAAGAAACTACTTGAATTAACTTGTTTTGAATTAAAATAAAGAGATTGTTTTGATCATCGCTGAGGACGCTGAGTCATGTGACAAGTAGGACTCAGTGTTGCAGGTGCATGAGACGTGGCGGTGGTGCTGCTCCAAGCCTAGGCATCGGCAGTAATTAGACCGATGATCGATGTCTCAAGTAAGCCCCGAGATAAGATAACGAGCCGCGCATTACCCTTATCGACTTTTTATTGTTAAGATACTATCGTAAATATAATAATTATTGTTTAAAGCGTACCTTCTTGGTGTACCTACATTTTATTGTGATATAAATTGGGGGATAAGTAAGGATTATGTACCTAAAGGTGGTGTTTGTGAGGATTTGATACAAGGGCACTCCGTAAATACAAACATTCACGATCACACTATGTACCAATTCTGTATTACATGAAAATGTTTTTTTAACTTACTAGAGAAACGCAACGCCTGCAGCTGCATGGCGAGAGTTGAGTTAAGAGCTAAGTTATCAATAAATAAAAGAGTACAACCATCCTTACCGATCACACCTTACGATACCGAACGTGTCCGCAGTACACTGCTTGCTGCTTGTAGTTGACCTAAATCACGTTTCGGCATGATTAGGCGCTTCGCGGTGCCGGTAAGCCTATAAGGTGTAACTATGACGCCTAATCTAATTCACTCTCAGAATCCCATTTTGAAACAACACAATCGTGCCTTATACTAACAGAGAATGTATGAAATATGAATGAGTTAGTAGTTAGTTATCCGTTTATCATTCATTATCGTAGTGATTGTAGCGATAGTTGAGATGTGCGAACCAGCTCCTCATCAGCGCTCGCTGTATCTACAGTTCAGCGGTGGCTATGTACACGAAAGTATGTAGGTACGAGGATGTGCTCGAGCTCCGTACGAGTGCGAGAGGTGTGCTGAAACATGAAAATTTCCCCGCGCCACGTCGTCGTGTCGGCGCTCTGTGCTCCGCCAATCGCGAGCGGTGTCGGGCACGCACACTTGCGCACACGCACTCACACGGGCACACGCTCGTCCGCGCCCACTGAAAGCTCAACTCACCTGGGCCGTGACAGAGCACCTCGGGCGAGTGCCGCGCGTCGCCGACCAGACACGCCGCGAACTAGTGTAGTGTGGATCTACGAGTTTGAACAATACCTGTGACATACTGTGATGTTGGAACAGCTTCTCTAACAACGTACATTGTATACGTTAGCAGTTGCCGCTCATCTACTCATAGGACATCGTACTATAAGGCACTGCAGCGGTAAGTGCATCTTTTGTACCTGAAGACAGCCGCAACTGTGAAAAAGTACTGCTTAGTGTTTTTGTTACATCATGCAGTGTTAAATATTATATATTATGTACCTACATGTATGATATGCGGGATCCCTGTGCACATAACCATGCCATAATCTAATCTGCACCTGATAGCACTGACAGACCAAAATAAACTTAGGATCTACTAAGCTGCATCATATTAAATACGAAATATTTTGTAAGTAAACCTGCTTTTGCGCTTAGGCACTATAATTATGTATAACACGCAAGGAGAACATGACAATCATTATTTTTTAATAATAAAATCTATTTGAATCATTTTGTGAGTGGTACTAAAATGCTATTACTTGGTGGATATGGGGGACACAATAATCTAAATAAAACTGTCTTCATAATAACTTCGATACGAATAGGTATCTATAACTTCTGATTGCGCGACTGACTCCAGTAATTACTACAAATACCTCCACTATCCAAGTGATGTCATAACAAGTAATATAATATTACCCTGGCATATTATCTGATGTCATAACAAGTAATATAATATTCCCCTGGCATATTATCTGATGTCATAACAAGTAATATAATATTACCCTGGCATATTATCTGATGTCATAACAAGTAATATAATATTCCCCTGGCATATTATCTGATGTCATAACAAGTAATATAATATTCCCCTGGCATATTATCTGATGTCATAACAAGTAATATAATATTCCCCTGGCATATTATCTGCTCCAATGCTGGCACGGGCATCCTTCTCTTGTGAAAAATCTGTTGAAAAATAATACCATCTAATTTAACTACCGGGTTAAAAGAATTCTGTACATAATTAGAGACTGTGTGAAGTTACTATTGACTGAAGACGTACTACTACGAATGAGGAGCCGCCGCACTTATCCAGCATTTAACCTACAGAAAGTTGTGAGTAGACGGAACTAGTAATGTTTCTTTCTGCTTGTAAGAAGAGTTATTATACTTCCAAGAGTCTGTATGTATGTACCTATAGGTTTGAGAGCAGGCGCTAAGCAGTCCATTCAGTTTTTTTTGTCAACTTCATTGTATAAAACAAATGACTCGGCTAAATAATTACTTGTATGGTACAGTCAAAGTACACGTCACTTAATACATTTTTTTATGTTACATACAAAACATGCACGTAAATATTTTAATGATATTCGAAAGGAATAGGTACTACGCAAAATATCGCACTTAAGGCTGTTATGCGAAAACTGCTACAAAAAGCTACATGCAGACTGGTCATGGTACGGCAAGTATACAATTACCTACAGTTCGAGCCGTAGTGGACTAGACTAATCCAAAATTATTATTATTATTAATATGGAAACAACATAAATATACATATTTCTACAACCACACTGGGTTTCTGTAACAAACAACATTTTCAATACAATTTAAAGTTAATGAATTATGGTCGAAATTCGACCACCTGGCGATCTCTAGTTCTTATTATTATATAAACAAAATAAAAAAATTCTCAAAACAAGAAACGGCCTAGCAAAGTATATTCTATGATTTTTTATTTCATTTAGTGGGATTTCAGATTAAAACACTTCTTTTAATAGCCATAGCACTACATTTACTTTTGAAACTATTCACTATCACTACCAGGCAGCACTGTAGAATTTACTTTTTGAACACCCACCAAATTGAAAACTCTTTGCTACATTAATAAGATGAAGAAACGAGTCCCAGTGAAAACAATGCATAGATAACAATGTTAATATACTCCTAAATTGAAGGCTGAAAATAAATTGGTTATAATTGCAGTCGAGTAAAATACTAAAAGTTTACGACCATTTCAAGGAAGGACGAAAGGAAAAAGAAAAGTTGCAGCACCTTATCTGAAACAAAGCTTTTTATCTATTTACTGAAATGGCTAAACACAAAACATCTTGGTCTCATGATGGGCAACATGCATGGTTAAAATGCACATGTAAATAACTCAGTCAATATACATATGTAGGTAAGGAACTACATAAAAAGAACTTCTAAACTTAATCATTTGTATTTTAACAGTCGAACCGTCTGTGAATTTTATTTATTTTATTGCATAAAAAAAATAGTTGCATTTTGATAGTCCCGGCGGAATGGCATTTTCCTGACTTATATTTTGATAGTTCCGGCGGAATGGCATTTTCCTGACTTATATTTTGATAGTCCCGGCGGAATGGCATTTTCCTGACTTATATTTTGATAGTTCCGGCGGAATGGCATTTTCCTGACTTATATTTTGATATCCCGGCGGAATGGCATTTTCCTGACTTATATTTTGATAGTCCCGGCGGAATGGCATTTTCCTGACTTATATTTTGATAGTCCCGGCGGAATGGCATTTTCCTGACTTATATTTTGATAGTCCCGGCGGAATGGCATTTTCCTGACTTATATTATTGAAGTGTTCGTCCGCTCACATTTTAAACTCCACTTATTCAGAAATTTCCGAGTTATTATAATTAATAATTAAATTTTATCAAACTGTGTCTTGTTCCATGTCTTTAACTTATTATTAAATTATTTTCTATTCGATAATTAAAAACAGTCAATGAAAATGACTCTTTCGTCAGTAAACATAGTGAATATCTATTTATATTATCCCGGGTCTGCGGACTGTGATTTATAAGAATAATATTTAAAATGTTGGCAAATTTATTATTTTTAATATAATAAAATAAAATAAGTTTAAATATAATTATATGATGATCACGGACTATACATGTATGCAATCGGCCTAAAGAAGGAATCTTCTCATTTCGACTACGACTGACGACCCATTTATATTTTGTGTGTATATCTTCTCTACAAAAAAATTGGAGTGTCTGTTTGTAATATTAAAATAACCGCTTTTTACTAAGTGCATTTGGATGTATACACGGTACATGTATCAAAACAACATACAACAACAACAACTTTTGCCTGTCTGTCTGTTTTTTTTCGGCTAATCTCCGGAACCGGTTTGCCGATTTCCACGGGACTTTGACTGGTAGATAGCTGGTGTAATAAGGAGTAACTTAGGATACTTTTATTTTGGAAAAAGAACTAGGGTTCCGCCCAAAATATATAAATATGTACACGCGAGCGAAGCGTTATAAAGATATTTTAATGATTATTATTTTCTTATTGGATAAGAATATGAAAACGAATATGAAAAAATTATTAACGGGTGGAAAACCAGCTCCTAACAGTTTGTAGTGTTAGGAGTAAACCAGCTCCTAACAGTTTGTAGTGTTAGGAGTAAACCAGCTCCTAACAGTTTGTAGTGTTAGGAGTAAACCAGCTCCTAACAGTTTGTAGTGTTAGGAGTAAACCAGCTCCTAACAGTTTGTAGTGTTAGGAGTAAACCAGCTCCTAACAGTTTGTAGTGTTAGGAGTAAACCAGCTCCTAACAGTTTGTAGTGTTAGGAGTAAACCAGCTCCTAACAGTTTGTAGTGTTAGGAGTAAACCAGCTCCTAACAGTTTGTAGTGTTAGAAGTAAACCAGCTCCTAACAGTTTGTAGTGTTAGGAGTAAACCAGCTCCTAACAGTTTGTAGTGTTAGGAGTAAACCAGCTCCTAACAGTTTGTAGTGTTAGGAGTAAACCAGCTCCTAACAGTTTGTAGTGTTAGGAGTAAACCAGCTCCTAACAGTTTGTAGTGTTAGGAGTAAACCAGCTCCTAACAGTTTGTAGTGTTAGGAGTAAACCAGCTCCTAACAGTTTGTAGTGTTAGGAGTAAACCAGCTCCTAACAGTTTGTAGTGTTAGGAGTAAACCAGCTCCTAACAGTTTGTAGTGTTAGGAGTAAAGAGCACTGGAGTCGGTTGTACTTTTTAAAAACAATTATTATACTTATCCATTATTATTTTAAATGATAGCGACTGCTTTATTCAACTGCTGCCACCTGTTACAAATTTTAAGATTTCAAATTTATTAATAGATAAGTCGGGGAATAAAATACTTCCAAAATTATTTTTTTTGTTTTAGGGCCTTTAAATACAAAGCTTGAATTAAGATATTATGACAATAACCCAAGAGCAAAGAGAACAAAGATTAAAATGTAAAAACACAATTACCTATGAAAATTTTACTACTGATCCGAATTGCTTCGGATAGGGTGTCACTTTAATCTAGATAAAATATAAAAAACATGGTTTAATTGTGTTTTTCTCATCTTTACAAGGAAGCAATAATAAATGTATTGTAAATGTTCAGTTTAAACTGAAAGATTATTGAGATTCGAGACACATCATCTCCCCGGACGTGATCGTACATTAACACATAAGAACACTAAATAAGTTTATCTATATCTACAGGTGTTTCTATGATGGTGATGGGTTACAAATATTGTCTACAGAAGGAGATTTTACAATTTTTTTTATTAAAACCTTAACCCACGGGTGGCACAATGTTCGTTTTAAGTGGCATGAGTTAGTCGGCAATTTACATAGAATCCGATATTATTATTTTAATAAATATTTAGTTATTTAGTTGTTGGATAATGAAAATGGATGACGAAAATTTATTAACAGTAATGATTGCTTACATATCAGTTCTGCCATCTTCTACTAATACTATCTATACTAATTAAGCTAAGAATATGTGTGGTTGTAGTCGGTTTGATTCCGACATGCCACTCCACTGTTAGCTCCGGAGAAGTGATGACCTATGGAAGTTTCCAAACGAAAAAAAAATGGTATAAATATGACTATCGAGAAAAAAGGTCTATTCAACTCCGGGTACCACTCATGTGTAAAAATTGCCGGCCAATTACGCATGTGGAGGAACGGGAGTTATGTCAATACTAACTTTTAAACTTTCGCGTTTCATGATATAATATTATCTACGTATTAACGGGAATTAACGCGATCACGAAGGGGAGTTATGTCCCTCCAAACACAAAGGAACGATCCTCCGACCAGGCGAGGTGATCATGCCTAGCGGGCCGCGGCCCAACGGTTGATGTTAAGAACTCTCATAGCGCGATGCAGGATTAGTAGTTACTTCGTAGAGTGTTTTTTTATTAGAAATTAGATTTCTGTGGCATTACTTTTAAGTTATTTAGAACTTTGTGCAAACTAATAAATTACTCGGTTTCAAGTTTCAACGGTTTAAACAACAAGTTGAACATATCATGTTAAAAAGACATGAGCCCTAAACTAATGATGAATGTGGGTTGCCAATAATTTATCCCAACTATTTTCAACCTTTAATTATTGTATCTTTATAGGATTTGTTGGATACAGGGTAAGCTTTGTATCCATAAGTAGCATCTAACTGATTAGTTACATGGTTTTATAAGAGTTTAATTTGGTTTTTATAAGGTCTAAGAATACCGATGCCAACTTAGAGGACAAGAATATTGAGACCGTCCGCCTGTCCTAATGGCTGCGAGCTACGCGTGCTACCGACAGTTACGGTTCCACTACGGTTTGTAGCCACCGCGCTACGCCGTTCGGTTCAAACTGTTGACCCTTCACCAATAATGTGGATTACATATCACTACATCACTACATAATATATTATAAAACAAAGTCCCCCGCCGCGTCTGTCTGTCTGTCTGTTCGCGATAAACGGAAAAACTACTGAACGGATTTTCATGCGGTGTTCACTAATAGACAGAGTGATTCATGAGAAAGGTTTACGTGTATAATTTATTAAGATTTTGTGTAAATTGACTGAAATATGTTGATGATTGTTAAAGATGTCTCTGCTAGCCGTGCGAAGCCGGGGCGGGTTGCTAGTTATGAATGAATAAAGACAGTGATTTATTCCTACGTGTAACGAAGCAACACGTGTGAAAGTAGGAACATACATTTTTATTGAATGTTACCCGGGGGTTACAGTTAGATCTTCCGAGCAAAGAATACTCACGTCCTCTCTTTTTCAATTGCCAAGTTACAGTATTGCGTTTGTTTAACTGACTGTTGTGGAACGTCTTCTTTGAGGTAGAGGCATCATATGTATCCTAGGACATATTACAAAGACCCAAACTTAGCAGGGCTAAACACGGATAAACATTCAATACTTTTTTTGTAGATACACATATAAACACTCACACCAATGCAAATACAATTCATGCATACAAATATTTGCACCGAGCGGAAATCGAACCCGAGACCCCACGACGCGCCACAAAGATCGTCATGGTTATTGAATTATTATTTAATGTAAACGTAATGCTGGTATACGTTAGGTATTCTTTATTGCTCTGCTCAGTCTAAAAAATTAAGTCTCAATGGATAATACCTATATGTATGTATGTAATCTTATTACTTTAAATGAGCAATTCTTGTATGTATGTATTTATATTTCGGGTATCTCGGAAACGGCTATACCGATTTTGATAAAATTTTGTATACAGATACAGTTCTGCATTTTAAGTTCAACTGCATAGTTGTATTAAAAAAAAATATATAAAAATATCGGTCTCCCAAGTAGGTATTATTGAAGAACACAAATAAACGATTTGATTTGATTTATTCTAGAGAACTTATTTTCACTTTCATTGCGTTAAGAGACGATGCGTTATCAGTGCGAGTTACAATAATAATATCTATTCTGGGTACTTGGTACGTATTATAGTAAATAAATATTGTTTAGTTGCTATTTCATCATTTGTAGGCAAGTCGGGTAAGTCGATTGTAGCTGCACTAGCGATTCGCAAATCAGCAAAAAGTCTTTATTTAGTAATCATCATCATCTTAAATAAAATTAGGGCAATATGTCACATGGCAAAGTGTGTTGGCTGGTTTCTTTTATGACCCGCCCACTGCCTGGCGCCAACCCTTCTTGGGAATGTAATCGTTTTTAGACGGGATAAATACTGAAGGTAAATTGGGGCAAAGAAAACGGATAACCAGGGTAAGGGATACCGCACTCGGATGGGGAAACGGGACTGCAGTAGCTCGAATAGGGCGGGTATGCGTGCCCGTATGGCCGTCCTGTGACTTGAGCGGCCCCGAGGTCAGGGACATCAACTGGCCAATACCAACATCTTTCAGCAAAGTTTTTATTTATGTATGCACAGAAGTAGGGTAATTATCTGCTCCAATCGACTGAGGAAGTACCTTACATGTGAGAGTTCTATGCGCGTGTGTGTTGATCTTGCTATCCCGTAGGCTGTATGCTCGATGGCTGACACGACTATATAGAATAGAATTGCAAGATAAAATTGCAAGTGCAAGTCAAAAGCAAGACTGTTGGATTTCGACTTCTAGTCTCCGTATTCATTGCAGGCGGCACCAGTTGTAGTGCCAAGTATTTCTCCAGTGAGATGGTATCGATTTTGAGCTTAAATTTCGCTGATATTCATGTTGCTGTATCTAATGTTAAACGTTCTTTATCACTTTATATCAAGAGATGGAATCGTCAGTTAATAACAGATTATTGAGATAGGTAAATTATATATTATTGAGATAACTAAATAGCTACTTGATTTCGAATGTTGATATTTTAATGTTAAACGCACTAGAGGACGAATGTTTAGAACGGTTTGCCACGTTACAATTTAAAATGTTCACCTTTATAGTGTTACATTTTAAGGATTACTAGATACCCAATCAAAACTAACTAACATCATAACTAATATTTGTTATAAAATACTAAATAGTCGCCCAGCGGTTGTGACGTACGTAGTATTTTTATAGTTTCATAATTACTAGTAGTGTACCTAATAGTAATTATAATTGGAAGTAATTAACTAATACTGTAATTCACTATTATATTAATTTTGTATGTTAGAATGTAAAATCAATAATTAACTCTTGGTTTGACGAAATGTATAAATAGGAGGAGTAGGAGGATTATTAAAAGGGGTAAGGGGCATTATACCTACTGGTGAGAGTTGTAAAAGTAAGTTGCTTGGTGGCAATATACACGATCTTAGAGGTATATTCGTATTGCACGAGTGTGCATCTGATATATTATAGGTAAGACAGTGAGGCTCTTTGTTTGTTACGCCTTCACATCTCAACATTCTAACCGATCATAATGACATTTTGCATACTTAACTGCTGTAGTTTAATAAATGAGAATGAAACTGTCTCTGTGTTGTAATTATTCGCTTGTAAATTTAGCAAATAATAAATAACCGACTTTAATCTTAAACGTTGCCGACCTCTACACACTCCTTGCAGTTACTCAATTATTTCTTAACTGGAAAACTGTGTAATTCATTTAATTCGCCTAAACCGGTTCCTGTCCCAAGAAAATATAATATTATTATAACTGACAAAATCCATTTTTTATGTTTGGGAAATAATAAAGTATCGCACGGCCCCGGTGTTAGCGGTGTGTAAGTTTCAAACTTTAATCACACCCGGTGTAGGCAGCCAACTTCACTCGCAGTAGTATATGTATTTACATTTTAAAAATGTATTAATACATACCTACTAATAAAGAGGAGTAGGTACCACCTACATGAGTGTTAATCTACATAAGTCTGTTGCAGGCTCATGTTATTATTATTTATTATACCTACGTGGCTGATACCGTTTAGATTAGGTATTGCCTGTCAATGTATATGAAATGAAATGAGTTTGGAAAGAGGTCTTACACCGGCTGCGGTTATTATCACCCTGATTGGGCCACGTGAAAAGTGCAACTCGAGATGGCGTTATGTTGCCTTATCGTACCTAATAAATAGTGAATTACTTTTTTTTGCTAAAGATCGTCTGGTGGTCAAAGTTCGACCACAATTTATTGAATTTTGAATGTTTTCTTTTATTTCTTTGACCTATTTGTAACATAAGTCAAGCTATTTATTTCCAGTGATAAGTTAAATGTAGCTATAGCCTTTTCGTACCATGACGGGTCAACATATTATGTACCTATAGGTATACTGGACCTGTGTACTTTATGTAGCCATTTTCACTATTTTTGAAGTAATAACTTCATTAGGCACTTTGATCACTTTTCGTATTTGGAAAAGCACTGAACTCGCGAGACCGTCACGTTCAGATACTTATACATCTACCGATGTATGTGTGCTTTCACTTCTGACGTCCAGTCCTACCACTGACAATTTTTTTCAATTTTATAACGCATTTTTTTTTTATTTCAGCTTTCTACGCTTCTTCTACAGATAAACTTAAAGTATTCCTAATAAGGCAGCTGTCTTTAATAAAAACTGAAAAGGGGATACTAAGAATTATCTTCACAAAATAATATATATTCTGTATGTGTCCATTCTTCCTTCTTCGTTCAATCTGTTCTCCTCTGGAACGCTCTTCCTCAGGAAATCAGAACAGCATACAGTCGCCTTCGTTCAAGGTGAAGGTAGGAGCTCTCCTCTCTCAAAACTTAACAGGATCATCACAACATTAATACTTTATATATTATAATGTGTATGTAAATATGCATGTATTTATCTGTTTATGTAGGTATGTATGTGTGTATGTATATGTGTATATATTTATATATTCCCATATTTTACTCCTCGTTTCTTTTTTGTTATGGTATTTATTTTTCTTTCATTTGTTCTAAAGTTTATGATTAAAATTGAGAGCACCTACTTCACCCATTTCTGCACCACCTAGGGTAGACTGGTAGAGAATGCCTATGGCATTAAGTCCGCCATCGTACATTTTTATGCATGAATTTTAGTAAATAATAAATGAAATTATAGGCATGTCATGTTACAATGACCTAGAGTAGAATTAGAATACCTTTATTAGCATAAGAGGTTGTTCAACATTTGGAACAAGTGTTCAATAACTCGTATTTACTTACACACCCAAGCCTATTTCCAAGTCTAAAACCTAAAATGAACCTATGTGCCTATGTGCCTTATTGTGTAAGATGGATTAGGCCTCAGTCGCCTCAGTGATGGACTGGCATATTGCGGATTGGTAGTCCTTACAACCAAAACATACAGCACATAAAAAAAACATTATTTTTATTATTTACACATGTTATCCACAATCGCCCCTTTAAATATCTATAGGCATAGTTCAGAGAGCAATCCGCGCGGCTTGCCGTCGGCATATGTAACACACCGCGCTCCGTTGTCGTCCTCAAACTAACCACCTGTGCAGCTCATCCGAGTACTCGTAGGTCAGAATAATTATAACCATGAGTTTGGTTCATTCGTTTTTAAATTCCACATATAATAATAATAATAATAACTTCACACATCTCACACATGGCCGTCTGATCCCAAACTAGGCAGAGCCTGTACTATGGTAACCAGACTGCTGATAAACATACTTATATATTTCTAAATACATACATATTATATAAATTACACCCAGACACAGAGCAAATAATCGTGCTCATCACACAAATATTTGTCCTGGGTGGGAATCGAACCCACGACCTCTGGCTCAGCAGTCAGGATCACTAACCACTAGACCAACAGGCCGGTCAAATATATACAGGTGCAAATCATTAGAATTATGTCCTGATAACTGTCCGTGATCTATCTTCGCTTATCTGAAATTATTTGATTTATAATACTTTAATTGTAATGTGTTACAAGGTATTCTTTTTAAATTAGTATATCTCATTATTTCTCCGAGACCCCTTGACAATGTGTAGGTTACAAGTTATTTCTTAGAGTGAGGTATCACTGTTATTTTTGCTTTGGTAACATAATATATGAATGTAACAGCGCTATCTAGACTCTAACTAAGCACAGCTTGTACGTTATGCTTCTAGAACACGGGTCAATATACTTAAATACATTATTTTTTTGGTACATGTCAGATATATAAACACACACATCGAAACTAATGCAAATGGGCATAATATTGAATATGCATACAAATATTTACACCAGCTAGAATTGATCTTACTGAACCCACAACCCCGCTAAACCGGCGCTTTAAGAACTTGACTTGCTAGATACCTCTACCTTATAGCTAATGTCCGAATGCAAAATAAGTATACGTTTATAATATAAGGTAAGTCATTTGTCGGGGATGACACGAATTCGATTTTCAAATATTCTATACGATGGAGGTGCACCACCCTCCCGAACAGCTGTGGGGAGGGTACATTTGAGTGGTTGTTACACCACTACGACAAAGAGTTTTATTAATAGCGTGGACTAGTTTATCACCTCAAACGACGGTTATCACGTCGATCGCGCGAGCAAACACCGCTGTTCCTGTCGCCTCAATACGAGCCTTAGGCCCCTCGCACTCAGTACAGTTTGGAGTTCTGCCCGCACTGGCGTTAGAGCCAGCCGACAGACGATCAACAAACTGTACTCGTACCGACGTAGGCACAACATGTTTGCTCACCGCGCGAAGGCGGGCCTCGGCGTCGTGTTCTTGTGCCGTGTCATCTGTCTTCATATAATTTTAATATCCTTATCATAAAATGTTTCAAAACTAGAATACTCCTCGCTGTAATAGCATTTTCCGATTCGACACATAATTTCTGTGAGTTTAAATTAGTTTTAGGGTTGGTATTTAATAGGTATCTGTAGGTAATTCTGTAGGTTCTATCAATTAATTCTCAGAAGTGGTACCGAAGCCATTTCATGTTTGGGTTCATAATAAGATGTTAAACACCTATTATATTCACTATTACTATTAATACACTATTCTTAGACATGATATTAAACACGTTTTTTTTTATGTGGACTTTGAGAATCAAAAAAAGAAAGTAAAGCTTAATTAACTTTAAAGTTAACAGTCAACGATACCTTTGATATTTGTAGTTGGAGCTAAATATAAATTAACCTTTATTTGTATTAAACTACGGATCCGACGTATGAACCCTTCACACCTAAACCTATTTATACCTAAAACCAAAACGTATAACTCTTAAGCGGTGTCGTATATGGGCGCCGGCGCCGCCGGCTCGAGCTTGTTCCCTATTTGTCGCGCATTTCCGGGCTGGCGCTCTTCCGCTCCTAAAATGAAGCCTTTTGTTTGTTTAGGTGTCCGCGTAAAAAAACTGACTAACATTATTTGTAACCTACAAATTTCTCAAACACCTTTCTCTCTTTTAGGTAGGCGCATCTTCTTTACACAGTGCAAGTTATAAGTAAAAACAGAGCATGGAGAACGTGAGGCAGATGGAGCAGAGCGATGTCAACAGTACCGCTGAAGCTCTGCAACTTGTCAAGCACGAAGACAGGCTGGAGCAGGAGCAAGCCGCCGAGAGGAACGCAGGGAACGAGGGCGGTGAGCAGCACCAGAGTACCACCGCTATGGCACGTGACGGTTCCCCGGCACCACACTCACAGTCTGTGATAACGTCACGTCGCACCGTGCGGACTATCACCGCCGCGGGACACATCACTACAGAGGAGGGTGATCTTGGCACCGACGATGGCGTCAAAGACGAGCCCCCAGAGTCTGTGCCGCTCGAGCAGGACGCGCAGCAACTCCACCAATACGCACCCAAGCTTGAAGATGAACACCGTGAAGCGCAGCAACACTATGACGAGGAACGCCTTCGTCTCGCGGAGGCTGAGACCGCGCGGTACTTAGCCTTCAAGCAGGAGCCCTATCGTACACTGGCGTCGCCGGCACCTGTCGATAAACGTATGCAGCCACAGTATACACGTACCCCGCAGCGCCCTGTCTATGGCCGAAGCTTGGCGCTGCGCTATGGCGCACCACATCACGTCATCGTGGCGCAGGAGGGTGAAGGAGAAGAGGCAACGCATGACGCGTACTTAGCGCAAAAAGAAAAGGAGCAATTGCAGTACGTAGGTGGTGAAGGTGCCGCAGATTCCCGCCAATACTCTGCCGTGCTTAGCGAGCAAGTAGCCCAGTCCACTGCACTTGAGATGATCCAGACCACGTCTTTGAACAACCAGCAAGCGGTCGGTGTTGCATATCAGCAAGTAAAGTATGAAACACGCGGTGAAGGAGAGCCGCGTCCCAGCACATATGCTAGCTTACAGCCCGTGACCTCTGTGCATGGTGGCTATACCTATGCCGGACAGAGTCCACAGTACGGTGGAGCACCTTCATACGGTGCTTATGCCGGAAGCAGCAAGGAATTATTGACATTGTACGGTAGTGCTGCGGGAACTGGAGCTGCTACAGGGAATACAGGCGGTGGGGCTCGAGGAGACGAGTCGCCCCCTGGCCAGCTATTGTACCGTTCAGATCCCACACTCTCTTCATCATCATTGACGTCAAGAGGCGCCCATGTAGTTTATGGCTCGGTCATACCACAGTCGCAAGCTGTATACGAGGCACCACCGAGTCCAAACTCACAACAGGTAGGTCTAGGTACTTTAATTTGAGTTACTCGACTATTCTGTGTCCTTGAATGACTTGTTCCTAATGATAGTTTTTGGGACTTGCAGGTAACGTTGTATACGCACGGCAACACTGTCCAGTACAAGGTGGGAGGCGAACACTACCTGGGGCAAGGAGGTGGTGTCGAATATGTGCCGGTATCAGGGTACGAAGGCGGCCTACTTGTAGAAGGATATCCTGCGCCTGCGCAAGCGTGGCCACCGCATAATCTATTACCTATAGATGATGGATTTGATCCAAGTACGTATACGTTTGAAAAGTTTCTTTGTTACATCGAGTTTGTTAGATAACATTTAGTTTGTGCATCAGGTATGGCGGGTATGGGCGAAGTGAAGGAGTGCGTGAATTGTGCGGCAGCCACCACGCCGCTGTGGCGACGCGATGGTACCGGGCATTACCTGTGCAATGCTTGCGGTCTGTACACACGTATCAACGGCGTAAACCGACCGCCGCTAAAGGGACAAAAAGCAAAACCACAACAAGCTCTGGTAACCTTAATTGACTATCCACTCAATAAAGTGTATTACCTAATCATAAAACCAACAATTGTCTAATATAAGTGTTTTAAACAGCCAACCAACGGCAATCGTCGCGTTGGTGTGACGTGCGCCAACTGTCGCACTTCCAACACGACGCTGTGGAGACGAAATAACAACGGCGAGCCTGTCTGTAACGCGTGCGGCCTCTACTATAAACTGCACAATGTAAGTGTTCCATGCTTATTGGTAGCTGTTTCACTTTGTACTAGGAGCAGGAACTCCCGCATGTTAGTATACCGCTGATAGAGGCGGTATCGCGCGATTGTGCATCGATTACGCTAGGTATGCTGATTAGACGCGCGACAGGTATCTAATCGCCGCTGCAGTCACAGTTATCAGGGAACTCCTCGGCAAATATTGGGACTGTATAAAAAATCAAAACACAGGGTCTCATCTAATCTCGTGAGATAAAACGCGGGGCTACCGACTGATAGAGAATTATCATCGTGCGACCACGAATATTCATAATGAGATAAATAATCTTTTATCAATTATCTCCTCGCGTGTAGATACGCTTGTTTAAAGGATGATAGGACCGCGTGGCGGGAGATTACGAGGAGTTTCCCCGTCTGCGGAGTCACTCAGTCTCACGGCATGCGTGTGAGTGTACCTACTGACCGTCTGATCGTGCGTGTCTGTGCAGGTGAACCGGCCACTTAGCATGAAGAAGGACGGCATCCAGACCCGCAAGCGCAAACCGAAGAGCATGGGTGGCGGACACAGCGTGCCGCGCCCTGGCGCCGCGCCTCTGTCAGGTACGTCCCGGCTGTGCTGTACCTACTCGTGATCTCGATTAGTGCAGTGAGTCAGTCTGTAATGTGTGTGGTGTTGGCAGTGGAGGCACACTCGCACAAGGTGCTGCCTCCGCTGTACGCGGCGGTGGAGGCGGGCACGGGGGGCGCCACCCCGCTGCTGCTGCTGCCCGCGAGGCACCAAGCCGATATGTGAGTACCCCGCAACTAACGGTTGCGCCTTTCAGTCCCTCACACCTAATACTGTACCGGGGGAGGTACCTACATAGCGACCATTTATGGGCCCGCTCTTTAGTGGCGCCAATTTTGCACGTTCCGCTCTCAGCTTGTAAATATTCAGTAGTTTAGCCTCTCTCGTATGTTTCTCAATTCTGTTTCTATAGTACTGCATATCGGCTTATTGCACACTATCACTAACTTTCACCATTATTGTTGTATGCACTTGTGTAGGTCGACACTTCTTTCTATCTCTTTCTTTGATGTAGACCTGACCTGTGTATAACTGTTGTCCTTTTCCAATAAAAGATGTAGTGCCTCAAGTGCTTCAAGATGCCTCACGGAGGCTGTATGCCCCCGTGCCTTCACACCTTGCTCAGTTACTGGTAAACACTTGTAATGACACTAAACTAACATTTGCTTAGTATAGTTTTCTCGTAAGGTTCTGTTATATTTGCATGTGCTTTATGTTATCTCAAGGTTTGTCACGATGCGTCTCTGCGTCATTCGAGTTATTGTGAGCTGTTTGTTGACTGCTCTGTTTACCAGACACGTGCAGGCACTGTTACATACAGTGTATGTTGTAATGTAAGGTAACGTTGCAGGGTACCAGCGCTAGAGCGCGGCGCGGCGACCCACTACCGCCCGCCGTAACGACAACCAACGTGTGAAGTGTTCCTTATCTGTAAATAAACCTTAGCTATAATAAGATTACGGCACATTCCACGCGAGCCGCCTGATGTGGCGCAACAAACCCTCTTTCATAGTTATACATATTACGGATGGGATTGATGTTCAACTACGAATACAGTACGCTTTAGTATGCAGTTAATACTTGCTTTTGTGTAACATTTCTCTCAATCCCTTATTTAATACTTTTATTATTGTTAGTAAATTGTGACATATATGCCATATGACATATATATATTATGCCTTTAATGTATGCCTTTATTTTTGTCAAAAATGAATGTAGTAAAACACAAGAGCTTAGTGATTTTCCTCTCAGGTAAATTTAATTAACCAGTAACAAAAAGAACTTGTTTTTCATTGTGTGCAGTTTGTACCTACATTTAATATTGTAATCTTTCTCTACCAAACGTCATATTTGGAAAATGACACCAAAATCATTTTAAAAATGAACCTGTGGGTACATGGTTTATTTTATATTCATTATGGTGTTTAAGTGTAACTTAGGATAATTCTCTCTATAGCCTGTTAGGGATAGAGAAATCTGACGTCACTTACAACGATACATACGAAAATTTATGGAAAAACGTGTTTTCCATAATTTTTCTTTAACTAGCCTTTATATAAAATTATGCTTACGATAAAAATCACGGAATATGTATTACATACCTTTGAATGAATTCCCCGCAATTTGGACCAGGTTGCACTGCCCGCTGATACAGGCTGAGGCTGACTGGCTCACGGAACGCGAAAATTTAAAAGTTAGTAAAACTATACCTTGAGATGTCGATAGCATTTTTCAACACTTTTACGAGTGCGTGGACACACTCGTGAATCTTTTTGATCCGATACATACTGAGTAGATATAAGTACAGTACCAAAACCTATGAATCTATTCTGTGTTCCGTTTTTAACCTAAACATAGATTTAACCAAACGTTGTAACTGTCCCATGATCGGTAACCATCCGTCAAGCCGATGACATGATGACGTTCTTGGTGGGACAGGATCGACTCATCAACATTAAATTTATAGTTATATAATATATGAGCCTTTGTCCCTGTGAGTCCTTCTAGTCCGGATGCTGTGATATTCTCGGCGACATCCGTGATAGTAAAACTTCGTTATGGGTAGGTAAGAGAGGTTTGTTTGTGCGCTGCTTATCTATTAACGTCTTGTAGCTGCCTCCTATAATAAACAAGGCAATCCCCGCCCCCCCCTCCTTCCCTTGTAATATTAAAGAGTTTGCATCAGGTTGGCTCGCGGAACTGTCGCAGAAGGTGTACCTTTATAATAGTTAGGTAAAACTTAATGTGTTAGTGAACAAGTTGATAATGTCTGATAGCACAATGTTGTGTACGTTGACCTTAGAGAAACAAACCGACGAATTTACTATAATATATACTTGTATAGGTAGGTACTTAAGAATTTTTATATGGGGGTGTCTGTGTGTGTGTGTGTGTGCGCGAGTGTATAGTTTGTTCAGCTAATTAAGTTAACATATTTATATTTTGATAATATTGTTTAAACTGTTATGTTGTAAGAAATTACCAAATTAGCGGCAAAATAAACTGTTTGTTGCTGATGTGATACGCTTTTATTTCACACCTATTCTTTTGTTATTGCAGCTTTAGTTTATCGCCTACTGGTTTGAATCATAAACATCGATGCGAACTGCAAGGAAAACTGTATACCTCCTGTATACCTCCTTACCTTTTAGTCCATAACGTACATACGTTATGGACTAAAAGGTAACAGCTAAAGAATAAGATAATTGTTTATAAACTTTCGTGACATGTAGGCATAGGTATTAGATGTATACTTAATGAAAGAGTGAGACTTGCCTATTATGTTTGTCCCGACAGACATTGTCCTGCCCGAGCGTAGAATTTTCTTTTTGGTGACTTAATTGATTTCGAAAATGAAACAAATAAAGTTTTAATTAAAAACAACAGTGACACTGGTTAAAAACAACAGTGACACTGGTCAAAAAATTTAAAAAAGATATAATTTCTAGAACCCGGTAGCGCCACGTGTAGCGCCACGTGTAGCGCCACGTACCAAGTCAAATGGTGAATCTAAAGCATTTAGGGACCAACAAAAATTGTTTGGCTAAAAGTGAAATAAGAATCCTAGCACCCGGTTGCAGTGTCACCTAGCGGGTTGAATTGAGCATCTAAACCATCCAGGGACCAACTCACACACACGAAAATTTCCAGCGGTTTGGGAGGAATTCAGTGACATACACACGTACCTACCTACAGAAGAATTATATACAAAATATAAAGATATATATATTTTTTTTGTTAACCTACTTGTAGGGAACTTACGGATGAACTGAGAGTATCTCAGGCACCAGAGACCCAGATTCGGTAACTACCATGTCATGCCATGTTGTTACTTCTACGGTAAGGAGTTAAATTGTGCAATATACCTCTACAGTAGTTAATGAGAATGAATTTCTCGGTTGGAAGAGTTACTCGTTAAAGTTTGATCCTTAAATGGTTGCTCTGTTAGATATATACAGCATACATATACATATATAGAAGGAGTAGGCAGCGGTGATTAAACTCATTTTGCCAACTGTATTGGTTCCACTCATGTCATAGTGAACAAGCCTATCGGCGCCAACCGGGCACTTTGCGAATTAAAGCTGGGAAAAGTGGGAGTATATCGATAGTAAAAGATAGGCAAGAAGGGAAGGCAATGAATGGAAGGTAAGGGATATTGCTTGTATGGATGGTTTGTTGAGTGTGATGGAGTGCAAGCGATAGCTCGAGGTCAGGGTCGCGCGCCTGTCACTCGAGCTGGCTATTGCGGGCAGTCCGAGCCGCATCACTAACTAACTACATAATATAACAAAACCCATTTTGAAGATACAGTAATATCTACATTAAGTATAATAGAAGTTTTTGGGGGCGACGCCTTGTTGTATAAGGTTGTACTTAGGTAAAGGAAATTCCAACTCCTATCAGTTTTTAAATTGCCAGAGCAGCATCTGTAGGTATGCGGTAATAACTTCTTTGGTTACGGCCGCTTCGTTTCTAGATTCGCCCTGCTCTCGTCAGGGAGGGCCACCGTGAAGGGCAATCGATAAAATAAATAAACCTACACATGTCAATATTTATTTATTTATTCAATTCATTTAGAATTAATTACAGTTGTGTCTGAATATAACAATTTATAATAGTAATAAAAAGGTGACATACACATCTACACATAGTCCCTAAAAACATTTTACAACCAACATAGGTAAGCACACCTACAATATCAGATAAAAAGCATTTTAGGACTTATATACAAAACATTCACAATTGTTACCAACCGTTTTTAATAACATAATTTTAATAACCAAATGTCAAATATAATGTCAAACAAAATAAATTGAAGACTGAATGACTGGCCTGTTGGTCTAGTGGTGGGTGACCTTGACTGCTGAGCCCGAGGTTTGCTCTGTGTCTGGGTGGAATTTATCTATAATATGTATGTATTTAGTCATATCTAAGTATGTTTATCAGCAGTCTGGTTACCATAGTACAGGCTCTGCCTAGTTTATGATTAGACGGCGTGTGTGAGATGTGTGGAGTTATTAAAATCAAATTTAAAAAGTAGATACAATTATTATGTCAAATTCTTATTCCTTGTTATGTATAGGTCTGGACGTAAAAAATAACGAGTATACCTAATGAAATCTAAGTAAACTCTTTACTTCGGTACAAGGGAGGTAGCAGTTTAGGTAATATCAAAACACAGAAGAACTGATAAGGTTATGATATTATTATTATTGTAGGTAGGCTTAGGCACCTAATTCGCGTCCAAATATTACATTTAGCTAACCTATGCCTTTACTTCCATCTCATTAAATCATATCATCATCGCATGAATTTTACTGACTTAAGTTAATCGTCAAAGGTTTTTCTCATAACACATTCTAGAGTACGGATCAAACTTTTTTGTGTCTATCTTCAAATTCACAAGACACGACATAAATATTTTTATTCAAATAAAAACTTTCGTGAGTGGTGTTCATATTAATTAGAATAATAAAACTTTTATTCCATAAAATACATGAAGTAACTTATAATAATAACAACAAACTACACTTAGCGGTTAAAGTACTGTCCTCTTAAATAGGCTACATAATAGCCTGTAGTAAAGAGAAACACTGAAACTCCTCGGGGATTGGAAATACAGTGTTTGAAAATATAACATTATCAATCATGTGAGTACTTAATTAGAATATACGGTTTTACTCACGTGTATATTTCGGGGACGCCCGACTAGTTTCGGAACCGACGGGGGCTCTTTATCAAGGAGTGAGGCGTCCTATCGCGTCGGTTGCAGGTGCCAGACAGGCACGTGCAACTAGTCGGGCATCCCCGAAATATACACGTGAGTAAAACCGTAGGTATGCTCTATTTAATATAAACATTTTTATAAAAGATGGGTAGGTATTATATTACGGTGTTTAAACTATCTTGGAGTCCTCGCATGCTTGATAGACTCTAGATAACAATCTCTCCTTCAAAGATCAAATTGTCTTTCAGAATAAAAGGTTTGTCAAACGTGTTAGAGCAGTGGCTAACTTGTTTGTCTTGTGAAAACGATTTACATATCACTTTATCAATCCATCATAGCTTGACTGTGTGGGGTGAATCATCAACATCGGAACTGATAATATCGCAGTCAGTTGATAAATATTCAATTTATTATACACAGTATTGCCGAATATTGTTATAAGGAAAATATCGTTCTTTCTATGACATGAAACATTTACCTGTTACTGAAGTGTGCGTTAATTTATACATGAATATAATAGCATTTAAAAAATATACAGCTCATTCAAAATTATTTCCATTGGCCTTAATACAACCCTTTAAACGTTGTGGTCAGTTAACGAATGTAAAACGTACATCTCCATGGAGAAATTCGACACTGCTAATCATATGAAATGTATTAGGGACTCATAATTATCATGGCATCATTTAGAGCATACCATACTCATAATGACTTATAATGAGCTGCTAACTACAATGGGTCCCTAACAGAGTTTTCAAAATTCTCTCTAGACAATAAAATACATGCAGATGTAGTTTAAATATGAAATTGAGCATGATACTGCAAAACAGTAAGAAAAGCGTAGATGTATATCTATTATCTATACTATGTAGGTCTATGTATACACAACACACACAGACACCAATCCATGATAAACAAATGCGGTGCAAAAACACGAAACATAGGTAGATACTTGTCACAACAGCAAATATTGATAGTTGTAAATATCCCAAATACGATTGGTGATAGACTTGTCTCACTCACCCTGTTAAATATCTCAGATAATGCTGAATCAGTGCAACAATTAGATACCTATGCACGTCCTTATATACTTACTAGTTAATAGCTTACGTGGGTGAACGACTGGGTGATTTTTTTTATATGGATTGTCGACTTTAGTTTTGGCGTTAGTTTGCGCTGTCATGAATTGCACTTTATGTAAATACAGCCTCACTAACTGGGCTGAAAGGTAGACATTATTAAATTTTAAAGTTAAAACCATACGTAACTATGCAGAGCTTGTGCATAGAGTTAGTGAACAATATTACTAGGAATGTTAATGTATTTTATTACTTCGAAATTATTATATACTTCTAAACAATATGCATCACATTTTTCTCTGTGACAGTGCTCGTGTAAGGTTTTTGTAGGTAGCAGCGTCATCTAGTAGATATTTACAAAACTTCTTATTAGTTTTATAAAAGTCTACTAGATGGCGCTGCTATACTAGTAGTATTAACAACAAAAGTATTTATTTTAAACTTCTTTTTGTTCTAATGAATTTTCAATAGATGTAAAATAGTTATTCTAAATTTTTTCTAGTGATTTAGCTTTCTTTCTAGATCTTAGTTATTGGTAGTGACTTAAACGCCTTGTTTATACAGGAACTGCACGCACAGCGACAATACCTATCATCTACAACTTTAAATAGAGGGCGCTTACTCACCTCTTTGTTTTAAATAAAAAATAATAGATGGCTGTAGTGGTCCTACTATTGAGGTAACTTTTCACAAAAATATGCATTTCTACGAATATGCATATTCTGTTTTATATGGGTAAATGTATAATCACGGTTTCATCTATCAATCACTGAGGTATTTTTAAGGTTGTTTGTTGTGTTCAAAATACATTTTCACAGAAATGCCTAGGTACGTCTATCGTAATCTAACCTTAGCAGTAGGAGACTTCATACTTTTTTGTGAACATAATATAAATCCTTGATTAACCCTAGACATCAATATTAGAGTTAGTGAGTCAGCTTCAAAGAACTTCCTACTTTTGAGAGTCAGTTAAGTACCTAAGTATACCTATATAAAAACGTTCAAGCTTGTGCGCATCATTGTTTTCTTTAGCTTCTGCTACATTGTATCCGTTCTCCAACCGGTCTCCGTTGGACCAATGCTATATTTCCAGCTACGTTCGTCCAGATTCGAAGTCACTTAAAAGGCTAAACCAAGCTGGCATCCAAAAAGCTCGGTGTGTTTAAAAGAGCGAAGCCTTCCCCCCGGGAGCAATGACTTTTATTATGTAAGCCACAAGTCCACCCCCTTATGGAGTAGGTACCTAGGTACTGCTGTCATCTCCGGCGCTAACACGCGGATACCAGTTAGGGCCTTTCGACTCGGTTCAAAGAGGTGTTGCACGAATTCGACGATTCGCTTTGAACCCTTATGGTTAAAGAGAGCCTTAGGCTTAAGGGTTCAATATCGCTTAATAATTTTTAATAACACACTCAAGAAAGCAAAGACTCTACGGCTAGTGTGGGTTCTACGGTTCTACGTATTGGTACAACTGTGCTTCAAGAAACTGTTTAAAATGACGCCCACGTCAGCATTCACAGCGGTCCCCGCCGGCAGGCCGTTCATCCTCACAACTCGGAACTTAAATGGTTGCGCACGGTAAGGTTCCAGAGAAATTTCTTATCGCATGAGCTCCCTGCTGAGGTTTTCCCGAGGGACTACAGTATGAGATTGTTCAGTTAGGGAATTTATGCTTTAAAAAGGTCGGTAACGCGCATGCGAGTCCCCTAGAGTTGCAAGCGTCTATTAGTCCATAGACTACGGTAACCGCTTACCATCAGTTGTTGTTTGTTACCGACGTTGTTTAATATGAAACATTTTAAAATCTAGTGTTCATAAAAGTAGATTCTTCTTTTATGGACAATTGGTTCTTCATGTTTTATTTTATTTTATATATTATACAATTGTTTAAAATAGATATATATAATATATACATGACTTGAAAATATTACGTATTTTAAATACAAGCAAAAAAGTAATTTGTGATTTGTATTTCAATAGTAACGCATGCATGAAAAATACAGCAAATACTGGGCCAAATATGCCCAGTATTTGTTGTATTTTCCGTTTTTTTTTTGAAGTCTATCTACATTACAATAAATAGACAACGGTGACCACTTACCAAACGGTCAGTACTTATAAAAAAAAACTTACCTATCTTATAAATGCAATGGACATCTTGGTTATGAGTTTATGACAAGAGTTGATGACATCGTGTTGTGATAACTAAACAGCAAGCCAGTGAAACAGGGGTTCATCAAAACTCATGATGAACGATAAAATGTGTATAACATTATTTTACTTATATTGGGTATACTTATTGTTACACTATCTGGTGATTTAAGAGAATGACCGTGAGTTTGTCCGCCCGAATTCGTCTCACAAGGCTAAACTACTTTATAGATTGACGCTGGTAGCGATCTTACCTATTTGGGACACGGTATTCATTATTTTATAGATTGACGCTGGTAGCGATCTTACCTATTTGGGACACGGTATTCATTATTTTATAGATTGACGCTGGTAGCGATCTTACCTATTTGGGACACGGTATTCATTATTTTATAGATTGACGCTGGTAGCGATCTTACCTATTTGGGACACGGTATTCATTATTTTATAGATTGACGCTGGTAGCGATCTTACCTATTTGGGACACGGTATTCATTATTTTTATACACTACTTGTTTTACTTCTGACAAAGCAACCTCTTGACATTGTGTCGATCTATATGTTAAAAATAAGACGTTTTCAAACAATTTTTAAAGAATTTATTTTGAATTTACTTTGATTTTAAGTACCTAACACTGAATTAGATTGTTGGGTTAGTCGTCGGTAAAAAACTGAATTAAGAGTGCGAAGTAACGAAAATACGGTAACATAAAACATTAATTGAAGAGGAAAACTCACCATTCACTCGACCCGACGGTGGCAACAGACAGGAAGGTAAACCGAAGTCTCTTAGCAAAGAGTCAGCTTACCAGACTTGGCAGGTGCCTCCAACATAAAGGAGTCATCTCCCTTAATTATAAAAAAGAGAAAACGCCACGGATTAAAATATTTGAGTCAAAATGACCCTACCTATATTTCGCTCACAGAATAATGCGTTTCAAATACTTACTTACATTTTATTACTTACATTTTACCTACCTAAGGAGCAGAAGTGTAAGTAAGCAGTAAGCTAACATGTTACAATAATCACTAAGTACATATTATAAAACAAAGTGCCCCGCCGCGTCTATCTGTCTGTCTGTTCGCGATAAACTGAAAAACTCCTAAACTGATTTTCATGTGGTTTTTACTAATAGACAGAGTGATTCATGAGGAAGGGTTAGGTGTATAATTTGTTAAGATTTTGTGTAAATAGATTGAAATATGTTGATGATTGTCAAAGATGTCTCTGCTACCCGTGCGTAGCCGGGGCGGGTTGCTAGTAAGTGATAACGATAGTGAAAACCGCATGAAAATCCGTTTAGTAGTTTTTCACTTTATCGCGAACAGACAGACAGACGCGGCGGAGTACTTTGTTTTATAATATGCAGTGATAATCACAGTAAATTATCATAAATAATACATACCGTCAAGTAATCTCAAATTCTACAAACGTACTCAAATTAATATGTAAGAACCATTTTATTATTACTATCGTGAAGTTGGTAACTTTTTTTGAAAAACTAAAATGTTGTCTAACTAATTTCAGGGTGTCGGTTTTTTTGTGACGGTGTGCGCGCGCATCGTAAATGACTAGCTTACTTCAGGGTGTCGGTTTTTTGAGACGGTGTGCACGCGCATCGTAAAAATTAACTCTCATAATTTTTCCCTAACGCGGGGAAAATAAGTATAACTTCAAAAATTATGTGAAATCGGCTACAACGCATCAACCTACTCGTACATGTGTCCAGTATATATGTTGACCTGTCGTGGTACGGAAGGCGTGTACAACGACAATTCAGCTTATACTGAAAACTAATAGTTTGATATATCTATGTTACAAATGGGTCGATGAAATAGAACTAAACATTCATTGAATGAATAGTGGTCGAGGTTGAACCACCAGGCGATCCCTAAACATTAAACTATTCTAAACTAATTCGAACCGATTTC
This sequence comes from Callimorpha dominula, assembly GCA_949752705.1. Lineage (NCBI taxonomy): Eukaryota > Metazoa > Arthropoda > Insecta > Lepidoptera > Erebidae > Callimorpha > Callimorpha dominula. The sequence continues at coordinate 265,237 of OX456991.1, forward strand.
AATTTCAACTAAGCCTGCATCGTGCATGGAATCTTTTCAAACCACCTTTGGGCCGCAACCGCCACACATCTTCTCTGTGTCGTGACAAATGGGGCATCATATAGGTATATTCTGTTCTTGCGCAGTATTATACAACAAATATAACAAATCGTAGTGATATACCTAATTGATCATTATCAAAAGTCAAGATTTGCAATACTTTTATGTAAAGTATGTCGGTAGGTACCCTTATACAATGGTAGATAGCTAGCTGTTATGACGTCTGTCAACAGTCCGTATACGCGTGTGTTGGACCGTGCCGGCGGACACCAAGCACTAAGCACCAGTGCCAATCTAATCTAACGCCAATAGCGCGTGTAATTACTCAGATACACTCGACGGCTGAATATGCACAATTATGCAATAACACCGCCATTATATCTTTAACTGAATCAATTATGATAATATTAAAATGATGGCAGTAAGTTAACCAGTGTTGTTGCTTAGCAAAGGCACTTAAATTTATATAAGTACTACTCTGAAATAGGACTTAGCTTCGAATCACATAAGTATTTCGGTGCAACGATTAAACCTGATTAAGAGACGCCTCAAAGGTATATAGGTACAAGTTATTTTAGTATATCTTTCTTTCTAGACCATAGGGTATTCACTATTTACATTTTATCCATTGATCCACAATGCTCCATAATCCACTGGTACCCAGATTGTCCCATGCTGCGCTAACTCGTCCATGGTCACCACTCTGTAACTTTTCTACAGCGGTTGTTGGTCCTCAGTCAGTCAGTCAGTCCTCCAACAGGCTGTAAAATCATTGTAGCATTTCACGGATTTGGTCGTTCTGTATGTTATGTATATCATAGCCATGTCAACGGTCTCATAGTCCAACTTTGAGCGGTGATGTAAGGCGTAACCATTTCCGTCTACAATGAATACTGGTGTGTCCACGTTAGCATACGTACCAGTATGAGTAGGATTTCCGTCTTGATCTAGGCCCTACCTAATTATTATCTTATCTGTGCCCGAAGCACACTGTGTACCTAATAAGGGCTATAGAGGTACTTTTTGCGAGAGAGAGGGGGTAAATTGCAGCTGAAATAACCTTTCGATGCCCTGTCATGCCAGGTCATGCGGCCATTGCGGTCCGTACGGGTCGCTGTGGGAACTGTTTTATTACTTTTCTACTTTTCTAGGTAGGTATAGCTATGTGTCGTATATGTACTTTTCTAGGTAGGTATAGCTATGTGTCGTATATGTACTTTTCTAGGTAGGTATAGCTATGTGTCATATATGTACTTTTCTAGGTAGGTATAGCTATGTGTCGTATATGTACTTTTCTAGGTAGGTATAGCTATGTGTCGTATATGTACTTTTCTAGGTAGGTATAGCTATGTGTCGTATATGTATTTTTCTAGGTAGGTATAGCTATGTGTCGTATATGTACTTTTCTAGGTAGGTATAGCTATGTGTCGTATATGTACTTTTCTAGGTAGGTATAGCTATGTGTCGTATATGTACTTTTCTAGGTAGGTATAGCTATGTGTCGTATATGTACTTTTCTAGGTAGGTATAGCTATGTGTCGTATATGTACTTTTCTAGGTAGCGCAAAACGAGTTTTATCTACATAATTAGTTTATTATTTTTGTAGTCTGATACAAATATGCTACTTAACTTATTGCCGCGACTGCGCTCACGTTACAAGTTTTTTTTCTATCCCTCTGGAACAGTACGGTTTTTGTGGAGGAAAATTACCCTATATCCTTAAATTTTCTGTACCCCTGACATTTGACAACATGTACCTATGAAAAATTTCAATATGATCGTTTAAGTTTTTAATGAGTGACAGCGTAACAAACAAACAAATAAACTAACTCACTTTCCCATTTAAATGATTAGCTGGCGCACTGTTAAATGTTGTTAAGTGTTGCAATCTACTATTTCCACGAGGCTTGCACCAATTCGCAGGTACTGTTCATTGATACCAGATTATTGTTCTTCTTAAATTACATAATATTCAAGGGCATATAAAAATCAGAAAATTTAATGTATTTTTATAAATCCAACGGTACCGCTAAAAAAGCAAGGTTAAGTAGAAACTTAAAACTTCTTGTGCGAAGATAGCCAGGTAGCTCAGCTGTGAAATAACTGATATACCTACCTATGTATATTATTAACCATACTCTAAATTCCTATAACGTAGCTTCCGTGTAGTTAAATAAAACATCCCCGCCTTATTTAACAGCTGTCCTGAGTTCATAAACAGTCGAAATGCAGAGTTGTGCTTCACCTGCTTCTAAAGGGCAATTGTAAAATTAGTCCCCACTGTCTATTTAAAAATTAAAACTCATTATTAGTGTTTATAATTATTAAGATTAATGTTTATATAATATATATCTAGACACGCGGCAGCCTGTCCAGCCAAGTTTAAGAAAAAGGAACTGGCGACGCAGCCGTGTGTTATATTACACAAATCATTTAGAGCCAGTTTTGACGTCTATTAATATTTACATAAGTAGGTATACAGTCGAATAAAAAAATAGATAAATTGCTAATAAGCTTCCACGTACCTATACCTAGAGATTAAGTATTTGATTAAAAATAACACCAGGTTTGCACATAAATATTACGAAATAAAGGAACAGATGTGCAGATTAAAGAAATTAAAATACGAACATTTGAGGTATCTCTAAACAAAAATAAAAATAAAATACGTAGTCTGCCTGGTCTATGTTTAACTGACTAGCAAAAAATATTTCTACTGCCTCTTGGTTGTTTCAAATTGTTAGGGAACGACTCGAAAAGAGTTTCATTTACGAATTTTACGAACCTGTCATGTAGAATATTTCATTTAACACACAAAATGTATGTATAACACTACGGGCTTAGTTATCGTGGCTGTTTGTGTTATGGTAGATGGGTATCTATGCCCACATGGGTCGATAAGGCTGCTGTGAAGTCAATGTCTCCCGTTGATGAGCGCGTGCAAGCCGGTAGCACTGGTAGTCAGTACCGAAGCCTTGCTGTACTCGCTTATGTATAACACTACGGGCTTAGTTATCGTGGCTGTTTGTGTTATGGTAGATGGGTATCTATGCCCACATGGGTCGATAAGGCTGCTGTGAAGTCAATGTCTCCCGTTGATGAGCGCGTGCAAGCCGGTAGCACTGGTAGTCAGTACCGAAGCCTTGCTGTACTCGCTTATGTATAACACTACGGGCTTAGTTATCGTGGCTGTTTGTGTTATGGTAGATGGGTATCTATGCCCACATGGGTCGATAGCGCGTGCAAGCCGGTAGCACTGGTAGTCAGTACCGAAGCCTTGCTGTACTCGCTTATGTATAACACTACGGGCTTAGTTATCGTGGCTGTTTGTGTTATGGTAGATGGGTATCTATGCCCACATGGGTCGATAAGGCTGCTGTGAAGTCAATGTCTCCCGTTGATGAGCGCGTGCAAGCCGGTAGCACTGGTAGTCAGTACCGAAGCCTTGCTGTACTCGCTTATGTATAACACTACGGGCTTAGTTATCGTGGCTGTTTGTGTTATGGTAGATGGGTATCTATGCCCACATGGGTCGATAGCGCGTGCAAGCCGGTAGCACTGGTAGTCAGTACCGAAGCCTTGCTGTACTCGCTTATGTATAACACTACGGGCTTAGTTATCGTGGCTGTTTGTGTTATGGTAGATGGGTATCTATGCCCACATGGGTCGATAGCGCGTGCAAGCCGGTAGCACTGGTAGTCAGTACCGAAGCCTTGCTGTACTCGCTTATGTATAACACTACGGGCTTAGTTATCGTGGCTGTTTGTGTTATGGTAGATGGGTATCTATGCCCACATGGGTCGATAAGGCTGCTGTGAAGTCAATGTCTCCCGTCGATGAGCGCGTGCAAGCCGGTACCAAGCCGATGCCGCTGGTAGTCAGTACCGAAGCCTTGCTGTACTCGCTTAATGCTTCCGGTCGATCTTGTCTTTCAAAAAAACCCGGACAAGTGTGAGTCTGACTCGCGCACTGAGGATTCCGTACATACTTGTATGTAGTTAGTTCGTCCATCTGCGGAATCGATTCTCGAAGATTATTGCCCGTTTTACGAAAGGCAAATGTAACTTTCTAACTCCTAGCGTCTATTGTGAGGTTAGGTGCTTGTCTCCCGCTCTGCTAATAGGGTAAAGGGAAATTGATTAGATTAATAACTAAAGCGCGTTACTTTTGATTAGTACCTACACTAGCACACTTACTACAACACCTACTGCGTTAAAAGTGATTCATGTTATCTCAATGTTTTTAATGTTTCTAAAGAAATACGCTTACAAAAAGTATCCAAGTATGTTTATAATACTTTACACGTGATCTACAATCCATAGCATCAGCTAGGTATCTGCGCTTAGTTTGGGTCTCGGTAACAATATTTCATTGGTCCTAGAATATTTTAAGACATTTAGCGATATTTAAATAATAACTGTGATTACCACAATACATTTATAATAATGAAATGTTTAGCCAGATACCTCCCTACATTGTTAATATAGCATTGTGGGACTAACAAACACTCACACGTCTACAAATGCGTAAATCGTCTTCTTACAATTTATTTTATAGGCACCTTCTCTCAATGTAGATAATTGGATATGAATTGTGATCTTCAATCACTGTTAAAAGACGAGTAAAAAGTGAATGTTGAAGGGGACCTCATTTGTAAGTCTCGTAGGTGAATGGAACACACGAACGGTGCACAACAACATTGATCAAGCTCGGCGCATTCAAATACATACCGGCGACGTGTATAATGTGGCTGGTGCATTATAAGTCCGAGTGCGGCGATAAGGCGCACGGCCGCGTGGCAGCTCCGGCGGCTGCTTTGTACCTATTCTATTATTTCATGATCCGATAAAAAAGGAATAAAGGCTCGCGACCTAAACGCAGGAATGTTGTAGATTTTGTTTTAGGCGGGCGCCGGCGCCGGCCGCATTAGTGGCGGCGAGCCCGCGACAACGGTTACACATTAGCCCCTCGCGGGATGCAACTGAGCCCCTGAACGATCTAACTCACAATTCTACCATCCGCTCATTGAACTCTAACGAGTAATTTATAGGGTCTATTTTCCATATAAATGTTTATCACTTATCATTTTCTACAAAGTAATGACTAACAGGCGTGTTTGTTGCGTAACGGTGTAATTGAATTTCGAAATACAGGATTTAATACCTTAACAAAAGGCAGTTAAGTTAATATTGGTTATTCACGTTGCCGTCGCAAGCGGATCGCTGCCGGCCGCGTCTCACGCCCACTTATCGATCGGACAATTTAACCGATACGTGTATAAGTGTAATATATCAATTGTGTTGGCTCGCTGCTGTCCGTCCGTCTGTCCGTCGCGACTGCTAATGAATTTCGTCGGTTGATTGCGGCGCTGCCCCGCACGCCTCGCGCCGCGGCCACTCTCTGCGAACACAACATATTGACAACTAGGTGTGTGATACACTTTATTGCCTCTGTACTTGGGCATGCGCACGCACAACTTGCGCTAATTACTACAATTATGATCAGTTAACAAGTAGCTAATCATTCGATTCTTTTATCGCGTACCTACTCACTATCTTTATAATTTAGATCTTAACTATTAATGTATACTTACGTGTTAGTTTTTTAAACATGCTCCAAATGGACATTTAAGTGTTGATGGAACACTTGTGACTTTTATAAGTACAAAAGTTGTTTATGGTTAATTACTCATTAAATAAATTAGAATAAAACTTAAAAAAACGAACCCGAAGTTAAGAACATTTTTAACGAATCTCTTAAGAAAAATAACCTGCTTACCTACAACTTAAACCAAGTTATGAATAAGCTTAAGAACATAAAGTCGATTGACAAAAGGTACCAAATTACTTACCTACATGTTGATACATAAAGTAGGATAAGTTGCTTAATTATAAGAAAGCAATATTAAAATAACTTGGTATGTACCTACCTTAAATTAGACTGTCCTAAAATATAGGTTTCTAGTTGGTATTTAATGAGATTACCTATGATTAAGTACATAGTTCTTTTAATAAAATATAAAACAAGATTCAATTAAGGGTACATTTACGAAGTTTTAGATTTAATTCATTTTAATATAGCAAGATCTCATAACCTTGTTACAGTGTAGAGAAAATATGGTCTTTCCATTTTGCAAAATGAATATTACCTAACATGCTTATAAATATTTAATAACATAAAATAGCTTAACATGTTCCAGTGTACAAATAGGGGATTTCTTACTCCACAATTATGTCAATCGCTATATATAATAATATGGTTTTGTACTTATTCAATCAAATCCAGATGTAGTGAATTCTTCCTTAACATTTGTGCAAATGTTGCATTGTACATCACTAGAAGCCACAGTAGTGCCCAAATAACGCTAATAGCTATTTTAATAGGTGTTTTCATATTTTTTTTGAAAATTCTAATTAAATTTAAAATTTGAGGTCGGTAGACCTCTTATTATGAGAGTTATGTGTATCAAAATGCAATGAGTATCTAAACTACTAATGAGAAATAAAGTAAGTGGTTATGTTTAGGTATGTATTGTGTTGGAGGCGGATTTAATAGATTAATTGGGGTTTGAGATGATTTTAGAGTTTTATACGTACCAAAGCACTGCCATAATGTTTTATCAAGACTTGTTTTATCTTTTATCAAGACGAGATATTACGAGAGAAAGGAGGTAAGTTAAGTTATCATTTTCTGGCCCAGTGTTTTGGAAAAAGTTCTATTAAAGGTAATTTTAAATCTCTATAAAGATTACATAAGACGATTATTTTTTATTTTAAAGATTAAGCTATTGAAGCAGAGCAATACCTAATGATAGCAATCCGAGTGGTTATTGAGGAGACGCTTTCCTCAATGATTGTCCAAGAACAATAATATACATACATACATAGCTACGCTCACGCCTGTACACCTACAGGGTCGACAGAGGAGTATTAAACACCCACATAGTGAGAAATATAATTTGGTCCCACTCACGTAATAGGGGGCAAGCCTAATGCCGTCGACCTCTGCACTTGGGCGCTTTGGGAATTAAAGATAGGAAACATTTAAAGTTAACGGTAGGTAAGAAAAGAAGGCAATAGAAGGAAAGTGATTTGCTTATAATACGGATGGATTGGGGATGTCAGCGACAGCTCGAGCATGTCAGGGCCTCATGCCTGTCACTCGAACTGGCGACAGCCGGGAAGTCTGACTCTTCAAACACTACAGAACTAAAATCCACACAAACCATTAGAGAAACTACACAGAACGACTGTTGCAGGAAGCATTATATGCGTTTTACTACATTTAACTCTGGAAAATTTAAATACCTATTGAGCCTCAGTGGTTTTTAGGTCTACACGTTTGCCAGAGAAAAGGATACTCCGACAAGGCTAGATGGTTGTGTTTGGTGGGTCGCGATCTAATGGTTGCTGTTGGTATTGGAAAGTGACCACCTCGGTAGGTGAAAGAGAAAATTAGGCGCACCAGAATATAACTTCTCACATTTTTTGCTTAGTTCCTTAAGAATTGATTTGACACATTAGGGAAGAGTTAAAATATTCGAGGATTTAATTCATTTAAAATCGCCAAAAGATCGATTCCGGAATAGCGGTAATTGTCAAGTTCGTTAAACTACCGAAGTACGAGTATTCTAGATATCTACTTTATTTTTCACCCGTCATTTATATAATGATAAAGATATAATTATAATAAATACGAATCGAAAATTTAACAATTTTAATAATTAAGTTTGTTCCGAGCTAAAACCGGCACACATTTTGTTCACTACAATTATTTTTAACTGAGTTTAAATGTGTACGGAATGTTAAATATTTAAATAAACTTGCATAAGTACCAGCAGCATGATTTTCCTCTAACTATATTTATTTTGCTTATAATTCTTAATTTTCCTTGCATATACCTAGGTCAATTAATAGTTAATCTTGCATTGCGGAATCCCCCACTACAAGTACCTACCTAATATGAAATAAGGAAATCAACTTTTAGTAGTTTTCCCTAAATGTATGCTGAATCAATCTGGTGCTCTTACTTGGTTCCTCTTAAAGAGGAACCATGATCATTGAAACTCACCGACTAAATTTCTGGCTTAGGTAAAAGTCGACATCTATACAACTGCCAAGATGATAAGAAAATATTAAGCCCACTGAATAAAATAGATAATAGTTTAACAAAATAAAAAACCACGCTTTTATATACTCGTACATACATAAAAGCGTGGTTTTATTTTGTTAAACTTGAGAAAATTGTTTTATATACTCGTACATACATAAAAGCGTGGTTTTATTTTGTTAAACTTGAGAAAATTGTTTTATATACTCGTACATACATAAAAGCGTGGTTTTATTTTGTTAAACTTGAGAAAATTGTTTTCTACTTTTTATTTACATAAATAAAAATTAGAAAACAATTTTCTATAAGTAAAAAAAAAAGAGTGATTAGGAAAAAAATAATTTTATCGTAAAACTGCGTGGGGTAAAAGTAAAGTCATTATAATATAATAGTTTAAAAAGCACTCCACGCTTTTTTTACGATAAAATTATTTTTACCTTTTTTTATTTTAACTTATTGAAAATTATTTACTACTTTTTAGTTCAGCTAGTTACAACAGCATGTGTTTTAGTTTTTTAAACTATTATTTAGTTCAGTTAGCTACAAAGCGTGTTTTTTAGTTTATTTAAATTATTATTTATTTTTGCTTTTTTAGTCTTTAATTTTATAATTTTAAATTTATTGTATTGTCATCGGTCCTTGATAAGTGTGCGAAGTTTCAATTAAATTCGACGTTTCAAAGTGGGTCAAAATCACGTTCAAAGATTCCGTTACATAAAAAAAAACAATTTTTTTTCGTTTATTATATTATTAAAAAGTACCTACTCTAATGTTTTAGTTGATTAGTCATTTTTGTTTTTTTTAACAGAGTTTTAATTGTTTTGAAGATATTACAAGATATTGTTGTTTTTAGGTGTATTATATTCACTGATGATTTTTTATGTATTTCAAATAGATAAACAGGCTTATATATAAACATAATGCTTAAAAATATTAGCGACATTAAGCATTGTTTCCGTAATATAAAAATTAAAAAGATATTATCCTGTCACTATTTATTAAACTAAAATTCTTTGCTAAATTATTATAACACAATAATATCCTTTATTCATCTATCCGTCATAGTACATAGTTTTTCAAAACTGATTCAGAGTGGCGTATCTATCTCTAGTTATTGGTGTATAATCTATGATGCCGAAATAGGGGACTTTTATACCTACCTTTTTTTAGGAGAAATACACATAATCCCTTATCTATAAAAGCATCAAAGGTTTTTGCCCCGAGCTATAGACAGAAGTGATGATATGTTTCGCAAGCTGATGAAATTATATATAACGGTAAAACGTATGTCAGCAATTTAAAAATCGTTATAACTACTAAGTAGGTATTTCTTTTTCCAAGCTTAAAAAAGTCCAACTTTAAAATATAAGATTTCTTCAATCTCATATGATCGTTGACGTTTTCCCATTTAGTAAAATTTAGACTAGACTGGAATCCCCAAGGAAAGCGTAAACGTGGTCGCTCTAAGCAGACCTGGCGACGGACGATCATCGCAGAGGCGAAGAACATGGGGAAGACTTGGAGCAAAATGAAGCGCGAAGCTCAAGACCGAACGAGATGACGGCGCACTGTGGACGCCCTCTGCCCCATCTAGGGGACACAGGAACATAAGTCAAGTAAGTCACACACAGAGTCACCGCAACAATAGGCTCACAATGGCTTTGTTAAAAGTAACGTTATTAAAACCATGAATAACATACAATATAATACCGTATCTGCCTGCGTCGGTCTATGGTCTATAACCAAATGGTTTAGCCTTGTGAGAAGAAATCATTGCTTAGCTCTGAAGTGCTCTCTAAAGAACTGGGCTTACAAACAAAAACAATCAAGTTCAACTAGTTCCATTATTAGGTCGTTTAACGAAAACAAAAACGAACTCTTCAGCTAACAGTATACCTCGGTAAGGAGGACCAACCCCACGTCTATTGAACTCTTCAGCTAACAGTATACCTCGGTAAGGAGGATCAACCCCACGTCTATTGAACTCTTCAGCTAACAGTATACCTCGGTAAGGAGGACCAACCCCACGTCTATTGAACTCTTCAGCTAACAGTATACCTCGGTAAGGAGGACCAACCCCACGTCTATTGAACTCTTCAGCTAACAGTATACCTCGGTAAGGAGGACCAACCCCACGTCTATTGAACTCTTCAGCTAACAGTATACCTCGGTAAGGAGGACCAACCCCACGTCTATTGAACTCTTCAGCTAACAGTATACCTCGGTAAGGAGGACATACCCCACGTCTATTGAACTTGAAATACCTGAATATAAGTTGCGAAATAGAAATAGGTATACGTTTGTCGTGTTTGTTATTTTTTTTATTATTTTCTTGTTTCAAACGAATGTAGCAATAGTAGATATAGATGCCTAAATAAACATAACACGGAGATGTTGACACTTCGCCTCAAGTTTTGTTTGTTCAACAGTTTGAACGTTCAACGTTGTGTTTGTAGTCACAACTACACCGGGTTAAAAAACTGAAAGTGTTGTCAGTGAAATAAAAAGTGCAGTTCAGGGTTATTTTTTCAAATTCACACGCACTTATATCAGTTAAAACACTGTTCATATACTTATTTCATTTAGCAACAAGATAGGCAGTAATTATAGACAGAAATAGTGTGATTGTGATAGTGAATCTGTGTGTGACATGTTAAACCTACCTACTCTAAATTTATTTCGAGATATATTTCTTCTACTATTCAAAGGTTTCCTTGAAGTTAACTAAGGCAATGGTGCGTACCATTTGCCATTAAATGAACACTATAAAAAAACTTTAATCACTTCAAAGGTACTAAGAAAGGGCACTGAAAAGTGCCAAATAATCGATTTCAAACTTAATTAAGAAGACTACATACATGTGACACTTTTAAAATAATAGATAACACTATAAAGGCACCAGGTGCCTACCTACTGGTCTGTTTAAAGTCGGTGCCATTTTGGCGAATAAATATCTTATTTTATCTTATACATGAATACATACATATAAACCTAATATGGGTCTGATTATTGCTGAGAAGGAAAATAGTCCCTAATTCTCCTGTTAAAAACGTTTAAAGAAGGCTATCGAGTATTGAACGAGGAACGGAATTCAACAGTCGTATCGCACAAACAGTAAAAGGGCTGTCATAGCGAGCTGAACTATGAGAAGGAGTCCGCAGGAGAAGAGAAGATGAAAAGCGACAAGTTTTGATGCCTGGGATAAGGAAGTCTAAGCGCTCACGCAGATATACAGGAAAAGTAGGATTGTGAAGAACCGAATACAGAAATGAAAGTATATGATGATCATCTCGATGTCGCCGAATAGGTAACCACTTGAGTTGTTTTTGGAAATCTGAAACATGATCATATTGCCTTAGACCGAATATGAAACGGATAAACAGATTCTGCAACCTTTCTACATAGTTTATCCCAAAGTTCTTCAGTAGCGTCGAGTTACGAGACATCAGCGTAGTCAAAAGAGGAAGGAGAAATTTAATTTTACTTTGCTTACTTTAAATCTTAATAACATAATAGCGCATGATAAAACAGTGTTGAATTATATTATTTCATTAAATATTTATTTTTAACTAACTGGTGATGTAAAAGAGTGGCCGTACGTTTCTTTGCCCGACTTCTTCTCACGAGGCTCAGTGGTTTGTAAACGGGCGGTTGTAGACAGACACGGGCAGACACGGTCTTATCTGTTATCCATTTTGTTTTTTTTTTATAATTTTACATTTGACGTAACAAACTATTGTTGCGGTCACTCTGTGTGAGTTGATCTATTAAGTTTAAAAAAAAAGACGTTTTCGAACAACCCCTAAAGAATTTTATGAAAGAAAGACCTTTGATTTTGAGAAGAAAGAAGAAAATTTTGAAACTGATAGAGGTGCCGAAAACTTTCCTGCTTACCTCAGTAACATGAGTGGTTCATAATATGTTACAGTCAATGAATACTCCGAATTTTTTTACAGAAGACGAATATGGTATAATAACATCGTTGTATAAAACTGGAGGTAATGAAGAAATAACCATATTTCTACAATACATGTACCTGCCACCAATAATGAGAGCTTGAGATTTTGCAGGGTTGACAAGCAGTCCATACGATCTAGCCCATGCACTGATGTTCTTAAGATCATTATTGATGGCGGTTACAGGTTCTGTGACATCGCCAACCTTAAAATGACGGTATAATTGCAAGTCGTCTGCATAGAGATGATATCGAGAAGATTAAATTTTGGTGATAGCATTAATAAAAAACTGGATAAGTGCGAGTCTGACTCGCGCACCGAGGGTTCCGTAAGCAAACAAACTTGTATGTAGATAGTATTCGTATCGTATCTCGGGAATCAATTCTCGAAGTCTTTTGCCCGTCTTTTCCGAAAGCTGAACTTAACTTTGCAGTTGCGATGTACGACAAAGCTAACAATCCAACCGCAAAATATAAGTTTGTAATCACAAAAACTATTCTTATGTGAATTAACAACAAATCAACGACTTTCGGTTTTTTTCGGATTTTTCAAATTTCATGATTCTAGGTCAATGGGAAGTACCGTATAGGTTTTGATTTACATGCAAAATGTTCAAACTTGATCAAATATAAGGCTTAAGTAGCCATATCTTATGACTGCGTTGATTTAGAAGCTTGATTTTTAACAGCTTCAAGGAAACGCAGATTTATGTATTTGGTATTAATTTCAATTTGATGCGTCCATGGGTTCCTGAGAAAAAAGGTCTTGACAGACAGACAAAAGGACAACAAAGTGATCCCATAAAGGTTCTTTTTTTTCCTCTTGAGAAACGGAAACCTAAAAATGTAGAAAAGTAGAGGACACATAACGCTTCCTTGGGGACACATTAAGATCACAGTAGTCAGTGGAGGCCTCTTCAGAGCATACCATCTGCAAGCTACCCCGAAGATAAGAGCTCAACCAAGCGATTACAGAGTTAGATACCTTCAGAGAGGACAGGATGCCTAAGAGGATGTCAAAATTAACAGAGTTGAAGGTGCAGCTGCTGAAGTCCAATAACATAGTATTGCTGTCCCGCATTAGTGGGCGACAAAAGCATAGAATATGCATTGCAGTTTCTTCTGCCTCTCGACAGAATCTGCATGTTGTGTTCTGGCCCAACTTTAGGTTGAACATATTATGTCTGTTCAGTTTGAAGGGTTCGATTACGATTGAGAAGGAGCTGAGGTTTTGTATCTTTTGAGCTCTAGAAGGTCCTTTGATACTTTGTTATTAGTCTTTTATTAAGGCTTTCGAGTGTCTTAGACCAGTCGTTGTCTTCCATCTTTTAATTGCCATTGATATGTATTGGGCGTTTATGATGATTCAATCGCTCAGCTCGCCGCAGAGCGGTTCCAGTCCATGCTATTGGTTGTCTACACTAGCTCTGGCGAGTTCACCGACTTTTTCATTGCTACCTAAGTTAGACTCGCTAGCTCTTTCAGAAATTGCATCTGGGTTACCTTTAGGACCTCGGTAGCAATTCCCTCATCCAAAGGAGATCCGTTTTTTTTTAGCTGCTTGAGAGCCACCTCTATCTCGCTGTGGAAAATTTCAGGTATGTCCTCCCTGTAATGGCGAGTTAATGGGGCTCTGTGGTCATCATCACTGAGTCTCATCTGAGTTGGTTCTATCATCCGTGATGCGTACAGCTGTCCATAAAACTTCTCGATCTCGTCGAGAATCTGGCACTTTGAGTTGACTGCCATTCTCAGTTTTGAGTTTCGTCAGATGGGCCTCCCCAAGTGCTGAGCGAACAGTTTAACCCCCTGATCCACTCCTCCTCCTGCTCCTGCATTCTCTGTTGTGTGAATGTTGCCTCGGAGGTCACGTCATAACAGTTTTTAGACTCACCTATCTGACGAAGATGGCTGAGTGGCTTACAGCTCGCACATTTTACTCATAAGTTCGAGAGTATTGGGAGACAGTTTGGACTGTTGCTGTTTGCGTTTCCCGGGGAACAGCTTTCGAGACTTAAACAAAATAAAATATATATTTTTTTGCGTTTAAAACATGAATATTTAATAATCTGGTAACAATCCGCCTGAAGATGACGATAAAATTAAATTTTATTAAATTATGAAGGTTAAGGCTTAAGGTAGATCTTAGATAACTTTCCAATCGTATTAAATTAGAAAATCTTCTTTCACCCGAACTGTGTTGGCAAGACACACTAGTGAAGGGTCGTGTCACTCGTCCCGCCCGCAACCAAACGCGACTACGAACATTGTAGAAACATTTATAGAGGTGGTGAAACATTTCACATGTTGAATGTTTGTGTACCTATTAACATTTAGATAGGTATACATGTTAATATGAATCTTTTTAATTTTTGTAAGACAAATTTGCCGCCCCTAAAATCTGCCGCCCTAGGCTCGAGCCTACTCAGCCTACTGGTAAATCCGCCACTGGACTCAGCAGAATATTAGAAGGGAGATAACTAATCAATTGATTGACGGACAGTACTCTCAAGTAATTTGGAAAGGATAGGACGTATAGATATAGGACGAAATTGGGATACTGAGGAAGGGTTAGTAGTTTTAGGTAGTGGAGTAACATAAGCCTTTTTTCCAGGCCGATGGAAACAGTTTTATTTGAACGGAGAAAATGATGATGTGAGTGACAGCTGGAGGGAGGTCACTTACAATAGGCTGCAGCATTTGCAGTTGAATGCCACCAATTGATTTTGTGGAGATTGATACACTACAACAATCACAATACATCTTTCCTTAATTTCTGAGGGTTTCCCTCGTTTTCCTTCAGATACCATTATCATATCTGGACTTGGTGATAGTGGGACCATCTGGGGAGCATACCCTTTCAAACAAAAAAGGATTTCTGAAATTGGTCTATAGAAGACGAAAATATACATTCTTCTTTTTTGAAGTCGGTGAATTAGTTAAAATAAATTGTCTATTGGATCCCCTGCAATATTTAAATTTGGCACATATATTAAAAACACAAAAATAATTTAATATTGAATCTGATTCATGTATAAATAACAAAATGTGTGCTGTGGTGAAAGTTCGCTCTTGGAAAAGCTTAGTCTTCGTAGTTCGCGAGGTAGCAGGTACAGTAACATCATATATGACCACCATAAGGATAGATTTACTCAAATCAATTCCCTAATTTTAACGATTTTTATTTAAAACATTTGTAATTATTTGGTTTTAAAATTTATATTTAAATTCTTCAATAACATAAATATTAAATATCTTTCAAACTCAGCCTGGCGGCCCCAATTCGAGAGATATCTGCTGTGCTCTATCTCCCTAAACAAATAGTTTTTCTTTCATCATCATCGGCCATGTTTCTTAATTTTTAAACATTCGCGTTAAATGATACCTATATAATTCTGTTGACGGGAAATAACGCGATCTTTGAATTGCCTGACGTTTCGAGCTGGTTGTACTGACCGTGTCTACAAGCTGACAAAGGTATGTAATACCTACACGGACAGCGACTAGTGACGAATACATAGCTACCCCTGACGTCACTCGCAGAAGTGAGTCCAGCACTCAAGATGGGCAAGTATTTACGATCAGGATCGTATCGTTCAATTTGTAACGATTGTGCTATTGTGTGTGACGGCGAGTTCTACTGATAATGACTCAGCTAAGCCAAGCTAACTTTCGAATTACTGATCGTCATATACCTATCTATAGACAACTTTGTCATTGTTCTTAATAGATCGATAACTAACGAAATTATAACTTAGTAAGCAGTTTGTTAAAATTATACACCTCAACCTTCTTCATGAATCACTCTGTCTATTAGTGAAACCGCATGAAAATCCGTTTAGTAGTTTTTCAGTTTATCGCGACCAGACAGACGTGGCGGGGAAATTTGTTTTACAACATGTAGTGATGGCATGCTATGGTCACTGCTACACTCCGATATGTAGATCGTCCGATTTTATAAATATCCTGTAACCTTCTTTAATAGACTTATCTAATTGAGATTAGTATAATTACAAAGAAAGCTCGCCAGCGATATAAGTAATTAGTACAGATATACCTACGCGTTAGAAACACATTGAATATGGCTGGCTGAACTAAAAGTTTAGAAAATAATACCTACTTAAAATATTAAACTCTTTTTGAAAAAGAAGAAACGGACTTAAATACCTGTATAGATACCTATATCTATATATAGACCACAGCTCGCTTGGTGGTCGACTTTCGATCATGATTCGTTTTTGGTTTATTTCATTTACCAGTATAACTTAAACTGTCATGGTATAGACTTACGTACGATGAGAGGCCAACATAAATACTAGACGCGTGTAGTTTGATGTTGCCGTTTTCATTAATTTTTTAATTTTGTTACACATATTTTTTTTTTTTTGCTACGCACTTGTTTAAATAAAGTTAAATATTCCATACTTCATGTTGCTGCGATCGCAAAATTTTCTTAAAAAATGCGTACGAAGAATTCTCTTCACATTTCTAAATATAAATGAATTGCTGTTCGTTAGTCTCGCTAAAACTCAAACACGGCTTGACCGCGATTTGAATTCATTTGTTTTCTTTTGTTCGCTTTACGATTTCCAAAATCCGAATTGAAGAAAAATTCTTAGCAGTATGTAGTTGATCAGAAAAATTTGTATAAATTGTAAGTTAATAAAAAAAAATGGAGAGAACCCAGTGAAAGTCCCGGAAGATTGGTGGGGGGTTGGAAAATTGTCGTTTTGAGAGGTCAATAATGATTTGTATGATTTCCGGCTAAACTATACCTCCTATGGGAAAACGTTACATAGAAAAGTTGTAGATAATTAAAATATCTACAACTTTTGTATCCACCAATTTCCAACATAACCTTAAATGTAACGTGTGTAACCTGTCATCAATTGTTTTGAACAAAACCATCGGTTATAATTTGTAAATATTGAAATAAGCTGCCAAAATCAATTAGTGCGTACACAGAGTACTCAATAAATTGTATTCCTATTTATTAGACAATAATTGATAGTAAAATCACTTAAGTTAATAAAAAAAAAATGTGTGTGTGTACCAGAGTACACAGGTAAGAAGTGAAACTTCTTTACGACATATCATTTTTCTACTATTTGCAACTTCACGAAAATGGGGTAGATAAGGCTTAAGCCTTAAGAAATTATAAAACGAAATATATAATCACTCTCACTTTTCTTGTAAATTCACTGAAATTTGAATAAGTCTTTTTATTTTATCACTTTCAAATTAATATATTGTTATTCTTATTTCAAACCAAACTTCAAAACTAAAATATTGTTGATATTATTATAATATATTACATTATATTCTTTACGTCACTATACTAAACTTTGATAAAAAAAGCAACATGGCGCGTAACCGAAAAACGTGACGATTGCTACAAAAATTTCTTCCATACGTCGATAAGGAAGTTTCACTTCAAAAACAAAACATAACAAATTCTGTTGACTACCCAGAATCTTAATTGACAGCCAACTCCGACATATATATATATATACATCATCAAAATCATTTTTTTCAATTGAGCCAATTAAAGGTATTTTTGAATTGTCAGGAGTCAGTCAGAGTAAGTCAGTCGTGAAACTAGTTGCCTGTTAAAATACGTAGGTCCTGTGAAGAAGAACAGGCACGAAACTCCGAGGACACTCTTTTTCAACACGTTTTAAGTCTCTGGTTATCTATATTATTTCTAAGCGCAAATTAAATAAGAGGCCAATGTAACGTGTTGTTTTTAAAATATAATCAGTCTCGCAAATTACTACTATATGTAAGTAATAGCAGGTCCGAGATGACCGGCCCCGACCAACGGCACCCGTTCACGAGCATAACGCCGGAGGGAGTCGAACGACCCACCACCGGCAGGACTTCTATGCCACCATGACACACTCAGAACTAACACGCAACATAGCAAATTAACTTAAGTACCTGGATGACGCTTTACGCTTTGCTCGTTTTCTTTTTATGTTTTCTAAAAATAAATGAAACCTAGCTAGGCTAGATCGATTTATCGCCCCCGAAAACCCCTGCATACTAAATTTCATGAAAATCGTTGTAGCCATTTCCGAGATTCAGATTATATATATATACAAGAATTTCTCGTTTAAAGGTATAAGATATATAATTGACTACACAGTTCTCACATGAACAATTTTTTTTTTTTTTTTGTAACATAAAATTTGATATCAAATTCATATAAGATAATGTAATTTCTTTGTAAAATTAATAACATGTCAGATAATAACTAATGTGTTCTGCTTCTTAAGACCACCACTATTACGCTGTGGCTGTGGAGCAGGACCAGCATTGTGCCTACCATTCCTATCAGCTAAATAATCGTCTAGTTTATAATATGCTCGTTTACGTAGTGTGCGTTTTATACAAGTTTTAAATTTCTTCTCATTTAGTTGAAGAATATTAGGAGGTATTTTATTATAGAATTTAAAAGACAATTCCCGCATTAGGAATTAATCCTGTGTCGCGGGGGGCTTTACAAACATACAAACAACGGACACAAAGAACACCCAGACTTGGGTGGGAATCGAACCCACGACCTATGGCATAACAGTCAGGGTCATTAACCACTAGGCCAACAGGCCAGTGCCCCATGGAAGATGTACGTAAGTATAAACGATTAATATATACCTACATATTATATTATAACCCCTTCAACAAAAAATGCATCAAATAGATTACAATTGGCAAAGATATAGCGTCCCCTATCTACATACAAAAATCCGATAATATAGGTATCCTTGTGTGTTAACAGCAGGTTCACATCGCGTCGCTAGCATACTTAGATAATATAGGTATGCTTGTGTGTTTACAGCAGGTTCACATCGCGTCGCTAGCATACTTAGATAATATAGGTATGCTTGTGTGTTAACAGCAGGTTCACATCGCGTCGCTAGCATACTTAGATAATATAGGTATGCTTGTGTGTTAACAGCAGGTTCACATCGCGTCGCTAGCATACTTAGATAATATAGGTATGCTTGTGTGTTAACAGCAGGTTCACATCGCTTCGCTAGCATACTTCGATGGGGATCTAACCCCTTACCACTCGATCGCAAGTCAGACGTCTAATGCCCGGTTCCTACAATCAAGAAACGATACAATTTCGTTAAACTTTCAAACGAATAACGAATCGTTTCTTGATTATAGGAACCGGGCATAAGCCGTTACGCTACCGCTGTATCACACGAAATGTGAATCTTTATCTTTTGAAGTGACGAAAATGGTTAAAATCATAAAAACTTGAATGTTTGGCTTTATTATTGCTATATATTTACCTATTTTTTTATATATTATAGGGGGCAAACAAGCAGACGGGTCACCTGATGGTAAGCGACTACCGTATTATTTATTATCTATGTATGTTTATGTATATAGTGTATATAAATATATTAAATGTTACCGAGTTATTACACTTGTTTCCTTGTTACCTACCTAATTATATTGTATATGTCTAAAGGTATCATTTACTAGTTTTAAGCCTTAGCCTTAGCATTACATTATTATATTTCTGGTCATTATTTTTCCATCCCAACATTGCCTGAAAGAATTTGGTTTTAGCGATAAGACCGCCCTTTGTACATATAATTTTTTGTAAATTTACTGTAAGCAATATCCCAACAAAAACATTTTCATTGAAAATATTACCAAGACGAGATATGCATATGACTCGCACTGTCAAAAAGTTATCAGATCTCATGTAGAGCCAAGCTTCTAACTCCCGAAGCCCTAACTACACAAACTCTACACCTTAGTCAAAATATGTGGTCTGGGCGTTTCGCTACCGCCACATGGTCGTAAGGTGAATAATTTATTCACTGTTCATTACTTTTCTGTTATAAAATAGTTCTTGTAGTTTTGGCAACAGAGTAGTAGAGTTGTGCTGTAATTTCTACTAAAGTCAATATTTATAAGGTATACCTTGGTAAGGAATACCTTGAAAATTAGTCGCTCTAGATAATGCTACATAAGCCTGCCCACAAGAGAACGTGGATGACCCAATATCAGCGTATTTGCTTCATCATCAATCACAGCGGGTACACATTAGGCGTTTTGCGCGCGTTAAATTCCATCGCCTAATTTAAAAGGTGAGGGGTAATTTACTAAAAATCCTGAAATATGTATTTTATTATTTATAACAAGGAGTCCCTATGTCATCAATTCAAATCAAATCAAAATCATTTATTTCAATTAAAGCACTATGTCATATACTGTATGTATGTATACTGTACTATAGTTGCCTGTTCCAATTCGTAGATCCAGTGGGGAAGAACAGGCAAGAAACTCCAAGGACACTCTTTTTCAACATGTTTTTTACAAATCTCTGGTTACATTGCTTATATGCGCAAGTTAAATGCGAGGACAATGTAACGTATTGTTCTAAACTATAAACAGTCGCGCAAACTACTACTATATGTCAGTAATAGCAGTTCGGAAATGACCAGCCCCAACCAACGGCACTCAATTTTCAGACCTTGCGGAAGTCTCATTCAAACTTCCATCCCCTAGTTCAGTGGTTCTCTATTAGTTATTCCTACGTACCACTTCAAGAAAGACCTGAAACCTTCCCCTACCCCTTATTAAATAAAAACATCTGTTTGTTTTTAATATTTCTTCTCCATCTTTAAATTTAAGAGCTATTTCTTGTCCCCTCAATAAAAATGTTTAAAACCAAAGGTGACTGACTCGCACATTGAACGATTAAAAATATATTTTTACAATTGCTGTTTGCCCAATTTTTTACTGATTTTATAGGTCAAGTGATTGCTCCGTGTACCCCTTACGCGTACGCGTACGGTACGGTTGGTACGCGTACCCCTAATTGGGAAACACTGCCCTAGTTTAAGGGTTTGGGGGGTAAAAATTTCAAGTTTTAGAATTCTCGTTGCTTGTGTACTAATACTAGCTTACATACCAAATTTTAGCTTCCTAGGACTTCAGAAAGTACCCTAAGAATTTTGATGATCATCCGTGAGTCAATGACGAAATCGGAGTTTTTTAAGATATCAATAAAATTTTAAGTATACAAGGTATGTAATTAAAACTTTATATGTTTAATAGGTCTACTATTGACATCATATCCCCAGAATGTTGTGTATATGGTATAATCCGAACCCATGTTATGAGGGTTCTAAAAAAGGACGAGGCGCTTGGAGAAATGGTAGGTAGTGCTTGGCTCGTCTTGGCGGGGTCACTACCATGCCCCCAGATTTACTGGTGTACAATAAAGTTTATTGCATTCTATTTTTTTTATAGCTATAGAAATTGAGCAAAAATATGTCCTAAGTGGGGACAAAACCTACGACCCTCGACGCCGTGGTAGTTGGCTTGGTGACCGGTTCAACTATTGAGCCTTCTCTTCAGTTTATGTTGCGTGTAAGTACTGTATGAATGATAAATTAGGTACTAAGATTTTCGAGAATTCTTGTAACTGTTCTGTGTATTGCTGAGTACCTACCCCTCAGAGGGGCCAGGTAACCGTTAAGCGAATATTAAATGCAGACTTAGAAATTTTGATCTATTCGACTGTTAACATATAGACGAAATACCGTCCAGTCACTGATTAATCATGAAATATAAGAAAGTAGAAATGCTACTAAAATTGAAAGTAGGTAGGGTAGGTATCTTTGATAATGGAACCCCTAAAAACTGGTAGGAATTTTATAACACTCAATTTTAAATTAAGTCTTTCAACATTTTTGGCAAACACGTAATTTAAGGGTGGTTAGGGCCCTCCGTATACATATAGGTCATTATTATGTCTATAGGTTCAACATATTACAAGAATTTCATGAGCTAATTCATTTAGTTAAAGCAGCTAAGTTGAGAGAGCACTAAAGTGTACCAGTACAAAGAAACCGCTGAGCTACTGACACGAAGGGCGGCGGTGGTGACTAAACAACATGTACCTATCGGGTATTAACTGTATTTGTAAGAGCCTGTCATTGTCTTTTGTGAGCACTTCTTAATTCGCTGAGAGCAGTCTTTGTGCGGGCGGTGTTTTTGTTCCGGCGGCGACACCGACCTGCGCCCTTACCGCCCTACATCGCTGATAACGAGCGTGGGAAACCATCCATATAATACTAGGAATCACATATTTATTGTTAATGCTATTGAATATCATTTCAAAAAGTTGTCTTTTGTTCTATGAAAAAAGATAATCGTTAGCTTTCATTGATTATATTATCTCACGTCTAAGTAATAACATGCGATGGGAATGTGTTCTTTATTTGACTGGAAGTGGTTTACTTATATTCATTTGATTCACGTGGGTATGTCTTTATATATTTTGCTTTGATTGACAAAAGTAAGATCATTCTCTTTATGCTATCAGACTTATTTATCAAAAAACCAAAACAATGCAATGATAACGACTGATTTTTGAGTTTCATTTCAGATGTCAAGGATGAATTCTTTTGTCCCAGTTGTTAGACAACTGATTAACATATAGGTAAAATACCTTACCCTCGTGGTCCTACTAGTAGGACAAGAAAGTAGGACCACGAGAAAACACCCTAATTAACGACCCCGGATTGAAAAAAACGTCCTAGCTGTTGGTGTACCTACCCCGAGTGGCAATCGTGTTCAAGCAAAATTACCTAAGTTACCTAATAGACGGGAGGAGATGGGTACCTACCTACTATAATGCTTCTTGCCTTATTTCTAGGTGTTCTACAAAATATAAAGTTTCATTACTTAAAATATTTGATGTCAGTTTTATGATACGTAGACATGAAATCTTATAAGAATTCATATTATCTATAAACAGAAACTATGGTCGTCGTCAGTCGTACCTACGTAGACACATTTTTCTCATTCACCCACAACTTATTAGCCTGTGTGCAACGACTGCTCCCTATAGGTGTAATACCTATAGGGAGCGGACCCTAGGGTTTCCGCTCGAGAATGCTCGAGAAATTAATTCCGTGCGCTAAGTAACTAAAAAACTGATGCTGTTATCTAACGCTCCTGTATTTATGAAAGTCTATTTTATAAGAAAAAACTGTTTCATTCAAATTTGATTTCTTTGTTGATTATTTTGCGGGTAACTAGTTTAGCTCAAAATAGTATTGAAGGTTAATATATCTATGATTTGTTCAGTCGAAAGACTGTAATGTTATTAACATTATAGTTTACGAATATAACAAGCATTTTTAGTTTAAGTTGGGAGCAAAATGTATGTTTCGTTAAACAAGTTTTTATAGTTATCTAATTATGTTACGTAGTAATTTTGTTAATTTAATTTCACTAATTATTTTTTATTCAATTACATTAGATACATTTACAAGTGGTAGGGACCCAATACCTAATAATAAAAAAGTTACCTAGTAGTAGTAATAAAAAAGTAAGTACCTACTACCCTACTCTTTACTTTTTTTTTTTTTTTTTGTGGAATAGAAGGCAAACGAGCAGGTGGGTCACCTGATGGTAAGTGACTACCGCCGCCCATAGGCACCTGCAACTCAAGAGTCGCAAGTGCTTGGCCGGCCTTTAAGGTAGGAGTAGGGGAAAGTGGGGAAGAGAGGGAGAGGGAAGGATTAGGGCCTCCGGTAACGTCACACACTCGGCGAAATACAATGCAAGTTTTCTGTGAGGCCATGGTATCACTCTGGTCGAGCCGGCTCATACGTGCCGAAGCATGGCTACACTAAATTAAGTTACGATACTTACGATAGGTACATATAGGTATATGAAGTTTGTTTAATTTATTATTTTTGTTGACTTGTTAATTTAGAAGTGCAATTTAGGGTAGGTAATTACAAACAAAGGGTGCCATTTGATTTAATTTATCTCATCTATCTGTCTAATTTGTAATAAAGCAAACATTTAAAAACTTCATGTTTTGTTAAAAAAATTAAATTTTCTCGAAATGCTCGAGAAACTCGAGAAATCCTGGTTGAGAATTCTCGTGTCTCGAGAAATAAAAAAGGTCAAGAAACCAGACCATATAGTTATTATCCTTACCTATTAGGTTACATTTCACGGAAATATCGGTGGTAGTAGCCACGATAGGTATATCTATCAATGATGTGTATGAACCTGATAACGCCATTGAACGCAGTGTGGTTCGATCGCCCCGTTATGGAAATTTTAATCAAATAGACGAGCACCGTGGCTGATTGGAGATGAAAGTTGGTAACGATGAAGTGGATCTGTCTGATCTCTGGAAGTCTGGATTAGAGACAGCCTGGAATCTAGGCAATAAAACAGTACTGATTTATTTACGCAAAATTGGATTAAAATGCTCAGAATGTAAGTAGCGAACGAACTCACTGCACTACAATAACATCAAAACTAGTCGTAATTTGTTGAATAGACATACAAATGAAGGGATTCTGAATCATGTGGTCTCTTGTGGTCCAAATTGTATTCTGTATGACGATCAAAACTGGAAACGTCTGCCTCACTTCTGAAACACAGCGGAGCAGACAAGAATAATTCCAAACGCAAAAAAGGCAAATACAGCTGTTTGTGAGGGCATAATGTACCTGTGTCATCATTATTAATTGTACGTAGGTACAGAATCACAAATGATGATGGACAAGCTAGCTGGCCAACGCCCCGGACTTGTCAATTGCTCCAGTCCACATCTTACCTAACCACAACGCTCTTTTATAAACCGCAGAGTGGGCCCTCATAGAAGTACAAACTAGACCTTGTTCCAATGGATTTAACTTGTTACAAAGGAAAACTTCGAAGCCTCAATGAATCTCGTCCAAAGGTTTCCAAAGGCATAAATCCCTAAGCTCCAGTTAAAATAATAAAAGTTCATAGACAATAATGGACAATGTTTACTTAAAAAAAGCAATATTAACTTAATTGACGATTTAGTAAAATATTACTTCTTATTCAAATAATGTTTGATTTTGCTATAGGTACAACACCGGTAATTACAAAGATAAAAATAATGTAGAGAGTTAGGTAGGTACATGTAGGTTGTTATTACTTTTGCCTATATTTATATACCTAAGGGGGTAGCTTGTTTTTATAAAAGGTAGGTATAATAAGTGGTTGAATTGTCACGGGACACGAAGAAACTTTGCGTCTTTGTCGCTCCTCGGAATCTTGTGGTCATCAGTGTGTGTGCTACCGACTAATCAGCGACAGTAGTACGCGGGTGCTCGTCGCACTGCCGCCACAGAGGGGGAGGGAGGAGAGAATTGATAACGACGTCGGACTATAAACAAAACGCAGCACTAATTCCATTAAGGCCCGAAACTAACCCTCTATAAATCTCTGTACAGCGCCCATTACTCGCGTGATAGGGGCCGCCCACCGGCGCCCCCACTCGGCGCGCCTCCCTCGCGCCCTACGTCACGCTCATAACCGCGTCACGTCCTTCTATGTCATGGAAACTGCAATTTATGGGAAAGCGCATTTTCGTGGGGTGTGTGCAGTATGCGTGGGGCGGCGAGCCCCTCCCCGGGGCGGAGCCTCCAGCAGATAGGTGTGCAGGCGCCGCCCGCCGGCAGTGAGCGCGCGCACCTCGGCCGGGATACACGCGTCACGCCGCCTATCTCCATATCTCGTTATCGTGGATATCTGTTGTTGTATCAAACCAGTGCCGCACGTGCGCGAGTGATCAGTGACATACCTAGTACCTACCTGTATACACACCTGTCTACTGCAACTGCATCTACGTCTGCTGCTGCTGTACACCTCACCTGAGGGGATACCGACGGCATCAAGTGAGTCAAGATTCTTTTTTTAAAGATTTTTTTACAAATTTACTGCTGTCAATGTATGTTTAGATTATCAACGTTTTATTGAAAACACACACAGGGAGGTTCGTATCTTATGATTGCTACTCCACTATAGACAATCAGGATTCTAATGTTTTAAATAGTCATTAAAAAGATAAGTACCTAATTCAATTTTTTTTTATCAAAATCTTTAATCAGTAGGTAACTCTTTGTTTGGTAACTAAACAGTCCTTTTGTTCTTTAGAACAAAGCAATTGAAGGAAATTGAGATGACGTGACTGATTAGGTACCTAAACACACAGCTTACGTGCCTACTTAACACATTTGCCGCAAAGAAAACTACACCTAGTCTTATGAAAAGTTACATACATATATGCATAGTATGCAGATACGCTTTACGAGGGGAAGACGTCGTTCTTTAAACTGAGGTAGGTGCAGGGTTACCTGCCGATTGTGAAGGGATTATTAGCTACACAACGAAATACATTGACCATGATCAATTGATGTGTAGTCACTGAGATCAGTAATAATAATAATAATAACTTGAGCCAACTCACACGCGGCCGTCTGATCTCAAACTAGGCAGAGCCTGTACTATGGGAACCAGACTGCTGATAAACATACTTACTTACAATCACATCCAACATTCTTTAGATCTATCCTAATTATACCTACTAGGCAGATGTCTATATATTATATAGGCACTAGGTTGATATATATCATGTTTGTTATAGATATCAACCTAAGATTCATAATCCAAATGTTACCAAATAATTTGACAAACGCTGCGATCGGTCGTGTGTGACAATTCTGCGAAAATCTGCAACATGTACCTGCTCTACTACAGCAGTACCTATCACAAGATCACGACATCTAAACTACTTTGAGTGTCCAATTACGTCGTTATCGTTTTGTGTATTAAAATGATACCTACTGTTTCATTTACAAATATATGAGATAGTTAGGCGACCGGTCCCCGTACAAACTAAACATAGGGCTAGGTATATATATTTGCGTCCTGGTTTTTATTATTCTGCGTTTGAAACGATATACGAGACTATTTCTAAATGCACCAATATCTTACGTAGACTGGTAGAGAATGCTGTTGGCCTTAAATCTGCTAACTTACCATTTTAGATGACAGACAGGTCGCTCGATGTGGACAAATGGTTCTCGACTTCCTTTTTTAGATTTTTTTTTTGGCGTAGTGACTTTGTGATGTTTTGATAGTATTTCAGTTTGATCTTGTTACTAATAGATTGCATTCAACGATAATTTAAATGTTATTTATATATATACATATATTTTTTTTAATAACGACTACTAGCAACGTGGGTGACACATTACTAGTATTTTTAACCCCTCCAGCTAAGCTAAATGTTTGTGTTAGCAGTGGGGTCACGACGGTAAAGTACTGGGTGGGTTTCGAACCCGCAAAAATTATAATACAAAGGAAAAAGTTTGTGAGGATGGATGGATGCATGTTTGTTACTCTTTTACGCAAAAACTGCTGAACGAATCTGGATGGAATCTTGAATAGCACATAGGCTTTTTATTCTGGAAAAATTTACGGTTCCCGTGGGATGGGTTTCACCAAAATTTCCAGCTAGTAGCTAATTTAATATGTCTGTCTGTACGATAAAGGGTCTTGGACATTAATATTGTAAACATAACCACACTTACATGGTATAAACAACATTTTAGTTAAAAGTCTCTTCTTTAAACACTAAACTTTTATTAATGTTACTAACATTTAGAAAATATATGTTTTGCTTTGTTGGCACATTAAGCAACTAACAACAGCGTATTTATCACTGTTAACCAGAACTGTCAGCGAGTATTCGCAATTATGTTTATAGATGAGAAGTCGTAAAGTTATAAACGGGATGTCATTAGTGTCAGTGTAATGTCGCATTGTAGTAGCCAACAGTAGGTACAAACAAACAGACAATAACACGTGCAACCCAGCAATCACGGTGACGTCATTTTTCTATCTAGTCACTTTTTTATTCAGTCACTTGGCCCGTGTAGACTACCAGTGGTACGAGGACATGTCAAAGACTTATTTATTCAGTCACTTGGCCCGTGTAGACTACCAGTGGTACGAGGACATGTCAAAGACTTATTTATTCAGTCACTTGGCCCGTGTAGACTACCAGTGGTACGAGGACATGTCAAAGACTTATTTATTCAGTCACTTGGCCCGTGTAGACTACCAGTGGTACGAGGACATGTCAAAGACTTATTTATTCAGTCACTTGGCCCGTGTAGACTACCAGTGGTACGAGGACATGTCAAAGACTTATTTATTCAGTCACTTGGCCCGTGTAGACTACCAGTGGTACGAGGACATGTCAAAGACTTATTTATTCAGTCACTTGGCCCGTGTAGACTACCAGTGGTACGAGGACATGTCAAAGACTTATTTATTCAGTCACTTGGCCCGTGTAGACTACCAGTGGTACGAAGACATGTCAAAGACTTATTTATTCAGTCACTTGGCCCGTGTAGACTACCAGTGGTACGAGGACATGTCAAAGACTTATTTATTCAGTCACTTGGCCCGTGTAGACTACCAGTGGTACGAGGACATGTCAAAGACTTATTTATTCAGTCACTTGGCCCGTGTAGACTACCAGTGGTACGAGGACATGTCAAAGACTTATTTATTCAGTCACTTGGCCCGTGTAGACTACCAGTGGTACGAGGACATGTCAAAGACTTATTTATTCAGTCACTTGGCCCGTGTAGACTACCAGTGGTACGAGGACATGTCAAAGACTTATTTATTCAGTCACTTGGCCCGTGTAGACTACCAGTGGTACGAGGACATGTCAAAGACTTATTTATTCAGTCACTTGGCCCGTGTAGACTACCAGTGGTACGAGGACATGTCAAAGACTTATTTATTCAGTCACTTGGCCCGTGTAGACTACCAGTGGTACGAGGACATGTCAAAGACTTATTTATTCAGTCACTTGGCCCGTGTAGACTACCAGTGGTACGAGGACATGTCAAAGACTTATTTACATCAAAGAGCATGCACGAAAACGTCATAATATCCCTAGAGAAGGCTATTTTGCTTTAAAAAAATTGAATATATTTATTATCACGTTTGCTAATCATTAAAGGTGTTATAGGTAAGAGGTGTTGGTATACCTAACATATCACATTTCGCCATTTGGTTCTATAGGTGCCGTATAGGGTATATTTCCGTATAATCGTGGGAGAGTGCCATGCTTCAGCACATATGGGCCGGCTCGACCGGAGTGATACCACGGCCTCACAGAAAACCGGCAGTGAAGCAATGCTTGCATTTCTTTTCTAAGAGTAAGTGAGGTCACCGGAGGCCCTAACCCTTCCCTTCCCCCTCTCTCACCTCTTCCACCCTTCCCCTACTCCCACCTTAAAGGCTGGTAACGCACTTGTGACTTTCGAGTTGCAGGTGCCAATGGGCGGCGGTAGTCATTTACCATCAGGTGACGCGTCTGCTCGTTTGCCTCCATAAAAAAAAAATCCAGGAATACAAGATCGAAATGTGTGCAAAAATGATCCGTTCAGCGTTCATTCTTCATACATACTTGCAGTCACGCCTGTATCCCCGAAGAGGTAGGCAGAGGCCTATTAAACACCTACATTTTGCCACCTATAATTTGGTAGCACTCACGTAATAGGGGGAAGCCTATTGAATGAAGGAATGAATATCTTTACTGACATTTGTTTGTGATACAGTTATTTGAACCCCTGGCCCCTGAGCTAGTAAAGAACTGTATTACAGAAGCCAAGTGTATTCCCTTAAATAAAATGTACAGTTATGTCAATATTAAAATCACATACTTGTGTGTATGTAACTATTTTCGATTTTTTAACAGATTTTCCGATTCGTCATAAATTACGCTGAAACCTCTGGATTATGAGTATGACTCATAATCCAGAGGTTTCAGCCACGTAACAATTGCTTTTTTTATTTGGTCGTTGTTAAATTTCCTAGTTTTTATTATTTTATTTTATTTTTTGCACAGGCGCGGTGCTAAAACTGAGTAGTCTTTTTGTGCGTAGGATGTTTTTACTCGCGGTATCGGACATCGAGTTATTCGTTTGGCTTCTGCAGGTATGGTGGGGACTGTATCTTTGTGATAACTTCTAATAACAAACTTTCGTAAATATACACACAGATCACAAGAGACCTCAAACCAAACTAGTTTCCATTCAACATAATATAATTATGTAACTATTAATACACAAGGTCTATATTTCTACTGATATTATGTGAGCTTGAGCTTGTTTCGTACAAAATATAAATATTGATAATACAATCACATAATATTTGACAGTAACCTTCTGTCAAATGGTTGACGTCACTTACTCGTGCATTTGTGGGTTGCCAGTATTGAACTCATGTCTAATAATATAATAATTTGTCTAGTTTTTATTTTCAGTTAGTACTTTTTTATGTGCTATATTTTTATGTACTATTTGTAATTGTTTTAGGTTAACTTCATTTTTTTTTGACTTCACCTTGTTTTCGAGGCCCCATCTGAAAATCAGCATAGGTACATGCAGCATATGCTGAGATGGTGGCCATTTTAGACTCGCATAAAATGGGACCTGTTTCCTTTTTTTTATCTTCTCTCTCTCTCTCTCTCTGTTTTAATTTAGTTTGTAATTATGATAAATGTTAGTAATAGTTTTCTATTTATTTGTATGTCTGTGCGTGTTCTAAATAAATCTTTCTTTCTTTCTATTTCTCACTGTCAGAACATTGGCTTTTCATATTTTGAGTATTGTGCGCTGGGCACGTTCTTCGGAGATTAGAGGGGTTTTGCCAGCTCCGCCCCACGCACATGTACAATACTTAATTACACATTCACACTGAGCGCTGTACTTCTGGATCAGAAGATGTTGATCCGCCACAGCTAAGTTTTTGAATATATAAGTATATCATTTTTCTAATCCTGCCCACCAGTGCAGGCTGTTCCAGGTAAGCTTTTATTGCCTACAACCGGGCACTTTCAAAGATATAGCTCGAGCAGATCAAGGTCGCGAAGGTGCCTGTAAGTCGAACTGGCCGAGCTCTCATACATTTTCACTTCTCTTCAATTTTCCTTTTTCATTTTCTGTTTAACTTTTTAAATATTTTTTTCCGAAAAATCTTGTTTCGACTACGACGAGCATGAACACAAATTCAGTCCGGGATTCTCTGGACGATGCTTAGTAACTCGCCTGAGCGGTTTATTGTACAGATATAACCTATCTACATAATATAAATAAACATATGTATAAAGTTCGCGATTGGATTGTGGTATGCTACCTATAATATATCGAGAATTCCTACCAAACTCAACTCATTCTCTTATTTATAATATTCGCAATACCTAGATGTACCTAGAAACAAAACTCGATCGACTTGTTAGCATTAACAATGGCCAGCGCAGCGGCGAGACAGTGACACGTACACTCGCACAGTCACGATACAACGACCCGTCAAATTATTATTATTAGTAAAGTTAAACGTCTACGACCTTAAGCCATTAATGACAGATTGTTGTGTCGAGATAAGTGCACCGCGCGCCGCGCCCGATGTCCGCTGTTACTAAAAACTCTCACGTGACCTAGGGTTGATTTTCAAGTTGCTTAACGTCTAAGTACTGAATTTTTTATCTGATTTATATTAAAATGTAATCTGAGTGAATATAAAAAAAAATTGTATAATGAAAATAAAACACTTATTTTACTATCAGTAACGGAAAACGAATGGCATTGATATAGCTGGACCTATAAGCCTTAAGATTAAAAAGAAGCTTGCGCCTACGTCGATCCTGCTACGGTCTTTCGGTTTACCAATTTCATTCAAATCGATTCAGCCGTTTTAGCATAAAATAGTAACAAACATACAAATTCACATATACGCACATACTCACAATAGGTTTTTATTTTATATGTCTGTCGTGACATCGCCCATGTAGTTGATTGTTTCACATTAGTTCTTAGGTAACAGTTGTTGGACTATTACTCGTATATTATGTCAAGGAGCATAATAAATCATGACAACGCCGTCGAAATTGATTGCTAATTATTAACTACTTACTACAATGTGGAAAATTAAGAATTTAAGATTTTTTTAATACGCTGCTATAGGCAAGTATTTGAAAGACAGAGTCCGCAAAGCTTAGCAAGGATGTATCAATACTTAAATATTATATATACTGTCTGAAAACAAATAAAACAAGCACCTAATTAACCAGTATTTTGTATACTTAATTATGTATTAAGTATGAATGCCCGCATAAATACTTCATTAAGTATATAATGGAACGCGAAAGTTTAAAAGTGAGTATTTTGTAGTGGTGACGCTGGATGAGCTTGTGTAACGGCCCGTCTCGAGAACGGTTCCGCTCAATAACACCCATCTGTGAACTTACAAAGAGCCTCCATTGTCAAATACTTCCTTCTCTATGCAGGCGAAATAAATCAAAACCAAACAAAATAAATATCAACATAAAAACAATATACCTAAATAGATATATCAGAAAACATCGGGGGAATCGAGAATCAGCAGAATAACACTTTCAATGTGTGTAAATATGTTAACTTGTGTTATGTCGGCTTATTTATGTCATACATTTTTTTCCTTTATCTTTTATTATTAAACATACACCTGAAACACACGGTCCTGCATCACTCAAAGGTTGACTGGAAGAAAATGCCTACGGTATTAAATCCGCCTTATGCAATGTATTTGCAGGAAGTATAAATAAAGAAATAAAATATTATTACTATACCATTGCTCACTCAACGGAGATTTTTGATGAAAGCAGTGCTTCATGTAAATGTTAGGGTGAGTGCCGATTCCTCCCGCTCCCATTTCCCCCCCATCCCCCGCTGAGTTATCTGGTCTGTATTAACTTTTTATTAAACGAAGTTAAAGTGGCACAATCAAATAAAAAAGGACTTCTATAATAATCTTATATTTAATTTGTATCGCAAATTAAGTCACTATTTCATAACAAGAAAAGTCACAGATTTATCAACTCTTCAATTAACCATTTTTAATACAATACAAAATTAAAAATAACAACAGTAGACTTTAAAACCGTTCAAAAACAAAAAAAACCGGACAAGTGCGAGTCTGACTCGCGCACCGAGGGTTCCGTAAACAAACGAACTTGTAGATAGAACGTCCATCTTGGTAATCATTTTTCGAAGACTTTTGCTCGTCTTTTTCGAAAGACAAACTTAACTTTGCGGTTGCGATGTACCACAAAGTCAATAATCCAACCGCAAAACAGAAATTTGTAATCACAAAAACTATTTTTTATGTGATATAACAACAAATTGACGACTTTCGGATTTTTTCCTTTACTTATGCTCCAAGACCTAACTCCTGACCAAATTTCATGATTCTAGGTCAATGGGAAATACTCTATATAGGTTGTGTGTCTAATATAGGTTGTGATTTAGTCAAAGATAAGGCTTGAGTAGCCTTATCTTTACATTGCGTTAACTTAGAAGCTTGAATTTTTTTACAGCTTCAAGGGACCGCTGAATTATGTATTTGGTATTAATTTCGACTTGATGCGTCTACGGGTTCCTGAGAAAAAAGGTCTTGACACACAGACAGACAGCCGGACAACAAAGTGATCCTATATCTAAGGATATTTTTTTTCTTTTTGAGGAACGGATCTTTAAAAAAAAAAATATTTTATTCTCTATAATGGTTTAAGTGACACAAGATGGTGATATTAATGTACAATTCGTAGAGTTGAATTCGATTTCGTATAAATGTCGCGATCACAGAAATCTAAATAATGTAGATTTATGTGGTCTCGATATTGCATTAAAATTTAGGTGCCTTAAATGGACAGTAGAAGATCAGATGCTTAAAATAGTATTGCGTTGTGGACACATTTTCACACAACTGTACTTTATTTTAAAACATTTCTGGCATCGATAATGTAAATAAATTATATTTTAATGACATCTTTAGGGGCGAAACGAGAACGGGGGGAATCGGCACTAGCCCATATTTTAAAACTATTACTTCGTCATCAATTTTTTATTGTTTTACTTGTCTATATATTATATTATATGGTATATTAACATATAATACCGACATAGAAACACCCAAACCAATGCAAATGGCGTAAATAGGGTAGGTACAGCTAGTATGAAATACAAATAACACATATATTTATTAACACCAAATGTATGGGCAAGATACCTGCTTTAAAGAAACCTCCTATAAGTAGGTACTAGGTATTTAAAAGTAAAGTCTTCGTCTCCTACTTCTATCTCTTAGGGTCCACGGTGGCATCAAAGTTAGTAAGTAAAGTTTCTTCAACTGTTCATGGAGATATTTTACAACACGACGGAGATGCGGTACGTCCGTAGAAGTGTATTAATCACATAAATGTAAGAAAACGTTATTTCTGTTGCTCTACTAACAGTTCTCAATTCCTTTAAAATATTATTGCTTTCAGACCTCAGTTATATAACAGTTAAGTACGATAACATTATCCCAAAGGATCTCTCACGTTGTACCGTAAAGAACAGCGGCGCCGGCGCCGGCGCACCGGAGGCTATTGTGCGCGGTCGCCGTCCTCACCGCATTCTTCACTTTTGTTTTTACAAAAAAAAAACTCCAAACATTACGATAGTGTCACTAGTTGTGGAAAATGGCAGGTATTTAAAAATACTACAGTTAGGCATAGGTACCTCATTATTTCGGCCTGAACACTGACGTCACCAAACAGAATTTGTGGTAGGCTTTTGGCCGCGGCTTCGCGCCAATGAAGAACCCGCGTGAATGAGACTTTATCAATCAAATCAGTATCCCTAGTTATGTCCTACCCCTGACTAGTCTGACTACATGTGTGCAAAATCAATTTTTTTCTGTTTGATATCGTAATATTTTGTAAAATTTCTTTAAAAAAATAAACTACAGAATATGAGATATTTTGTAGTAACCAGTGACTTATGAATAAATTCATGAGTTTTTTTTTTATTTTCCTGTTTGATTTATACAAAATTAATGATCAAGTTTCACGAAGTAAACATAACAAGAATAAAGTAAGAGACGTCACAATATGTTATTAAAGTATAACTGATTTCACGTGCGTAGGTATGACGATTATAATATCTAATGTAAATCATATAATGTATAACTAAAATTCAAATTAATTGTCATATTAGGTAACCAACAATTTAAGAAAACGGGAGGAGTCTGTTACGTACTATGGTTGAGAAGAACATTTTAAATTCTCATTGAAGTTGTATCTATTTTCGAAAGGGTAGATAGATACTGGTACTATTATGCAGTGGCGTAGCTAGGTAACCAAAGACCCTGGGGCAAAAAATAAACTAGGGCCCCAACTAAACTATTTAAAATCGGTTGTTCCGTATTCGTCGTGTTCCGAATTCGACGCACTACAGATTTGTAGTAATAAAGAT
This sequence comes from Callimorpha dominula, assembly GCA_949752705.1. NCBI lineage: Eukaryota > Metazoa > Arthropoda > Insecta > Lepidoptera > Erebidae > Callimorpha > Callimorpha dominula. The sequence continues at coordinate 300,521 of OX456991.1, forward strand.
TCGTCGTACTCCATATTCAAGTTACAAGTACGCAATTTAATATAGGTAAATAGTAGTTTAGTCACAACTCTAGTACAAACCTGACAACTTATGGTTCTAAAAATCTGGTTAATTTATATTCCGAATGTGGAAAAAATTTCACTAGTTCGATTTATAGTTTGTAAGTCAGAGTCCAAGGGGCCCCCTGAGCTTGGGGGCCCCGGGGCACTGCCCCGTCTAGCCCTCCGGTAGCTACGCCACTGCTAATATGTATTCTTTGGAAAGGGTAATCAATGTGCCTGTCTATTGGAACCATCAAAAAAATTTGGTATAATCATTGCTACTAGTGATCAACATTTGTTCACAAATAATTATACTTTTAAGTTTGAACGTTATTGTCAAGGATTTTTTTTTCTGTTACAAACGACAATATTTTAGTTAATTAAATTGAATGTATTTGCTAAGTTTAACACATCTAACACTATTCAAGCAACAGATACCTATGAAGCATAAGAACGGGTAGATACTTACTTTTTTTCTCTGAATTGACGAGTTTTAAATGTTAAACTATGGCGGGATAGTAATTGTGGAAGGAACAAAAGACCACAACTCAAAGGGGCAACAGAACTACCAAAGCTAAAACTCGTAACCTGGCACGAAGCGATACTTTGACACGTGTTTAGCCTTTAGACGAGGCATCTTCAGGTCTTTGTTGAATTACCTGTTTTATGATTGTACATATAGGTACATAGTTACATACCTACTACCGTAGGCACTCAAACAATAACAATAATGATCCATTAATTGGTAATTTATTGCGATTTGTAGGTACTATAAGCAATAAGTAGTAGCAGTGACGTACTCGTAAAATAAAAATATTATACCATAGACAATAAATAAAATAAAACTCCTTTAAAATAAATTAAAATCTTCCTTTTCGTTAAAAAATTGTGGAGAAATGAGGGAGAAAACGGTCACACACGGAACTTCACTTGCCTACTCTTGTCCCAATTTTATTTGGTGGCGGCGCAATATGTTTTCTTCTTCCATTCTACTCCATCATTCGTAATTTCACAGCTTACTAGCCATATCTTCTTTTACACAGTCCATCCATCTTGTCTTTGGTCGTCCTCCTCTCTTGTTCCTGTCAACTTCCAGACATAAAACTCTCCTTACCACAGTTTGTTCATCCCTCCAACACCTGTCCATGTCACGATAACCGACTGCTCCTCAAGTTGTCATCTACTATCGCTACTTTCAGGCTCCCTCTGGCCTGTAATAAATTCCTTTCTTATCAAGTCCTTCCCAGTCACACTACACATTACACACCCATCTTAACATTGACATTTCAGCTACGTAGAGACGTTTCTCATCCGATCTCTTTGTTTTATTTATTTAACATTATCACGTTGTTTATATGTATAAGTTATTGCATATCTTAACATAAATATTTTCTATAGTAAAATAAACTCGAACGATTAGGAACTGGATTATGTTCTTCGTTTTATTTATTTGCATGAAAATTGATAGTTTCTAATTTCACTTTTGTTAACAGGTTATTAATGTAATCATAAAATTTTCTGATCATTTCTTAGACTCACATTTTAATAGTATAGTACTCGTATAATATGTAATAAGTTAGTGTGAATTAGTGTAAGTGGAGCGCTTAAGGGTACCCACATCCTGCTGGTTTTGCAATTAATTTCCAACGAAATATAACTTGACCTTTCTGAGTTGGCTATTACATTGTCAACTAGCTTCGGCTTACGGCTTCGCCCGCGTGAATATAGGTTTTGTCAAGCAATTTTCTTCCTTCGGGAACACTAATTTTCTTCGTAATGAAAATTACACTTTGTCCTTTTTTGTATCCCGGACTACCCGGGCCGTAGATATGCATAATTTTATGTTTATCGGTTTTGTAGTATAATATGAGTAAGGATTTTTTGTCTGTTGTTGTGTCGTTATACGCCACCGCGCCACCGTTCGGAAAGACGTTATCGGCACCAGAGTGACATACGTCAGTCGTGTCTTGCACAAGTGTAGAGCAATCAGCTACCGGCGGATATCTGTCACGAAGTACCCTTATCGCATCTCCGGTGCGGTTTCTACCTGCAACCCTTCTGACCTACATATTTATGCAGCAATAAATGTGCATAGCATTGCGCAGCGAGTGACGTCACGAGTGTCGCCGGCGCCGGCGCACCGCAGGTACCGTGCGCTGAAAAAACGCAACAGTGCCATCACTACCGACTAATTTACGACACGTCCGGTCAGCACCGGCGGGCCCTACGTCACAACAACTCTGATAACGATAATGGCACTTCGGTTACGTACGATGATATACTTCCAACGATAATCTTAATGTGTTTGAACTCATTACAGTCTTTTAAACATATTGTTGACATTTGCTCGTAGATATGCACCGATGTAGTTATATGTGCATGAATGTCAGTATCAACAATAGAATATTACACCTGCATGTTATCTGCTGTAATTTAAATGTCAAAATCGATGTGTGTATAAACACATCGATTTAGATTTAGAGTACCGTTCTAATATCGTATATATACGTGAACATAGGTAGGTACACGTACAACGCATCGTAGAAGGTTGTAGAAGTCATATTATTGTTATTATTATTATATACAACCATAACATAGTTGAGTCAGACAGATAGAAAAAAAATATATAGTATATTATTTTAATAGTTTTTTGAAGTTGGTTTTTTGTACTAAAATTTTCAAGTTCTTATTTTAAATTTTAAAATAAAGTCTATATTTAGAACTAGCAGCGCCCCGCAGTTTCACCCGCGTAAGTCCCGATCCCGTGAATATCAAAGAGTAACAAACATCCATCCATCCATCCATCCATCTATCCAAACTTTCACATTTATAATATAGTGGGATTACGAATTTTGCTAAAACTGTCAGCGTTTTACGTTACTAACGATGTCTACTATACAGGATACAACTCTAGAATATGACCACACCTATCTATAACACCCTGTATATTCAGTTTCATATTGGTACTCTATTCAGTGCATTGTATAGTCCATAGCTGTGTAGACAATGTTTTACGTACGACAAAAACCCCGCGTCCATTAGATACGTTCATTATCGTGGCATAACGATATAAGTATGTTTGTTTGTTGGTGTTGAAGGGGAGGCCACAGTGGGAGGAGGGGGCCGTCGCCACTGATATTGATACATCACCGCGGACCATTAGCTCAGATTTTTTGCCGCATCGCACTCATCGGATTAAGCTTTCGACAAAAAACTGTGAGCGATCCGGAGCGGGGACATTTCGCACTCAGCCGAGCGACTTTACACCGAGACTCACTCGTCTTGATCATTATTCACCGAGAATAAATTAAATAATTAGGTAAATGTAGCATGTCCAGTACTCGACGTATGTTACTAATATGTTCTTAAGCTGGTTCTTTTTCAAAATATAACAAGAAAAACGAGATAAGCATGTTATTAATTAACCGATTTATAAGATGATCAAATACTAAACAATGTCACATTATTTTACATTTATTAATTAAAGATGCGTATTAACTGAAGATCTAGTTTAATATGAGGCACTTGCTTTCCTTGTTTACGTACATTCGTATATTTATTTATCGCAAGTTATCGGTCAGGGGCCGGGAGCGGAATGAATGGCTATGCGCAAGTATCACGTCACTGCGAGCGCGCTGTACAAAAAACGTGGCGCCTTGGCATTAGGAGCCAGGTTATTTATAGGGGGATTAATAGGGTTATTTAGCGTCCTTGTCACGCATACGATGCTTTCGGTGCAGTGTCCCGCTTACTCAAACAATTAGCCGGCGGGCCCCGCCTGTCACCGATAGCTCAATAAGTGTAGTGTGGCACAGCGGGCGGCGCGGCGCGGCGCATTGCGCAAGAGTCGAGTGGCGCGTGCGGCACACACGCATACACGAGTACCTACCTACCAAATTTTGATGGATCATAAAGAAATACTTCTTTACAGGGGCGGATCCAGACGGCAAACTTTGGGGGATTCGGACAAAAAAAAGGTCTCAAAAGTAAATACACTTTAAATAAAAATTTACCTATACCCTTCCATTGCTATATTCCAAGACAGTCCAAATTGAAAAATAATTAATTAATTATTAATAAATTATTTTCTATAATGTTGTGCTATCTCTAGGATAAATAAATAAATAAAAATAAATTCTATAAATAAATTAAAAGTTTAGGTCACAAAATTGTTGGGTTATTAAATTCTTAAATTTCTACATTTTGGATCGTTCCTTTGGGGGGAGCGATCGCCTTTATCGCCCCCCCTCCCCGTTGGATCCGCGCCTGCTTCTCCATACATTACTTACCTATTTTGACGTGGGACATATCACAGCACTTGTCTAAAGCCTGTCATCCATTATCCAATGGGCAGAACTTTAATGAAGTGATTTAATGTGATACGAATCGCAGCGCTTAAGCATTCCACTGCGACGTCGGAGGTCGCGGGTTCTTTCACCGCTCACTGCAAATATGTCTTACATATGAGTCTATCTACATGCCTAGGAGTTTAAATTTGTGTACTTACGTAGGCAAATATGTTTGTCAGTGTTCTAGAACGACTGGAACCCACAGAACAAGCTGTGCTTAGTTTTTGTTTAGATAGCGCTGTGTAAATGACCTAAAATATTATTAATAATGTACGGGCTGGCACTAATCGCAATTAATTGAAATGGAAGACTTTGCAAATATGATATTGTAACTTGACTTGAAGTAATATTACACCGAGATTTGAAAGAGCAGTTACAATCAAGATTCATATCAATAATATAAAATAAGAAATTAGCATCTAATAGCATTCCCCTTTGATATTAAACGAAACCTACATAAAATTATCATAACATAAATATATTAAGTACTTATAATTTTTTTTTTAATATCAACATACCTGCTCCTGGTTGTACAACTAGTTGAAACATATGATATTTTAAATTAACAAAACAACAAAAAATCCTAACAAGTGGCAGGAATTTCTGGTATTTTTCTAGCGGCATGATCCCACGATACTTATACTAGACCTCCTAACAACTAGTACTAGGAATTTATTATCGCTACCAAGTACCCCACTGTTGGACAAAGAAAGGCCACGTTGTAAAAAGGCGAGGGATAATCCCACTCACAGAAACAAAAGGCACTATCAGTAGCAAGTACAATTTGAATGCTAATCCCTTTAGTTTCGAGACTTCGAGTAGTGTTGCACTTCTTGTAAGTCACGCTGTGAGCTATTGTGAGCTATTGTGAGCGTGGGAGTCGAACGAACGCTTCTTATATCGAAGGGAGGAAGGTAGCAAAACAGATATCCGCTCGCCTTGGAGCCGAAGTACGTTTACCTTCACGTGACCGGGGCCCAGCACATTGTTGACAAAGTACCAGTTACATTATAGACTGGTATTATGAGTGCCTATAGACAGCTACAAACATTTACTAACAAAAGAGATCTATTTATTATTTGCCACAAATTGTACTACCATAGGTATATTGCAGAAGAATAAATTAAAAAATGTAATAGTCAACATTCTATCTTTTTTTTATTGTTTGAAATCGATATTTTTTACCTAAAAATTAAGTACTGTCACCGCAACAATAGGATTTATCAAAAGTAAAATTATTATAACAATAAATAACAAATAATACCGTGTTTCAGACATGTAGGTAAGATCGCTACCTGCCTGTGTCGATCTATGCAAACACCAACTTAAAAAAAACTAGTCAAAAATTCTAATGAACGTAAGTATTTTGAAGACGGTGAAGAGAAAGGGGCTATTATATCGAATTGAGAATCTTTCTTCTCCTTTTTTTATCGTCGGTTAAAAGTAGGTAGCATCTGTCTCGATCACTAATAATAAGTAACCCATTACCCCCATTAGTGAACCTGTCGTCGCTAAAGGCACGACTCGACGACTAGTCTGTAACCGGAGCCCGGACTACATCCAGTGTAAAATGATAGCACCAATAAAAACAATAAATTACACGTGGAATATTAAGTATACAGTTTTTTGAGATTATCAAATTACAAAGAATATATAAAAAAATAGCGAAGTACCTATAAGGCTCGTCAGCAACACCACACATTAATTATTCTGTTAGATTATGATAATCGCAGGCAGTGCACCGTTAAATCTTGGAAATCATTTATTTTTAACTCTCGTAATTAGTGTTTTAAATTCAGAAACAGATTCCAAAACTTCTAGAGTTTCTAAGTGTAATGTAAAGTGATATCTTAAAATTGTGCTCTGTTCAAATATTGTATGACTTCATTTGATTGAAGGGTTCTTTACGTTTTGTACCACAGTGTAGAGAGTCATGCAGTAAGCTTACTTCACCGATAAGTTTGCCAAAACACCTAGGGTTTTTTTGGGAAAAGAGGCAAACCAGCAGACGGTCACTGAATATCGCCGCCCATGGACAACTGCAACTCAAAAGTCACAAGTGCGTTGCCGGTCTTTAAAGTGGGAGTAGGGGAAAGAGGGGAGGGGGATTAAAGCCTCCGGTAACCTTACGCACGTACCGAAACACAGCACGAGCATTGCTTTACGTCGGTTTTCTACGATCGAGCCGGCCCGTACACGCGGCTCTAGCTCTCCAACGGACAAAATTGTCTCAGTTTTTTTATTACAAAGTTGTAATAAATGAAAAACATTGACGTTCTTTTAATGATGCTAATACGAGATAACGTATAATATTACTATCAGTAATTCTATGTCTAAATACACATACTAGATATCGCTTGGTGGTCGAATTCGAACCATTTCTAATTCATTACGTTTAAATTCTTTTGTTTTATGTAAATGATCACTATAACTTGAACTGTCATTGTATATATTTTCCGTTCTGTGACAGGTCAATGTGCATACTGGAACCCTTGAAACTTCTTGTAGCCGTTTTCACATTATTTTAATTAAACTCATAACATATATATTTTTCTTCTACTTGTAACTAGTAGTATCTAGTATTCAAAATTTTACATCCTTATCCTTCAGTGCGTGGAATTGGCTTAAAAAAGGGTACAGATAAGAAGTTGCTGTGTTCCCTTCTCGTTGTATTGCATTATGAACTGAGCATTCACGTAGGTATCATAGTCACATGAACACATCATAGCACAAAGCACTCTCCAAGATAATAATAAGAATACCTATCACATCTTGCTACAAAGACGAAAAAAAGTCTTATTTAATCAACCACAATATCTTCTAATAACTAGTAAACTAATGAACCGATTTTAATGAAATTTTGAACACTGTGTGCAGTTTGGTCCAACTTGTGAGAGAGAGGATAGTTTTTATCTCAATTTATAGTCACAATATTATTGTATTGCAAATGACTGAGCCACAGCAACGCGTGGTGGGGTAGCTAGTATTAGGTAGGTGAGGTTTTAATTATCCTAAGTAGGTATACCAATTACAAAGTTAGTAACAATTCAACAGTTTTTAGGATAAGAATTGTATTAATTTCATTAATTATAATTTGCTTCATTTATGATTAACCAAAAAATTTTGTTTAGTCTTTTATGTTTATACAATTAATTATTTTATCAAAACAATTAAAATAGAATATTTTAAAATAAGTACTCTTAAAATAGCGTCTATTCTCATTAATTCTAAATGTCAATGTACTGAGAATGAGAACAGACTTCTATTAATATAATATAATTTGTACAAAGATACCTAGTACAGACCAGCACAGTTAACATTACCTTCCTAGTTATCAAACGGCTATTTCTAGCATAAGAAGTCGTCTCACTCTCCGGCCCATAAACTACGCAAAAAAATCTCGATGATCTACTGTTCCGTTGCTGCGGCAGTTCAGTCACGGTAATTTTATCTATACAGTATTATATCTTCATACAAATGATCGGAAAGCGAGTCATGCCTACGCGGCTCAAGTTCGGTATACACTCGGTACACAACCAGTCGCGAAAGCGTCGCAGTGACGAACGAACGGTGTGATGCTTTTGTAAGCAGTGAGCTTGCGATTTGTGTATTTGATTGAAATAACTACAAGTAGGTACTTTCTTAATCTGGCAATGGATTTTTTAAATTATTAAATTTAACACTAAAGCTATCCGTATGTCTCAGTCGAGGCGCAAATATTTTTAAGTTTTTTTTTATGGTATAGGGGGCAAACGAGCAGACGGGTCACCTGATGGTAAATGACTAACGCCGCCCATTTGCACCTGTAACTCAAGAGTCATAAGTGCGTTGCCGCCCTTAAAGTGGAGTAGGAGAAGAGAGAGAGGGGGGAAGAGGGGTGAGGGGAAGGGAGGGAAGGGTGTTTTTTTTAAATAAATCTACTAATCAAAATCTATTTTAATTTTTTTTTTTTTATCGTGTGGAAACCCCCTCGGGTCATCACTCTACTGGGGCTGCCAGTGAAGTGGTATGTCGGATTCGAACCGACTAAAACCACACAGTGTTCCGTCATAAATAAGTCTATTGCCAGGAACTCGGGTAGGAAGGAAGTCCCGGAGAACCCAGGCAGACCTTGGCCGCCTCTTAAACAAAAGGCAGCCCTTGCGAGCGGGGGGCCTTGCCCGACTTCCAGTGTAGAGAGGCACGCGCGGAACACGGCGCGCCACTGTCTCAGGCCTGCTTCTGCTAGAGTAACGGTCAGCCTCGCCCGTTACCCCCAGGCCAGCGCTCATGGAGGCCGGAGATCGTTCTGCGCTCTCCGGCACCTGGTGCCTCTCCTTCGAGACGGGAGAGTACTAGCCCTCTCCCGTTCCCTTTCCGCTGCCTCTTTAGCTGACATCACTTCCTCACAAAAAGAGGCAGCGGAATCAAAATCAATTAATCAACATGTAATTTTATTGAATACTTCCTATTTCATTCACATCAAATTTAAATTTTTTAAACAAATATATACTTATTATAATCACAAAATATACCAACAAAATGTAGGCGGGCAGCTCTTTCGCGTGCTTGCGTAGGTAATTATTTCAAGGACAGCGCCGAGTCACAATACTAAATAGATAATATTACCATGGTATCCCAATGATTTCTTATTTTGAATAATTCAATACCGACACTGGTGCATTATTGCTACTCGTTTAAATATGTCAACCTATTTGTCTGCAAAACTATGAAATGATAGATATAGTAATATCTATTAGAGTGTCATTACATATGGTTGTGTGTGTCAATCAATACGACGCCCTATGTCGCGTGGCAGGAGACTGTGCAGTGAGCAACTTGGTGCATCTGCAGGAGTTGTGAGTACCATTGTCTTTATTTTGCATTTTGTTCTAACTAGCAATCGAACCTAAGAGCTAAGGATCAACGTTGTTGCTAACCGTTCTAACCAGGTTTAGTTAGCAGGTGTACAGACAGATATAACTATCGACATTCCATCGGCGAGACGAATTAATATGTGAACGGGTCGTCTTTGTTTTCATTGATGCGCAGATAAGATTAGATGACGCGATAACGAAATACGGCTAACATAAATAGTGTGATATGTCGCGAATTAAATACATACAAGCTAATTTAAATTATAATGCATAATTATAACGAAGTGGTATATCATGCTTATGTTTTAATTCCTATTTGAGTTAATTATTATCAAAGTCTTCAAATATTAGAAGTCTAGCTTCCCAATTGGTTTCGACGTTTCCTGTGTGTACGCTCTTTTTCTCTATTTCAATTTATCCAAATCTATTAAGTCTTTACAACCAACGTAATCGAGTAACAAACATGCTAACTCACAAACACACACAACGGTTTGCTATTTCGGACTAATCCTCTGCGGAGGAGATTAAACGTCAAACCAATTCTATTTTTTTTTGTTTATTTCTTAGAGATATGTCGAAGTTGTTGACATCCAACAGCCATTCTTACAATGAATATTGTGTACATGGCCCAACTTCTGCTTGACCCGGTTAACCGTATAAGCTGTAATAACAACCTGTGACACCGGCACGTTACCAGTGTCGGCGTCACACTCACACGTGGTCTGAAGTGGCGTCTGCGTGCTTCAGACAACATGTCGGGGCGTGTTCGGTGCAGGCTACCCACTTGAAACGTACTGTTAAGTGCACTTTACTTAGTCTTACAGCCAGTGCCAGAAAATGTAGCTATACACAATACACAACATGTGTCAACGATCATTTATTATGTATCTAATGTGCTTATATATATTAGTGAATTACAATATATTCATGAAATGAAATTGATCGAGAACGTCTTTTGGTGGAATTAAGTTAATAGGTATACACGGGTAATTGGTCGATAACCTCGTTAGTGGCAAGCGAAATAATTGTATGAGTATTCGCGTATAGCCCAAAACTATAGAGGCACAGTAATAGATCCTATTTGACTAGCAAAAGATGTATGCCAAAAGAATGGGTCGTTAGGTTGGTGGTTACTATTACTAATATAAACATACATACAGTCACGCCTGTCTCCCCAAAGGGGTAGGCAGTGTCAGAGAAACCTCCACATTTTGCCAACGTAGTTTGGTCCACGTCACGAGTCACGTGGCAACACACGACACCCTCAACCGGGCACTCTGGTCATTATTAAAGACGAAAAAATAAAGAAAAAAAAACAGAAAAACAAGCTTTTATTACTTGTTAATAAAGAACTAAAAAATTAAAAATAATTTAATTCTAATAAGAAATATACCATTTTATAGATACATTATATAATAAAAGCGCGTTACACCTGCTATATTTCTCTTGCCGTCAAAATGTAACACGCTTTTATTTAAAAAAATGTTAAATAAAAAATATATTAATAAATAAAGGCTTGTAATATTTTATTCTTGTGGAACATGGGTTTTACAAAGATCTTAAGTATAAATGTTTGTATGTATCTTAATGCACTATGTCCTTTCACGTAACGTGGTGTACCAATTAACATGATTAGTAATGAGATGACACTTTTGGTTAGGACACATTATGGTTGGTAATTTGATATATTGAATAATATTAACAATAGATACATCTATTGTTTATATTATTCAATATATCAAATTATGATATGATCCATAATAACTGATTTATTTAAAAAAAAAAATCAATTTTTGTAGTATACTGAAAGGGACAGGCAGATTAGAAGGGCAGGCAATATAAAGAAAGCTATATGGCTTATAGGAGTTTATTGGGGAGGATGAGCCCTAGCTCAAGCTGGTCAGGGACATCCGAGCGCTCTACCAACTAGTATAGAATATTGGAAGTTATAGATAAAGCCAATGATAATCGTACAATAGTATCTAATAATAAAGTATACGAGTGCCGTGGGTTACCCCTCAAGCTAAGCTATATGCTTGCGTTAGAAAAGGCTTCACAATGCTAAGCGTAACTAAACTCTGTCAAATAGAAATTTGTCAGCAAGCCACAACCATAAGCCAAGTTATTTACGAGTAGGTATAACAACAATAAATTGAGTGCAAAGAGAATAAAGGATAGATTCGAAGTGGTTTTACGAATAACTTTACTTTTATAAATGACATTTTTAACTGCTACCGAACACCTGTGACCTGCTTGTCATTAGCTCAAAATTGCATGATACGACCGAGAATAGTCCCCGTGATAGTAGAAGATATCCATCGCTCTATCGGTAAGTCGGTCAACTAAACTGTAACTCTTGATATTCAGTTTTAGTTACGAAGTAACTATTATTTTATCTGTGGTTTTAGTGAGCTTAGGTAGGTTTAGTTAGCAAACGGTAGATGCCTAATTTGCCTATACTCTAAATAAATTATATTCACAAGTCGGACAATAAAATAATTTAAAATAGTGTGAAATGTTTAAAGTTTTAATTTATTGTATAATCGTTAAGTTAACAAGTGAATAATTTGAAGTTCACTAAAAATATACAGATTTGAGTAGATCAATACATCAGAATATCAATACAATAGGGAAGATACCCTATTGTATTGACATTCCGACGTAGGTATGGAATCATATGTACCTTATAGTATGGAAATCATATTTTAATTGAAGTAATCTTCTTAAATATCGAGATATAGGTCACCTCTATAAAATATGTTTTCAACTACTTATGTTCCAAAGAGGTAATCATTTGAATAGTGAACGATCCTGTATCTAGTAATGATTATACATTCATAACCGTTAGAGTAGTTCGCCGAGAGATCTACAAGATAAGACAGATTTAAATTTATTTATAAATGTAATTTAATACCCCTAGGTATGTGGAAAAACACTAGAATTTTAAAATCATACTAGTTTAATATGTGGAATTACACTAAGTAGAATTTGAAAATCATATCCGGTATTTTTGCAATGACAGTAACCATCAAAAGCGCTCTTTATCGTTTTATCAGATAAAAGAAAACTTTTTTTCTACATCAACATTATGTACTTACTAGAAGAACAGACAGGCAGAATAAAAATATGCACGACCTTTTAATTATATCGATTTTTTTTATTACTATTTTATAATAATTGAAACTATTAGCTACTTGTAACCATCACTTAAGGATATAGGTACGGTGTCACTCACGTGTATAACTATTCCGGGGACTTAACTGGGGTCGGGTCTCCTCGTACTTCTGCGCCAAAGATCTCTGTTTTGGCTCGTCGGTGTCCTCAGACTCTTTTTTTGAACCTCTAATGCTAACAAAAATGTAAACAGCACTGTCCTAAAAAGTCACGTTTCTAAAAGTATCGACTACTGTGTTCCGCTGCGCTGTGTTCCTAGGTCGCGGGTTCGCGGTCAATGTATGTATGTAAAGAGAAAGTATCTGAATACCTTAAGGTGTTCCAGAACCCATAGAGCAAGCTATGCTCAGTTTGTGTCTAGATAGCGCTGTGTAATGTGTCACAGACTCACAGAGTATTATTATTATTTAGTATAAATTAAAGTTCAGTGACACTCGAATACTGATCGATCCTCAATGGCTCATTACAAGCTAGAGATAGAATTAAGGGTGCTGTGTTATGCACTCTCAATGAGTCAATGAGTCAAGAGCGCCGAGCACGCTGCTAACAGGTGCAATGTTGCTGAGTCAATGAGTCAAGAGCGCCGAGCACGCTGCTAACAGATGCAATGTTGCTGAGTCAATGAGTCAAGAGCGCCGAGCACGCTGCTAACAGGTGCAATGTTGCTGAGTCAATGAGTCAATGAGTCAAGAGCGCCGAGCACGCTGCTAACAGGTGCAATGTTGCTCAGTCAATGAGTCAAGAGCGCCGAGCACGCTGCTAACAGATGCAATGTTGCTGAGTCAATGAGTCAATGAGTCAAGAGCGCCGAGCACGCTGCTAACAGGTGCAATGTTGCTGAGTCAATGAGTCAATGAGTCAAGAGCGCCGAGCACGCTGCTAACAGGTGCAATGTTGCTGAGTCAATGAGTCAAGAGCGCCGAGCACGCTGCTAACAGGTGCAATGTTGCTGAGTCAATGAGTCAATGAGTCAAGAGCGCCGAGCACGCTGCTAACAGGTGCAATGTTGCTGAGTCAATGAGTCAACGAGTCAAGAGCGCCGAGCACGCTGCTAACAGGTGCAATGTTGCTGAGTCAATGAGTCAAGAGCGCCGAGCACGCTGCTAACAGGTGCAATGTTGCTGAGTCAATGAGTCAAGAGCGCCGAGCACGCTGCTAACAGGTGCAATGTTGCCACCTTGTGCTACCATGTTTTGTATTTCATTAATAGGTCGATGAAGTCGTATTCATCAGTCAATTCACAATGTGCTCTACTGTGAGTACACGTTAATGTGTGTTTTTCTTGTTTTCCATAAAGATTTTCAATATAAATTATTTTAATTTTGTTAACTATTATTGTTATGTACCTAAATAAATTAAGATAATAGTCATTGGCCGTTGGCTGAGAGTACATGATTAATATAAATATTATTTATCTGTGTATAACTAATTGAATAAGTTTGTTTTTGTTCCTAATAAATAAAACCTTGGGATATCATGGGACACGTTCTATAACTTAAGTAGTTCATGCAAGGCTAAGATAACGTCTATTATGTTTTTCTTTACTTCCTTTTCTTTACCTTGTTTTTTAGTTTCCCTATATAGAACAATTTTAGTTTATTTATTTTTAATCTTAGTAATATAATAGCGAACAACAAAACAGTAGGTCCTACTTTAATACAATTTACTAATATTGTCATAACTATCTGGTGAATTTAAAAGAGTGGCCGTGATTTTCTTTGCCCGATTTCTTCTCACAAGGTTCAACCATTTGGAAACGGGCGGTTATAGATCGACACAGGGCAACTGTTAATAATTTTATGTACTAAAGATATTAATTTTGATCTTGAAACAGTGTTTGGAAATTGAATCTTACCCTGCTCTTATACTCCGTTTTAGGATAATATCCAACAATAGATAGGTATAGGCACGTCAGCGCGACGTGAACGACGCGATGAAAGTGATCCAGCCAGTAAGATAAGTCTCACAATCGACCGTATAAGTGATATTTTGATATGACCGTATGTTGTTTGTTTGTTCGTACTGAACATATATACACACGTAGGTTATATAGAAATAGAAGGGGTAATAGTACCTTCGGGAAGGGTTTACATTCATTTTTTCTAATGTATATTTGACTATAAAAATAAAAGAAAGGATTTAATTGCTCTTTTACTGTGTTACCATGTTCCTATTAATGAGGCAGTTGGTACGACAATATTATTTTTGTACAAATCTAAGAATCAAGAGTATTAAACACAGTAAATAACTCAGAAAAAGATACTCTCAATAATGACAAATCGCGTGGTACCAGCCACTCGCCTAAGCGCTGCCGCGTTTGTACACTGTCTAATGCCGAACAATTAGTGATGTCACCATTTATACTTACTAACTTATCTTTAGGTGATCAACAATACGGTTTTGTTAAGGATTGTCGTCCTGTAGAATATATTTTAAGAGTTAATAGGTTTACTTAATGGTAAAATGTATACCAAAACGGAATCCTAATTATGTCATACAATTATCAACATAACATTTCGAAGCTGAGTCTTTATACAGAAGTATTTAGGAAGTTGTCAGGAATTTCCAGTCATGAAAATATTTATTTTTTTCTTTAGAAATTACAAGAAATTATATGATACAAACCGGGTATACAATAGTTTTTTTCTTTATTTTCTGACTGGCTGAACTGACTGCCCTGATGTCTTTAGGCTACAGTGACTCCTTACTATTAGGAGTGGAGTATACTTATTTGCCGCCTTATACAAAAATTTCGTGATTAATTCGGTTCTCCATATTTAAGTTGTCTTTGTTAGGTGCTCATTCCACGTGCTTCTGAGTCATTCCAATTTAATCAACATAATTAAACGCGTCAAGATTGTGATAAACTTATCATATGTTCAGTCTAACGCACCAGAATAAAAAAATATTCTTTTATTCCAGAGTCCAATACTTAGTAATTTATCACTGTGTGTATAATTAGTACGTGTGTTATTTTACATGCAGTCAGAGGCCGCTAATGCATGCATGCGAAGTGCAACAACAATATGTAATGAAACCAGAGCTTCACAAAATCAGATATCGGTCTTTGTAGATTTAAATTATGTAAATATTAATAATGTAAACAACTATTGAATAATAAAACTGGGTTAATGCCGATTCCTCCGCTCCCGGTTCCCCTCGAATAGTTATCTGGTCTGCATTAACTTTTTATTAGGTACACACAAAGTAAAAGTGGTACAATCAAATAAAAAAGGGCTTAAATAATCTTATTTTATTTTCCATCACAAATTAAATAACAGGTATCGTAAATTAAACAGAAAAAAATGTTTTTTTAGTTTCATTCTCTACAATCTTCGATCTATGATTAAAGTCCATTATTTTTGTGGTGAATATGGTGTGTGTTATTGAAATTGAATTCGAATAGTCGAATTAGACTTCGTATAAATATGATATTGTATTAAAATTTAAGTGTCTTTAATAGCCAATAGAAGATCAGGAGCTAAAAATAATATTGTGTTGTGGATACTTTTTCACACAACTGTATTCTATTTTAAAAAATAGGGGGTAAACGAGAATACAATTAAATTATATTCTTATAAAAACTTTCGGGGGAAAACTAGAACGGAAGGAGTCGGCACTAACCCGTAAAATTTACTATGAAATGTTGACTTTCCAAAATTTTACGCTCTGATAGTTATATCAGAAGTTATGTTAAAATAGTGTAGAAATAGTTTTTCTTTGTTATTTTTCTCACGTACGTATATTTATAATGACAACATAACTACATAGCACGCTTAATTCTGAACGTACGCACAATGTCACACAGTAAAGTAATTAAATCCTTATTTTTACGTGGGAATAAAAAAATACCGTACAAGTCCAACATTAACTACATTAAGCTGGTTCAAGGCCAATAATACTACGATATACGATAAACTAACACGACTTTTAACTTTATTGACATACTACTCTGTTAACAAAGTACCGGGATAGGGTCAATAAAACAAAATGTTAACTATCTTCTTAATTTTAAGTTAGGTTAATAAGTTAATTCAAATGTGCATTAGGTATAGAAAATGTTCATTAAATCATATAAAATTAGGTAAAATGAAATTATATCAATAATTAATTATATCATTTGATCGTTATATTAAAAAAACTATATTAAATTATATATAATTAGGTCATAATTATGATCATTAGAACTTTTGTCATTATTTCAAACGTTACACAAATTACACAACCAATATTATGACAGAGCAATGCAAATAGATGGTTATATTGATGCATAGGAATACTTGCGCTGAGCTGGAATCGAATCCGCGACTTCCGCCAAATGCTCTTATGTTTTTTTTTGTTTTTATGGGATAGGTGGCAAACGAGCAGACGGGTCACCTGATGGTAGGAGACTATCGCCGCCCATGGGCACCTACAACTCGAGAGTCGAGTGGGAGTAGGGGAAGGAGGGAAGAGGGGAGAGGGGGTGGAAGGTAGAGGGAAGGGTAAGGGCTTTGGTAACCTCACTAGCTCGGCGAAATACAACAAAATCATTGCTTGCCGTGGTATCATTCCCGGTCGAGCCGGCCCATACGTGCCGAAGCATGGCTCTCACGACGATGTATCTGCTCTGCTCTTATCAATACGTGTGTATTATGTATTTTATGCTACGAAAGTTTTGTGGTGATACGGTGATACAATAAGAACTTTAAGAAAAGTATCATCGACTTCAACCTTAATCATAATAAATTGTAATAAGCTGTATTCTTAATCCCTTTATTTTCCACCCTTAGAGATGGAATTTTCAAATTTAAATAGAAGTAATATGTGTTAAATCGTTTAACAAATGGCGAAGATATCGCGTAACCTACACAAAAAAAAATCGGCCAAGTGCGAGTCAGACTCGCACACGAAGGGTTCCGTAGCATCGTCGAACAAAATATTAAAGAGTAAAAAAACACGTTTCTAGTAGAGGAGCCCTTTAATTTTTTATTTCTTTTTTATTATTTGTTGTTATAGCACCAAAAGAAATACACATTCTGTGAAAATTTCAACTGTCTGCTTATTACTGATCATGAAATAGGTACAACCGACAGACGGACGGACAGCTGAGGCTTAGTAATAGGGTCGCGTTGGTTACAGATCTCTAAAAATCAGTCAAATTGGGAATCTCCTCCTTTTTGAAGTTGGTTAAAAATTCGATATTGGCTAGAACACACCACGACAATAGATTTTAGAAGAAAGTGTAATGAGGCTTTAAATATTAATAGCTATGGATATCTTATAGGATGCCATCATCACAAATGGGCAAACATTTATGTAACGTGTACGACCTTGGCCACTTAATGAGAGTGATTTGAGATGCACTCACAAGAAACCAATAAAAGTGATTATTTAAAAGCAATTTTTAATTAACTGTTATTAGATGAAGGTTCTCTCTAAGTCTCCGAAACCTGCTGCGTCTTCTGCGTGACGGAAGAGTTTTCTGCCGTTTCCTAGTGACTTCTTCTCCTGGTAGCTTAGTTTGTCTAGTTTAGTTGGGCGGATTTGAATAACCGAACCATTATAATTGATAATGCTATGATTATTCTTAGAAGTAAGTAAGTAATACTGAAAGAAGTAAGCAAAAAAATTAAAAAAAACCCAAATTAGTGCAATATTTTACGAATACCACGTTTGGAATCCCGTTTAATGGTCCTCGACACCTACTCAATTTGGTACAATGTGAACACTGACGTCACCGACTACAAGACGACACGTCCAGTCGGGTTCAAAATTCTAATATATTTGAGACTTAAATGTAGTTCTACAATACTCTTTACATTTTTATTTCAATTCATATGAATATAAATATAGGTATGCCCTTCGTTTGAAACATTTTTACACTTGAGTAGATATTATGCTCGTAGGAAAATATTTACATGGTTGTTTCTCCGTGTTCTAGAATGTAATACAAGCTTTGCTTACTCTGGGTCTAGAAAACGCTGTATATATTTCCATAAATATTTAGGTTGCTACTTATTAGGCACTCCACGTAATGTACAGCTGTAGTAGAACAAACAATTTCCCCTGAAATCTCACATAATTGTTAGAGTCATGCGCGCAAACTAGTAAATTACACGGTACTGAAGCGGCGGGTGTCGCGGCCGACACATTTGTATTACAAGTACATTAGCGTTATCAGGGTGTCCCATCGCGGTCCATCGCCGCTCCTAATTTAAGAGCAGTATCAATTTTGTGTGTCGCCGGCGCTGGGAGCGGCGGGGCTTGTGCGCGGGCGCCGGCGCTGGGAGCGGCGGGGCTTGTGCGCGGGCGCCGGCGCTACGTGACACACTCCACACGACACACCGGGAGACACTAACACCTACAAAAGACATTCTTGATAAAATTTAATAAAGTGGAGTATATTAGAATAAATAAATTTCTGAGTGGCATTCATATTTATTAAAGTGTGTAGTGAAAGGTGTGGAGCCTGATGCAGACATGGCAGGTCGCTTCATCCCTTGATAAGGGACCCCGGCGGGCCCGAACCTAATCGTTCATCCGTGAAATACACACTGAATAAAATCGTCTTGAGTAATATGTAATAATTTTAAATGGGAAATGTACGCACTAAATTGTAAGTATATTGCGTCTACCAGTGTTTTGAAAGTTTTTATTTTTATTTTAATAGCACTAAATAGAGCGTATTATGTTTGAATATAACAAAAATGTTAGTGCGTAATCTGTTTTAGATTGTAAACGAAAGAATGTTTGTCAGTAAGCTCGTTGAATAAATTAATAGTAATAGTTAGTAGGCAATTTAATTACTCAGATATCTGTGTCTTATCGCAACAATATTAACAAAGTTTTCGGCTGAGAGTCGCTGCAGGCTGCGGTCGGCGCGGTGTGTCGCAGGCGCGCGGCTTGTAAAGCGCCGCCTCAAAAGCCTTTCCGTGTTCCGCAGCGGTGACCCCTCCCCCGCACCCCTGCCGGCCCCTCGCTCGCCCTCGGACCCACAGTCCCTCGAGCGCGGCCAGTACTTCCGCCGCGCCGGCGCAATTAAACCAGACGATAAATTTCCAAAGTTAATCAAATCACGGACGTGAGCGACTCACAGAGTCAAAACTGTGAGCCGGTCGAGCCGCGCGTCGCCTTTTTAATGGATAACATTAATGTGGTCCAGCCACATTTTTACTAAAGTTAGGTACCCATCTTCGGAGGCATACGAGAACTCGATCTCAAAGATTTTTTCCCAAACTTTGGAAAAACATGCAAAAACCTCCTAGAGCAGGATTCGATCCATTAATTCAACCGCTATAACGACCATCATCTTGTAAATTTATTTATACGAGTATATTTCCTTAAAATGGCACTAAGTGGTCCTTCCATATAGAAAACCGAGGCCGGTAGCTCATCCTCAAACACTTGAAGCTTTCAGTTTGCCAAAGACGGTGAGCGCGCGGCCAGAGCAAATTTGACATTAGCAGATCATTATCAAACATTTATTTAGCACGATCATACTTTCTTTTGCTACAACAAAACTCCTTTCGGTACAATAATAAATAGGTAATACCTAGTAGCTTCCAGTAGTTCACTAACTACTCTTTAATGCGTTATCAACTGTACGACACTAGGTACCCGACAGATTTGTACCATTGACGAAAATGGTGATTTCGGCAATTATATCTACTTTTAAAAGCTTCGATCATATTATACACCATGGTATATTGAACGAAGTTTTAAAGTAACTACCGTCTTACATGAAATAATTGTATCATATATTTTTGCTGTTACAATATAATAAAACCCTAATAATATCTCGAGACACCTCACACGCGGCCGTCCAATCCCAAACTAGGTAGAGCCAGTACTAAGGTAACATACTTATTAAATACATATTACTAAATACATTCATACATATAAATACACACATATTATGACTGCACGGATGGCGCAATGGTTTAAGTGGTCACCTCACCACTACGCCTCGCCAAGTGTTGTGGGTACGAATCCCACACGGGACAAAAATTTGTGTGATCCACAAATAGTTGTCCCGAGTCTGGGTGTTCTTTGTGTCCGTTGTTTCTTTGAATATTTGTGAAGCCCCCGGCACAGGAATATTCCTAATACGGGAGTTGTCTTTTTAAAAAGAAAAATAAATTAAAAATAAATTACACCCAAATATAAATCAAATTATAATGCTCAACCCACAATTATTTGTCCCGAACAGGCTCATCGTATATTATAATTATCTATTATTTATAAAATTTGTCGACAGCACTAGAAATTAAATATAAAAGTTTTGTAAAGGCCTAACATAACCTCATTATCAGTTGAACTTCAGACAACTGATCTTTTTATATGCCAGCCCGAGGTTGATCGAATACTGACAAAGGCCCCTTCATGTCTAGTACTCACTTATATACAAACATATATAACTGTAGATATAAAAAATATATATCACATTACCATAACTGTCCATAACACATCAATCTTTTTCCTCATTCAAATATTAGGTTTGCATTTGCGCACGTCGCGTGAATAATAATGATTCAAGCTCCGTTACACGGAATTAAAGTACTTGATGTAAACAATTAGGGGGAAATATCTAATACTTACCTCGTTCATACAGAACCAATAAGGTCAATGAATCTAACCTACAATCATACAACTAATAACTTAGAAATACCACAACAATGACTGCATAACTCGGAAACGATCCTAATTATTACCCGTAATCCGTCGACTGTAAAGTTCTCGACTATATTGGCAATCTCAAAAACAAACAACAAAAAATGTCCCGAGTCCCGACCCAAAACCACCTTTTATCGCCTCATCTCATACTTTGGTCAAATAAAAAAAAGTGAAATGCGAACTGATCCAAATAAACTTGGGCAAAAAAAATTGACGAATTGTACACACACAAGGGGTTCAGGAAAAGGAAGCTGTTTTTATATCTTAATGTAATGTATTATACAATACTTAACATTGTTTTAGAAACGTATTAGGTATGTTTGCTTTGCTCTCGAAGGCCAACATGTCGGAATACATGGAAATCTTTCCATGAGCGAGAGTTATGAGGCGGTTACATCCTATCTATCAAACCGAACTCAACTTGTTGCACTTAGTGGTTACGAATCCATTTCGGGTGTCCCCCAAGGCTCAAATTTGGGGCCCCTGTTGTTCCTGTTATTTGTCAATGACTTACTAAGCAAAATTAAACATATCCGATCACCGAGACTGTGAGGCTCTCCAGTCAGATATTAATATTGTTGTCAAATGGTGTGAGGAGAATCTTATGTCGTTAAATATAAAAAAGTGCCAGGTTATATCATGTACAAAAAGCAAAACTCCGCTTATTTACAACTATAAAATCAAGGGCACTGTGATAGATACGATAAAGGAAATTCACGACTTAGGGGTAATCTTGGACTCAATTATGTCTTTCAGACCACATTATGATCAGGTTTGTAATAGGGCTAACCGCATGTTGTCTTTCGTGCTCCGGAATGCAAAACCTTTTAGGCAAACCACTTCACTGATAACTCTATATAGTATAGCTTTAGTTTGAAGTATTATTGAGTACCGCGCACCCTTGTGGGCTCCGATTTACAAAAATCATATAGACCGTATAGTCTATACAGAGGCGGTTTGTAGCTTTATGCATGAACATGAAGGTACTCGATCTGTGCGTACTCTGGAGCTGTTTCGAATACCAACAAGCAATGATAACGTGTCCCACACATTTTTTGTGTGACATATTTTTTAATAAATGTACTTGTTTTAGCTACATACTCATATTATTTGTATCTGTTTTTTTTTGTTTTTGTGATCTTCACTTACATCTTTGAAGCTGTATAAATCCTGGAAGCTGTGTACGGTCGTAATTGGAGTGCAGATTTAAAAATGTCATCATGTAAAAGTAATTTTAAGCATTACTTAGTCTGTATTCTGGAACTGTACCTTTTGTAAATAAATAAATAAATGTTACAGTGAAAACTCCTAATTGATCAAAAGTACCTTTAACTGAAAAACAAGACAAGTGCGAGTCTGACTCGCGCACCGAGGATTCCGTAAGCCAACAAACTTGAATGTAGATGTAAATAGTAAGTCCATCTCGGGAAACATTTTCACATCCTCGAAGATTTCTGCCCGTCTTTTCCGAAAGACAAACTTAAATAAATAAATAAAAGGTTCTAAAAATACTCTCCTCTACATCGATGTACGACAAAGTCAACATTCGAACCGCAAAATATAATTTTGTAATCACAAAAACTGTTTTTATATCATATAACTACAAATTAACTACTTTCAGATTTTTCTGTTTACTTGTGCTGTCAGACCCTGCTTCTTACCAAATTTCATGATTCAAGGTCAAGGCGAAGGACCTTAGAGGTTTTGATTTACCTGCAATATATTCAAATTCGTTAAAAGCTAAATCTTAATTTCATAAAGTTTCTAAGTCAACGCAATCAAAAGGTAGACAAAAGGCATCTTTTAGATTAGAAGCTTGATTTACAGCTTCAAGGAACCGCAGCCATAAGTATATGATATTAATTTCAACTTGAGGCGTCCTAGGGTTCCTGAGAAAAAGGTATTGACAGACAGACAGACGGACAACAAAATGATCCTATAAGGGTTCCTTTTTTTGTTTTGAGGATCGGAACCCTAAATATCAGTTAAAGTCGATCAATTAATATGCTAGTAGTGGTTTTGACTGCAACCTAACCTAATGAAACTTTTAACCAGTTCCATTGCGCTTTTGTCTAGAGCCAGTGGTCAAAACTACTTTTGACTGATTTTGTTAATTAAAAAAAAAAAAATCGTTTAAACGTTTTGACTGCAACAGTTGCACACATATATACATAACATAACATAACATAACATTATATTTTATTGTTAAACATTTATAATTATAGTCGTGACGAATAATTTTGAATACTTTTTGTATCGTCGACATAAAATACATATTAAACTCGTGATCAAAATTCAAGGTTGTGAAACCTAACTAATATTATGAATGCGAGTTTGTTCAATTTTGTTTGCTTATTTCTTTGTTTGTTACTCCTTCACCCCTTAACTTCTCAACCGATTATTGGAAATTTTGTAAGCACGTTATCAGGGGTAGGTACAGAAAAGGTCATAAGGTGCCTTTCACAAAAAAGGTCAGAAAAAAGGTCTGTTCCCGACGGACGACGGACTAATTACTTTTACGCGAGCAAAGCTGCAGACAAAAGCTAACAATATAATATCGAAATGAGACCCAAAGAGAAGAGAAGAGAGAGAGAGAGAGAGAAGAGTGGCATAAGTTATTTTTAGCTCTTTAATAAATCCATCTGTTGCATAAAAATCAATGTATGTTTGTATCTCAAACTAAAAAAGAAGTTTATACGGCGCCTTCATAAACAATACCGACGAAATAAGTGAAGACTAGTTTTGGCCTTGTGTGCGTAACTTAGTGTAAGTTAGCGTACATTTACGCATGTGTGCTAGAGAAAAATGTTGCAAGCGTTGTGCTACGACTCCCCAAGTACGAGAAATATACTTCGGTGAAAAGTTTTTTACAGAAAGTATTTGTTTTATTTATCTTCTGGTATGAAATGAAAGGCAATTTAGTTGAATGAATCATTGATTTTAATACAAGAACAATTATTAATTTACACTAGTTACGAGCTATAGGGTTTACCTTTATTTATAAGGTTAGCCTGAAAACATGTTTCAGCCTGCTGAAAACGCCTGGAACTGGCGGAAAATTAAAAAAATGTCTCTGCGACCTCTCCTAACCTGCCTCCGTAACAATAACTAATGCCCCTAATGTTGTGTTAGTTTTTTATAGGTCTGGTTTTATATATTTGAAGGAAGCCACTCGACTTCATTTCTGTAGTCCCGTACAGCTTTAATACAATTTTCTTTCCACGTTATATCAGCTGGGAACCTAAAAAATATCATATCAAACGTAACTATTATTTTAATACATTTTTAAATACTTACGTATATACCTGATATACTAAATACTCAAAAATAAAATCATAACTTCCCTTCCTTTTGGGAAAATATAATGTTCGTAGCTTGCAATACTGACACAATAGCGTCTGGAATTCGTGTTTGAAGAATTATGTGGAATATTTTTGCGATTTTGTTTGAATTATACAGAAAAGCGGTTACTTACTTGTGAAAGGTAATACCAGAAGACTTTTTTTGAAAACATGAATTATTTTTGCAGCAGTTTATGACACAGGACGGCATAATTGGACCGATTTAACGCAATTATTATTTTATCAAAAGAACGTCACGCGCTCTCACTCACTCGCGGCCAACTACGGAGCGGCCGTCTGCATGTGGCCGAATGGTCTTCATATTACGTTCCTCACTGTTATGTGCGCAATGTTCTGTCTATACTTCTTTGTTAGTCTGAGGTTTGTATGTCCTCTATGCGTTCCTAAACCATTCATCAGATTTGGATGAAACTTTGGTAGAAAATCTTTATAAAAAAAGACATTGCAACGCAGGTGCAGCTAGTTAATTTATAAAAGTTCAAAGAAAACACTTTAGATTGAGCTTAAAACGCTGTTTTTTCAATATTTTAGACATTGACATTCTAGTAATAAATATAACGTAGAAGCCTGCGACGAAAATATCGTCATAACGGTTGGTCATTAGGAACCGATCGAGCGAGCTTGATGTGTGCGTGTGTATCTCAATAATTAGTCGAATAAATCTTTGGAACAGCTTCTTAATGCATCTGTATTTTAACACGGTATACATCCAAAAATTTGTTTTTTTGTCTGCCTGTCTGTTTGTTCCGTCTAATCTCCGGATCGGGTGGACCGATTACCACGGGATTTTCACTGGCAGATAGCTAATGTTATACGGAGTACAGTAGTTTTAATTTGGGAAAAGGATTATATTTCTTTTCTTCTCTTTCTTTCTCTAAAACGATTAAGAAATTTTTTACCAACTGCCACCAAAACTGCCCTTGCAAATTTACTTCTTCTTCCAATTCTTGACTATGCGGATGCCAGCTATCCAGACCTCACCGAAAACCAATTAGATAAACTAGAGTGACTTCAAAACTTTTGTATTAGATTCATATTTGGACGGCGTAAATATGATCATGTCTCTGAATTCCGAAAAAAGCTCAAGTGGTTACCTATTCGTCTTCGCCGGAACGCTCATATTCTCTCTTTACTATACAGTATACTGTTTAACCCTCATACACCTTCCTATTTAAAAGGACGACTTGAGTTCCTTCACGATACGCATACGAAGTTCTTACGATCATCAGAAAATCTGATATTGAAAGTGCCGGTACATTCAACAACTTTCTTTGATAAATCATTTATGGTTCTCTCCGTTCGTTTGTGGAATGAATTACCGGTACAAATTCGACAAGCTGAAACCCTTATATCTTTTAAAAATTTGGTAAAGCAACATTATCTGTCACTACAATTATATCCACTAAGTAGCTGTAATGTGTGTGAATGTGTATATGTATGTAATTAATTAGTATTTGTCAATATTTAGAATAGTACGCCATCAACTACTATGTTTTTATTAAATAATTTTGAAATTATCTCCATCCTAAAGGTTGTCTGGTAGAGATCGCTCTTAGCGATAATACCCCCCATTGTACTCTAGTTTGTAAGTTATTTATTTTCAACTGTTTTTTATTAATGGTGTACAATAAATATTATTCTATCTATCTTTCTATCTATCTATATTTCAAAAAGAATTAGGAGCAAAAAAATTTAATATATAGGTACATTGTACAAGCGAGCGAAGCCGCGGCGGGCACAGCCGGTCCATAAACATATTTATACTAGCTGTTGCCCGCGACTTCGTTCGCGTGGAAATTCTAATTTATCCTACGGGAACCTTTCTTTCACTCGAAAACTATTCATTAGTTTCTTTTGTATCTCGTCATTTTTGCCCACCCTAAGGTTGTCTGGAAGATATTGTAGCGAGAAGGACGTCCCTTGTACCTACGGATCAATTTTGTATAAGTACTCACTGTACGCAATATTGCAATGGTGTACAATAAAGTTTATTCTATTCAAACACATCCTCCGCGCCTTTTCCAAACTAAGTTGGGGTCGCTTTCAGTCTAACTACGATACGGCCGAACTTTGATATTTTACGTGAAGCGACTGCCATCAGACCTCCACAACCCTAGTACTAGGCGACATCGAAGTTCTGTTGTTAGACCAGGTTGTCGGAATTTTTAGGGCTCCAACTACCCGTAACGAAAGCCACAGATGTTGGTATGGCACCCGGGACCGAGGGTTTAACGTGCTCTGTGAGACACGGAGGGGTCTCAATGTGTTAAGAATGGTCACCCATCCTAGACTGACCTGGCTGGTATTACTTAAATTTGTAATGTGCTAACCTACTCGGTTACCACTTGCCACGAGCCCCTACTCTATTGTAACACAGTGCGAATATTAAAATATTAATTAATTATAATGAGATTCGATAACTTGATAACTCTTATAACATACAGTAAGAAAAATATATATTTTTTATTTTATTACCTGTTTTTATTACAGTAGTTCACTGGTAATTAGAATCATGTTTACTTCACACCATTTCAAAACGTAGGTACGCTCTGGAGAATACTTGTACGAAATAACAACCTGTGACGTCATTCTATGCTATCGTCAAATAATTAACTTTAACGTTCGGTTTAAGTAATATCTAATAACTTACTTAAAAATATTATTGTTTTCAATTACACGCGACTGTTAAATATTTTGTTTTAACACATAAGAAACTACCTAATCGTTTATGATTTAGGTTTTTTTTATATTTCTATGAGAAGCCAAGCAGAGGCAACGTTGCAACTGGTCACATAAAGTAGGTGTATCACTCTCAAGTAATCTAATTTTTACGTCACCCGTAACTTTTATCTTTATAACAGTTTTTGCGCTGCATCGGCACACATACATTAGACGTCTGACATGGGAGAGGCTGCAGACAGATCGCCTACTAATTGCCAAGACTGCTCTCACACAATTTTTTCTCGAGCGGCGACACACGGATGGAATGCTTTTATACCGACGACGACCGAACCGATTTAATGTGTTAATCCACTCACATCGCCTTGTTTTTCTGTTATTAATAGCCAACAAACAAAAGATCCTGTCCTGCTCTCACATACGTACGACAGGTGAAAGGTTCGATGTGCGCGGCACAACCTGCGAGGGTCTGTTATCATATTTTGAATTATTAATAAGTAGGTGCGGTTGGAGGTAGTCGCTTCACTCGACGTCATTGGCTTATCTGTGCATCACAAAGTTAGATGACTCACTGATCTTGTAAGGGATCGTTACGCAAGGGGCGGACAATGGCGCCTCTGCGCACGCGCAGTACTCACGCAAATACTGCACCCCGGACGTTTGGACAATAGCATTCCTCGAGGAGACGACCGCTGAGTAATAAAAAAGCTTTTAACCAAAATGTTACAAACGTCGTGCGTAAACCATTCACGGAAACGAAGGCTTTGTTTTCGTCGACGTTTGCCTATTTGTAGAAATCAGTGATAGGTAGGGTAAAATAGTTCTATACTAATTCACTAAAAGTATGAAACACATATTTCAAAAAAATCTGAAATTTGGAGCTCACTGAAAAAGCACCTCCACATATATGTTTTTTGTTTTTTTTTAATGTTTTTTTTAAAAGACAACTCCCCGCATTAGGAATTACTCCTGTGTCGCGGGGGACTTTACAAACATAGAAACATAATAAGTCGTATATACTTAGAACACCACATGTAGGTAAAATTTTTAGGCAGCAAACCACCAGACGGGCGGTATGCCTGTTTGCTAACCGAATTGTATAAAAGGAAATAGTAACTCAGATTTTTCTTTTCATTCCTAAGAGTGGGAGAGAGAGAGAGAGAGAGCGAGAGAAAGAGAGATGGTTTCTACCGTTGCCGGGATTTATAAAGCAAGTGTAACGTACGTTTCGCGTAAAGAGGTCGCATATGTAGATCGCAAATCTGTCGGCGAGTATGGCTCTCAGAGAGGGCCGCTCTAATTAATTACCTCTGGCGCGAGTGCCACAAAAAAACAAACTTGTCGCGGCTTAAGAGCAGCGGCGCCAGCACGGGTCCCGGTCCCGGAGAGGAGGCGGGGGGCGCGGGGGCAGGCGCCTATAGCGCGCGCGCGCATGGGAACTGTCACCAAGCAGTGCACCACGCCACACTGCTCGACTGCCCCGATGTCTCACATCACAGTATCTACGCATTGTTATCAATTCATATGAATAATAATAAAGATTTCTCTCATAGAGAGTCTCTATCTAATACGTTAGCGCCGGCCTCTTAATGAACCTCACTATAAATATCGAATTAGAGTTCCGGAGTGCTTTCCTCTCCCGCCGGTTTCGACAGCATAGTCTTGGATAAGAATTTTATAACATGTACTTCGGTTTTACAGCCTCCATTAGTGGCTGCCAGTAACACTGGTTAACATTTAGTTGGATTAGAAATAAGCGTCGACGTTTAAAGTTTTTATAGAAAACGGCGTAAGCAGCGTCATGCTTAGGTACAGGTACAAAGTTGTTGTAAAGAGTTTTACAACTGTAAACAAGAAACATTATATAAAAACACGTTCTTCCATTTAAAATACATGTCCAGAGTAATGAGGTAATTGGCAATTAGGTTTTATATGACTAACTACAGATACGTTAATACTTAGTCATAGAAAACAGAAAGATAACTATCCGTAGGTACTTAATTGCAAACAAGTTAGATACGTACCTACCTACATGTTTACCTAGTGAAGGCGACGGATGAGGGGGGGAGAGGGTTATAGAGTAAGGCGGGTGTGTGGCGGGGGAAGGTGGGGGGGTGAATACAAAATGCAAATGTGTAAAGGACAGATGTCGCGGTTGTCGGACAAGGTGTCGAGATAGTGAGCCGTCGCGCGCATTGTTCAAACCAGGCGAACACGCCTGTTCCATCCTCAACTTAAGTACACTACGTAAGGTATATTGTGGAAATTGTTATAAGAATTCATTTATAACATAGCTTTGATCTCTTTGCTATGTAATGCCCTTATTATGTGGCATTCCCCTTACTGGTTCCTTTTTTTGTGATATAATTTTACTATACCCACTTCCTTCATCATCTTCAACATATCTGAGTTTTATTTCACATTTATTCAAAGCTATTTAATAACTGTAAGCAACGTACGTATAACCACGGTATTAAGTTATGTCTGAACATGTCTGAAGCGTCGCTTAATGAACTTACAACCGATACTTACCTATCTACTATGTAGCCGCTCCCCGCAGTTTCCCCCGCGTTCATGGCCACTGCTCCGCTGCTAAGGATCGCAGCGTGATGTTACATAGCCTATGTAACATACCTTCCTCAATTAATCCAATTCAAAAAGAATTATTCAAACCTGAGTAGTAATTCTAAGATTAGCGTATTTAAACAAACAAAAGTACTACTAACTACTTACTAACGAAAGTTATTTACGTTTTACGTTTCACTTTCAGTGTCCACGGCCGCCTATTCTTCAACGAGTATAAATATTTGTAATAATTGTTAAAAAAATTAAAAGTGCTTATGAAATGAAGTGTTAAATAAGACTAGGAAAGTCAAGTTTGTTATAATTTTTTGGGTTCCGTACGTCTGAATGAAAACTGAACCCTTATAGGACTCACTGCGTCTGTCTGTCCATCTGTCTCAAAGCAAAGTCTCCCCTTAGGGGTTATGTTAGGTTTATGTTATAAGTGTTTCAATACCGCTTGTGAGTGTGGGATCGTCGACGATTCTCACAGCACGTTTTTATGTCTAAATTGATATAAGACGTTTACGTCGAATTCCACAGATCGCGGTCAGTGATGAGAGCTTAGCGACGCATTTCATTTTTCATTTCAATTATTTCAAAACAAATATGTAGGTAAGTAACTACATTTGTGTCAAGAATACAAAAATACACTGGCTACACTCGCATCACAATAAAATCAATATACTTTTATTCTAATAAACAATAAATAATCCTGTCACACATGTACCAAAATTCATTACTGTAGTCAGACCATTAAAAAACATGTCAATTAAACAATTGCTCAAAACGAAAAAAATGAAAGGTTAGTTCATTAAGATAAGTAAGTCAATTATCAATGAAACACCTAAATTCTTTACTATTATCAGATCAATTTAATATGAAAACAACGATCACACATATGTGTCTCGTATTTGTGAAGGTACCTCCCCAACTTCTGTCACGACCACTTTTTGTTATTTATATTTTTTTAATATAACAATTCATTCTCCTAAAACTTTGTTTCGGTTTATTTAAACTCTTAAATAAAACGTGACACTTCATTATCTATAATTATTAATCATTTTATCAAGTATTATTATCAATATAATAAAATCGAAATAAATACGTGTAAACTAAGTTTCGTAATAATATTGCATTTTCACCTTATTTTTATTATTAGGTAAGTATATTAAACTACGAACATATCCAGACCAACACTATGAAATACCATGAATGTAAATACAAAGTGAATCAAAAGTAAGTTTCAGTTAGAATACTTAACGAGCTGACCCGACAGACGTTGTCCTGTCATTCAATTCAAACTGGAATACTATACTATCAATAATTATTTCCATTGTTGTATATTTTGATATTGTATGTTTGTATTTTTTATTATCTCTATAACATATTGTTTATTGTAATGCTTGTTGATACACAACATTGTTAGTTTTGTTTCCTGCCTCGCAAAATAAATAATGCTGATGGTTTTCCGACACGGGAACAGGTGACATACAGTTCTCCATGGGAGAAACGTGGATTTTCAAGATTAATGCCACAAACATTTAACGACTGCCCTTGCGATTTATTTATTGACATTGCAAATGCAAGCCGCACTGGAAATTGTAGACGTTTAAAGTTGAATGGCATGTCGTTCGGAATCAGAAGGATGATTAAAATCAATCTCATCATCATCTCAGTCTTCGCCTTTATACTTCCCTTTTAAAATTGCGGCTTCGATGACGTTGTTAATTAATTTCTTCGCTGCAAGCCGGGTGCCATAACAAAGACGTGATATGCTGTGAACTGTAATCGATTGCCACGTTATAATTGAATGCAGCTCGATGTGGATCAGAATAAATGCAACATTTATATTTCTTGATATTGATTCCGTTCAACTTCATTTCGAGCTTTGCGTTGCTCATCAGTTTGACTTCTTAAATATCTTTGATTTGAGGGATTGCGAGTTCTGCTACCTATGTTTGTACGACTACTTCTTGGCATTTTTAATATCAAAGTTTCAACTGAAAATTATAAATGAACAAACTTAAAACTCCACATTTTTTTCGATTCAATCGACTGTGCAGTGTGCACTAAAGATGAAAACCATAGTTCATTAACAATATGCAAAATCAAAGCAAAATGGTTTAATTTTACCTCGTCAAAGATATCATTCCGACCAGGGAGCTGGGTTAGGGTTATAACTCGTTCTTAATGCCGACCTGCGCTAGAATAATTTTTTTATATATATGAGCAAACATATAAGGCTTGTGTCAAGTATGGGATCTTTAATGAAACCTGTTAAATCATTTAAGAATAGATTGAAGAATATTCGACCCAAAATAGAGCTTGCGGAACACCTCTAGCTATTGTTACAATAGCAGATTTACATATTTTTTCTTTTCCATCAACTACTGGCCTATCTATTAGTCTATTAATGTCCCAAGATGTTCACTCAGTACTGAGACACGGCCGTGCCATTTTAATTAGAGCCGTCTACACTTCATCCAATAGCGAGGGCCAGTCAGTACAGTCAGTGGATGGTTGCGTAACGCCGGGTCCTCACGCCATTGGCGCGGCCTCGCTGTCTGACTGCAGCCGCGAGTGTCAGTGACCACGAGTGAGTACCGGACCGGTCGACACACGCGTACATAACCGACCACTACGTACTTAACTGCGTCTACAGCTTGCTTCGATGTAGGGTGTCTATGGTTTTGGAAAATTTTAACTTTTTAAATTGGAAAACAAACAGAAACCCGGTATTGTCTTCTACCTTGGCCATGCTCTACCGACTAAACTCTCGAAGACCTACTTATTTGTTACGATTCTTAAATTAACATCAGTAGTAAGCAAACTTTGACGATTCCATTGGTGCATCTGTAAATTTATTATTTAAATTAATATGGATCATCTAGTCTAGTGAATAAAGCAACCTTCTCGGTTATATACCTTTAAAATAATAAAACTAATTTAATTAAAGTGTGCCCATATTCAAAATAATAAATTGCTCCAAAGTTAAAAGGAAAGTGGTTTCATCAATTTAGCTTATCTATTGTTAAGAATTTGATTTAACAATCGCCTTGTTATAAATAATATTAAATAAATCGGCTAGTGGTGGTCACCCGCTCGGCGCGTCTAATAAATTACTTTAGCGGCGCGAGTCACGACCGCCACTCGATGGCCCGTTTATTCCCCTATCCGATATGGAGGGACATTACACACCCTGCCGCTGCCCCGCTGCGGCCCCGCTCGGGCCCCGCTCCGGCCCCGCACCGCGTGCCTGCGTAGAGGCGGGGCCTGACGGGGCGGTAAGCACGTTACCTTTCCCGGTGCGACGGGGCGGGACTCGTTTTTCTCATGTTTTTCCTTTTTGTTCGGACGCTGATGCTTTTAGTTGTAACAACATTTTATTTTGGTCGTGTAATTGTAAGCTTGAATGTTTGTGTGCAAGACAAGCTCGTTATCCGTTCCGAATGTTTTTATTATAATGTTTTAATTGTTCCTTTATTGGTGCGGCTTGTTTCAGAAAAATATCTAAATGATCTAGCGATGTTACTTTAAATGTAGCAAAGTAGTTTTACGGGATATCCATAAAATATCTAGATGCTTAAATAATTATGTACCAATGTATACATATTACTTATAAAAAAATAATCTATTTGCAAATAGGTTCAAGAGAAAAAAATAGTTTATTTTTATGGTTTCACCTATAAGTATGAAAATACAAGATAGACCAGTCATTTTGTTTTAATTATGAAATTAACTAGCGGTAACGAAGTAATAATAATAATAACGTAGTGGCTAAATCTTCGGACTTGCGTTGAAGTGGTTGTTGGTTCGAACCCCACCCGAGGTTCCAAAAACACACGCAACCATTTTTCCTAGCTGGAATGTTTAATAAAAATACTAGTAATGTATAACCCACATTACAAATTAGTCTTACAAAAAAATTCCATAAGAAAACCACAATTGAGAGGCTTCAGGCGCGAACCCCACTTAGTAGGTACAAACTGTTTCTATGACCTGAGGTACAAACGGTACGGACGGGAATGCCACTCCTACGCCACAACTTTTAGCTTTGTTAGAAAGATTAACGACATTATGACCTACCTACTAATATTACTCATAAAAATTAAAAAATGGCATCCGACTGCCTAAAAAGGGAAAGATGAAATGGAAACAAGATACCATAGGGCGAAATCGCAATTTAATTAGATCTAAAACCCGTAATTTTCAAACAGAGCTTATTGTGGTTGAAAAATAGTCTAGGAAATATAACCTTGATTTTGAAAGACATTCATACATACATACCCCGAAGGAGGCGTATTAGACACCCATATTTTGCCAACTGTCATTTGGTCCGTAATAGGGAGCAAGTCTATTGCCGTCAACTTTGGGAACTAAAGATGGAACCATTGGGAGTATATGAAAGGGAAAGGTGGTTCAGAAGGTAAGTAAAGGAAGGAACATGGTATTTTATGGCCGTCATTCATCAAAATAAAACTACTCTATAACGATTGCACACCTCTCTGTGTAACCTCTCTGATAAAAAGAGTCTAGCCGTGGCGATGTTTGAGAGTATATAGGTATAAAACACCAGGTATGTATCTACCTATACGTATAAAGATTTCCATTTATGCATATTCATACCTAGCCCTTACTTACAGTCATCTAAAAATAAACAACCATGCTAGGTAACTACAAAAATATACTTTTCATATTCATAATACCTACATTAAATTTAATTAAGTACATCATCATTATACAGATAACCAACTGTAGGTACACTGAAATTGTTTGCACTGCGGTAGGTAAAATAAGAATATTAAATAAATAGGCTGTTTATCATATTCAACTCACGTTAAACAAAGGTACATTGAAAAGATAAATTCTTCAGCTGACAAACTTTCTATGGTGGTAAGTTTTCACATGGTATGTTGAATGGGCTGACTTATCGCCAAGGGCCTGAGTTATCACTGTCGCTGGGAACGCATTGCTCATTAATTAATAGACGCGTCGACAATAAATCAGTCAGTGTGTCACGTGTAAATCTTACAATTATTTAATTAGCTAGAGTCGTACGCGGACGTCTGCCTGCGGCCGACTCAACACGCATTTTATGAGGTGCACTTGCGACAACTGCGTCGTGTGAACACGCCGTAACGTTAATTATGAGAAGTCGTAAGTTTATGTATTTGGTATATGGCCAGACCTTAGAATGCAAGATCACAGAGTGACAAGTTCTCAAAATGACGTTTTTCTTTTCGGTACTTAATCAGCTGATCCTGATTTCTGCATCTGCTGTCTTCCTATTTACTAACAAAAAAAATACTGCTGTCTATTCGCAGTCTATTTAAATAAAATGTAAAGAAAAATAAGGTTTTTACTTTAGTACATTATTCCAAGTTGAAGTACCTACGTACAACTTTGTTACCGATGCTCGAATTCACAAAACGCAACAAGCCTCTGAGGATACAAAGAGATATATTTTGTTCTAACCTATGAGGATACAAAGAGATATATTTTGTTCTAACCTATGAGGATACAAAGAGATATATTTTGTTCTAACCTATGAGGATACAAAGAGATATATTTTGTTCTAACCTATGAGGATACAAAGAGATATATTTTGTTCTAACCTATGAGGATACAAAGAGATATATTTTGTTCTAACCTATGAGGATACAAAGAGATATATTTTGTTCTAACCTATGAGGATACAAAGAGATATATTTTGTTCTAACCTATGAGGATACAAAGAGATATATTTTGTTCTAACCTATGAGGATACAAAGAGATATATTTTGTTCTAACCTATGAGGATACAAAGAGATATATTTTGTTCTAACCTATGAGGATACAAAGAGATATATTTTGTTCTAACCTATGAGGATACAAAGAGATATATTTTGTTCTAACCTATGAGGATACAAAGAGATATATTTTGTTCTAACCTATGAGGATACAAAGAGATATATTTTGTTCTAACCTATGAGGATACAAAGAGATATATTTTGTTCTAACCTATGAGGATACAAAGAGATATATTTTGTTCTAACCTATGAGGATACAAAGAGATATATTTTGTTCTAACCTATGAGGATACAAAGAGATATATTTTGTTCTAACCTATGAGGATACAAAGAGATATATTTTGTTCTAACCTATGAGGATACAAAGAGATATATTTTGTTCTAACCTATGAGGATACAAAGAGATATATTTTGTTCTAACCTATGAGGATACAAAGAGATATATTTTGTTCTAACCTATGAGGATACAAAGAGATATATTTTGTTGAAACAGGTCGGGAAAAAAGTCTTTTCGTATTTTGTATGTATAAAATGTAGAACAATTTCGTTGGTTGTACTGTTTGTATCTGGCTGGCGTTAAGAAAATGAAAAATTAATAGTAAAAAACACTTTCCCGCCATTTTTCAATGTTTTTTCCGCCAAAATGAGTGAATCTAACGAAGAAATTCGATACATTCTGAAGTTTTATTACAAAAAAAAAATGCGATTCAAGCCGCAAAAAAAAATTGTGATGTGAGTTAATGGACCTAATTTAGTGTCAGTAAGAGTAGCACAAAGTTGGTTCCAGCGTTTTCAGTCCGGGAATTTCAATGGCAAAAATGTAGCTCGCTCTGGTCGCCCTCATACAGATAAAGATAAAGTCATGCCCAGAAAAAGTGGAGCAAGATCGGCGTATTAGTACTTAGTTACGACATAGCCGAGGATCTAAGGATTGACCACAAAACAGATTTGGGTTCGCTCGATATTTGGGTGCCACACGAGCTCACTGAAAGAAACCTAATAAACCGTGTACTCAATCAATAAGAAGGAAAGCAATACAAAGCCTGTTTGTAATTTCAATTATTATTATAGAGTGTAGGTAATATTTGATATCAGTCATATATTGAGGTAAATAAACTAATTTATTAGCTATTACTTGTTATTTAACAAAATAATATAGATTGCTTCATTATCCTGTAATGAAAACGTAAACTACAGCTAACAGTTCAATGAATCAATTTAACAATAGGTTAATGCAATCATATAAAACCTTTTAATGCAAGTTTCGCAACACAGTTCTTCTGTCGTAAACAATTGTGACATCTAATTGTGCCGTGTCAATATTAGATATCTTTACTTCTTTAATATATACTTTAAAACTGTATATAACCGACGAATGCGCCTAAATCATGATAGAAAATAAACTTATCACAGTTATCACCTTATCACCACATCCTTACGATATTTAAATGGGATCATTTCGGAATAAATTATATTATTTTATAATATTTTTTGTTCGAAAGAGTCGGAGTATATGACGGTGTTATACCTACCGTTATACATACCTACATAAAAAAAATATTAACACCCAAATTGAGAAACTCCTCCTTCTTGAAGTCGGTTAATAAATAAAATGCCTTGCCCATCGCATGGCAACATAATCACAAGAATAATTTATTATTATAAATAGTCCTCATTGAAAATAACGCTTTAGGTAGGTTATGTTGTATGTAGATTCCATTGCCGTGTGCGATTGCCAAATAATTCCAATTATAAAAGAAAAAAGATATCTTATATTAATACGGTTAGTATAAAATGTTTTAGATAACTAATTAGGTAACAATAGGCAATATGCATGTATTTTTTTTTTATCTTATATTGATTTGTTCCATCATTCTACCATAATAAAAAATATAAATAACCTTAGCCATGTTCAAATTATTTTTTAAAATAACATTGAAAACATCGATAAAATTTGATCTGTTTGAACGCCGCCATATTTCGCGGGCCTTGGATGACGTCACGTTCCACGCTCAGTGTTTGTTTCATAAACTTACTTGAAGTGTTACAGTAATTTTATACGGATTTCCAGTTGTAATTACTATTTATTGTAATTAATAGACGATGGATAAAATTAAAAACCATTTTATAGGTATTGTCTAGTCCCTAAGTGTAAAAACACTATAAGAAGTACACCCAATACAGTATTTTTTCCTATACAAAATAATAATGTAAAATACGAATACAATGGTGTACATTAATGAGAAGAGATAAAGTATCTTCAATATCGTGTTTATATTGTTGTGAAGATCACTTTAATGTAAGCATACTTATTACAGTTTAATTGCTAATATACTGCGAATTAATCAGCAGTAATTTATGTTTGTTTCAAATATCAAGCAGAGGGCAACTTGCTTGTCTACTTAAACTAGGTAACGAAAGTCCAATAAAACTTAATGAATATAACTAACTATACATATCTTACCTATCCTTTAGATTATAATATAACAAGTATTATAATAATTACCTTGCGGCTTTCACTCCTTTAACCTCAGCGGACGTAAAATCTGGATTTGATGCAAATATATAGTCATCAATAATGCACTTATTTTCGGTAGATTGTCCGATTGTGCTTTGACAAAACTACATTCAGTCATTGTCCTAGATGATTTCTAATCACTAGAATGCTTAAATTGCTCTAGCTAAGAGCAAAAACCACAGGAACACCTATCTTTCTCCGTAACACTACGAATATAGGCGCCGATAAATGACAGAACGTGGACTGTCAAGTCATGTTTTGTTTCGACCAATGGTGAAGCGTTTTAAAAAGTTGAAGTTTGCGCCCTTATTTTGCATATTTTAATTAATATTTTTTGCAATTAAACACGAACTAAATAAGAAAATAATTGTTTAGGCATAATATCTGGACAATAAAGATTCAATGGAAAATTAATCAAGTAAATTTAAACAACATGCATATTCTCTATTATCAAAATCTGAAGCTTGTGTGTTTGCTAGTACCTGTACCTACCTACCTTAGAATGTTGATGATAATGGGGAGTAAGTGAATACGTCAGGGGGTCGAAAATATCTTGAAAGAGTTCGAGATAAAATTAGGAATTGTTTTTTTTTTGCTCGACTTGGCGAGATACCTAAATATACGAGATAAATTAAATAGGAGCAAACTTTGTGTGCCTATCCATGATTTCTTGAGTAAATTTTTTTTTTGGTAGTATCCAATACTCCTTCTCGTCTAAAGCCCTCAGACATTTCTCAAAGTTAGCGTTACTGGGTCGTTTTATACATGTTAATATTTGTAGTCACGTCTCACATCGATCTCAATACTCACATCTCAGATATAGGCATACAATACGTTCTATGTTCTACAAGTAAATAATTCGCGAGTTCATTTAACCTACCTAATATTGTTGATAAACATTAAAATTTGTGGACTTTTATCTAACACATCTATTGACATTTTGTGACAAAACGTAAAGTACTTTTTTGATAACATTTTATGTTAGGATAGTTTATTTTCAAAGCGAAAAATTATAGTAGCCTACTTTATACATGCATATAGGTATAGGTACGTAAGGTACGTAAAATCAAAAGAAATAAAAAACCAATGCGATTTCGGGGAGAACACGAGCGACTTCAATGCGCTTAAACAATGTCACTATAAAATTTCATTTGCTACTATGCCGTCCTTAGAAGAAAATTCTTACCTTATCTGGTATACCGTATGGAACAAACAAAGTAAACCTCTCCCCTTTTCATTCTCCTAACTCCGCCAGCGTCCGACAGATGTCGCTAACGACGTTAGATGCGCACGCGCCTCACTTTTTGCCACCACTATTAATGGCTCTATCACTCGCTGCGATGTGGCGACAGATAACGGCTCGTCCATAGATAACGACCTCCTAATTGTAGTGTGTCCCTTCCCCGCCATTGAGATCACCTCCTAATGGCGGATACGTGTAATGGCCTGACGTTTTGATGTCGCGCCAATTATTCAAAGGTGACTTACTGATCTGTTGGCGCCACCAAACAAAAACTTAACGAACCGTTAATTGTTGAAAACGTAACGAAACAGAACGGACTGTTCCCCTACCTAATACATTTTTTACTATTTAAATATAATCATTTCTCATTATTACGTCTTGAATTTTCCGTTCTTTTTCGGTTTCCATTATTTTAAAGGTCTGCTTTTATAACTATAATTTGAAGTTTCTTGACTGTTATTCTCCACAAGATCTACGTATTGGAACAGGCAACTAGTTTCACGACTGACTTAGTCTGACTGACTTCTACTCGTGACAAATAAAAAATACCTATGGGTTTAATTGAAACAAATGATTTTGATTTGATTTGATTTAACAGTTTTCTGCCTCTCTCACTGGTCATACCTAAACAGGTCAAGTAGGTGCTTCACTCCACACTCACACTTGCTACGTTTTG
Organism: Callimorpha dominula; assembly: GCA_949752705.1. Lineage (NCBI taxonomy): Eukaryota > Metazoa > Arthropoda > Insecta > Lepidoptera > Erebidae > Callimorpha > Callimorpha dominula. Next base: position 340,428 of record OX456991.1, read on the forward strand.
AAACACGATTATACGTCTTCAAACATCAATTATATAGTACAAACATTTAAGTACGCAGAAAAAAATACTAATTATTTCTTATAATTATTGTATGAAAACTATTATATAAAGAAACAGTAGCAGTGCAAAAAAAATGTACAAATGTTACACATATGTAAGTAATTTATTATTGATATCATTATCTTTAAAATGAGCACAATCTTGCTCGTCAAGTCAAAACTTTATACCTTATTTTATCTCACTGAGGTTCGTCTCTGGCTAACTATCTTATCTGGATAATATATTTGGATATAGTCACAATGTTTCTTAAAGGCTTTAAGAGATATACATAAAATAATTACCTTATTAATCACTACGTATTTAAACTTTAATAAGGTGAACAGAAAATATGAAGTAAAGTTAATGCTAGAGATACCATTTAGTTTAGAAGAAAAGCTGAGCAATAAAAAAAAAATAATGTTTGTAGTTTAACAATGAGAGGACATGAAGTTGACTAATATTATATATAATCTAAAACTCTAAACATTATACTTAATTGTTTAATAAATAACGCATTTAATGAGTTTTCTACCTAAACACCGAGTAATAAGCTGGCATCCGATCCCGACCAGCGTCAGCATCGTCGTGTGAGGGCTAACAACCCTCGTAAAATCGCGGCGTAGATATTTGCACATGTTATGATTTTTAGTTTTTGCATTAAAACGTGTAAAAGGAATCCTCGAACCCTGGCAATACTGTGTAGCTCCGACTGTAGCTACAGTGAGTGCGTATGTGTGGAGTGTATGCAGGTGTGTTGGCCACTTCAGGACACATGTCGCGCCGTGGGAACCGCGCGACAAATGCCTTTCGGTGCCGCGCGACATTCTGAAGTGGCCGCTGATATATGATGATGCGGTGGTTTTTGTGCACTTGTCGCTTCAGTTTCATGCTGACTTCAGGATATTTTGGGCTCTCGCGCGCTATGCCGCAGGCACGCATTCAAATTTAATCAACAGAAGTAGGTCACGAGAGCGTCATATTCTTTATCTGGTGATCTTAGTCACTAACAGGAAAAAAAACAGGATTACGCTAAAGCTATGTCGAAGATAATAATAATAATATGATAATAATAACTCCACACATCTCACACACGGCCGTCTGACCCCAAACTAGGCAGAGCCTGTACTATGGTAACCAGAATGCTGATAAACATACTTATATATTTCTAAATACATACATATTATAGATAAATTACACCCAGACACAGAACAAATGATCTTCTGTAAACCTATAAAGTAATTTATGTGGTACCAGTGTCCAATATCCAGCGGTGCCATAGTTTACAGTACAGTAGGTACTATAATCTCAAGCACAGAGTTAGCAAGTAAAATAGCTTGCAAGCTTATTTCGTTATTGTCCGTCTATTTTTGACCAAGAATTAAAAATTACGAAAGAGGTAGGCATCTGAGCTTGTTGTACCTACAGAATGTGTTCAGTTTCAGTAGCTGTCTATACCACCACACCAGTGCAATATTCATGAAAAATGTAGTTAATTACAAAATCAAGACACCAGAGCCATACTTACTGGTCATAAAAATACAATTAACGTATTAGATTCACTATTACTATGAGCTACAAGCGTGCACTTGCAGAGAACTACTCACGTTAGATCAAAACAATAACACATGAGAGTATATGTAACATAGAATTGAAACATCAAACAAAAATAGTGGATACACCGTCTCGCATGATGTGTTACACAAATAAACGGTCCAGATGTAGTCTGTAATAGAGGAGAGTGGTGGCGGCTAATAGCTCCGTAATGAACATTGATTGATTATCGAGTGATACCCAGCGGCGCGGCGGAGCCCCGCGGCCGGCGGCGGCGCCCGAGCGGCGCCCCAGCTCTCAAGTGCTTCTAAAACGAGCATCGCACGTTGGCCTAGGTCGGTCATGCAGACGCACATCCCAATGTGATATAACCCAGATATGATTGTAGATATTTATATCTGTTAAGATATGCCTCTTTATCAGACTCGACACAGTAAGACAATTCAAAATTTACTTTGAAGAAGAGAATGTGCCAAAGATGTCAATAATTTAAACATATTTTACAATTAAACAAAAGCTGACCCGACAGACGTCGTCTTGTCAATTTTCAATAAATTAGTTTATAATCATTTTGATTCCATATAAAAAAAAAGCACTCATTTTTTTTAGAACTAATTCTTCTTTATCTGAAACACTAGTTCGTACTATTACGGTTATTTTAAATTTAGAAAAAGATCGAGCCATTCTTAAGCAATGCGCTCACCAAGGATGAGCATTTCATTTTTATTTACCTATATACGATTTTAATTTAAAATTAGTTTTAAATTATAGACAATAATTCTATATACGCCAGATATTAAATTATACAGCTTTGTTATAAATATATTTGTTAATAAAACAAATTAATTCAAATTTTAAAACAAATTTTAAACAAAAATTAAACAAAGTACAAATTAATAACCATAGCCATGTCGAAAGGTTTAACATGCTCTACAAGATACTGAAATAGTCATTTTAACCCACTTAAAATTTTTCAATCATATAACTAAAAGTTTGATGTCGATTGCGTGATTCTTTTATGTTTGGATCCTTGGATCTATATATCAGTGAGGCAAGGGAGATGAAGTAGTGCAGAAAATTTCTTTAAATTTATTAAATAAACAATAACCTAACCTAATATTTGAATAACTTATGTATTTCTAAATCCACAATAATTAGCAGCCAGCACGGACACTTTGCCGTCAACACGGGACGTAAACGCCTTTTGCTGTACAGACGTTATATAGATACACAGACTAAAAAAGAAGTACTTCTTTCTTAGTCTGAGTATAGATATTACCTTCTTGTAATTGAAACTTTGTAAAATAATGAAGTATAAATCAGGTCCGAGTTTGATGACAGGTTTAGAAATTAATAACAGAGCTCGTTATCGAATGATGGCAATTAAACTATGATTTACGTATGATATTTGCTACAGGTAGTTGTCACTTCGCAGTACAACTTAACCACTTTCTGAATAAGGGCTTCGTAAGAAAACTGCCTACTACTTTTCTTATTTCACTAACAACAGTATGTAAACATATTATTATTCTAACAGGGACAATCTAACAATAAATGCACTGCAAAGTGAAATTACCAAAATATATGACAATTACCAAAATATATGACAATTACCAAAATATATGACAATTACCAAAATATATGACAATTACCAAAATATATGACAATTACCAAAATATATGACAATTACCAAAATATATGACAATTACCAAAATAAAAAAATAAAATAGTAAAGTGAAGCCTTTACTTAGGTTACCTACGAACTCCTTTTCATTTTTATTTTGACTGGCTTGTCGGTCTGGTGGTTATGATCCTGAGTCTGGTTTCAATAGTACAAGCTCTGCCTAGTTTGGGCTCAGACGGCCGTGTGTGAGATGTGTCGAGTTGTCAAGTTATTATTATTATTGACAAGTTAATATTATATGAACAACTTACTAATTTATCAATTATGTAAATGTGAATTTAGCTATAGATTTACTTAAATTATTTAAAATTACCAATTATAATCGTGTTGGCACACATATTTGTTTAGAAATGATCTAATGTCAAGTTTTCCGCAATTCTGTGGTTAATAAAATTGATCAATTCTATATTTAAGCATATCGTTGTTGTTTGTTGGATAACCTACATAGTACCAAGCAGCGGTTGTCAACCGCAACGAAAGCACAGCCAGGCTTGGGTACCTACACTCTCTGGTGGCGTAAGTACGTGATTATGATTAAGTTCAGAATATAACGATGATGTGCCACGATGCGCACTTGTGGTCGGACAGTGATTCATACGTCCGAGTACATACCTATATGACCTTATGCTGTGAATAGGTAAATATAATTTCTTCGTTCTATAAATCTACCAACTGTGTCTTTACATAATGATGGGGAGAGTAATTCAAATCTTTCGGCAAGTACCCGCAATGGGTCGCTAAGACGAAATAAAGATAATAATGATAATAACTTGAGGCATCTCACATACGGCCGTCTGATCCCAAACTAGGCACAGCCTTATACTATGCTAACCAGATGGCTGATACACATACTTATATATTATTAAATATATACATATCATAGACAAAATACACCCAGACGCAGAACAAATTACCTATTGGTCCTGGGTTTGAATCGAACTCACAACCTCTGGCTCAGCAGTCGGCATCACTAACCACTAGACCAACAGGATAAGTCCACCATCATACAAGCATAGTTTTGCGTGTTGCTTGAGCGACACAGCCTTTGCTTTTTTTTTATGATATAGGGGGCAAACGAGCAGACTGGTCACCTGATGGTAAATGACTACCGCCGCCCATGAGCACCTGTAACTCAAGAGTCACAAGTGCGCTGCCGCCAGGTGCAGACAGGACCCGTCCGGGAGAAAAAAAACATAATCATTTTTTTGCCTACATTTCTCGCCTACCTCAATTTTGTTGGTTTACTATCACCTTCAAACACCCATACAGAAGACTGTTGCTTTCTGTCCGGCATGTAACAATATATCCGTGTTTCATCTCCTGTCACAATGTCATACATAGCATTTGAACATCCGTGATCGTACTTTAACAACATTTTTTTACACCAATCAACACGAGTCCATTTTTTTTCTCTGGTGAGGTCATAATGAATCCAGCGGCAACAAAGTTTTCTAACTCTTAAATATTAATGTAAGTAAGATTTTTTTAAATTGGGCTCATACCAATCCACAAATGTTCTCGAATCTCCTCATAGGTGATACCTTTCACTCACATTCACATTTTCCTCAGTGATCGCAGTTGAAGTTTGTCGACCTTCACGAATTTCATCATGGAGAGAAATACAGCCACGATCAAATTCTGCGTACCAAATTTACGGTGCTCAAATGAGGTGCTTCTCTCTTCTCTCAGTGTCAAAAGCATTTTGAAGACTCTTGCGGAGTCAGTGAACTTTTAAAATCATCGCGATAAAATATTTTCGCGTTAATTCCATTTTTGCTACAATTTTTTTTTGCAAAAAATTTAACATTCTAAATTCAAACATCGCAGAACTTTCAGTGTGCCCTATGTATTATGCTTCAAAGCGGAGACCCACAAATGGTTTACCCTAGTCACCACCTGTTGCTAGAATGTCATCTGGAGTAGGAACGCGAAGGACAGGATCCTATTCTAGGGTCTATGTATCGCCGCGGACTAAGAGGGCAGTGTAGGCGTGCTTTCCAGCGCCTCATGCCGCCCTTGTTGCGGGTAAACGGGCTGGGTTTTCCCTTCCGCCCGTGTGGCATCACCTTGTTAGAGAAGGGATGCCTACTTCTACTGCGAGCAAAAGCTACGAGGAAAACCAGTGAATTTTCAAAAGCCGTTTCCCTGGTTCCCTCATGTTTCTGGTTCATTTGTGTGGTTTTAGTCGCTTCAGTTACAACACGCTTCCCCACAGAAAACTCCAGCAGTGGCGAAAACCCGTGGGAGTTTCCCAACGCTCGAACATTTAAATAAAATATTTTATACCGTGATATCATTTAATAAGAGTACCGCCTGTCTTCAGCCCTCTAGATGGGAAACGAATGTCTTAAGTGAGTTTTATGGCCGACACGTGATCCGCTCTTCAAAACAAACCTATCAACGACACTTGTGTCTATCCCGAGCAAGGGCAAACTACTTACAAAAGGAAGTCTCACAACAAGGGTCGTTCGCAGTCCCTATACCCGCAGGTTGTGGCCAGAACCCCATCCCACCCACCTCTCACTGCCCTATCCGGCCCACCAAACCTGTAAGTAATATAAATATATATAAATTCGATGCATAATTTTTCAGAGTCGTCCATAAATCGACAAGAATATAGCGCGAGCGTCCGACCGCTAATGTAACGCGTAAATCAGGCACGATACCTGCAAAATTCATACCATTTCTCCTTTAAAATATATGCCTTATTGCAAGGTGATAAGGTAGAATGTAGTGATCTCATCTGTAATATAATTAGTTTTGCGACGTACATACGTAGCGACGTTCAAGGGCAATGGCTCTAGCGAGGAGTGCTCGGACCTATATGATGGACATCCTTGGGTGATGTTAAAGAGATAATTATAAGCTAATGAGCTACAGAGATAGATAAGGCTTTCTTGATATATTTATTCTGATGTTGTACATCCTCCACCCCTTGAAAAAGGTGTTTGCTATTCGCCATATTTATCTTTGCTCTGCAAACCTATTTTTAGTCTACAGGTAGCAAAGTAGACCAATATCAGTGGAAAAGTGCTAACGTAATTTTAATAACATTCTATATACATAGTTAGAAAGGAAAATGCGTCAATGTCCTATTAACAACACATTGTCTGCAATTAACTCCTTGTATATGGTTAAATTTTCCTTTAATTTACAATATGCATAAGACAATTACAGTAATTGCATAATGTTGTAGTTTGGATTTTCTCTCCCAAATGTAAAGTTTTCAATAACGTTGTAAACGGGGCTTTAAATGACTCACTTCGTGTGTAAAACTGTATATATTGTTGTCCAAAAACCTTTCACTCCATACTTTCCTTGCAAGTTCTTCTTTCAATTCCAACCGAACACCTATTCCTATTCATACCGGCGCGACGCGGTTCTAAGACTACTGCTTACTGAGTAACAGAACTATTATCTTAACTGTGCACACACATACACACAGGACGTATTTTGTAGCTTTTGGGAAACACAATAATATGTCATAATAATACCATTTATTGTAGAAATATTGCTTTGAATGCATAGTGGTAGCTACAGAACTTCGATATCGACCCCAACTAAGTTGGGAAAAGCCGCGGAGGAAGATGAAAATAGTTAAGAACCTTTTTCGTTTCTGTTTGTCAACCGATTTACTTTATTTTGCAATTAGTTTCGAAGCTATATAAAATTGTAAACAGTTTTACCCTAACTTCGATGGGCCTTCAGAGTAATAAGTGTACCTATGCTCTCAGATGTACAATGCACCGATGATACGACTGGACAAAACATGTTAGAAGCATGCAAATTCATATTTTTGTTTAAATTGTCGATAATGATAATATAATGTATAGACAAAATAGTTCAGTAGGTAACTTGTTTCTGTGTTTGTCAAACGATTTTCTTTAATTTTTTGTTTAGTAGCTAGCTAGTGGTTACTCTAGTCATACATATATGACTACAGTGTTTTTTCTTTGTTAAGAGAATCATATCAATCGCACACAACGATTTCTTTCAAACAACCTTTTGTTTTTAAAATACAACTTCTGCATTAGGAATGATTCCTGTGTCACTGGGGACTTTACAAACATTGAACCAACCGACACAAATAACACTCAGATCCGGGACAACTATTTGTGGATTACATATATTTTTATCCCAAGTCGAATCGAACCCACAACACTCGGCGCGGCTCAGTGGCAAGGCGACCATTGCGTCATGCGTGCAGTCAGTAGGATACAAAGGGAAGCAATTCAATATTGAGGGATTGTTGTGTTAAATCACTATAATATAGTTGTGGTGGCACCTCTAACACATGTGCGGTAATAACACTCGAGTTAACCGTTGTTAGGAGCGGGTTGAACGTGCAAAGGGAATGTCACAGCGCACGTGATTTACGCCGCCGGCCGCCAGGTGGCGACACTGTACCGCACGACACCATCGCGACATTCCAGCGAGCGCGGCGTGGGTGCGCCACGATCTGTGTCCGAGGGAGACGCGCTGCAGCTGAGAATGTTGTTTAGTGCTTACAACAACGTACTTCAAGTTCGTAAATAACTTGTGCACACCATTTACGGTATAAATAGGAGAGCTTTGGAAGTGATCTTAATATCTGACTGTCCAATATATGAAGCGTATAAGGTAGAACTAGGTATCATTTTTCATTGTAAATCTTCTTCTACCTGTGAACTCAGACTAAGAAAGAAGTAGTAGTACTTCTTGTCTAGTCTGAGCATGTGAAGAAAATTATTGGTACGCATTTAAAAAACAAAACCCAAATGTAGAAGCGTGAAATTCGGTATTCTTAAAGTTTATATAGGTAAGTATATATGTATAGAATAAGTTTTAAAACCATATGTTACAAATTTAAAAAAAACCTGAATGGTTTCGTATCATCGTCGAACAAAATATTAAGAACGAGCAAAAAAAGCCAAAAGTAGCGAGTAGATGAGCCCCTTTAATTTTCATTTTATTTTTATCAACCTATCAACCTCAACCTTCCTCTTAAATTACTCTGCCTATAAGTGAAAACCGCATGAAAATCCGTTCAGTAGTTTTCCAGTTAATCGCGAACAGACAGACAGACACATGCGGCGGGGTACTTTGTTTTATAATATGTAGTGATTGTTATAGCGGCAACGAAAATAAACATTCTGTGAAAATTTCAACTACTCTACTTATTCCGGATCATGAAATACATCCCGCTGACAGACAGATGGACGGACGGACGGATAAACGGTCGGACGGACGGACTGCGGAAGCTTAGTAATAGGGTCCCGTTGGTTACCTAATCACATGAAATGGGCTACATCAACCTACACGCGTCCAGTATTTATGTAGAACTGTCATCATCAGATCAAATTATACTAGTAATGAAGAATGCTCTAAAATTCAACCACCAGGCGATCTCTAGTTTAGTTTATTTGCGTTTAATGAAGACTAAGCGTTCTGCACAGTTACTGTGTATGGTCACTCCTAACGGTCGTAGGTTGGTGTTAAATAGCCAATATCCCAAGACTTGGGCAAACATCACAATATCCGTAGTTCAATCGCTCGAACGCATTAAACCACAAAAAAACAAACTCTTCAGCTTTAATAGATATTATTTTTTATCCGAATTCAAATAAAGAGGCTCTGTATTTGACCCCTATGTATGTATTTATTAAAAACTATACGGTTTTACTCACAGCACACGCCTGACACCGTCGCGGCAGGACGCTTCACGCCTTGAGAAAGGGCCCCCGTCGGGTCCGAAACTAGTCGGGCATCCCCGAAATACAAACATGAGTAAAACTGTATAGTTTTTAATGAATATGAATACCACTCACGAAAGTTTTTATTGTAACCTATGTATGTATGTTTGTTTGTCCGCAATTTTCTTCAAAAGTAATTTAGTACATTTAGGTAATTTTATTAATTAATAATTTTTCATGTGTGTATTTCCGTGATGCCTGACTAATTTCAGGCTGAACAAAAGCCCTTTATCAATGGCAACCTTACGTTTCCGAGCACTTAACCGGCTGTTTCACCTGACGCCTGACGACGAAATGGCAGGTCGCTTCATCGTTTGATAAAGGGCCTCCTTCGAGCCCGAGATTAGTGGGGCGTCCCCGATATACAATACACACGTGATTACAACCGTACCTATATCATTAATAAATGTTAATACAACTCACTAAAGCTTTTATTCAAATATTTTGCCTTTTCTTTAAATGCATTTGAGTTGATATAAAACTTAAAGTCATAAGGTAATCGCAATGCGTGGACAGAGGTCTAATTGTCGAGAACCGCTATAAATTCTGGCGCCCATCGATACGAGCTCAAAACCGGCGTATAGGCATAAATCTACTGCACTCGCTAATGGCAACAAATTTACGAAACCTGAGTAACACATGTGCTGACAGCTTTTAAAATATAACTCGCCTTAATTATACCCCATTCGTCATAAAGACACGCCGGTGTGAAATAACAGCCAGTACTAAAGTAAGATATTTAGAGAAATACCGAAGTGCGGATATCGTATCGACGCGCGTCGTATACTCAGCACTTCCATATAACTTTTACATGCAACATATCTGCAGACAAAATTCCAGTGTGAGTGTGTTTGTAATGCCTCTCCTCCTAAATGGCTTGATGAATTTTCATTTAATTCTATTTTGTGTTTACGAGGTAACCCGGATGATTCTTAGCTGTGGTAAGAGCCAGTAGGTGATTATTATGTCTAGATAACGTCTCTTGGATCAAATAGTACTTACAATGTTAGAAATGCCAAGCACGTTAAAGGTTTATTTGTTTAGGAGTTACAGTTCAGTTAGATATAGCAAGACTTGGACTTAAAAGTAGACATACACATACTTAAACCTACCTACTACATATGTAGGTTACGCTCAACGGTCTAAAACATATCTTGTAATTACAGGTATGTAGTAACTAAAAAACTCCTCGTACCAATTTTCTTAAGTTATGTATATGACATATTAATAAAGATTCTAAGGTCTCTTCCATTTAGTCTCATTATACGGCACTCCGTAGGATGTTTACCGATGTGACGATCCCACTTAACATTGCACATAAGAATAGATAATATGGAATAAATAGACTAATGTTGCTAAAACTTACAATAACAATATTCTTGTCATTCTAGTCTCCTCTCTAAAAATACACAAGACTTGATGTCATATATTCTACAAGATGAGAAGTGCAACGCATAAACCGCTAAGTTATAACATAAACCGGCGCGGCGACACACCGCTCGGCGCCCGCGCACTCTCCATTAATTGTAATAAACATGCTGACACAGCCAACAAGTTGTGTAGTACACGCAAAACGCATCCTCGGGATTTTTCAACTACCTATAACACCAAAATGGAGTCGTAGGTATGAAACTTTATGTTCAACAACGCCGTTCCCTGTATACAACGGAGTTTATGTTATGGACAGTACATACAAGCCTCGTTACTCGAAGACCTTGTTATGTATATCGAAAATACCTGTGACAAAATATTTGTGGATGTGTGAAAGGGGGCATTTCAGACATTTTTCGGAGACCCCTAAGATCAACAGTAGGTAGAGTTATTTCGTTGAATAATATAGCCATTAGGGGTTAACTTGAAATCCACACCAATATTACAAAGAAAAAACATTATCTTTTTTAGATTGTACTATTTGTTTTTTTTATATTTAGATTGGGTTCGATTCCCCACACGGGACAAAAATTTATTTATTTAGCGTCCATCGTTTCATTGTTTGTATAGTACCCCGCGACATAGGAATCATTCTAAACGTAGGAGTTATCTGTTTATAAAAATAAAATTGATTTAATGCGGTCAAATGTAAGGAGAAAGAACTAACCAGAATTATGGAAGTTCTAAATTCTTTTTTTAAGCTATTTTCTATTTAATACTCAAACAAGAAAACGCATTATCTGAAAGAAAAGTATTCGAAAAATATCAATCTTGTCATATCTTAAGACAACCTGTAAAATCTGAAATGTTTTTTTTCCACAACGTCGTTTATATTTTTATTTATTTACTAGCTGTGCCCCGCGGTTTCACCCGCGTAACTCAGATGCCATGGGAATATCGGGATAAAAGTAGCCTATGTGTTAATCCAGGCCTCCAGCTATCTACATACGAAGTATCATCTCAATCGATTCAGTAGTTTTTGCGCGAAAGAGTAATAAACATCGTTACATCCTTACAAACTTTCAAATTTTTTTTACATTCAATATCTTCACTTAAATAGTATAAAACAGAGTCCCCTGCCGCGTCTGTCTGTCTGTTCGCGAAAAACTACTGAACGAATTTTCATGCGGTTTTCACTAATATATAGAGTGATTCATGAGGAAGGTTTAGGTGTATAATTTCTACCCGTGCGAAGCAAGGGCGGGTTGCTAGTATATTATAGAAATGTATGTATCCAGAGCCTTTTAAGAAATCGCTAGTGTCTTGAAAATTCTCATTACGGACACAACCGTCAACAACGTCTGCACTCACGCGTCTGCCCGCGTGGCGCGTCCCTTTGACTCACGCGTCTGCCCGCGTGGCGCGTCCCTTTGGCTCACGCGTCTGCCCGCGTGGCGCGTCCCTTTGGCTCACGCCAGGACGCGGCGGGGTGAGCGATGTTGCCCCTATTTTGGTAATAATGGCTTACACATAAAAGATAGATATATACTGTAGCGCAATTTTTTATAGAACTATTTAGAAGAAACAATCCCACCGTACATTATATTGGTGTAACTTTTACAGTTTTCCCACCGCACGCCAGAATAGCTCGCAGATGACAGATTTTTTTCCGACTTACTTAACACTTACTTAACGTTATATTTTAGCCAATATACACAATATCTTCATAAATTGTAGCCTATGTGTTATTCTGATATATAAGCTAGATTACAATAAAGTTTGATTAAAATCCATTTAGTAGTTTTTGCGTGATAGAGTAACAAACATCCATACATCCATACATACATACATCCTCACAAACTTTCACGTTTATAATATTAGTAGGATTTATCGCTTTGGTTTTTTGCTTAAAACCAGAAAAAAAGCAAGCAATAGAGGGGATAAAATTAGCAACGGTTGCTGCCGGTAGTAATTAATGCTTACTTTTGCAAACACAATTGGACGCTGATAAGCAATACAGTGTCAAGCCACACATACTTTATTTAGAGAAAATGGCGTTTTAAGATGTCATACCAATTCCTAATCAATTTCTTTGAAAAAATATCTATTCACCTTTTAGGTACATTTTTAGATATTTTTCCAATTATGTTTATTTATGTAGCATCTAATGAAGTTACGTGTGAGTCAGAACTGAAAATAACAAATTCCGAGTAGCAACCGATCGCGTTATCAAGTGCTACGACTTTTTGTTATCAGTTGCGAAAAAAACTGCGGGTGTGCGTCATATGTATACCCACTGGCCTGCTTAGATCAAATATCCCTGCCATATAAAATATGATCGAAGCTGGCCTGTGACCTTAAAGCTTATTACACGTTGTAGTATTTTACAATAACCGTTCATGCTGCATGCAGAGTTATTAAGAAGATTGTTCTAATAATTACTGTAACAATTACTTTTTTCCTGCATCAAGGTTTCACTTATGTGCAATTGCAAGTTATTACTGTTTTTGTTTTTTTTTATCCTCTTGATTTACTACAATCTGTCTCTTTCATGGGACATTCAGCAGTATGTTGGTTGGTGCCAACGCAGGCGCGCTCAGTATGTGACCTGTGTCACATCCTCGTTGTTTATACAGTAGTTATATTTACTGTGATTGGATTAGGTGTTGAGGTATTTTAGGCTTTAATCGTCGCGCTTTGTTGTGGTTTTCCATTAATAGCCGAGCCGGAGTATTTGGATGTTGTTCGATGAGTTATTTATAGGATTTAGTATGGTGTACAATTTCCTGCCTCACAGTGGGAATTCGTAGGTCACGGTGTAATAGTTCGTTGGGTACGAACCAGGCAGCATTAGTTATCATACGCAGTGCTTTATTTTGAAACCTTTGTATGATTTCTATGTTTGAGTGAGATGCAGTGCCCCATAATTGGATCCCATACATCTAGACGAGCTTCAGTATAATTGCGCTTTGTACAAAAGTATTTTGTTCTCAAGAGGTAGTTAAAATTTCCGCCCAATGAGCCAGTAAAGTTTTCGTGTATGAATACAAGTTGCTTTCTCTAAGCGAAGATATGTTTTTACCAGTTAAGTCTTTTGTCTAAATGCAATCCAAGGTATTTCACTTGATCTGCCTGTGGAACTGCAATGTGCCAGTGAGATATGTCATTTAGTCCTTTTTGGAGTATTTGTGAGGATATTTTTGGGTCACTATGTGCAGCTAGTAAGGCAGTATCTTCAGCAAAGGTTCCAGTAGTTAAGAATTCAGATGTCGGCTGATCTGCAGTGAACAGTAAATAGAGCATGGGTCCCAGTACGCTACCCTGTGGAACCCCTGCTTTTATGGGACAAAGGTCAGACAATGCTTCCCCGTTACTGTTTTTAACATGTTTTTATTCACTTTAGACAGTAGTTAATAGTTACTTACTTTACTTGTAACAGACTATGAAAACAAACCTTGGAAATCAATTTTAACCTACTTCTAATACTTGTCATATCGAAATGAAACTTTGTATGTAGGTATATGTAGTTCGCATGACAATATTATAATTTGACATGTTGTAGCTGCTCTGATGATGGAGTCCGGAGGTGGATAGTGAAACTCTTCAGTGGCTACTAGTAAACCCTTAAAGTTTTGTTTAGGTGTAATATCATTATTTTTGATGAATCCAATAAATTGAGAATGGAGGAGGAGGTGGATAGTTGCAGTCTTTTGTACTTTATATTTGATTCGCTATACACTCGTGTTTTTTTTTTGATTTTCTGAACTATAATTTATTTTGTGATTATTCCTATCTACAGTTCCCCAGATAAGACTCTTGTACGCCAGAACTAACAACGGGAACACCCACCAAGATACTCAGCGCGTCCAGGGAAAGTTATTCTGTGTTAGAACCCGCAAAGAATTGCATAAAATCACTTTGTTCTTCACTAACTTTATCATCGGGAGAAATAACTACAGTGTCGTGCACACTTCATTTATTTCTTCCACATAGCTTTGTACGTTTACGTTACGATTTCCCGAACGCTTTTAAAAGTCTCTTTATAACACTGAGTTATTATTACTTACGCTAGTAATAATAACTCAGTGCTTTATAAACGAGAATAAAATAAAATACTGTTTCAGAGCGTTTAACTAAAGTTTTTAAATTGTCAACCACATTGTTAGATAAAAACTAAGTCGTACCTAATTGGACATTTGGTTAATAAAGTTTCCCTGCGGCGATCCACGTTCTGGTTGCGTGTTTGATAGATAACAAATGTTTCAATTTCAGTGTTTTCTCATTAATGTGATGTGAAACTGTTAATAAAGGTAATTGTCACGAGTGACACAGTTTCTTGTCGCAATGATAGGGTTTCAATAACACAGTATTAGGTAACTCAGTCACTGTGGCAAGCGCATCTAACAAACTTACGTACTGCTTACATACATATTACTCCATGGCTCGTATGCTGTTGTAATTAAAGCCATATTTGAGTGATGAGGATGTTAACGACATATACTGATATTGGCTTATTATTACGTGTCTTATCATTGGGTACAGGGGCGGTAACGCGACCATTGCGCGCGCTGCGATCGAGGTGTGCTAATCACAGGTACCTACAATATTTACACATAGACGTACCTATTCTGTGCTTACTGATGTGTCTAGTGCTCTTAACAGATATCAATCATCATCATCCTCCCCGCCTTTTCTCAACTAAGTTGAGGTCGGCTTTCACTCTAACTACGATACCTACGATCGAACTTCGATATTTTACGAAGCGACTGCCATCAGACCTCCACACCCCAAGTACTAGGCGATTACGAAATTCTGTAGTTAGACCAGGTTTTCGGACTTTTTAGGGCTTCAACTACCCGTAACGAAGTTAACTTACTTAACAGACATCAATGTTTTATGTTATCATCACTTATATCTCCTTGAGATCATCTCGCGTCATGTAAGATTCGTGGTTTATTCTTGCTCTGAATCAGTTCTGTAGAACTGATTCAGAGCAAGAATAAAATAGATTAAAAAAATTCCAGAACGGTTTTACGAATCGGGGACCGACTAAATCATGTCTAAACTTATTTGGTGTACAGCAATCATTTTATGACGTTGGTAAAAGAGGTCGATAACTTAGATAATCGATATTGAGTGATAATAAATTGCTCCATAAGTATATAATTGACTAACTGATACACAATTTTGCAACATCAATGTCCAAGGATCTAGTTTTCTTAAAGCGTTTTGTTTATTTTTTTTTCTTTTCTAAGCATTTTTATTATTACAAGTTGACTCGAAAGTTGTCTGACAAGTTATTAAAAAAGAAGAGGTACTTACATAAAAAAATATTCCGTCCGTCAATATTCTGGTATTTTATCTTATTACTTTAAACGAGCAATTCTTGTATAATAATAATAATAATAACTTCACACATCTCACACACGGCCGTCTGATCCCAAACTAGGCAGAGCCTGTATTATGGTAACCAGACTGCTGATAAACATACTTATATATTTCTAAATACATACATAGTATAGATAAATTATGCCCAGACACTGTACAAATAATCGTACTCATGACACAAATATTTGTCCTGGGAATCGAACCCACGACCTCTGGCTCAGCAGTCAGGATCACTAACCACTAGACCAACAGGCCAGTACGTATGTATATACTTATCATGTATTTATTTATGTATGTACTTATATTTCGGGTATCGGAAACGGCTCTAACGATTGTGATGAAGTTTATATACAGATACAGTTTTGCATTTTAAGTTCAACTGCATAGTTGTATTTCCTGTAAAAACGCAATTTTACAAAAAAAATAATTAAAAGAAACATTCTCTCTTCCAGGTAATTTGTATATAATTTTAGTGTGTGTATGTGTGTGATGTGTCTAGGATGGATAAGATGAGTAATGAATACTAATGTATTGAGGGAGCAACAGATTATCGTGATATCGACGTGTGGTGCGGAGGGATGAGCAAAATGTGGTGACGAGAGCTCTATGCATAGAAGTTGACGGATACAAGAGCAAAGGACGACCATAGACATGATGGATGGAATGCGTGAAAGAGGATATGGCTATTCGCTATATATCGTCATTTCACCGCTCACTTCCGGTAAGCAGTGAAATGACGAATGATAGAGTAGAGTGGAAGAAGATAACACATTGCACCGATCCCAAAAAAATTGTGATAAGTGTAAGATGATGATTAAAGTCTTTCCTTAGCTATATATTCCAGTTTCAAAACAACGCTTTTTTTTTTCTGAAAAAATACCATTACTAAAAATGTACAATCAGTGCTGTTCGTTATAAATAGTCCCGAGAAACTGTGTTAGATACAGGGACGTGTAGATATATATATATATTTTAGCGTAGTGTAACACAGTGTGTACTACAGCAATTCTCAATAACATATTGAACCATTCCAAAATAAAAAAAAAAGTCGATTTAAATTCTGTAACTTTACACATTCCACCTGCTTTTGTGGAAATTCGAACGGCCATAACTATTTAACTTATTGTTTTTTTTTCAAAATTATTTTTATAACTGCATGATAAGGTCATGCCGTGTCATTTTGATTTAAGTAAATGTTCCATTACCATATGCACCCCATGTATTTTGAACCCATTTAAAGTTTTATTTCAGAGTTTTATCTTTGATCATTTTCCCGGCAGTTTAACGTACAATTTATTATTAAAGCAAACCCAGATAAATTGAGGTAGGAATACCTACCTAAGGTATCTATCAAATGGAGGAACGATACATAACCCATAGCCCTGTGGCACAGTTAAGTTGTTATATAGTTAACTGAAACCACACGTTATCTGTTTACCTCCAGTTATTGCCACAACAAGTGCGACATCTGCGTCAATCGTGCTCCCTCCGGACATCAAACACGTCATCTTCCTCTTTAATTAAGTACAATTTACATTTGTTTCGTGGTCACAAGATATAATTTATTTTGTTATGACTTTATATCAAAGTTATTGTTTTCAATGGGATTTACCTTATAACATTATAAGTCAATATGAACAGGATAACTTGTGTTATCGAAAATGTTCATACGCTTCAATACCTAGTACCAGAGTAGTACTCTCAAGATGAGTTTTAGAATTAACGTTTAAGCAAAGTATTGACGAACTGCTCATACATTTGCTGACAGTAATCTTTATTAAAAATATCCATCGATAACAAAAATATTTTCGGGAGGGGAACGACTAATTAGTAGTGACGACTAAGTACAAAATTATATGTATATTATATTTATTTAGACTATTTTTAATGTTCTGGGCTAAATATCCCCATTATTTGGGAGTTTGGCAATCCCCAATAGGTAGGTACTTTATTCATATTCTTACGTGTAAATTCCAAATCCCTGTTAGCTCCATATCAACTTTTTATCGTGTATTTAATGAGCCTTTTAAGGAACGGATGCCTTCAAAACAAAATAAAGATATTCCATCCCTTGACAGTTCTACGGTTAAGTCGAAAGTTGTATTTAAATGAACTATCAGCGCGATAACTTTTATTACGCGATACAGGATTAGTATTCACTATGTAGTTCAGCTCCTCTTCGTTAGGAGGCGCTGTGTATGTGGATGTCGCCGCAAGCCTCAAGTGCCACAACGACTGGATTAACTGTGTAACTTCAGCTAACACTTGTCTTATTATCCGCAGGTAGTGCGTGTGATGCGATCTCGCTGACTGATCCCTGAGATCGACAATGTTCGGCGGCACCGGCGGCGTCGGCGGCGTCGGTGGCGTGAGCGGCGGCGGCGGCGCGTACGCAGGCGGCGGCGGGGACTGCGCCGACGGCTACGGGCTCGGCTACGTCGCGGGCGGACCGCGCCTGCAGCAGTACGCCGCGCACTTCGCACCGCACCAGAACGTCTGGCATCACCATCATCCTACGCACCACGACTCTTACAGTGAGAGAACTGTATTATACCGATGATGAACTTACCTACAACAATGTCGTTACACTGTACTGGCTTGTGTACCTGCCAGTTTAACTATTAGATCTAGATATTTTGTGTCAGAAATGACATATTAATAAAAACATACACAGTCCAAGAGTATAGTAGTTATAATATATACTCTGATAAAACCCAGAGCAAGTCAAGTAGTTATTTCATTATTCGTATCTATTGATAAATATATATAATTTATGATATAATATGACTGGCCTCTTGGTCTAGTGGTTAGAGACCCTGACTGCTGAGCCAGAGGTCGTGGGTTCGATTCCCACCCGAGTCTGGGTGTTCTTTGTGTCCGTTGTTTGTATGTTTGTAAAGTTCCCCGCGACGTAGGAGTAATTCCTAATGCGGGAGTTGTCTTTTTTGAAATAAAAAATAATATTGATTTCCGTCCAACACTTGGGTCCAACACATGGGGTGAAGAAGAAAAATAAAATAGGAAAAAACAGAAATAAGTGTTTGAGGCAAAATATTGGAAAAAACATGAAGTTTTAAACTTGTCTGCTCTGAAAAGTGGGGAGATATATTATTAATTTTGGCCATGCTCTTGAACACTTGTAGCAAGTACGCCATTTTTTTTTTCCTCTATTCCAACTATACACTAAAGTGTAATACAATCAAACTTCAGTCAGTCAGGTACTTGTACAAGTACTTAGTCAATAATATAGTTGTTGGTCTCTCCTTCAGTATTAATATAGCAATGCGGTTAGATTAGATCCAACGCGAGTCACGGGGAATTAGTCGAACAGGATTACTGGGAACTGATAGCGGCTAGCAGGAAAACAATTATAACGCAGCCATAGGACCAAGTGTGCGTGGTCATTCCGCATTCGGGCCCGGTGGTAGGTACACAATAACAGCTGCATCGTAAGGCGATAGGAAAAAAACTTTGCGTCTTCGGCCTGCCTTATTGTCGTGTTACACAACAACACACAGTAGAACATGCAATAAGTAGAATTTCCTTGAATATTAAGAGTGGTTATTGACCAAGATCTTTGGCGTAAATGGTATAGTGAGCGGTTGCCGAAGCGCTTAAGCCCATAAACACTGCTATTACGAGTACCAGTGGAGTCAGTTGTGTGTTAACACTACCCCCCAACTCCCATGGAGCTCTGGTGGGTCAAAGTGACACCAAAGAAAAACAGCTCTATTTTGGGAGAGCTGTCTAACCGCGATCTTCTGATTGTCGGAGATTAAGACTAACCAAGCGCCAAAATGGGCGAGCACTTTTAGAACGGGAATAAAATATAAGCCTTATTCCATTAAAATAGAGCTGACAATCGTCATACCGGCGGACGGACGACTCGCGGGCCCGCGAGCATCCTCGCGCAGCCGCGCGTATGTCACAGCGTCGCGCGTGTACTACTAACGCTCCCGTTGTTCTTCTGCTAATAGCGCAATATGTACCAAGTGCCAATCTGATATCTTTTAAAAGTAATGAACATACTACAGAAATGGACATACGGTAGATACATTTCATCGAGAAAAAAGTAGTGTCCCGAGACATGGAAAAATACCTTTAACGCGAGCGGAGCCGCGGGTCAAAGCTAGTTACAGCATAAAACTGCTTTGCCCTTACCTATTTCAAACCATAATTTAAAGGTACTGAAGAATAAAGTATAGAAAGATCAATCCAATATTTCATATGTGCGTCAGTCTGCGGTATCATAGCTCCTCAACGGATGGACCGATTTTCATTTAGGTTTTTTTTGTTTGATAGTTGACTTGATCGAGAGTTTTCTTAGTTATAATTCAAGAAAATCTCTTCAGCCGTTTGAAGATCATCATCTCTTCAGTAATCGTTAAAGGGATTTTCGAGTTACTACACGTGTAAATTAAAAATACCCACATTTTTAAACTACACTTGTATTTACTTAAAAATAAAGTAAACCTGGCGGCTATCCAAATCTTAATGTTAATAGTATTTTCTATAATGATGAAAATACTTTGAATGAAGTACATAGGTATTGTGTTGTTGCTTATACATTTTATTATATTTTTATTTTTGAGCTTAGACTTTTATTACTGGTATTTATTTACTTTTCAATAGGATGTAGATTTTTTTAATTAACATAATGGTGGCTACGGTGCGGTGCCAGCATAAGCTCTATGAAACCATTCAATCGGCTTGATGATAGTGATCTATAATGAAGTGACACATGCACTAGGTCACAAGGATGACTCATGGTGGGTACCAAAGCGAGATAAGTAGGCAGTTCGAACCAATCATTGCATTTGTATGCACTGATAGTGGCGCCGATATAACACATACTTAATATACCTAATCTATACACATTAATGTATTTTGTAAATAAATATAGATAGACAGATAATACATTATTTGTACACCAAGTTTTACAGACACTATGATACAGAATAAGTGTAGCATTAAAAATGTACAAAGGGCGGACTGGTGGGCAACACCATGAACTCCTGTCTCATTTATGAATGCCACCAGACGCTAGAGCGCTTAGCCTCTGCCAATGGGGTAATTCTGGACCGACACACCTGGCTGTAGGCAGTCTAAACTGGTGTTGACGGAGATCTCACCACGTTTAACTTGCAGACTGCACAGTCTTAACCGACTTGACATTCGAACGCATAATGGACCGCCTATGAGTCTAAATGCGGCAACAGAGCCCTACACCAATACCAATGTACAAAGGGCGGCCTTATCGCTTAAAGCAATCTCTTCCAGGCCACCTTAGGATGGACTAGAACGATTTTAATGAAGAGGTGGTAATCGTTGGCATATAACGAAAAACATGAAATAGAAGTACATAAGTTAGGCAAGTAATACTAATAAATATGTGGTATTATTTTGGGACAAGATAATTAGCATTTTGCATTTCTTTAAATGTTTAATTTAAATGTGTGTAAACTAAATAAACATACCTATTCATGCATACAAAAATATTGTAGATATGTATGAAAATGTCTATTTGTATGTCTGTGTTTATCATGTAAGTATATATTTATTATAAAAAAATACATATGTATGTTTGCTCTTGAACCTACAGTACGAGCTCTGCTTAGTTTGGGTCTAAGTAGATAGTGCTGTATAATTATATATATATATATATATATATATATATATATATATATATATATATATATATATATAATATATATATACACATATATTTCTCAGAATATTATTATTGCATATTATTATATTGTCAGGTCCATTAAGATGCAAACACAGGCAATTTATTACTTAGCGGACCCACACAACAGTTCACAAGTTCAAATCCCTCCGACAAAAAAAAAACAAAATAATGCTAATAACTAGAAAATGTAGTCGTTGAAAATTGACTGTCTTTGTCATTTTGATATCTTAATTACCTATTCAACCGTCAAACGTTCATAAACGGGAGAGGTTGGCGCTAACATTCAATTACCTATTCAACCGTCAAACGTTCATAACCGGGAGTGGTTGGCGCTAACATTCAATTACCTATTCAACCGTCAAACGTTCATAACCGGGAGTGGTTGGCGCTAACATTCAATTAAAGATAGAAAAGCGACAAATTTTGCGTAACAAAAAATTGTTAAGAAATACAAAATGTTGGAGACATCTACATTAACTTGTTCAATAAAGGAATGTACTGACTTTATTTGTGGTCGCAGTCTGCGAGTTTCCGCATTTAGACTCATAGGCGGTACATTGTGCGATTTAAATTGACGCAATTTTTAATTGTATTTGACTTTTCCGAGTTCTGTTTAGGAAATGTATAGAATTCTTAGGAAAGATGTATAATAAAATTTATTTCCTAAAATTTTTATATAATGGCGGATCACATACATTTAGATAACATTTAAACCATCATGTATCTATGTAGGTAATGTAGGTATGTATTGATTTGTAATTGGTTAACCAGTCTCTTTTCAAATTAAAAACTTTCAAAAGTAAATTTAGTTAATAAGTAGGTAGATATGCAAACAGAATGACTGTTAACTGTTTCAACAAATAACTTAAGCAAATAGGAGCATAGATAATACCGTAGTTACAAAGTAGGTATATTTGATAACAAACACATTGTCTGATAGTTTTATTATCGCTAATATATTTAACATACCTAATTGTAACGCGGCTATCTTATCGCGTTTCGAAGCGAGGTGCTCTATATATACTCGCATTCAATGTTGTATTATAACAATCATAAAATACAAACGTTTTATTGAAGTCAAATAATTATATTGTTAATTAAACACAAACATTTCTGAAATGTAACTGTCAACCCTCATTCTGGAAGCGCAAAGGCGAATAAGTGCCCAGTACCAGTTGCCTAACCGCAATTGTGAATCAACGCAGATATCATTTCCAATTCAACAGGAAAAATCGTTGTTTGGTTTGGTTCTTGTCAATAGCCGCTATATATACGGTATACTCCCAGACAAGTACGAAGCGAAAGCGATTTTGATTAAATATATATTATACTGAAGCAGACGTGACATTTTACTCACAAGTATTCCTATATTAGCCCAGTCAACCTAGCCTTTTTATGATCAAAACTAGACATTTCGATAACCACGCATTTTTATTTTTGGATACATGGCAAAAAACTGCGCTGATTATAGCACTTTTTAATATCATCCTAAGCTACACTTTCAGAAAGTTTCAGACTTTTACGTTCGTTCCTTTCAAAGTGTTCATTTATTTTTTAATCACATAAAATGTTGAAAAAAAAAACGCTCTTTATTAACTTTGACCTTCATTTGCTGTCAAACACAAGCACTTAGTGAATACAAACAGGTCTCATTTTGTAGGTCATTAAAATTTTATGGAGAACAAAATAGATTTGGGCACATATGACAAAAAACGTACTGAAAACGACATATCACACGACATGTAAAAAAAAAACTTTTTTTGTTAACTAAATTGTTAAAAAAAAAATTACGCCCCACTTGTCCAGACTGCGGGTATCGAAATTCTTAATCAGCGCATTTTGTTACTATTTATCAAAAAAATTTAAAGCGTGGTAATCCAAAATTTAGGTATTTTAGTTCCTTGAGTGGGCTATACAGAATATACTTATATCTTGTAACAGGAGTAGATTGTCTAAATTAGTCCGGGTAAACTCCGTTCACACCAAATACCTTATAATATTAATGTTTACCTCATCACGTCCACACACAATTCAATGCACTAGAATCGGGTGTCAAGTTCGTGAATTATGGCGGCGTGTTGTGAATCAGTGGCGATAAGGGCGCGTGCCGCGGCCGACCGCGCCGCGCCACTCCTCAGTGCGCGCTCTGACCCCTGACCGCGCCGGTCGTGGTCGTGACACACACATACACTACTCTCTAGTGCTTGACCACACTTGTCTCTATCTGATCTCCTACAGCAATGGAAGCGTTACCTTACAATCTTGATCTACCAGCTCACTGGTTGCAAAGCATGGCTATGTTCGCAGGTCCGTCAGTTGATTATATTAATTTTCGAGTCATTTTGTTAGCTTAATATATCAGTGTGTAATGTTACTGTGTATGGTGCAGCTGGCGGCGGCGGTGTGAGCGGCGTGGGTTCAGTAGCCGGCGGGTTGTATTCCCAGAACATGGTCATGGGTTCCTGGTGTCCGCCTTACGACGCGTTGCAGAGACCTACTGCTTACGGTAAGAACTCACAACTATTTAAACTTAACAAAAATAGCTACCGGCTCCTTGACATTAGCTTATTTCATCGTCACTGTGCCTTTGTATAATCTTTACATGTCCTGCTATGACGAGTAGGCAATGTGTATCAATCGCGTGCTTATACTGACAATGACACGATAACATTGTTATTTGTCACGCTGGTCTCTATTTGAAACAATAACAAAATATCTGCGTGCAGCTAATCTCTGCGCTATCTCACCACTTATGGTGGTCGTCATCTGTTTACTTGTGATACAAGCCATGCTATGACATGTGTCCGTGCAACTTTCAATAACAAGAGCGGTCGCGCACGTTCAACTGTTATTGAATTTTAAATATTTTAGGTAGTTAATCATCTATCTATCTATCTTTGACTACAGCTTGTGTTTTGTGTATTTTTTTTTTGTATTTATTTATTTACTTAGATAGTAATATAAGTTCGTATTCAATTGCACACCAGCAAGGGAAAAGGAGTTAGATATGGGCTAGATTACTTTGTAAATAATATTATAAACGTTAAGTTCTCAGGTAGTTTTGCAATATTTTCATAATTTTCACACATGCTAAAATAATTTTATTATAATAATGAATTAAAGGGCTATTACACAGCAACAGTGATGTTCAAAGAAGCCTGGAAATACTCATAGATAGAGATATAGTTGTTACTCAGTGTGCAATGTTGCTAATGGTTTATAGCAATTCATATAATAATAATAATAATACGGATACACCTCTCACACACGGCCCTCTGATCCCAAACTAGGCAGAGCCTGTATTATGGTAACCAGACTGCTGATAAACATACTTACATATTTCTAAATACATACATATTATAGATAAATTACACCCAGACACAGAACAAATTATCGTGCTCATCACACAATTATTTGTCCTGGGTAGGAATCGATCCCACAACCTCTGGTTTAGCAGTCAGGGTCACTAACCACTAGACCAACAGGACAGTCGATATAATATAATGAACTTCTATTATTAGTTTGATTTAACCCTTGATTAATCCTTTATTATTACTTAGATAGGTATATGTACCTACCTACATGGTCACACAATAGTTTTATTACCGGAAAATAGTACCTACTTAAATATGAGCTTTTATTGCCAACCAGTTGTTTTAAAGCTCTACCTAATATGTACATTGCCACTATATTTGTGTTGAATATAGAACAAGATATTGTGGTAGGTATATATGCGTTTATAGTATCTCTAGATATGCTGACTGATCCAAACAGAAACTAAAATTTGTTTAATTTAATCATCCTTACACGAATGTTAGCCGCCACGTACCTTGAACATAATTATCAATTTATTTTACAATTTTTTGTTAAAATATCTGTGCTTAAATAGGTACTATTTCTGTCAAACTATAGGTCGACTATAATATTATATACTGTCTATAACAAAAATGATCAATGACGAGTGTTAGAGTGTTACACATTGCTATTCAAACTTCATGTCTAAAGTGCCTATCAAGCAATGTGGCTGATCCTATCAGGCGGTATCACGACTACCAATTATCACAATTTGTGATGCTATCTCTAGGTAACAGACAGTAGAATAAGGTAGGCCTTATCATAGACTTCTCATTCTATAATTATAGTTTAGTAAAACTAATAAAACACGTTTTGATGGCGAGCTGAAGTAAAAAGTGAAAAAGAGTTCAAACTCGAGGGGTTTACTTCTATCCCCCCCCCTGGCTCCATCATCAGATCAGCTCCAAGATGCCAAACTATGGTATTGTCATCCAAACTACATGTAGGTACCTACATACGATACAAAGTTTCGATACGACATGCGACAGACAAAAGTAGGTAGAAGTATGTCAAAATTGCCTGCCAAGATTTGATTACGTAGTTAGTTACTAGTGAAGCTAAAAAACTGTGTGTGTTGACCTATAATTTTTAATGATTTTTTTTAAATTGATGATTTCGAATATAATTAATAACCAATTTTATTAAATAATAATATTGAATTTGTAAAAAAAATATAACTTTTATTGAGAATAGTAATGGTGAAAAAAATGAGGATAAATAGCAACACATAAAACTGCTCAATCTACTTCTACTAAAAATGACATCAACATTTAAACTGGGCAATTGTTCCATACCGAGCGATTCCTAGCACTTTTTGTTATGCTATAATCATCCTGTTGATAGTACTCTTGACGTGAATAATCCCTTGGCCGAGGATGATAAACAACTTCCTAACTGCGGTAACTCAACAGCATTGCAAAGATGTTTACGTTTAGTAGGATAGCTAGCTGTTAGAATACTGTACGCGAATAAATAAAACTCTTAAATTAATAAAATACTTCGATTATTGAATAAAAGAAATACATAAAATATTAAGATTTTGACAATATATTGAACAAGTAAACCACGACATGCAAGCCATAGTTTCATAGTTTTTATCGTAGTACAGGCTCTGCCTAGTTTGGGATCAGACGGCCGTGTGTGAAGTGTCTCAAGTTATCGTTATTATTAATCGAATAAGAAGGAACATCTAAATAGGTGCAGCATAAGAACACTTTTAATCTCAGAAGATATTACATATAGATTAAAGATGAAAATAAAGCTATGGAGCTGATCTACAAACGTTGGGGTTGCCGATCTATGTTGTGTAATGTTTCTAACAATCGGCTCATTATTCACCGGAACTATTAAATTAGCTCATATCGCAAACGTCGCTAGCTTTTAGCTCAATTACTCGAACATAATTAGCGTTGGATGTCGATACAACTACTCAATTAATGGATTCGGGTTAACAAAGCGATGCTAACCGCTGTCGCGCCTTATCACCGGATAATGACAGCGTGATAAGCGCTGTACCTACTGCTGAACAACAGTGCGCAGAAGCAGCAACTGAGAATACCTACACGAGCGTTGCGCCCGCGCAGCCCCGAGCTTGTGCAGACATGCGCTAATTGCATGTTCTGTTTATTCCTTATCCTCACGCGGTTGCTTATCTGCCGTGATAGGTAGTGTATATCTGTTATTGTGCCTTTAGGGGTCTTTTTTTTTTTTAAATGAAGTACCTCCTAAGGATTCTGCTTAAATGCCGTCTCACATAGATACGCATATTCATATTGGCAGTAATACTACATAAGTTTCTATATATACTAATATTCCCAAATGATGTTTTATAGATCTTTATATATATATATATAGGTAGATAAGTATGTAGGTACAAACTGTTGTAAGTTGTAACTAAATTTCATTCGAGTTCCAATCTTAGGTATCTACCTACCTAAGTTCCAGGTCCAACCATCCAAATATTTTCATACTATTGTAATTTCATTTAGGTATTTACCTACCCTGTATAGTATATCTACCGATTGAGCGATTGAGACCTGTAGTCTTTAATTTTACTCCTCTCCAACAAGCACGAAGGAATGACTTTACCCCCGTTAAGTTGACCTATATCCAGCTACTTCGATATAATCAGACGTGTGTCACGTCTTAGTAATCCCAATATGAGCTGATGTTCTTCTCGGAAAGTTGCGATAAAATCACCATTGTTAAATAATACTTTGTCTCGTCGTCGTGTGCTGGCACGCTATCAGTAGACTGATAAAGCACCCATATAAAGTGACTACAAGTTGTAAACTTCCGGGTAGCTATAATTAATTAGGTACCTACAACATAACTGTGCTTTCTGTTATATATTATGTCTATTACTTACTGTGTATAATTAATGTGTACTTGTAGCGTAATGTAATGTAAGGTGTGTAGAACATGTGTATTTGCGTGTGTGGGTAAGTGTTGTATGCAAAGTTGACACGTGTCTGCGGAACAGATGGCGTGCTGGAGATGTGCGAGGAAGGGCGCGAGTGCGTGAACTGTGGCGCGAACAACACGCCGCTGTGGCGGCGTGACGCCACCGGCCACTACCTGTGCAACGCTTGCGGCCTCTACCACAAGATCAACGGCGTCAACCGACCGCTCGTTAAGCCGAGCAAGCGGCTGGTGAGCATATTCCACACACTTGAGTAACGCGCTCTCTCTGAACAGGTGCCGACGCGGACCTCCTCACGCGCTTCTATAAGGAGGGCACCGTGCAGAGATGGATGAGTGTGGAGGGCATGGCCAGGGGCATGAAGAAGGTGAGTCGGTGGCGTGTAGACTAGTGCATGTATCCCCTCCCCGGCGCACGCACGCCCCCCCTACTTAGACTATCCTTCCTTTTCGTAAGGGCTTTGGCGAGTGTTAGGAAACTACACGCTACCGCTCCCTCCTTCGAGTGTCGCCTACGCTTTACAGCACTCCGCTTGCACCGTTACGTACCGTACCCACCCAGACGTGTTCCCTCCCGCATCGATCATTGTACGGGCCATTATTGACGATGGAATTAGATACGTTTATCAGCACGAGATAACTAATCGATCGGTAATTGCATGTTTGTGAGTTTGAGACCGGCGACCGGTGTTACACAGTGACGTCACTACTTTAACGAGACATCGCGCACTGCGGTAATCAGTGGGCGCACTCCCCGCGGAGCGAAATTGCCTAGCGAACAGATAAGGTGCGGCTAGTGGCTCGCAGGGAGCCGTCACTCACTGAGCAGCACCGGCGTATATATAGCTTTATAGATCTGTGGCGGGCGGCAGATAGGACAGGTAGCGGCCAATGAGCGCGTGCGCCGGTCCCCACCCGCGCTCCTCATTGGGTCGTGCCAGTGCATGGCAATGGACATACTCTATCTGTCGATGTTTACAAAATGGCGGTACCCAGTACCCACTAGACATACTACATAAGAGTATTAACATACGATGTTGGTGGTGGGCTACGAGGTGACGGTGCAAGATTTGTTTTTCTTATTTTGTTTGGTGTTTGGTGCCCTCAACACATTATTTCAAGCTTACCTGTTCACGTTTGCAATGTAATTTTGTAGTTTGTAGAATGTTTGGCATGTTGTATACTTATAAGTATAACAGTTTGTGTGTCCCACTAAGTCTAGCACTCGGTCTAACTTCACGTAGAGGAAGTGGTGAACATTTGACTGTGTACTGTTTAAGGTGTATTGCAGGGATAGCTTGATAGTTTGGTATGTGCAGAAGCACCTTTTCTCAGTCTCCCTTGCGCTCGTCAAGAGGGAGGTTACTAAAAATATTGTTAAAACCTTTGTATTTAACATATTCTTCAAAGCATATTAAGATAACATACCTATAGAGTATCTTAATCTTATCTAATAGTATAAAACATAGAAAACAAAGAACACTAATACATAATGGTCTTATCCCTAAACCGATGTCTAGTAAAATTCATACTACATACTTACCCAATTCAAATATTATTTGTATCTACTTATATATTTTTCCTTTATAATTACTGTTGAAATAATTATTTATTTAAACGGGAATTAACGCGATCACGAAAAAGTATTAGGTACATACCTCTGACTAACGTGGTCAGCCTGTGACCTCGGAGATATAGTTTGATACCTAGATAGAGATACACAATCTTACATTCACACAATTTCGCTTTAAAATTACCGTCGTGTGCCGATGAAGACATGATTCAGTTTACATATGTCTAGCACAAATTTTTAAACAAACCCTTTGTCTTACGGATAACAGGACAAATTAATTGACAGGCATCTAACAGCTGCAAGTTGTATCAGCCTATGTCTAGATACCACTTGTGGGTGAGCTGACAGCACGTGCCTCGTCATGTTTCAGTCAGCCCAGCGACGTCACGGCCAGTGCTGCACCAATTGCGGCTCTCGGAACACAACGCTGTGGCGACGCAACAACGATGGGGAACCAGTTTGCAACGCGTGCGGATTGTACTACAAACTGCATGGCATCAATAGGTATGTAACGCCTGCTGCGCTTAAAGTGATTAGGGACATACGATCACATACAACAAACAGATACTTAGGTACACATAGGTACCTGCAGAATCTACATCAATTCGTTTTTTGTAGAGAAATCTTATTTGAAACCGACAAATTCAACTTGAAAATTAACCGATAAAGCTAATACTTCATACGAGAGAAGGCTGACATACCTAAATAAAACTAAGTGAGTATGTGTAGGTATTTAATACTATTAGGATGTAATTGAACTGTCCAGATTTTTCTGATAATGTCTGCTAAAAAAATAAAATCATTGAATTTTTTTTTCAAGCTAAATCGACTATTTGTCAACTATAGATAACGCTCCTAAAATTTGACTACACTTTTTTGTAACTCCTCGTAAAGGATCTCAGGTGGGCCAGAACTAACATGGAATTAGCGTTCTAAGTGTGGTTGGGAAAATGTGCCAACATTTTGATTGATAGGGTACCTACCTACCTAAGTGTGGCAGACGAAAGGCATCGAAACAAATCGGTAATGTTCTGAGGAAAGAGCAGGTCAGAAGTGCCCGATATCGGTGGACCTGTGTGAAAGGTTTAATAACACTAGAGGAGCTTCCTCTAAAGACATGCAAGTGGAGGTCTGCTTTCTCTGCCTAGTCCCAAAGGAGAAAGACGTGAACGTATGTATCTATGTATGTAAAACCTGTCAGTCAGAAGTCAGAAGTGAAAACACACACACATCTAAAGGTAGGTATGTGTATATGAGCGTGACGCCCACCATACCAAAAGTGCCCAACGTAATACTGGTAGAGATAGTAAAGACAGAAAGAAAACCGTAAACGCAATCTAAAAAAGCTATATCTATTTCAAAGTTTTCTTTACGTATTTTTCTTACTACGAAGTCTTTGATGACATTTTCATACGGCAAAAGCCGAGCTAAGGTTAAAGCACCCAATTCTGCGGTATTTTCACTATGATTTGAAAAGACATTAAATTCAAACATTTACTATAGGTACTTTTCTGTAGAATTGTCTATTTTTATCAGACGTATTTTTTTTTTTACTCTCGTCTACAGGCCATTAGCAATGCGTAAAGATGGTATCCAGACCCGGAAACGCAAACCAAAGAAGTCTGGAAACGGAACGAAACCTCCCCAGGACAATAACAAAAAGGATGACCATAGTTCTCCCGGACTTGAAGGTACGGACGGTGAACTGTCCGCATACATAATTACTTATATAATCTACACCAGCATTAGAACGCGAAGCGAGTAGGAACAATCAGAAAATAAAATGGATATCACTCTTTTTACTGACGGAGGCTGTTAAGGCCTTCGTCGGTAAAAAGAGTGATATGGTACTTAAATACTATACTTAGCACTTACATAGGTACTTAAATACTATACTTAGCGTGCCCAAGATATAAATTAATCAACCGATCTTAATCTTGCATTTGCAGACAGCAAACAGAGTGTAGGAGAAATGCCTCTCCCTCTGCCACTGACGCAGTCGATGTCTAGTCACAGCCAGAGCACGAGCAAGCCGCAGTCGCCACAGGCGCACATCCACACGCACGCTCAGCACGCGCACGTGCACGCGCACGCGCACGCGCATGCGCAGGGCGCCGGCGCACACGCGCAGTACGCGCTCGGCCTGCCCACTGCGCCCGCCTTCCTCTCCAACCCCTCGCTGTTCAACATCAAGAGCGAGCCCAGCACCGCCAATGGTTACGACTCTTATTCCGCTCACTCCGGTGGACACTACCACTCGCAACAACACTACCTGCACGCTTTACAGGTGAGCGTTTATCTAGTATATCTGTTATCATGGGTGTACCCAGGGGCAGTACCGTCTTTTCCATGAGGGCACGTGTCCAGGGCCCCCGACTTCAAAGGGCGTACCAAAGTATGACATAAATTCGCAAAAAGCAGGTAGGTACAGTTTCTGTGTTGCATCTTACGCCTTAATACATTAATTTTATATTTTTCAAGTAGTAGGTACGTGAATTAAGAAGCTGCTTGCTGCTAAAGTTAGATTTGTTTCCAATAACATTATTTAACAACTGTATCTTTATTTAGGATTGTCGCAGACAGAGATTACGATAATGCGTCAAATATGGTTGGAAAATATTTTGGTGTTCAGCTAAAATAAAAAAAAAATTGCAATTGTCCTGTGTGCGGAATATTCACTAAAAGTTTCAGACTGTTGAGTGTGCTTCAGCACACTCAACAGCGTTTCAGAAGCAGCGGCACACATTCTTCTATATCGGGAAACGATTTCGAAAATTTCCGAAAAAAATAATTACGAACGTCAATGTTACAAGAATGAAATAAAATTATATAGAAAGTAATGTTTTCAATAAAATCTCTGAATATAAAGGCATAATAGAAAATTTCGTACATCAGAAAATCCCGGAAAAAGACTAATGACAACGTAGACCAACCTTTATTAAAAGAGAACAGTTGATCTACGACTACGTTATTAAAGTTTAAAGTTTCTTTCGGGATTTTTTAGAAAAACAATTCTTGTTGGGATACTAGAAAAAGCCTTTGTTAATAACGATTAGTATTACAATATGTTTTTTTTTCATTTGATTAGTATCCATTAGCCATAGTTAGTAAATAAATATAAAATCGTAATTATTAAACTATTTTTCTGGTCATTTATCTACTGTTTTGTACTTTCCAATGGGGCCCCAAGTTCTTTTGTGCTCAGGGGCCCCGGCCTACCCAAAGACAAGGCTGTCTTTGGGTAGGCCAGGGGAGGAGCCATGGATTTTGTATGCTTACGTAGTACCTACCTATTAAGTTTATTAAATTCATCTTCTATTGATCCAGAAATAATCTCTGAAAAATCCAATTGTATATTTGTTTCCTGCCACACAAACTTGTAATTTTATCCAAGCTGACATTAGGTCGGTTATCCTTTTCATCAATCGTCGAATTGCTGTCCTCATACTCAAGGGCTAAAACCACTTCTGGACACTTCATGTGGGGTACTTAGGCAGACCGATTTGTTACAAACTAACGAAATACCCAAATAAACTTAAAATAAATGACATAAAATAAGAGAAAACAGGTATTAGACATATAGAAGACTGCTTATTGTTCGCGAAATCATATGGAAAGCAATTTTGCGGTTTGGATGTTATGGAGAAGTTGTAAATAGGTAGGATACCTATATATCATTGAGTAGGTATAGACAATACAAGGATGGTGATTTTAAACATTTGTGATTATATTTTTAGTCGTCTTTTTAGATATAAGTAAATGAATTACTTCCCCTTTACGGCATAGTAGATACCTTTTGTTGACTCAATTTCAGATGTATTGTAATCATTGATCTTACTAAAATGTTAAACAATTTCAGTACGGCCTCGGTAACGGCGAGGAGGAGGAAGGCAGCGGGTTCCTCCACCAGCGCAACGTCACAGCACACGCCAAGCTCATGGCGTCCACGTAGCAGCGCCAGTCGCCGCGCTAGTCTCCAACCCTGGACTGGTATCACCACCACACCACCGCTGCTGTGTGCCACGGGCCACTGTGCAAGGGCTATCGGTGTCAGCGGATCCAATTGTGAAATGTTTCCTTCCCGATATCGGCGCGGCATTCGACTCCCAAAGGATCGCGTAGGAGTGAACGTTAAAACAAATTTATTTAGTTACGCAATTGGACTAATATAGCACGGAGTCTATTTGTTTTTATGGATACTTCAAACAATTTCAACTTCCATTAGTTAATTGTTAGATAGTGCGTTTTGACAAACGAGTGTAAGGTTTATTTTGTAGTGTCGATCGAACGCGATGTGTAAATAAATATTAGTTTTATTGACAATATCGTAGGATTGTATCATATTTGTTAATAGTGAGGCATTGTAAGTCGTTCGCCTGCGGGCCCCTTGCCATACTGACTGAAGCGTTGGTGACGCAAGTATTAAACTATGTAATTTTAACGTTCCATGACATTTATAATCTCGAATACTAGTCTAATGAATCTGTATGAATGTAGGCAATCGTTTTTACTTCACAGTAAGTATTTATTAGATCATTGTTGGATTGACAAGAATTCTCATTTTACAACACTGTTGCGTTGCTCCAAGTGTGGGTGCAGATCGATCACGAACACACTTTGAGTCAACATTACGAGATACTGGGTTACCTTATGTCAGGGTGGGTGAATTTTGTATCAGTAGGTTCAAAAAACCATGATAACATCGTTTAGGTACGGATCCTGTCTGGATGTCGTTAGTCATGAAAATAGAAACTTCTATTAGGTAAATACTTTAGTAAAAGCATTGACATTTTTTTTTATACGATGAAGTGTTACATCTGTTGTCTCTGTTTAATTGTAACCAAATTTTATTACGGTCCGATTAGAGCCAATAGACGGACAATGCTTAGGTACCTACGTATGAATGGTTTAAATTTAAATGATTGTCAAAATTTGCTCGATATTACTCGATAATAACCTTGTTTCTAAACAATCCCATTGGTGGCTCTACAGAATAGATTTCACAATCTTTGAGAACATGGAAAACTGGTAGTAGGTATCAGATTTCCTCACAATGTTTTCCAATACTTACCTCATAATGATCAACATAGAATGATTGTTCAAAGTGCGAAACAAGAGAAGGCACTGAAACTGGTAAGAAGAACGAACATCAAAGTGTAGCAATACGTTTACCCAAGCAAAAATATTGGAAAATATCCCAACTATGTAGGCAGTGGCGGCCCTAGTTACATTGTAGGTGGTGCGAGACCCCAAAGTGGCGCCCGGTGCGGCTCGCACGGCCCTAGGGCCGCCCCTGTATGTAGGAAGGTACAAATACAGACTTGTAAATTGTACCTAGGTAAGTACATAGGTAGTTATGGTCCGACAATGATCTTACAAATCTAACATGTAAATAAATATAAGTAATTAGTTAAATTGAACAGTATTCACATTAGGTCTAGCCTGTAATCATGTTTGATAAAGGATGTTTATTAGGTACAGTAGTGGCGCGAGTTGAATGCAGTAGACATGTGTAGTTCCGGAGCGTAATAGTTATGTCAGTTCTTTCCGACTTGCTCAACCTAATAGTTCCAGTTCCACAGTTCTTCGGAACGATCACGCGGATTGAATGAGCGGCCGGAGCGGTATTGAATGGTGGAACGAATATCGAACTGTCCGCATGACGTATGCCGCGAGCGTTGCGTTCTGTTCTGTGCAAGGGTGTATTTTGAAAAGCAGGACTTACTTTTATGGACAGAAGGCAACGATTGAAGGCATCAAATGTGCCTGAACTACTTTTTATGTTAGCAATTATAAATAAAAAATATCTATATATAATATATTATGTATTATGATCTACAAATTTAAATGTCACTTAATTGTGTCTATATACTATCAATTGATTTTTAAGTACCAAGCCAATACATTAATTTAAAATATTTTAAGTCTAAATTAATTCATATTGTTAACAACCACAATGTATGTCCGAGGAACTGTCTGGACGGACGAGGAACCGAAATAAAACTGTTAACTACAATGTCCGGATAAAACTAAGGAACCAGATAGTTCCTCGGACATGTTTCCTGGAACTAGTTCCGACAAGGAAAGGAACCGTTCCAGGTTCAATCCCATGTCGGACATGGTTTGCGCATGTCTAGAATGCAGAGCCACAGATTACTAAGTAGTTACTACGTAAGCAGAGCTCCGGAATGTGAGATTCACGGGTGGCGGGAGGGTTGCTCCTGCCCCTCACCTCGGGCTCCGACTGCATTCAACTCGCGCGCGGACTATAATATATATTATATATTAAATACCTGTACCTAAGTAGTTGATGTGTGCTGCCACTGTTCCTTTAGCCGCCTTTTAATGTAGAGTTTAATCTGGTTTGAAAAATGACAATATCAAAGTATTAAGGAACGTACAATAATGATTAATAAATAATTAATACTGCGAATAGAATAGGTACATTCAAATAACAGGTACCTCCTATGACATTGAAATAAAACAATAGCATTGATTTATAGTTTGTTCTACATGTACTTATTATTGAAAGTATAAGTATATAGATATAGTTTAAAGGTTTCTACCTACTACTTGTACTGTACTTTATAACATACTACCTACAAAGTTTTAAATAACAGTCTCTGACAACTATCAAGATTTTTTTATGCCTAGTTATTAGGATTGCAAGGACTTTTTAAAGAGGTTCAGGTACTAATCATTCTCTCCTAGTTTTACTCCATCCATCCACTCCTATTATCCAATGTTGTATCAGTATTGTATTACTGTTAGTCTGCCTGATTATACCTACAACTAAGATAATACAAAAAAGTGGAATGCTGGCTTAGCATTCCACTTTTTTGTATTATCTTAGTTTTGATTAGTTTTATAGACAATACAATTTAATTGTTTAAACAGTCTCTTACACATACACTCACTGTATCAAGCATCCGCATTTGTTAACTGTAATTTAGTATGGCTGGATCCAGTCTATTGCCATATGCCGCTTACACTTCTTTTTTTAAAACCCTTTAAACAACTTTTAAATTAGAAGTGATTTAAAGCAGTTAGTACATACGTACAGTCAATTTCCAGTCAGAACTAAATGCTTACCTGTAGTATTTTATCTGTATTCATCTTTCACGAACATAATACAAACTATCTTGACAGCCCGTAGGTAGTACTAGTATCATTTAATTAATGCACTGTCGAGGGGAGAATGAGTGAGGGAAGTTAAGTTCCAACTTTGTACCTCCTTATCTTACTACATTTTGATGAGATGTGAATACTGAAAACTGTTTTGCTACATTTGCAAAACTGAGCCACCAGAACAAAATTGTTAGTTTCAAGTTGAACAAATGGCATTTATTACAATGTATATAATATTAAGTGTATAGTTAGAATAAAAAACATAATTACTATTAAATCTGTTTATATTGTACAACTCAGCACAGATTTTATCACAGTACACATTGGCATAATGTTTAAAACTTGGGTTTTATTATCACTAAAAGTATCAGACTAAATGTGCAAAAAAAGTAATATATTTGTACTATATTTTATGATATTAAAGCCCAAGACCAACTATATATAAATAAGAAAATATATGTACAAGTTGACTTTTATTGTATATGTATTATGAAATATATAAGTGAGCACAAAGCAGAGTTTCCAACAACCCTTTAATCATCGTCTGATGTATACTTCTGCAGATCATTTCCAGTCAGCCTGTAGTAGCACCACTGCTCCAATTTGGTCAGGTTGACTGCACCCTCTTTCTCATAGAATGACCTCGCCGGGTTCCATTCAAGCACGTGGAAGTCTAAGCGGTTGCAACCAGTTGATTTTGCCTCCTGATATGTTAATTAGTTAATAAAAGAATTTAACAAATAAAACAATACAAATATTTAGTATACGAGTACCTTAGCCACAGATTTAAAAAGTTTCTTCCCGATTCCTCTACGTCTTTGGTCAGTACGGACATATAAATCTTCCAACATCATAGAGAGTCCCTCCCAGGTGGAGTATGTAGGGAAATAAAGTGCGTACCCCACAACAGGGTTTATGCCCACAGTGGAATTATCAACTGCTATTTTGCAGTGGTAGGCAGGCGGTTCTCGGACGAACCCATCATGTTCCAAATCTAAAATAAATAGTTAATGTCTTTTAAATAGCTAGGATTAAACATTCATTAACTTATCTCGGATGTTACACTCGATATTACTAATGATGTGATAAGAATATATACTAATTACAAACGTAACATTAAATAATAGGAATTTTAGTAACTTGCCTTTAACGGACATTTTAGGCCCATTCGGCATTTTTTCAAAATCTGCCAATTCCTGAAAACAACAAAGTAGAATAAATGAGTTGTTGCTTCACTATAATATAGTTATAATATCAACAGCAAAGATTTTACAGAAAATAAACAATTTCTAATTACCTGTATCATTTCTGCAACTGCCGACATATCTTCTTTCTTGGCTTGACGAATAAGTATTTTGATCTCTGCTGCGTGCCCTTCCGCCATTATAGATTGGTTTTATTTTATAACTTTTTAGGTACAATAACAGGTATTACTCTTCTACCGCTGGTAAACAAAAAAAATATTAAAAAGCAATCCAAACAAAGACAGGCAAATACGTGCAATTACCTGGGAAACATCGAGGTAACTGTCAACTCTGTCAAGATTTCAAGAACTCAAGAGAGTGTTATGGCGAGTCAAGGGTATGTTCCGATATACACTGCGACCACTGTTTAATGCTCGTACTGGGGAGAAATTAGTTCCATTGTAGACTGACGACAGTATACTGCCGCAGTATCGTAGGGAAATATATGACGTCATAAACGTCGCCATTTTGGTACTGTGAGCACTGGAGTTTTCGATTATTGCGATTTGACAATTGACTTGAATTGACAACTGACACTATACTGGACTGCGTTCTGTTATAAACAGTAACCAGTATAGCTAACTATAGAGGAACGGCTTCGCAGTATACTGAATTGACGTCATACTTTACAGTGCTCTCAGTCTAACGTAGTGTTTGTATAGTCTTTAGCTCTCAGTGTATATCGAAACATACACCAAGTCTCAAGACTCAGATTAGATTAGGTACCACGGTAACACATGTTATGTGCATAGATAAAGGAAGAAGAAGAGATAGAAAATATAGTCACGTGACCTGAAGCCAAAATGTTTCTCAAATGTGGCCGCAACTCCGCCACAACAAGTAGTGTTGTACTGATTTTATCGAAAATATCCACATCGATATATATTATTATTTTACTAGCAACCCGCCCCGGCTTCGCACGGGTAGCAGGGACATCTTCAACAATCATCAACATTGTTGTCAGTCAAACACCCATACAGAAGACTGTTGCTTTCTTTCCGGCATGTAACAATATATCCATGTTTTATCTCCTGTCACAATATCATACACAGCATTTGAACGTCCGTGATCGTACTTTTACACCATTTTTTACAAAAAATAACGAGTCCGTTTTGTTTGTTCTGGGATGAGTTCATGAGGAATCCAGCGGCAACAAAATTTTCTAACTTTTAAATTTTGATGTAAGATTTTTTGAATTTAGATCATACCAATCCCCAAATGTCCTCGAATCTCCTCTTATGTGATACGCCGGTTTTCTTCAATTATTTGCCTGACAGTAGCCACATTTTCCTCAGTGATCGCAGTTGATGGCTGACCTTCACGAATTTCACCATGGAGAGAAACACGATCAAATTCTGCGTACCAACGCCTTACGGTGCCAAAATTTGGTGCATCCCTCCCAAAAGCATTTTGAAGACGAGCAAACTTTTAAAATCATAAAAAATCATCACCCTAAAATCTTTTCGCGTTAATTCCATTTTTGCTACGGACGACGAACTTCAACTTATGATAAAAACAATTGACACGCGATTTCCTGCAATTTTTTTTAAATCAATGATTGAGTTTCTCATGTTTAATAAAATATTAAATTTGAAATTCAAACATTTATGAGCGGCCAGGAGCGCAGAACTTTCAGTGTGCCCTATGTCACTGACCTCTCTCTATGTAGTGTAGTACCTACCAGGGATGTTGCGGATGCAAATTTTTTCAATGTGTCACCTAATTGAGACGTTTACCCGCAAAAGCGCGGGCACCACCCGCGCTTTTGCGGACAGGGGCTGGGAGGGGTCCGGATGTTTTAATAAAAACTATTCCGGATCCTCCCCAATTTAGGCGCAGTACGGCACACCATGTGGTTTTTAGTCCGTTCGATTCCGACACACCGCCCCACTGAAAAACCCGGTGGAGTAACGGTCCGAGGGGGTTTCCACACGCAGCAGCGATACGACCTCGCGACGGCTATTAGTGTGGGAAGCCTCTCGCTAGAAACCATGGTTCTATCCATGGCCCAAATTGAGAGTGCGTGGGATTCTACCGTCTCGTTTTGCGAGGAGGTGATGTTGGCTAAAGAGGCGGCGGAATGTTAACGGGAGAGAACAAGCACTCTCCCACAGCATGGTTCCGGTGAGGTGATGACCAGTGGGGGTTTCCACGCAATAAAAAAAAGTGTATACGTGGCATGATGTCTTCGCCCATTGTGAAACGATTTCAATGAATCTGTTTAATAGAATTGGTTAAACTCAAGGTTGGTCCCATTTAAATTTGAAGAAAATATTACACCTCTAAGGGTGAAAAATTTATCAAGTCGGTTACACATGGTTGTCACAGTTTGAATTTAGTGATAGCCAATGCAGCCAAAACTACCGTGAATTTGGTCTCTTTATTTGGATTTCTCTAAAGACTTTGTTTCTCTTGATCAACAAAGCTATGGGAAGTGATATTTTTTTGGATTATCGATCAAAAAAGTTTTATAAAACTTGGGAGGGTAGAGTTTCTAGCCTTGCTGCTGTTCGCCTTAAATACACTTCACTTCGTGATGTCCTTCTGAATCTTCATAAAG
Organism: Callimorpha dominula; assembly: GCA_949752705.1. Classification (NCBI taxonomy): domain Eukaryota; kingdom Metazoa; phylum Arthropoda; class Insecta; order Lepidoptera; family Erebidae; genus Callimorpha; species Callimorpha dominula. The sequence continues at coordinate 380,666 of OX456991.1, forward strand.
AAACAAATGACTCGAATGTCTTGTCGATTATTCAGTAGGTACATAGAGCAATTTGATTTCATATTTACTATGTTTGCCTGGCCAAACGCTCTAGGACAGCTAAAAAATTGCTTGGAATTTGTGAAACAGTGACGAACCTCAGATACATATATATGCTCAGATACACCTTAAATATTTATTTGTTAGATATATCTAACACCATTTATAATCACTGCTGCATAGTATAGGAACACTAGGGTTTTGAATTTATAGGGGCGCCACTTTGAGGTCTCGCACCACCTAAAATGTACCTAGGGCCGCCACTGTACCTGAATATGGAGTACGACGAATCTGGATTACGACAAATCTGGAGTATGTCGAAATTGGAACACGATTAGTTTAGTTGGGGCCCTTGTTTATTTTTTGCCCTAGGGCCTTTGGTCACCTAGCTACGCAACTGGTTTGGCTTTAAGTTTTGGGGCGCGGATGAGGAATCTGGACTTATATATAATCTAAGATTGTAGGATAATGAAGCCATAAAAAAGTTTAAGGAAGACCTACATTCTTAGATTATATATCTTATAAAAAAAAAAATAGGTCCAGATACCGTGACCAGTACAAAAGTCACCGTTTACTTTGAAGCCACTTTTTGGAGCTGTGTGAGTGAATCCCGCCCAACGCGAGTGTCTACGTACAATATTTGTGCTTGTTTGCATGACGGTTTTACTACCAGTGCATAGAGGTTACCCCAAAATTTAGGAACTTTTTTATTAAACATAATATTACTATTTTTTGACGTAATATTAAATAAAGACATTTTAAATATATATATATTTAAATGTGTTACAAGTATTGTATGCATAGTAGGATAACAAATAATGCTTATTATTAGGTAAATTTTTTTTTTATCAAATAACATGCGTTATATTTCAATCACTGCCATAAAAATGAGACACGACAGGCAAACAAAACTATTCATACTGCAACAATGGGTAAATGAAATTCACGTCCCTGGCCCCATCTCTAGTAATGGCGTCGCTATTTTATTAATTCGAAATTTTGTTATATTGTTTATAAATACATTAGCAAATAGACTACTTAGAAATGGAATGTGATTTTCGGACACATAATTTTTTTTGTATAATTTTTACAGGATTTCACAGCACAAACAGGCATTTTTTAATATTATAAACAGCGGCTCGGGAGTTCCTTCCGCGGCGAACGTACGAACATTTATATTAGTCGCATATAAATTTTGGCTTTAGTTTTGGAGCGCGGATTAGGCATCTGGACCTATATATAATCTAAGCCTACATTATTAAATACCTATCTATATATAATTGAGATGCCAAAAACCAACCAACTAGAAGCCTAAACGGTCAGATACATAAACGGACACAAATCAAGTTTTTTTAAGAAACTATTACGGGTCCTATTCCATAAACTAAAACATATATCTTTCTTTCTTTAAAATACTGAAATCCTATTCCTTCAATATCAGACATGTCCGAGGAAGTATTCGTTGCTTGTTTTAATGAGAATAATGTAGTAAGATCCATTAGCCAATAAAAATAATCGGAGCTTAGACTTGTGTATAAATCAGAAAGCTGTGGAAGTAAGATTGAAAGTTTTTTTTTTAATATATTTGAGCTGCCAAAATGACTGCCCCGCCTGATGGAAAGCACAAGCATATATTTAAGCATAGTTAGCCATAAAGCAACAATCCATAAAGAAAAATATTATAAAAAAAAGAATGTTGAATGAAAGATGGATACAGTGTCAATTTACTCTTTTACTGACACCTCTGCAATTTACGAAAAAGATTCATCGCCATTTTTAAGCGATACATGTGTGTGGTGCGAGTGTTGGGAAAAGTTTAGAAATTCACATAAGAGCTGCATTATGTGAATTTCTAAACTTTCCCCAATACTATAGATTTTGCATATATATTTTGACTGAAACTACACGCTGTCCTACAAAAAATATAATTATTACTTAGAAAAATATAATCTGCGGCATCAATCTAAATACCATCCTTGCACTGGATTTTGGTTCATCAATAAATTGAGTAGCTACAATCAAAAGGCGTACTATTCCAGCCATAGCTGCTTCAATGAAATCACTCTTATTTCTACTGTCTTTAAAAGATGTACGATTAAATCATTTTTTTAAATAATAATAATAATAAATTAAGACACCTGACACTCGGCCGTCTGATCCCAAACTAGGGAGAGCCTATAACTATGGTAACCAGGCTGCTGATAAAATACTTATATATTATTAAATACATACACCAAAATAATTTGAAAGAGAAGAAGCACAGCAATGTTGGGTGGCTCATACAATTGGCAGCCTTTTCGCACTAAGGCAATCTCTTACAGGCAACCATGGGATGGAGCGAACATAGGAAATCGATTTAAGGGCAGTATGGTGTATGCTCAGTTGGTATATTATGCAAGTTAAAAATAAATTACATATAGTGGAAGAATATACACACAAAAGGGCAATACACAAATAAATACATAAGCAAATATAGGTATAGGGATACAAGGATACATGTGTATCCTTGTATCCCTATACCTATATTTATTATTGCCATGTGGCAATTCAATGTATTTGTGTGCAACTGTGTTCATAGATTTAAGTAACATTTTATTTTGATTGAGCATTGCGTGGCTGTATTGTGAGGCAATAAATGGTTCTTTCTTTATTTCAAAAAGGCAAATAGGAAATTATGATATGTTGGTATCACCCAGGTAATGTTCCTTTGCTAGTTTCTTAAAAGGTAGGGTATTCCATAACCGAACGGCTTGGACAGAGAAGGAATTGTCGACGAATTTCGTAGAATGTCCAGGTAGTTTTAATATCATCTAGAATGAGTGTCATCGCAGAAACTGAACCGTTTTTTAAGGTAACCGAACCCACGACCTCTTGTTCAGCAGGATCACTAACCCTCCTAGACCTAGAGGCCTGTCAATTTCTTATCGAAGATATGCGAGCATTCAACGCAGTTTTTGAGATCCTCCTAGTACCCTGACTTCCCCAAGACCCCCGATTTCCCCGAGACCTGAAAAAGCTGATTTTATCCAGTAACATTTTACAGCAGTCGTTGCGGGCACCTCATTGCCTATATACAAACCTGCAGGAAGAAATCCTGCAAGAAGTTGCTTTCATCAATAGGCCGTGAGTTTTTTTTTGCGTACTGTAAAATTGCGGTGAAAAGAAGACAAGGTGGGCGACGGAGCGTCGTACATTTATATAATTGGTACATAATAGGTATAATTAGTTAATAATTTGTTAGTTTCTCCTTATCTGATGTTGTTGGTAGACTATACACATACCGCCGTACTTTTCCTTAGCTTGACTCTCGTGAGCCGTCATTTTCCTTAGCTAAATATATAAATTACTTTCTGACAATAGAACTAAAGTCCAGCAGAGCAGGTTAGTCATTGGTAAAGTCTTAACACAGAATTTTAACTGAAAGGTATAACATAGGAAGTAGTTCCTATGGCGTGGCTTATCCATACCTTTCGTTTTAACTGAAAGGCATAACATAGGAAGTAGTTCCTATGGCGTGGCTTATCCATACCTTTCGTTTTAACTGAAAGGCATAACATAGGAAGTAGTTCCTATGGCGTGGCTTATCCATACCTTTCGTTTTAACTGAAAGGCATAACATAGGAAGTAGTTCCTATGGCGTGGCTTATCCATAGCTTTCGTTTTATTTAAGTTACCAGGGAATGGTTGTGGATGGACTTACACTGATTTTCGAACTAAGCAGAGCTTGTAATATGGGTATGTATGTAACGTGAATCAGTATTAACTATCGTTAATAAAAATGCTCTGAAAGGTTATTAATAAAAATAATTTCTTATTTTTTGAATTAACTGTATTTCAATGAAATATAATACAAATACCTAAGTTAAATAAAATAATCATATCAGGTGCCGTACAACGTACGACGCAACTTATAACAAGAAAATAATAAGTAGATGTGATCTGAGTTTAGTATAAAAATATTATAGCAATAACACTATAGTACATATTTAATTTATTCTAAACAGTATTTATAATTTTTACAACATACAATATAATTAATATTATACCTATAGAATATTTGTGTATCTAATCTAGATATTGTTACAACTTGGCTAGTATGTACACATGATATTTGTCTAGACTCTAGAATAGTTGGTAGTTGGTGGAAGTATTGTTGTATTGCCGGACACATATTTGTCTAAACTCTAAAATAGTAGGCAGTAAGTGGAGGTTTTGTTGTATTGCCGGACACATATTTGTCTAGACTCTAGAATAGTTGGTAGTTAGTGCAAGTATTGTTGTATTACCGGACACATGATTTTAAATAGTAGGCAGTTAGTGGAGGTTTTGTTGTATTGCCGGACACATATTGGTCTCGACTCTAGAATAGTTGGTAGTCAGTGGAAGTATTGTTGTATTGCCGGACACATGATATTTGTCTAGACTCTAGAATAGTAGGTAATCAGTGGAGGTTTTGTTGTATTGCCCGGACACATGATATTAAATAGTAGGTAGTCAGTGGAGGTTTTGTTGTATTGCCGGACACATATTTGTCTAGACTCTAGAATAGTTGGTAGTTAGTGGAAGTATTGTTGTATTGCCGGACACATATACACATACAAACTCACTTTCGCAATTATAATGTCAGTTAGGATTACCGGATTGTTTTAAAATAGAAAATTATATGTGAGTCGGCGATTACTGTCATCGGCTTTATTTAGTAAAAAGTTTGCTGTGAGAGATTCGATAAAAAGTTACCAAATACAATTAAAATTGACAAAAATACGATGCACCATAACACGAAATACACTTGAACCGTTACTTTTGTCACAAAAATACATAATGGTACAGATACAAAAGACTCACTTGTAAAATCATTTTAATAAATGGACGCTGATAAGCAATACAGTCAAGCCACACATACTTTATTTAGAGAAAATGGCGTTTTATGATGATTTTCAAACAAATTGATTAACATTTTCTCTAAATAAAGTATGCGTGGCTTAACACTGTATCGCTTATCAGCGTCCAAATAGCAACTTTTGCTCCACAATAGAAGCCTCTCTTTCTATCGCGTAACTAGAGTTAGTCTGACGACGTTAGAGTTGTGTTCTTTTAAAGAATAACTAATCTCAATATTTTATTACCAGTTATGTGCCTATACTAAGCAGCCGAACACGATGCAATATGCTTTCATATTAATTTTAGTGAAGAAAGAAACTAAAATGCGCTTCTTGGCGCGTGATATTTTATGGCCCGACAAGTCGAGCCCACCGCGTACCTGTACGCACAGGTACCTCATACCTAAAATGCGGAGCGGGATTGGCCTACTTTTGTGAAAAAAAACATTTGTTTTTCACATGTGTGACTCTGGCGTTCAAATGGTTAGCATCGTCTAAATGAGCGGTAATTGTACGGCGTAGCTAGAAGGACTTCTATAATTAAAATGACAACAATTAATAACATTTTCAATAACAGGCTCCAATACTTTATTTGGAGCAAGGCAAGACACCTTCAACTGAAATTTATTCACGACATACGACACATTGTTTGTCGGAAAAACTATATAGGTACCTATATTTTTTAATAAAAAAACATTGTAAATATTCGAATTTAAGGCTGACACTATACAACTGAGTCTAGGATATGTAGATACGTGTCGCGGTGGCGCCACACATATTATGTGGCGCAACTACGACACATGTTTACCTTACTTTGAAATATTGTATCTCCATTCGAGATGGATACTGTTGACCAGTTGGACTGTGTTGAGCGGCTGTGGTGTATGATGGTGAGTTTACAGTGAGTAAGGGGCGGTGAGTCAATACAGGAGGTTGTGTAGCAACACAGCGTCAAACTCCGCAGAGCCACTTGAGGCATTCTACGCTATGACATTAGGGGGTGAGCTGGGGGTGAGCTGGCGGTGAGTCAGTGCGGGAAGTCGTGTCTCAGCGCGGCCCCGAACTCCGCGTATGAGCCGCTCCAGGCTCCCTGCGCTATGACTGACGTCGACGAAGCTGTTTACACAGAAGATAAAATTTATATAATAGCACACACTCAAACCCTCGATCACTTTCGGACAATGTTTCGGGTTCAATGCAAGAAAGTACCGATGGGTTACCAATCAGTACTCTTTTTTCATAAAACACGTGTTTCGACAAAATCAAGGAATGTGTTAATACTTCATGAATGTGGGAGGACTTATGCAAAAAAGTTTTTATGGTATGGCCCCAAGAATCTTCAATAAATTACCTGATCCTCTGAAAAAATTACACTTGACCCAATTGAAGAAAGCACTACATCAACTACTTGTTGATAAATGCTATTATAGTATAAATGACTTTTTAAATGACAGACAAATTGTAATTTTTGATTTTTTGCTTGTTTTTATTTTATTATTACTTACTTACTTTTACTATAATTGACATTAATAATAATCACATTTTCAATATAATGCATAATGTTATTTAGTAAAATTGTAATTATATCCTATTAATTGCAATATGTAACAAATTAAATAATGTTAATATTTGTATGTCTGGATGGCAAAACATAGCGGAATAACATTTATTTATAAGACCACATTGATTGTAAATACCTATGTTTTACAAATAAATGATTTGATTGATTGATTGATTGAGGATAATCCTTTGGTTTTTGTGTAAACAATCGTAAAAGGTCGTGAAACCTCATTTTAATGCTTCTTTATTACGGCATACAGTCGTCAATTTTCTGTTTTGATAACAGATATTCCAAACTCAGGAAGTGTAGTGAATAATTAGTGACTTACCAAGTTGCGCGATGAGCTTCTGTGGGGTGATGGGAGTGGTGGGGGTGCGCGAGTCTGAACTGAGGTCGTCCTTCGTGTCTACTTCTGTACCAAGCAACAAGTAGCGCCATTATATATCATTTACAAAAGATATTTAAAACTGATAGAAAACGAACAGCAGTGATGATAAAAAATAAAACCTTTAACGGTATCACTGAGTGATTTTAATTTTTTGGTACGTTAGCTTTTGGAGCATTTCAATAAAATGAAATTCAGGTGGCATCAGCTTGCATCCTGTTCACCTTTCGTGTAACACTAACACTATTGTACCTGAAGATCTGACTTTTAAAAAGAGTGGCCAAGAGTTTCTTTGCCAGTATTCTTCTCATAAGGCTCTACGTATTTTGGAAACTGGAAGTTATAGATCGACACAAGCAGGCAGTAGATTTTGGTGTTTTCACCTAATTTACCTCGACAATCCAGCACATGCTGTGGCGTCTGTTTGTGCCGATCTATGATTTTAACTCTAGCTTCAATTTAACGCTCATAAATGTCACTTATTGTCTTAATTGAATAAATGATTTTGAATTTGAATTTGAATGATATTCGCCACCACTTTTGCAGTGGAAAGTCTTTTCAAACAGACTCGGTGCTCATTTGGTTAATTTTCCCTACATACAAACAAACGCACTTTAACAATAAAATATTTCGCAGAATCTTAAGGCATGTCGAGGCATCCTTAGGTATGCTGATGTATTCTTAGGCATGCTGATGTATTCTTAGGCATACTGAGGTATCCTGAAGTATACTGTAGCATCCTACTAATATTATAAACGTGAAAGTTTGTGAGGATGTATGGATGTATGGATGTGTGGATGTATGGATGTATGGATGTATGGATGTATGGATGTTTGTTACTCTTTCACGCCAAAACTACTGAACCGATTGCGATGAAACTTGGTATGTAGCTAGATAGCTGGAGACCTGGATTAAGCTACTTTTTATCCCGATATCCCCACGGGATCGGGACTTAAGCGGGTGAAACCGCAGGGCGCTGCTAGTACATAATGTTTTTTAGTTTTTAGTAAAGTCGAGACAGACATGTTTGTAGCATAGCTACTCTGTATAAATATTAATATGTAATATAAATTGTATGTTTAAGTACTTACCTTACCTTACATTACTTTAGCTTATAATTAAATAAAATTATTTTTGTTTTATATAAGTATTTACATACGGTACGACAAACGTATTTGTTTTACGTATAGATAAAAATATGAGGAATGCAGTACCGGTTTCGGCTGCGGTGAGCGACCGGGGATCGCGCCCGCGCCGCGCGATGCGCCAGTCGCATTAACGCTTCGACGCCTACTGCATGTCCGTCGTGCCCTTGCCGGTTGCATTCCGCATATAAGTGTTTGTTCCTTATTATTGTCTAAAGGACTATAACTGTACCTAGTGCTAATCTCCTTCGCTCACTTCTCCTTCTAATCTACTCTTGTGTCTTCTATCTATTCTATACTGCAATAAACCTTTCATTTCTGCTACACGGATTTATTTATTGCTGAAGCACACTTCACTGGTGACCCCGAAGAACACTGAAAATGACCGAAGCAAAGGAACATAGCGGCAACGTGTTACCGAGCATCGCATCGCATGATGTCCAAAGAGTGGGTATTCGAGTACCCCCCTTTTACGCAGAAAAACCGGCCCTGTGGTTTTACCAGCTCGAAAGCCAGTTCGTTCTGGCCAGTATCACAAACGATACTACTAAGTTCCATTATGCTATTGGACAGCTGGACCCGATATACGCATCAGAGGTGGAAGATATTATAGCCGCCCCCCCGGGACCCGACAAATACGAACGTCTCAAAACGGAATTAATACGTAGGCTGTCGGTGTCTAAAGAGAAGAAAATGCTGCAACTAGTCACCAAGGAAGAACTCGGTGATCGCAAGCCCTCCCAGTTCTTGCGCCACATTCAACACCTTGCAGGACCCGACGTACCCTCAGAATTTCTTCGTACTATGTGGGCTAGCCGACTGCCTAACAACATTCAAGCAATTGTAGCCTCTCAGTCAAAAGCTAGCCTGGAAGATGTAGCTGAATTAGCAGACCGCATCCACGACATCGCGACACCCAGCTCACATTTAGCAGCAGCGTCTACATCAAGCAGCCAGAGTGAGCTGAGCAATCAAGTTGCAGAACTCACTCGCCAGGTGCACCAGTTGTCATCCAAGCTAGAGAGAATGTCTCGCTCTAAATCAAGAAGGTCTTCATCAGGCAATCGTGATCGTGGACATTCACGTTCTAATCGTTCCACATCCAACTACAGGAAATTCCCAGTATGCTGGTACCACACGAAATTCGGTGAGAAAGCAGCCAAGTGTATTAAGCCTTGTGATTATACGGGAAAAGCTTAGGGCAGTCCGTGATGGCGGCCGACGCCTGCCCGAACTCCGGTCGCTTGTTTATTACAGACCATAGAACTAAAATACAGTTTTTAATAGATACAGGTAGTGACCTATGTGTGTTTCCCCGTAATTATGTTAAAAGACATTGTGTTAAAACTAATTATGAATTGTTTGCAGCTAACGGCTCCGTTATAAACACGTATGGGTATGCACATTTAATATTAAGTATAAATTTACGACGTGACTTCGCCTGGCGATTTATTATAGCCGACGTTACACGAGCCATAATAGGCGTTGATTTTTTATCTTTTTATAATTTGATAGTGGATGTGCGTAACCAGTGTTTAATAGACGGTAACACTATGCTCTCTACCGCGGCTTCGGTCGCGAGTTTTTCTGACGATGTCTCATCGGTTAAAGCATCATCGGGTGATCATTCGATGTACCATGATATACTAGCAAAATATCCCGACATCACTCGTCCATCATTTACACCGCACACCTAAACACAATATATTACACCACATACGCACTACACCTGGACCACCGGTATCGTGCACACCCCGCCGGTTAGCGCCGGATAGGTTAAAAATTGCGAAGGCGGAATTTGAAGCTATGTTGCAGGTTGGTACGTGTAGGCCTTCGGAATCGTCTTGGGCGTCCCCCCTCCACCTCGCGCTGAAGAGGGACAAGAGTTGGCGGCCCTGCGGTGACTACCGAATGCTGAACGCTCGGACGATCCCAGACAGGTACCCTATTCGCCATATACAGGATTTCGCACATAACCTTACAGGATGTACTGTATTCTCCACGCTAGATTTGGTCAAGGCTTACAACCAAATTGGCGTCCATCCAAGTGACATTGAGAAGACCGCAATCACAACCCCATTCGGTCTATTCGAGTTCCCTTATATGACATTTGGGCTCCGAAATGCGGGGCAAACGTTTCAACGGTTCGTAGACGAAATGTTGCGTGGACTCGACTTCGCGTATCCGTATTTGGATGACATTTTAATACATTCGATAGACCAGAGCTCCCATGTACAACACTTGCATCAAGTCTTCACCAGGTTACAGGAATACGGCATGGTAATTAATACAGCAAAGTGTGTATTTGGTGCACCTGAGGTCACGTTCTTGGGATATAGCATTTCAGCAAATGGTACGAAGCCCCTGCCTGAAAGGGTAGATGCCATTAACAAATTTCCAGTCCCAAAAACAGTTAAAGAGTTACGCAGATTTTTAGGGATGATAAACTTTTATCGGAGATTTATTCCTGACGCAGCCCGTCTACAAGCACCATTAAATGCTCTATTGACTGGTTCCGTAAAAGGGTCACACCCCGTAAAATTCTCACCCACAGAGCTTGACGCCTTCGAGTCTTGCAAACTAGGTCTGTGCAAGGCAACCATGCTTGCCCACCCAGATTGCAGTGCCAAGCTGGCCTTGGTAACGGATGCGTCAGACACAGCGATAGGAGCGGTGCTGCAGCAGCTCAGGGAGACTACTTGGCAGCCATTAGCTTTTTACTCACGTAAATTATCCCCATCGCAAGCCAAGTACTCTCCTTATGATCGAGAACTTTTGGCGATTTATGAGGCCGTGAAGCATTTTCGTCACATGATAGAGGCTCGTGACTTCGTGATATATACAGATCACAAACCCCTTACATTCGCATTTCACTCTAGGAAAGAGAAATGTTCCCCTAGGCAGTTCCGTCATCTTGACTTAATTTCACAGTTCTGCACTGACATCAGGCACATTTCCGGAAAGGACAATGTGGTAGCCGACACCTTGTCACGTATTGAAGAGGTTAACTTACCTATAGACCTTCAGGAATTAGCTACCGCACAGGCCAACGACTCTGAGTTAAAGCAGTTTTTAGGTGGCAACACCTCACTACGCCTCGAGAAAGTGAAACTGCCTGGTACTGACACCTCTTTATTTTGCGATGTAAGTCGCCCTTCACCTAGACCTTTCGTGACAAAAGTGTTACGCAGGCAAGTTTTTGACAACCTTCACTCTTTAAGCCATCCTGGTGCCAACGCAACTATCCGCTTAATTACGGACCGTTATATATGGCCTGGCATAAAAAAAGACTGTAGGGAGTGGGTCCGCACTTGCTTAGCATGTCAGCGGTCAAAGATACATAGACATGCATCTTCACCGTTAGGCTCATACAGGCTACCCCGAGCAAGGTTTAGGGATATACACATTGACCTTATAGGCCCAATGCCGTTATCGCAAGGATACCGGTACTGCCTCACAGCAATCGACCGCTATACGCGTTGGACTGAGGCAATACCTTTATCAGACATCACCGCCGAGACTGTCGCCAAGGCATTGCTTAGTGGTTGGATTTCTCGTTTCGGCTGTCCCGCCAGCGTCGTTACAGATCGTGGGAGGCAGTTCGAATCAAATTTGTTTAGCCATTTGTCACGCATCGTTGGATTCGAACACAAGAGGACCACGGCTTATAACCCTAAATGCAACGGCATCTTGGAACGCGTGCACCGGCAGGTAAAGGCAGCAATAACCTGCCACAGTGACAGTACCTGGGTCGAGTCTCTTCCACTCGTATTATTAGGTATCCGTAGCACATATAAGGAGGACTTAAAAGCATCACCAGCCGAATTAGTTTACGGAGAACCCCTCCGTCTTCCAGGTGACTTCCTTAGCCCAGAAGACCTCATAGACCCTGATGTGACCGACTACATAACACGTATAAGGCAGTTCGCACGTAACTTGAAACCTTCTCCAGCGTCACGTCACGGAGGTCAACGTTCACCATTTCTTTTCAAAGATTTAACAACATCTTCCCACGTCTTCCTGCGAGATGACACTGTTGCCGGATCTCTCAAACCAGCTTACACGGGACCCTACGAGGTTATTCAGCATGGAGATAAAGTTTTTAAAATACTGGTTAATGGTAAGGTTGTCACGGTATGTGTCGACAGGCTAAAACCTGCTTACATACTGCGTGATCCAGACACCACATCTACAAATACAACACACTTCCATACTTCTCATTCGGAATCTCACACTCCCACAGCTATCACACATCCCACTCACACTTTTACGAAAACTTCGAACCCCGACTTACCTGACACTAATGACAGCGTCGTCAAAAAGACTCGTTCGGGTCGTCATGTAAAATTCCCAGATTTTTATCGCCCTTAGGACGGTCTCTGGAGGAGGGTGGTGTAGCATAGCTACTCTGTATAAATATTAATATGTAATATAAATTGTATGTTTAAGTACTTACCTTACCTTACATTACTTTAGCTTATAATTAAATAAAATTATTTTTGTTTTATATAAGTATTTACATACGGTAGGACAAACGTATTTGTTTTACCTATAGATAAAAATATGAGGAATGCAGTACCGGTTTCGGCTGCGGTGAGCGACCGAGGGATCGCGCCCGCGCCGCGCGATGCGCCAGTCGCATTAACGCTTCGACGCCTACTGCATGTCCGTCGTGCCCTTGCCGGTTGCATTCCGCATATAAGTGTTTGTTCCTTATTATTGTCTAAAGGACTATAACTGTACCTAGTGCTAATCTCCTTCGCTCACTTCTCCTTCTAATCTACTCTTGTGTCTTCTATCTATTCTATACTGCAATAAACCTTTCATTTCTGCTACACGGATTTATTTATTGCTGAAGCACACTTCATGTTGAACGAAGGATAGATTTGTTTGGGGGAGGGGGAGGTGTGCATTTATGATACGTACCTGTGGAGGGGGGCGGCTGGTCCCTGCGCTGAGCCTGCGCCTTGAGCAGCTTGCTCATGGTGTTGCGTGGAGTGGGGGGAGGGCGCTCCAGCGTGCGGCCGTGCACCACCGACATGTGGCGCTCTAACATGTAGCTGGAGGGAAGGAGTCATTATTTGAGCACACTCCTTTACATTTCCACTAGGTTGAAATGCTTTTATCAAAGTCGAAGTTACCGAATTAGCGACAAACGACCTGTCGCTTTCGTGTGTCATTTTAAAAAGATACTTTTCAAATCTGTCATCGTGTCATAACATGGTGTGTTTGCACTCACCGCCTCTCGAACCGTTCGACGCAGAACGTGCAGCGGAACAGGCGCCGCTGCGCGTGCTCGCGCGGGGCCGGGGCCGGCGCGCCCGGGGTCGCCCCGCCCGGGGCCGCCCCACCGACCCCGGCCCCGGCCCCGCCCCCGCCCGCCCCAGCGCCCTCGCCCGGGCTCTCGTGCGACTTGCTGTGCGCCGCCAGGTTGTACCTGCCCACAACACCACGCTTAGTGCTACTGATACAATACGAAACAAACAGTACAGTATGTGCGATACGTAATTTTTTCTAGTGTTCTTCCATTCAGGTTAGTCTCAACAGTTCTGAATAGTTAAAAATATAGCAAATTTACAATAAATTATTATACATAGCAAAATAAAAACTACCTTATATGGACTACCTTATACACCCTATAATATTTTTTTGCAGAACCAAAAAACTTTCTTCAAATTGATCATAATTTCATATGGGGTCGTCCATTAATCACGTGATGTTTTTCTAGCAACTTCTTAACCCCTTTCCCCCCTGGTGATGCATTGTGAGGTTTTAGACTAACCCTACCCCCCCCCCCCCCCTAATCAAAATCACGTGTGCCCGCACACGTCGCACGAGTGCGGCTTGACGCCCGAGTGGGACAGCTTGTAAGGAGGTGTTGCCTACCTCTCAGAGAACCGTTTCCCGCAGATGGGACACTCGTGGCGCTTCTCCCCGGAGTGCACGCGCTTGTGTCGCTTGAGGTGCGAGCGCGTCATGAGCGCCAGCCCACACACGTCGCACGAGTGCGGCTTGACGCCCGAGTGGGACAACTTGTGCATCTTGAACGACGACGTATGGATGAACGACTTGCCGCACAGGTCACACTGGAACATACACAACAGTGCCCTATAATACAAATAAGTTTAATATCATATGAACATAGCTTTTGTTTTGTCGATGCGGAAACGAGCGGGTAAAATGTGGTGAAGGAGGAACGTAATGTAAGAGGACAACGACATTGTCATTCACTCATCAACAAGATTTATTAATTTTGTTGATGAACAAAATTACAACAAATTACACATAGAATACCTTAATTGAATATGGTACCTGATAATTCAACTTTCCAGTGTGAATGTTGTTATGCCTTTGCAAAGCATTCTTTGAAGGGAATAATTTATTGCACTCTTCGCATTTCCAGTCACTTATACCTGAAATGTAAAGAAAATAATAATATTTCAATGTGTTGATTGAATTTTGATAAAAGGTATATTTTTAGCAAAAATGCGTATAGGTCTTTAACTCAACATTCTGTTACATATTCGACAATTAATTAAATAAAAAGAACTAATAAAAGTGAGCTGTCGCGGGATGTGTGACACATGTAATAATAATAATAATATTTAGACCTTTTTATTTCCCACCACCTAAATATTAAATTTTTGCAAATATTCATGGATAATATGTAATTATGTTTCGCTTCACACTTAGTATTAACGTTTTAGTCATATTTAAATGAGATCTATAGTGTATAAATATTTTTAACGTCAATATTTATTTCGTGCATTAGGTATAAATATTTTGGTAAAAGCCTCCTCCGGTTGATTCCAAGTTTCTCTGTTTCCCTGCTACAGATGTCTGGCAGATGTGAAACATTGAAACTATTTTGTACATGCAATGTGCATAAAAGGATAGTTTATGAAAGGAAATAAATGTGGCGTTATGAAAAATAAAATATCTCATATAAAAAAAAATTATTGCTTAATTTATGCCACATTCCAATAAACAAAAACGATTCGTTTTTCTTACGGACGGTAAATTATTTCAACGATATTTTACCGTCCGTTAGGAAAAAGAATCGGTTCTTGTTTATTGGAACGCGGCATTAGTAAAGATTAAATAAATTTAATACAAAAAATGGCGACGCTTTACGGCACCACAGAATACATAATAGTACAGGTACAGAAGTCCCACTCCTCCAAAGTATTAAAATAAATAGCGACTCTTGATCCGACACAATAAAGTCGCAATTTAGATCACGGACGGCGCGCGGCACTCAACTGAATGATGTTAGCGCTATTAGTCGACCCGCCGTGTACTTGCAGCTTTATACCTACACTACGGAGTGGATCCGGACTGACGACACCGTATTAGATATTTCGACGTTCAGACCTACCGTTGGCTTGGAGAAGCATGACGTTACGCCGACAGTAGGTCGGACCCACCACTTTACATGTTTCACATTAATAATGCACCTAACAGACTACATATACTTCTGCTTTTCAAAGAACTTGTTCAGAGTGTGAAAAACATTGTCAATTTAGTTTTGTAAGTTATTATATACAAGAATATGCATCATCGCAGGATGAAATAGTCAAACACAATTCATTGATTCACATTCACTTGCAGAACAACATATGACGCAGATACTTACCTGCTTATATGTATACATAGTCTTTAGTGTTATGTGATTGGTATTGGTATTGGTATAGGGCTCTGTTTCCGCATCTAGACTCATATGCGGTCCATTATGCGTTAAGATAGGCTGACTAGGTGAGCCAGCCTAGCTCCTTCCAGAAGCACAGAAGCCTCCTGGGGTGTTCACAGGCTTCTAGGAGCAACCTAGCGACCGAGGATACTTGCCCGTTGTGTGGCCACTCCCTCGCATTCCAAGACAACGTGGGCGGCCGTTTCCTCCGCGTTGAGACAGCCTCTACATAGAGGACTGCTTGCCGCGTGGATAGTGAATAGGTGTCGGTTTAGGGCCAAGTGGCCCGTAATGGTTCCTACTATTACTGATACTACTACTCCTAACTATTCTGATGTCAAATCGGTTGAGACTGAGCAGTCTGCACGTTAAACGTGGTGAGACCTCCGTCAGCACCAGTTTAGACTGCCTACAGCCGGGTGTGTCGGCCCAACGGCCGTTGTGCGCTTCACGGGTCCGTTGCCTTACCCATGAGCGAAGTTGATTAAAGGGAAGTGGCAGCAGGACAGTTGGACCTGCCACTGACGTTACAGAACCTTTGTTACCTTTATGTAAAGCAATGTGTATGTCGCAGGCGCGCTTGTGCTTGTAGTGCGCGCCGCACACTTCGCAGATGTAGGGCGGCTTGGACCCGTCGTGCTTCATCTTGTGCTGCTCAAGGCGAGCTGGAAACAATATTCTCGTAATTATAAAAAAACGATATTAGTTACTATATATAGCTTTTGGCTCTCATTAACAAATTTTGTTAATCAGTTCAGGAATATACCACGAATATACCACGGAATTTAAGGCAAATTTTTATATATACTAGAATACATATCAGGCCACGTGTTGCAATAAAAGTTTGCATATGTCATGGTAAAATGAATAAGACTGACATAACGAAAAAAAATATCCTAATTAACTACAGCCATTTACGAAGTATAATAAATGCTTATTACATGTTGGTTTAAGGGTTCTATGAAATAGTGTAGAATTTCATGGTTAAATTAGTTAATAGATTAATAGTTGGCTATAAAAGTTATTGAATAAGAATTTATTTTTCACTTTTGAAATGAGTAAATTAATTAATTTAATTTTTTTATTTCTCGAAAACTATGTTGAATTTAAAACAGGAGGTTCACTATCACATTTGTAGAGCCCTAAACGTTGGATTAGAAAAAGCGAGCATGTCGGACATGCTCGCTTTTTCTAACCCAACAAGTTCAAGATCTCTTGGCATACTGTGCCTCGCCATCAGTAATAGTAATATAGTAAATAAAACAGAGTAATAGTACTACTATTATACAGTATATAGTATATTATTATGACACAGAGTAATTAATATTACAAAAATTATTAATACACAAAAAAAATTACCTTTGGAAGAGTATTTAGCTTCACACTGGTCACACTGGTGCATCACTTTGACCTTTTTCTTCCGGACCTGTATAGCTTTAGTCTTACTTCTGTTGGGTATGATTTTATTTCTATTATTTTTGGCTACTTCCAGGAAGTCTCCTGTGGGTTCCAGTAAGCTGTCATCGTCATTAAGTGGCTCTTCAATTTCTATTTTCAGACCATTACCAAATCCATTATTAAATAAAGGGCTTTGTGAACTGTAAGCAGAATTTATGTATTTAGACCATAATATTCTTTAAACAATTACGAAGTTATAGTTAAAACACTTCTCATTAACACATCAGAAATGTTGCAGCAAATAACTATACAAAATTTGGAAATAAACAAGTAGTTATTTTAAGAAGCAGGAAGAAAGATAGTAAGGTAACTACTTAAATAACAAAAATGAAAACTGGTCTCCATTACCCACATATTAAAAAAAAATGTTTACCCATATATTTACCTTATGTAACTACCCAATAAAATATACCTTATACAAGTTTAATTGCAGGCACCTGGCCCTTAAGGAATCTACAGACGGTATAACATAGAATGACATACCCTTCTGCTGAATCCTCCGTCTTGACATCTTGTAGCAGAGTGGAAGGATCTTCTAGGGTGTGTGTGGTGAGCTTGTGAGCAGCCAGAGCTATAGCACCACCTTCATTACCAGCTGTACTACATTCATCACATTTCCAGCTGCAATAGATACAAATATTTATGTAACAAAATAGAAAATCAGTTGAGAAACTTATAGGAGAACAACTTACTGGACTGTTAAGTTTTTGCCTATTTATAGATTACTACGTCTAATTTCATACATATAATAATAAAATTGTAGAATATAACACAGAGCTATCTGGATTTAAGCGAACCAAATCTTATGTTTTGAGTTCTAGTCTCCCATATTCATATATATAGAGAGATACATTTCATACACAGAAAACTCTGACTAGTATAAGTGGTAGCTGTTGCCTTTATTCGCATGGAGATTTTGGTGAAATCTATCCCCTGGTAACTGAACGTTTTTACAGGATAAAACGTAGCCCAAGTGCTAATCCAGACTATAATCTGTTTCTGTACCGAATTTCATGCAGATCCGTTAAGCGGTGTTTGCATCCATCTATCCTCACAATCTTTGGCCTTTATAATATTAAGAAGATAATGCTACGACACAGAGTAATTATCATATAATTATGTTTAATATATATATATACTATTGTATAATTTTTGTAAATGTTTGGAAAACTAATATATTTAATGAGTACCTCCTCATTGAACTACTGGTACTTGTGGTACTTTTTCAAATCACTTGATATGTAATTATATGTACTTGTTATTTATTGTTGCATCACATGGAGATGGACAAGTAGAAAATTCCTTAAGCATACCTCTTCAACTACCTCTATAGTCTAATTTCAAGAGTAAAACATAATTATGGGAACACAATACATTTACAAAAATGGTTTAAGTTATAAAAACCTACCTCTCACTAATTTTAGTTCGTGATTTACGTTTGTTTACAGTTGACACTTTTTTCTTCTTCTTTTCGACTTTCTGTCGTTTCTTTTTACTTTGGCTAGCAAGAGGTTCATCGTCTGAGTCATCATGATTTAAAGAATCACATACATAATCTTCATCATCATCATAATCTGGTTCTATCTCTGCTTTCACAGCATTCAGTCTTATGGGCTGCGCTATAGGCAACACGAATATTGGGTTTTTGCTCAGAATAGCTTCAAAAGTTTCCTTCAACTTGACGTATTCTATCTCGGCCTGTTCCAATACATTTATAAGCTCATAGCAAGTTTTACAAATGAATTTGGTGCAGTTTTGGGCGGTGGTGAAGTCAAAGTGAGTAAACTTGGTAAGGAAGTTATGCAGCGTCGTGCCGGATGCGCTGGTGTGTGTCGCGTACATGTCGTAGCACTCGAGATTCCGCGATACGCACACCACGCACTCAAGGGGCTCGTGTTTCACCAACAGTTCCACCTCTGTCTTGATCTGTTGCATGCTCTTCTGCTTCTCGCTCTGCTCTACTTTGTTATCGGGGTTCATTGTACTCGTTTCGGCCATTTCTGTAGGGCTTTCAGCTTCCATTCGCGTCAATTGTTTTGTATATCTATAGTTATACTATTTCAGTTGTAGCGAGAAATTACAGTCACCAGCATCACGTTTTACTAACAAGTTAGTTACTATTACTGTAGTATTTTTTAAATAAAACAAGAAAAACAAAATGCATAACAGGCGAATGACATTTTGTAGCAAAGCAGTGTTTATTTTCCCGTTGAATAGTGACATATGTGACATATTTGACAGCAGTGGCAAATTTTTTTATGCAGTTAGTATTTTTTTATTTTATGACCTGGTAACAAATAGTCATAGCATAGCAGTATTAGCTCAGAGCAATAATTTATTGCTCTTAGAGTATTAGAATCGTAGACCTAAGATGTTTTTATAGGCATAGATTCATTGCCCGTATATGCCCGTATGTTGGCAAGACAAAAGTAAGGTAATTGGCCGGCTTTCACTTCGCGTCGTCACAGTCGCGTTCTCCACTTCTCCCCAGCGTGCGTCGCTGCCAGACGTAATTTAAAAATATACCCAAAACTTTGAATCTACCGCGGAAAACATGATTTCAAGTATGTAACAGAGAGATGCACGAATTATACAGCTACTTTTTACACAAAAATGTTTCTTTTCATGCGTAAATAAATAAATAATTGTATTTATTAAAATAAGCAAAGTTTTGACTTAATGGTGGCTCGCGCAGTCCCGCCACATTAGAAGAAGATAGGGTAGTAGGCAAACGGACAAATATTCGTCGAATATTAAGGGGAACATCGTGCATTTATAAAAGTTATGTAAAAATATATATTTACATAATAAAGAAATTTAAGTACGTAAAACAATGATTTATTTATTGATATTTTAGATTTTCACATTAACATTCCATCACGTGACTCTAGGATCGACTACGTGATCTATATAGGTAAACATACATATATAAAAGTCAAGAAAGTATTAAAATAAGTTACTTTGGTAATAACATATTATGGTGCGTTTACACGCACGCCGTGCAGCCTGGCAATCAGCCCGGCACGCAGCTTGGCGCGCTGTCTGCCACGCAGCGTGCCAAGCAAGCTTTTAACACCAGGGCTGCCAGTAAGGACAACTTATTTTATACCGCTAAGACTCGGAAATTATACAAAATCATGTACTAATATACAAAATCAGTGTTGTCCAACTATAGAACGTTACTCTTTGGGGATTTTAGTAAAAGGTGTTTTAACTTTAACGTATAAGGATTTAACAGTTGATCTGTGGACATGGTAGTCAGTGCAAACATGGGAGACGACGTAGACGTAGATTTTTATTGAAAAAGAAAAACAGCCCGAGACAATTATGCATGCGAAATTTTACTTAAAACTATTACGTTTTACAACTAAAAAATCATTTATGGTGTAAACACACTTTTCAAGTACCAAGTAGCCAAAACTTTAAATTTAATTTTTTTATTTGACATGCGTTATAAGTATTTTTAAATCGAAGAGTGCTTTTACATAATTCGTTTCTTATTTTAGTGGGATCTCTTTTAATGAATTTACTATCCTCGCTAACTTTTGAATAGTTTTTTTTTATAAATAACCATGATAAGCATTGGGGGCGGCTTCTTCATTAACTGTGTTTCGTAACTGTTTTAAGGCATACATAAACCTATTTTATTTAGTGCACATCATTGATATGCGATTAGTTACAATTCTCTAATCGTCAATTAATCAATCAATACTAACTTTAATCCTAAGAATTGGCACTATTTTGTTTCATATTTTTTTGGCCCTCATAAACAATATTAATTTTTACTAAAAGAATAGTTCAGAAACATCTTTCTGAAGTCTTCTTTTGCTTTCGATTAGTGCATGATAAAGGTTCAGACCATTCTGATATATTTGGTGTCGTCAAAAATTAATTTCGATCGTTACGTCGCGCGTCGCACTATGTTTTATAAACCTCGATTTTATGTCAAGTCCTTTTTTTTCTTAAATACTACAGTTATTATCATTAGAAACATCAGAGTAAAGCTCTCGGATCGATACGGCTTCTAGATTTTTTTTTTAAATACCGAAGTTTATGTTTTTCCGGGTCAAGAAATTACAAAAAAAATGTTTGAATGCAAACTTGATGATTTTATTCAAATTTGATTGTTTTGAATAAATCCACATACTATACCACATCTTTCTTCAAATTTTCAGGGATTTACTATGATTACTAACAGAGATATAAATAATTTTATCTTTTAGGATTTTATTTTTTTATTCCACTATAACGGTGTATTAGCAAAAGATATATATATTAAACGATAGCCTAAACAGTCTTTTATCACCAATATGAAAATCACAAGCTAATGTCGCGTTATTCAGAAGTTACAAATTTGAAAATTTTATCCGGATTTTCAGCAGCTAGGGTTGTCATTTCCCATACTTAACAATATAGACCAGGGTCGATAATTTTGAAACCAAAAAAAATAACAGTAGCATGAAACCCATTGGAAAAGGAAGAGAATATTATAAAAATGAAAGGAAAAATAATTTACGGGCTATCTGAGTTCGGGAAGGGGAAGGGGGTGAGTTTTAAAGGTAAAAAACGGTTTATCTCGATTTGCGGCAAAACTACAAGTCCTATGGAAAAAAGTCGAGTAGCAAAGTTGTAGGTAATAAAAAGATCTACAACTTTTGTATTTACACTTTTTTCACATAACCTAAAAATTTATGTAAAAAATTTAAAAAACCTAGTTTTTTTTTTATTTTTATCTTTTACAAAACATATTTTTTTCACGAAATTTAAATTTGGTGAAAACTTACCTTGTTATGTTCCAAATACACTGTAAATTATTTAAACTAGGTTTTTTAAATTTTTTACATAAATTTTGAGGTTATGTGAAAAAAGTGTAAATGTAAAAGTTGTAGATCTTTTTATTACCTACAACTTTGCCACTTGACTTTTTTCGATACTACTTGTAGTTTTGCCGGAAATCGAGATAAACCGTTTTTTACCCTTAAAACTCACTACCATCCCCTTCCCGACCTCAGATCGCCCGTAAATTATTTTTCCTTTCATTTTTATAATATTCTCCTTATATATTCCTTTTATAATGCGTTTCATCCTGCTGTTATTTTTATTTCACTTTTTAATTTTTTCAAAGGCTTCTACCCTGGTCTAATATCTAATATCCGGTTTAGAAATTTTAAGGCATTTTTACCCGACTGCGGTGAAACCATAAGAAGGTTTATTTTTATTTTGGCCTGTGTGTATGTATGTACATATGTATGCACGTATGCATGTATTTATGCTGATGTTCATTAAAAATACATCGTCCATTCGAACATTATTTCTAAACTAATTATTATAATTTGACAAATGAGGTATCGTTAGAAGCGTCTTGTATATTTGTTGATATAGGCTTTGTGACATCACACTAAAATGAATATGGCGCCCTCTAGAGGACATGAAGTCCTGAATTTAAGTTTTTGATGCCATGTTGGATATCAAATGAAGGCGCTTAATTAGCTATTCCAAAAACATATATAATATATTATGTATATATATTACTAACTTTTACTCGTTGCTTTGCTTGCATTCTCTCAATAATTGCATAATTATAATGATACGAGCCAAACACTTAGGTATTATAATTTGACAAACAAAGTATGTATATGTAGAAGCGTCTTGACCTGATCTTATTGCCCGAGAGTTATTTACTGCTATTTTATGGTGTATGATATTATAACTAAATGTATTGTTGTGTAAACAACTCACAGAATATTGTGACATATGATCACAAGCCGAAATTAGGGAAAAAATGGATATTTTGGTGGATGTGGCACTTCCCACTGCAGGCACCACGAACGATGGCAATACGCGATCGTCGACGATATCGTGCGACTTTCAGCGAAATTTTGAAAATTGATAAATGGCTTCTTGACGATATTTATATTATTTTAACAGTATCATCATTTGCCTATTGACCCAGACCATTTTGGCAATTTTTGCAAGGTACTAGCATATAAGTATGTAGAAAAATATGACTGGCATCCAACGACAGTTATCTTGCATAAAATTTTAGTATATGGGACAAAAATAATAAAGTCTTCAACTTAACTTAACAGAACAAGAGGCAGAAACAAGAAATAATACTGGAGGTTTGATAGGGAACACCATGCCAGAAAAATCAGTCGCGAAGCAGCAATAAACCTGTAAACTACATTTCCTTCATTATCATATACCAAATTCAGAATTAATTCTAGCATCTGGTATATCCGAAAACTAAAAATTGTTTTATATTTTGGTAGTGACAACCCTGAAAAAAAAACTAAATTATTTATAACTTTTGAATAACGTGGAATTAGCATGTGGTTTTAATACTGGTGGTAAAGAAAGATTTAAGCTATCGTTTAATATTTATATCTTTAATACGCCGTTATAGTGGAATAAAAAAATAAAATCCTAAAATGATAAAATTATTTATATCTCTGTTACTAATAATAGTAAATCCATGAAAATTTGAAGAAAGATGTGGATTTATTCAGTACAATCAAATTTAAACAAAATCATATTGCATTCAAACTTTTTTTTTGTAATTTCATGACCCGGATATACGTAAACTTTGATATTTAAAAAAAAAATGTTGAAGCTGAACATAGTGCTTCGTCTGTACGCCATGAAGATGAAAACTATACTAACGCGGCCGAGCGCGTGTGTGTGTATAAACAGGCACACAAGCACATTCACCCTTTGAAGTGTGTCAAAAAACCGACAGTCGTCCCGATCGGCGCCAAGCGCGTGCACATTCACGCAAGCATGCACAAACAGCCTGTTCACATGCTTGCGTCGTTGAATGTCGGTTTGAACGCGAGCGTGTGAACGCACCCGTTAGTCGTCCCGATCGGCGGCAAGCGCGAGCACATTCACGCAGGCGTGCACAAACAGCCTGTTCACATGCTTGTGCTCGTTGAATGTCGGTTTGAACGCTAGCGTGTAACCCACCATGTACCAACCACCAATACTCGTACTTTTAGAATTATAGCCATATTCAACATGGCATGCTACTTATGGCAACATACTATAAGTTTGAAAAGTTGGGCTGTCTTAAGTCTGCGTTGAGAAGTCGTTTTTTTATATTTGTTTTTGCTATTTCAACAGTTCATTAACTGATCTTCATTGTTCGATCAATTTTTTTTTTGTACGATCATAGTTTAATAAATAAAAATCCCTTCAAGTTGGCGGTTTAACCAAGTACTTCGTTTGTTATAAAATTGAATTCAAGTCAATTGAACAGAAATGACTAGGTTTAGGCAGGGCTACATCACTCACTCGAGGTCGCGTTTTATATACCTACCAATTTAGCTGTCCGTCCACGGTAAAAGTGTCAGTAGGGGCAACAACGCGTAGCTGCACGCACGCACGGCAGAACGGCATTCTCCGTAATAAAACAAAATGTCAAATCGAACTTATTATGAAGTGGAGATGTTTAGTTATTGCTAAATGTATTTATTATGTTAAATTGCGTTATTGCTAGATGTTAGTGATCTGTAAAATCCTTTAAAAATAAGTTGCAAAAATGATTTTAGCTATTACTTTTTTGTCAATATAATATAAAAATACTTTAGGTGTTTATTCTTTACTCGCCATTGCCGCGTGGCTGTACTAATAATAAATAATAGTTACCTTCTCAACAAAAAATAAATGTTACTTATATATATATATATATTATATTCTATACAATGTTGCACTAAATCAGGTTTTGAGTGATTAGCCAGAGTGAAGTTGTAATAAATGTAGTCTATTAAACCGTCAATAATAAACCCATAATTTCTACGAAAGGTGACGAACTTATAAAGTGTGCACTGCCAGCGTATTCATTTGTTGTAACTTGTAGGCAAGGCGAACTGACGGCTGCTTCTCTCACACAATATGTAATATAGTTAGAAATATAGTGAAAATAATAATAAGAGCTACTGAAATGTAAAACATATTGAGAGCGCCACGGATTGAGGTTTTTATTTGAGTAGGTAGTTATTTGTTACTTTTGTGTAATATAATATGTAATACAAAAGTATTAAATTATAAGAGTATCTTTCTCTAGTCTACGCAAGAGCCATTACTAGCAACCCGCCCTAGCTTCGCACGGGTAGCAGAGACATCTTCAACAATCATAATCATATGTCAACCAATTTACACAAAACCTTAACAAATTACATACCTAAACCTTCCTCATAAATAGCTCTATCTATTGATGAAAACCGCATGAAAATCCGTTGAGTAGTTTTTGAGTTTATCGTGAACAGATAGACAGACAAACGCGGCGGTGTAAAATGTAGTGATGTAGTAATAGTGATGTATATGTCTACAGCATCAACATTTTATGTTACTATTGAAGGTTTAAGGATATTTTAATTTCCTATAAAAATTGAAGATATAAATTTCATAGGGGAAATAATTTTGTTAATCATTATATAAAACTCAACACCCATAAATTTTATTATCAAGTGTGTGTTCCGATATGCCCTGCGAGCACTATAAGAACTGACGTCAATTTAGTATACTGCGAAGCCGTTCCTTTATAATTAGCTTTACTGGTTACTGTTTAATACGGAACACAGTCCAGTATACTGCCATCTATGTTTTGACGTGAAAATAATTATCATATAATTATAGGTACAAGTTATCTGTTCAACAAGAAAAAAAATTGTTTGAATGTAGTTATATTTAAAAATTTTATATTCAAGTCAATTGTCAATTGACAATTACTCGCATAATAAAAGTAAGTTTACTTTTATTAAAAGAAAATATTATTTTTTAAGTAACCGAATGCATAATAACTTTATAACCGAATTATTTAAATGGGGCTATGTACGGTAAAAGTGATGAACATATTTCGACAAATAATTGTTTATAATCTAACTGGAAAAAAAATTGTAGTTGATCACATGATCAAAGCACCGAGAGCACCTTTCCTCGAATACGATAGTGCTCACAGTACAAAAATGGCGACGATTTATGACGTCATATACTTCCCTAGGATACTGCGGCAGTATTCTGTCAGTCCATAATGGAACGAAGTTATCTCCAGTAAGAGCACTGAACAGTGGTCGCAGTGTATATCGGGACATACCCGAAATAAATACTTTATTTCATTATTTGTGTACTTTGTACAACCCTAGAGTGTCTGGCAGTTCGGCTACATGCACAGACGAAGACAACTTTCGAAAAGCGTAAATAAGATATATTTCTGGTCGCAGCTAACGCCAGGTATTATTATTTCAATTTTGTAGGCTATTATAACGTAGGTATTTTGAGTTTTGTATGGGAGTGATTTATCTGTTACGAAGTAACTATTATCTTATCTGTGGTTTAGGTTAGGTTAGAACGGTGACCATAACGCACGAGCCGAGCGAGTCAAGCGAGCGTGCCGCGGCAGCGGCCGGCGAGAGTGCCAAAATCGAATTTTATGACAAACTAAACACTTGGTCAAACCGCCTTGAAATAGCAAAAAAAAAGGCAAAGAACGACTTCCCTCCGCCAACTTGAGGGTAAATATTCATTTTATTAAAAAAAAAACTAAGATCGAACAAAAAAAAAATTGATCGAACAATGAAGAATCAGTTAACGAACAGTTGAAATAGCAAAAATAAAATGTAAAAGAACGACTACTCCCCGCCAACTTGAGGATAATTTTTTATTAGTTATGTGTTTAGAATAAATCATAGGTATGTTCCGATATACACTGCGAGCACTGTTCAGTGCTCGTACGGGCACAGATTAACTAAGTAGTTAGGTACTGGTACTGGGGTCGGGAGAAATTCGTTCCGTTATGGACTGACAGTTTACTGGTGCAGTATCGTAGGGAAATATATAACGTCATAAACGTCGCCATTTTTGTACTGTGAACACTGGAGTTTTAGAGGTAAGGTGCTTTGGTCATGTGATCAACTATAATTAAGGACTGGCCTGTTGGTCGAGTGGTTAGTGACTCTGACTACTGAGCCAGAGGTCGTGGGTTCGATTCCCACCCAGGACAAATAATTGTGTCATGAGCACGATAATTTGTTCTGTGTCTGGGTGTAATTTATCTGTAATAATATGTATTTAGTATTTAGAAATATATAAGTATGTTTATCAGCAGTCTGGTTACCACAGTACAGGCTCTGCCTAGTTTGGAATCAGACGGCCGTGTGTGAGATGTGTGGAGTTATTATTATTTTTTTTTTTTTCAGTTAAATAATAAACAATTATTTGTCGAAATATGTTCATCACTTTTACCGTATATGGTTATGTACGGTAACTTTATAACAGAATTATATAAATGAAATGAAAAAATCATTTCATTTAAATAATTCTGTTATAAAGTTATTATGCATTAGGTTACTTGAAAAACAATATTTTCTTTTAATAAAAAGGCGATTTGATAATTCACTTGAATTGACAACTGATATTATACTGGATGTGTGTTCCTCTTTCTTATTATCGACTCCTTGACTAGCGGATTAATATTTAAAGTAGATGATTTGGCAATACTGAGGTTTGACGTCATAACCGTTTTGACGCTGAATAAAGAGAAACTGATTTAACTTAACAATCTAGTACCTACTTACCGTATTATTTTGATGTGTTGAAATCACCTCGGGTCTCTCATTACATTACATTTGCCTAACACACCATCCTTCTACCTAATTGTTGCTACATACACCCGATATTCAAGAACTTAATATAAAAAGGAATATAGTAGCTCAAAAATATCTTACACTAACTGGTGTCCGCAACTTCGTTCGCAATTCGTTCGTTCGGAAATTATCCTGTATCCACTATACTTATATGTGCTATTCCAGACTACAATCTATCTCTGTGGTCAAATTTCATCCAGATCCGTTCAGCCGTTTTTGCGTGCAAGAGTTACAAACATCCATCCATTTATCTATCCATCCATCCATCCTCACAAATTTTCGTCTTTAAAATGTAAGCCTTTAGCTTTAGGAAGTAGAAAAAAAATTATATTTGCTTACTCTACTAGAGTTCATTCTTTATTTTTGTCCTGTGTTGTTAATATTTTCAGTAGGTACTTACCTAAGTAACGGAGTTGTCGACATACGTGTTCCAACATGGTCCCAACCCATTACATACTTATTACAGGTACTGAGGTACACCTCTTGGAACACATCGTATCTACGACTCGACTCGTTTCGTTCCTAGTTTCGACGCGGAAGGTTGCTTACACCCTTGATAAATGCCCCCGGTTGGGTTCGAAACTAGTCGCGCATCCCCGAAATACACGTACGTACGTGATTTCTTACTTATTGTATGTACTGACTGATAGTCTCACAGGGATTTCCTTGTAACCGGGTACACCCGAGGCCCTGATAATATGGACTGTGACGGAACACCGTGTGGTTTTAGTCGGTTCGAGTCCGACGTACCACCCTACCGCTTGGGTCGACCACCCGTGGGGGTTTCCACACGTTAAAAAAAATGGATTGACTGAAATGTATTGAATGTATTCACTAATTGTATTGTTTACACATATAATTTTTTTATGAAATAAATTACCTATGATATGAGTATGACTTTGTGAGGGTGGTCTTTGTCAGAGAGGGACTGTATCTACTTGTACTGTTTCGTATTACGAAAACGCGGACAAAAAAGCCTTCTAATAACAGCGACAGCAGACAAGAATACATTACATTAATATGTATATCATCTGAAAGACACTAATACGGTAGGTATGTTATCACATGCAGATCAAATTAAAAAATATATATATGGAGTTCATAGCCTAGCCTTTCACCAATAATATAAAAAAGAAACGAATAATGTATAATGTACTCGTAATGTACCTAGACATAACTACGCAAGGCAAGACAAGGGCAGCGAGCCATGGAGGAACCCCACCCCCACGAGGTCGCGCTTAACGCTGCCCCTCGGAGCGCAGAGCCCAGTCCTCTGACTTACCTTATTTACCGCGGATGCCCCGTGCGGCGCCACAACAAACGATTCGCTACAAACTCACGCGTAACGCAAGCTTTTGCGCTCTCGATGTGTACAGTTTGTTTTGAAATATAAATAAAACGAACACTGCGTGTACATAACTGTGCATTTAGTGAAATAACCTTATTTGTGAAATTAAGAAAATAAAACCATAGTGAACTTATTCGATTTTTGAAAAGTTTTAGTGACAAATCGTGAATTGGCTAACTTTTGACTGCTTTGGAAGAAGCGGGTAACTTTTTACTTCATAATATTATTTAAGTTTAGTTGGTTGTGCATTTTTTTTAATTTTTAAATGTTTTTAGTGCTACACTGCGACAGAGTTAATGGCAGAATAGGTAATTGCAAACAAAAGGTCCCATTGTGTTTAAGACATGCAACTTTTTGCCGCGTTATTACAATCCAAGGAAGGTTCGGTGCTGTGGTTTATAATGCTAAGTTTATCTGCCGTTACGGATCTTAAACACAACCAGCACTTTATTTAACATTTTTTCTGTGAATGTATAGTAACCAAAAGACTTAATATTTTAAGTGTTTTAATTCCTTTAACGGAATTATTTTAAATGAGTTTTAGTTTGTGACTGTATATATTAAATTACAGATAATGTAGAGTGATAAATAATATTTGTGCCCTGAATTTCCGTTACTGGACTGGACTGTCACGCTCCAACGAGCGACAGAGGACGCGACCGAAGAGCTTCCGTACTGCACGGCTGATATGCACCTGCATTATGCTTGCATGCATTTAACTATACCTACTTTTATACACACAATGTTTATAAGTACTACTTAGGGAAATTAGATTGTATTCAAGTATAATTTCGCTTCGATTATTCTCCTTGAAGTCGCGATTTTGACGAATGATTAGACCACTAATAATGTGGATGTAGAGTTGGCTTGTTTTGTTGAACGCGTTATTCTCGGAAATAGTAGTCGGATTTAAAATATTCTTTTTGTATTTAATAATAAGTGACAATAAACGCTTGAGAAACTGCGAGGAACCACTAGTTTTTTTAAATAACAAAAATTCTGAAATATTTTCACAGAAATATAGTAAAATAAAATTATAATTTGTTATTTAAATGTGTGAAGACAGATATGTACATGGCACGTTCTAAAGATTCTATTTAAATGTGTGAAGACAGATATGTACATGGCACGTTCTAAAGATTCTATTTAAATGTGTGAAGACAGATATGTACATGGCACGTTCTAAAGATTCTATTTAAATGTGTGAAGACAGATATGTACATGGCACGTTCTAAAGATTCTATTTAAATGTGTGAAGACAGATATGTACATGGCACGTTCTAAAGATTCTATTTAAATGTGTGAAGACAGATATGTACATGGCACGTTCTAAAGATTCTATTTAAAAATGAAAGCAAACCTTGACTCCACCATTTTGATACACGCATGTTTCGACTACTTTCGTAACAATTTCTTCATTGTTACTCATTTACATCTTTTGTGCTAAAGATTTAACTTATTTGAAACCTTGCGTTACGCACAACTCTTTGGCTATTTTCCTGTTGCAGTAGCCTACGATAGGAGATAAATATATTTTAGATTTATGTTTCAAACTATGCTAGTCTAGAACCACCTGCAAGTATACAATAGTGCAGTAGTAAAATGCATGGCACCGTGACCATCGGCAGGCGGCCGTACAACGGGCAGACCTAGTTAGCACGGACCAATACATGCCCATCTCTAAACAGAGTTCAGTTAGCTCTCAATACAAACAAGTGCATTTTTATTAGATAGGAAAAAACAGTGCAAGCGTAATGAAATGGTTGCCTTGTCAACTCTTGCGAATGATTCACCCTGAGTCTTGATAAATTTATCGAATTTGTGACGAGACTTTTGCTAATATTTTTTCCAACTTTACTATTTAAAAGAAAGACTACGCTTGGGTAAATGTGAACTCATCTCTAATTTTATTGCAGTTGTGCATAATAGTTAAACAGATTGTCATTAGATGGCATCTATTATATTTCAATACCTACGTTGCAACACAACAAGGTTCCAATAGTTATAATTTTCAAATTATTAAGATGTGTCTTGCGCGTACTTCAACGAAAAACAAAAACATCTTTTGTTGGCTCACAGGTATAAGAAATAACCTTTGGCATCTTAAAAAAAAGTAAAAAAAAGTGTGTGTGTGCAATTCACACACGGCAGAAGTGAAACTTCTAATTAATTAACTAACGAATTTTAATACGCAAATGCACAAAAATGATACATTTTAATGATACACCACGCATTTTCTGAAGGCTTCATAGTACGAAGGCGCAAAGACACGTGCTAGCACACGAAGATTATAAGAAACACTGCATACTAGTATTTTATCTCGTTCTCTCGCTAGTTAAATCCTATTTATGAATATGTTTGTCTCTTTTTAGTGCTCTTATCTTAAGAACTAAGCTTTTAATATCGTAGTGATCTTTACTGCCATATCTTTACATATAACAAGTGTGTCATAGTCATATCAGTTGATATTCGAGTACATTTTCTTCTCTTTTCACTGTAATTTGATGTTCACAGCAGTTAGTTTAATAACTAACATTACGTAGGCTGTCGCGACCGCGTTGTGCGTCGCGCGTCGAGGCTTGTCGCTCACGTGGAAACACTGTTACATGCCTCTAATTGCTAGACTGTCATCAACTGCCCGCCTAATTTTGTATCTGAAAAAGAGTGCTTCTTTACACATTTTTAAAGCTTTTCGGTGCAAGCACTGTGCTTTCATTTCCTAAGGGACGTATGTCCTCACCATCCTTAGGTACCATCCTTAGGTAAATTAAAACACAGTGGACCGTGTTTCTCGTGCTTCTCTAATATGCTAAACACTGGCGCTTCCAGACCTAGAGACCCTAAATTTCGATTAAAAAAAAACCTTTTAAACAAAGAGATTGTAGGACGATGGAAAAACCACGTCAAATATAATGAAGAGACCTAAACCATACGATATAAATACAGATAGGTACTTACATCGAAAACAGTGAAGAACAATCGAGCATTCTATGATAGGCATCGCTCTTGTTGACCAGATACAAAATGTGGTAATTTGACGAAACACAAAAGTCGAAGACGCGGGAATAATCTATTTAAGGTGGCGGTAGGAAGGTCTTTGGTTAGATTGTTTGACAGAAGTTGGACCTAGACTTTCACAGAGTGGTGGCCAAGGTGTGCGACATGCAGGCTGGATGGCTCGATTACATTTTCAAGTCGACGAGAACGCACTGAATGCGGCCTGCACAGGACCTTGGGGATTGAAGTCGTGGATGTTGGCTGACACTAATTATATTAAGGCTATGCCCATTAGGACTCCCGAGAGAAAATGAACCAAAATCCATGTTTAAAATGAATTAAAAGACTTTAAGCGAGTTACTAGACTTTACGCGACTCCTTAGAGTACCGTTTTTACCATGGTAAATTTAAATACTTAGTACTCTTAAGGAGCCGAGAAGGGTCGATAGAAATGCCCGTCCAAACCAATCTTTCTAGCAATGGCCCTTCTATTATAAGTCAAAACTTTACTTAAACTTAAAAATAATATATGCCCCGGAAATTGTGAGCTTCAAGAACAATTCTATTCGTACATACGTTCAGGTAACCTTGAATATAGAAATAGAATAACGGCTTTTCGGTATTCATACATATTGATAACAAATAATATGGTGTACCTATCTATCTAGAACCGTGTAGAGAAGAACTCAAGGGGAGTTTGCTTGAAAAAGTTGTAAGTCCGTGACACCCCTTGGCCGTGTCAGTTGGGCTGCGACGATCGCCGGTCACCTGCGCACTGCTCACTCATGTGTGGCAAGTGTGGGGACAGGTTTTTGTCCTTGTTCCACTTTACTGATTTGAAACTTAATCCTTTGAATATATCACAAAAATTTCTAGTTTATAGAAAAAAAAACCTTTTTACTTCATCCATGAATATAACATGACTATCGCTCAATTTTTAAATGTCTGCTTCTGTAACTTGTTTGACCCATTGACACAATTATAAGTACATAATGACGAGGCACTTTTTTACCATCGTCCCTCGTAACCGCGCTTTGTTGTCTTCGGGAGACACATTGGCAGGTCCCAATAGAATAAATTCATTTGATTACCATTTATAATACTTCTTTATTGTCAGCATCTCATTTAATTAATGCGTAAGAAATCTTCTTTTCCCTCGTGTGTAATTTAGGTGGTAAAAGAAAACGCATAACACCTTATCAAATTGTTAATTAAAAATATCTAACTAACATAACAATTTGCGATGAATCGAATTCGGTTCTAATCAATCATCTATAACTAAGTAAGAATTTATTCACCATGCTTTCTCTCATTTCTGTCAGATTTGCTTCTGCAATTATGGCGTCGCTGTTCGTCGTTCACAAACCAGTAGTTTGTTTCAATAGAACAACTGATGTGTCTGCTAGTTTCAGTCACTAACATAATACGTAACTATGTGTATAAGATATGTATAGGTAGGCTATGCACGTTTCGGTTGAAGAAAGCGAAATGAGCTAGCGATCGCAACGCTGATGCTGATATTTTTTTTCCGCTTTCTAAATACAGCCCCGAGAGGCTTGCGAGTATATACATATCTATAGATAATTATTTAAATAATAAACTAGAACTTACTACTAGTAAAGGGTTTCATTGTGATACAAACATCAGGAGTTCGCAGTCAGCATCAACACACGCAGCGTGCAGGACTTTGGAACAGCAAAATAAAACTTAGATATCCACTAGAACGCTAAACGAGTTGTAAATTAATTGCGCGCACATTGCCAGGGAGACTATTTTTTATTATTGATAATTTTATGGTACTTCCACTACCTATTTAAAAAACTGTATCTCGTGATATTGTTTTAAATATTTTATCAGAATTCATTTGTGGTAAACTTATTTTGTTACTAAAATTGTAATTGTAACGTTTTATCAGTTATTAAAGTCGACACCGAGTACGCCGTTATTGTTGTTTTATATACCCTCAAGGGTTTTATTAGTTTTATTTATTTATTACACACATAAACTATCATTACAGGGTGATTTCATCATCAGTTATTTCAATAGTATTGTGATGAAAGGTACGATTGCTGCAGCCTATCTTTGTCTTTTTGTTTATAGGGTTCCGTTTTACAAAAGGACGGTCTGTCTGTCTTTCCAGAACCTTTTTCCCAGGAATCCGCGAAGGCATCAAGTTGAAATTGATATCAAATACTTATGTCTGCCGCCCTATGGAGACGTAAAAATCCAGCTTCTGAGTCAACGCAATCAAAAGATACGGCCATTTAAGTCTTAGATTTGACCAAATTTGAACATTTCGCAGGTAAATCACAACGTATATACTTTCCATTGACCTAGAATCATGACATTTGGTAACCATCAAGGTCTCACAGCACAAGTAAAGGAAAAATCCGAAATTCGTTAATTTGTTGTCTTATCTGTCTGTCTGTGTGTTGGTCAAGACCCTTTTCCTCAGGAACTCGATGAGTTATTATAATAATTATATAATGTATTAAATATAATACATAACTAAACTAACTATAATAACTAGATATAATATATATAACTTATATCCTACTAATATTATAAATGTGAAAGTTTGTGAGGATGCATGGATGTTTGTTGCTCTTTCACCCATAAACTACTGAATTGATTGCGATGAAACGAGTAGATAGCTGGAGCCCCGGATTAACACATAGGCTAATTTTTTAACCCGATATTCCCACGACGACATCGGGATTTACGCGGATGAAACCGCGCGGCGCAGCTAGTTATATAATAATCTTCAGTTGAATCAACATTTTCTTAGTAATGATTCTACGGAAAATAATCGAATCTTCCGTGACCATTTGCGGTGACGAAATAGCTTGGATATCAACGTGAAAGTTCTAATTGTTTAGTAGTACAAATTACCAGATCTCGTTAGATAACAACGCATTGTATTAACTGTCGCTAGATTCATGTAATAATAATAATAAAAGAAGGAGTATTCACCTCCTTCACAAATAGTGACATATGCAGATTCTTTGTTATTACAATCTAATCCTGTTGAAGAAGGGGAGGAAAATGATGCTTCATCTGTAAGTACTTAGTACACTGATAAAATAACGAATACTTATGAAGGTGTCTTTGTGGAATATTGGTTCATGAGTTTTAAAAGTAGACCACGTTTACCGCATTTGACGATGCATAAACTAAATGAAGCGCTAGTGTGTGCCCTTGATTCTATATTACCAATTTATTTAGAAAATGTGAACACCTCAGCGATACCTATTCAATTCTGTATTGTGCAGCTGTTGCAGCATGTCGAGAAGCTGGTGTGAAATTCCCAGGAGTTGACACCGCTCTTCGACCAAATCTCCTTGTTGCGGCACATTGAACATCGTATCGCTGAGACAAGGACACTCATTGGCAAGCTTATTTGTTTCAGATCGGGTAACGCCCGAGAATAATCCGTTTTGTGAATGGGGCTTTTTCGGGAACTGGTATCAGTTCCTGTGATTATACAGCACGAGTCACAGAACGCATTGACTTTCTGAAACCGAAGGTTTATGCACGGGCAAACCGCAAATGAAGGTAAAGAAAGAGGGTGGACTGATATACTCAGAATCGCACATTCCAAAGAGATGAGAGGTGGGTTTACAGAAGGTGGGAGAAGCCTGATTTAGTGAGGGACACATATTTCCCAGATGCTGAAATCACGAATACATTTTGGCATAACATCTGGTGGATGCCTGTCACTCACACAGGGTGAATGGATGCGAGATGTCGAACGATCATGTGAGTTAATTAATAGAATGGAGCCAGTATCAATATCAAACATTGATATAGCTTATGCAGTTCGTTCCCAGTTTCGTTCGTATCCTGAAGGATGACACAACTGACATTTGTCGGGCATGTCATCGTCCCGGAGAAAGCCTCAGGCCCATAATTTCCGCTTGTTCTCGTCTTGCCAACGGCGAGTACCAGTGGCCAGGATAATCCATCAGCAAATTGCTCTTAAGTATAACCCTGTGGTTGTAGAGTTACCGTACTACAGGTATGTGCCTGACCCAGTTCTCAAAAATGGTCGTATAACATTGTACTGGGATCGTTCTATTATCACTGACAGGACTATTGTTGCCAATAAGCCTTTTATAGTTGTAATAGATCGATTAGAAAGCCGAGCAATGATTGTTGACATCACCATTCCATCATATTTTTAAATACATTTCTTGACGTGACAATGTCTTATAATTCGATGGAGCCGGCTGCACGCACGTAAAAACATGACTCATGCGGCGTTACCTCGCTCTGAGGCGTTCCTATGACGTTGTCACGTTCAACTATCGTCAGTAAACCGACTTTACAGACAACCGATTTTTTTATATACAAATGTTCGAATAAAAACTTTCATGAGTGGTATTCATATTAGTTAGGATATACGGTTTTACTCACGTATATATTTCAGGGATGCCCGACTAGTTTCGGACCCGACGGGGGCTCCTTTATCAAGGGATGAGGAGTCCTGCCATGCCGGGTTGCAGGTGCCAGACTCAGTCTGTAACTAATATATACAAATGTATTGTATGTTTGATGTATGTTAATAAAGAGAATAATAATAATAATAATTTATTGATCCAAAAGTGTTAAACCAGTGAAACATAATAGACACAGTAGGTGTTTACAGAATTATACGCTTAAGTAAACTAAAAAGTTACATAATACTGTAGCATATTCATATCATATAAAAGTGTGTTTATTTATAAAAATATAGAACTGATTTTTTTTCTTTAAATTTTAATAAAAGTAAATAAATAAGAAAATAAAAAAATAAGAGAATTTAAGGCTAAAAAGCTGTAAAGTTACCGTTACATAAATGAGACTTGTGTACTTGGTTCCGGATGCTGCAGTTAACGTCAATATAAGCTGATAGTGACGAACGTTGTGATACTTAGAGAATCGACATAACAAGCAAAAGGTCTTTAATTAACATAAGTCCTCAGTTTTTCTCCAACATTTAAATTGGACTAAATAAATGGAGTAATTGAGCTTATAATGATTATTTTTTTCAATGTAATAAATCAATCTACAATCTTTTCCTGCAGGGTGTAATGTGTATAGGTATGTTCAAAAGGACGATAATATTCTATTAGAAAGTATAGACAAAGTACTGCAAAATATTTACACAACAATAATGATGTTTTCTGGAATTAACGCGATTACGTAATAAGTATTATAGGCTTTGAATTGCCTGACGTTTCGACCAGGTCGCATTGACCGTGGGTCAATGGTGGACCAGGGCAGTTACTTCTTTCCTTTTTATCACGGAACGCAAAAGTTTAAAAGTTTTTAAACACAACACATGATTTATGTTCCAGTTGGGGTGACCGGTGTGGAGACAGCTCGGTATGCGTGCGCGTCCCAAGCGCTAACGGCAGCATGCGCGCCGTCTTGTGCCTTGCGCTGCTCTGCCTGGCGGAGCACTCCCGCGCACAAGGTACTGTGTCCCTTCCCTATTCTTTGTCTTCGTTTTCTTTACTCTTCGCAACAGTAAGACCATCCCGTGTTTTGTAGCATGTTCTCGTAACTAGTCTCCTCTTTATCCGAACTACTAATAGGTATATAGATGTCAATCGCGTACGTATCAACTTTGCCGACATTAAATTGTATTAATATGTGTGTTGGGCGGTACGTTTGGTTTCGCCATTGGATGAATATCCGTATCGAAGAAAGACAACTTCTGTGGCGCGGCGTTAGTGCATAAGACTGCCACGTCGGGGGTTGCGAGCTCGATTCCCTTTCAGTGCAAATATTTGTGTGCGTGAATATGTCTATTTGCATTAGTCTGGGGGTGTTTTTATGTATGAAAATGTATCTATGTATGTTTATCCCCGTGTTCTAGAACCAGAACAAGTTCTGCTTAATTAATTAATAGTAGCGATGTGTATTAGGTACGTGTAATGTGTCCCAGGATATTATTATTATTAAGTATATTGCCTTTCCATTCAGATATCTATTTATATAAAAATGCACGTTCGTATATCAGTCTGTAAACTCCGTCAAGGTTTCAAGGATGAATATTTGCACATGCATAAAGTGTTTTTCGTAGTGATTGTTTTAAAACTGTCTATTTTTTGTAGCTAATAAAACAAAAAATAGTTAATAGTAAAAACTAACTAATTTGATAAAACGAAGTTTGGTTTTTTGAGTGAAAGTTATTACTCTGTTATTGTTTTTAAAATTTTACGACTATACATATTAGATGTGTAATTCGGGACTTAATCGCGATAAGTCGATAACAATTACAAGGTACAATATCTTTTTTGGTTACCCAGTCCACCCTTGACCACGATCCGTGCAATTTGAGCGAAACGTCGGGTAACCATAAAAGGTAATTGTCGTCGCGATTAAGTCCCCGATTTACACATCTTATACTTCTGTTAGTTTTATTTGATTTTTTTTTTACTGCATTGGTAGCCCAATGCGTGAGGTAAGTTATATTATGCTGTTTTCATTACGCTGCGACCCTAAACACACGTGAACAAAGATTATAGTAGAGTTTTATCATCTTACTTTATACATAAGCTTTGTCATATGCAAACTAGATATCATATTATTGTGATTTGAAGCCATAGATATCCATAAACTCTAAGTACCATTAAATAAAAAATTGGAGGCAAGGAATCGTTTATTCGAAATTCTAAATGAAAAATGCGAGCTTCTCTCGTTAAGCGTTCGTGTAATTATTTTGTAAAACTTTAAGTGTGGTTTAACTAAACAAAAATGTTTGGAGTAAATGAGTAGGTAGTACCTATACTGAGGGAAACTTGTCCTTCTTTAAGGACCATGGAACCATAGTGGTATATTCAATTCAATCGCGGCAATTTTAACTTGGAGGATGATGCAAGGTCCGCCAGGCCCATCGAAGTGACTACCGATAAGAACATTGAGACTGTATACAAAATTATAGACCGACGCCGTGTGACGTATCGACAGATCGACAAATCGTCGAGATATGTGACTGTGTTTTAGAGGGATTCTGGAGCAATGTGTTCAGCATATTTTTTACACATATGAAGACCTGTTTTACTGCCAGTGGAGACTATTTTGAAAAATAATAATATTTCATAGAGTACGACGAAACTTATGTAGCACCCTAGTCGGTATATAAAATTTTCAGTAAGCTCGTACAATATTTTTCTAAGTGGAAAGAATATCTATCTACTACATTCTAGTGCTCGTCATAAAGTATGTTACTGACCTCAAAACATGAACCAAACACACATTTATGCGCAGATTATACAAATGCATAACGCATATAAATTATAGTGATTCGTGAACTGAGTAGGTACAATAATTACTTACATACGAGCAACAAGAACGTGTCTATCTCTATGTGAATGTTCTGTTTCTTAAACTCAGCACATAATGGCATTGATGAACAGATGGTTAGTGTTCGGGCGAGTATGACTATGTATGTACATAAATACATAGCGTAAGGACGATCCGCGATTGTGACTGCAGTCATCAGACTCATCAGTCACTAACATTAAACGAAAGGAAACGGAAAAGAGAACTTAAAGACTTGTTTGCTTCTACAGTTAATCAACTACTAGATTAGGGGAGCTCAGAGTTTCCGGCAATCGCCGCCAGTTCGACTTACAGGCAAGCGACCCTGGCCTGCTCGAGCCGTCGCTTCCACTCTCCAATCCATCCGTATATAAGCAATATCCGTTTTCTTCCATGACTTTCCTTTCTTACCTACTTTTCCCTTTCAATATAACTACTCCATATTCTCCCAATTCTTTAATTCCCAAAGTGTTCGTGTGGCATGTTAAGTCATTGCCGGCCTTTTCCCTATTATGTGAGTGGGGTCAAATTATGGTTGGCAAAATGTGTACATACAACATACACTTACGCCCGGATCCCGGAATCTTGGAATCACATTATTCCCAGTGTTCCCGGTTAATGGCAATGGGATTGCCCTTATTACGTAATTGGGACAAAATTATGGGTAATTAGTCGGCCAAATGTGTACGTTTAATACGCCTCTACCTTCCCCTTCAGAGATACAGGCGTGATTGTATGAAACACGTGGTTCAATAAGTACCGATACTAAACACTAAAATAAAGTTTCTCCTTACTAAGTACTCTCCTTCAACTGCGATACAGTCCCTCCAATGTTTTTATAACTTTTCTATTCCATGTGTGTAGAAAGATTCATCTTTGGTTTCAAAATAAGCTTCCGTTGCTGCGGTTATCCACTCTGCTGACTGCCGATTGGATTCCGGAGTGAAATGGTGAATCCATGTTTCATCAATTGTTACATACCGACTTAAACTATTACTTACTAGTCTCCTTAGTATATCATATTATTGAATATAGTCAAGATGAGAGTAAAGATTGTTAGGAAAAGTCTTTTTGATGGTAGTGTACACTACTCGTAAATCGCAATAATCGTTGAAATTGTGGTGCCATACCAAAAAATATCATCAAAAATATTAAGGTAATCTCGCAACTACTTCAGTTGCCAATTTCGGAGCAAACAACACTAATACATGCGGCGCAGTCGTCGTCCGCTCTCGTCCGTCTAGTTTCACAACACTGCACGGTACGTTCTGTTGGCCATTCTTCGGCGTTCGCCAAATTATCCTTAGGAAATCCGAGCCATTTGATACTTCGCTGAATACGAAGTTTTGCAATCTTATTCAAACACTTTAACTACCGAGCACCGAGTGCTCTTTCCTGGTTCGTATTTTATTTATACTCTGCTAATGAAATTCACTCTTTATACAATAAATTGAACCAGGTGGTACATTGATGTTCGTTCATTGGCCGTGGTCCGACCGTGAAGTTCTACTAGTCGATCCAAGGGTAGTTTTTGTGCCTGCAGTTCTATCAATCGGACCATGGCCTTATCTAACTTTTAGCACGCTTTTAATAGCTTCACGCGTACCTAACTGTGTAAACAAAGCTTTGAAGTAAATTTAAGTTGTGTTTCGTCGAGTGATTAAGGTTACCAGAGGCCCTAACCTTTTGCCCTAACCCTACTCCCCCCTCTCTTCCCTTAATCCCCTCTCTCCCTCCTACCTCCCTTCCCCTATTTCCACCTTAAAGGCCGGCAACGCACTTGCGACTCTCGAGTTACAGGTGCCCATGGGCGGCAGAAGTCACTTATCATCAGGTGACCCGTCTGCTCGTTTGCCCCCTATCCCATAAAAAAGAATATGAAAGACAATGTTAAACTATTTAAACCACCACATACCTACTCTTATAGTTCAGCTGAATATTTAAATAATAACTAGCTTTTGGCGGCGGCTTCGCTTGCGTCAGAGAGTTATTTTTCTATCGCTCGGGAACATTTACCTTTTCTGCACCTACCCTTACAACGTGTATACACAATTTCACCTGATCTTGAATTATAATCAAATGTATTAGTAATACTTAATATTTTTTCTCAAACAGATATAAAAATCAAAAAATCATTTTTACCCTCAGGTCTAGTCGCAACATATTCTTTTGAAACCTATAACTACTGTATTTTATATAGAATTGTATTGTAAGCTTACTATTTATCATTGTTCATATAAATGTTGTGTTTACCTATAAGAAATTGTTACATTATAATTTGTATACTCGCATTTACTTGGTGTTAGTTTATAATGTAAACAATTGTTGGTAACTCTAAATAAATAAAATAAAAATTTGATGATCGATCGAGTAGTTAAGGTGTGAAAGCAAAGCATTACAAACAACTTACATTCCTGACATTTTAATGATGTTTGTTAAAATATATGATTTTAACAAATATCATTAAAATGTCAGGATATATTACACTACTGTAATTAACTAGTTCATTATAAAACATAGTATGTCCACTTGAAAATACATGCAATCGCTTTAATGTCTACTGTGCAAACGAAGTGTTCTTTACCTGACAAAGAAAATCGCAGCGCACCAAAAACTGTTAGATCAAATAAATGAAGGCTTGTTTTATTGTAGACTCGGGGGTGTAGGGGGTGGATCGCGTTCACTGACCCTCCCCCTCTCTGACTGCCCACTTGTTTAGTTGGCAAGGCCTCTGACATATTTTCAGGTAAAAATGACTATTGTTCATTATAGAGTCGTGATTTTCTTGTCAGTACTTAGAATATCATTACTCTTCTCTCTATTGACTAGACATTCTTCAAAAATATGTATAACAAAAGTAATGTCTGTGATTAGTTTGCTAGTTTCGTAACGTGATTAACCCGCGTTTAAACGGTACTGTTAAATTATTTATGGGGGGCTCGTCCCACAGAGAATTCCACTGCTGTTACACTGACCCACAAACGCGCGTTCCTTAGCAAATAGTCTATAAAATAGAGAAGACTCTAAGAACCCAAACATTATGGCTCACGATGTTTGGCCATCATGGCACACTGTACGCTCGCCCTAGTTGATAGGCATAAGATCCGTTTAGTATAAAACCACAAATTTCGCCTGTAAAATATTTAGTGCAGTGTTACGTTCATTTCTGATGGAGAGTTTGTTCATATTTCAAATCGGGGATCAAACCTATGACCTCCGACGTTGCCGTCGAATAGACTACCCGCGCCACAGATGTCGTCAAGATGTTTGACGAATCGACGATGTATTGATTAGTGCATTAATTACGCTCCTTACTCCATTCATGTTTTTCCTACGCCAGTCTTGCCAACTCGACCATGTCATCGCGTGCCATAGGCCAGTCTCGTCTCACTGTAGCGGGTGGTTGTGGGAGGGTCGCTGACCTCGCCTACCCGCCAGGATTCTGTCATTGTTAAATAATGAGTGCAACACTGCACTTACCACTGTCAGTGACTGACAAGCAGGCTTTGGTTTAAAAGAATAGATAAAACTTTGAAATATTACTGGCAAATTGGAAGGGAAAAGGGTTAGAAAAACACAAACATTGACTCACTTGATGATCAACCAGTGTCAACTGACAATATGGCTAAGATGTTTAGTTCTGAACTAACCAAAATCGTAATTATAAAGACACTGACGCATGGTGCACTAAACCACGGTCTTCAGCGAATTAGATGATTTAAATCATAAGTACTTCTTATCTTTTTGCCATGAAAATGTTGTAGTCAGGATAATCTTTGCTTATAGGTAGGTTACAAAACCTCATGTTTATGCTTTATATCCTTACCAGCAGCGCCCCGCGGTTTCACCCGCGTAAGTCCCGCTCCCGTCGGAATATCGGGATAAAAAGTAGCCTATACCAAGTTTCATCGCAATCGGCAATCGCAATTGACTGGCCTGTTGGTCTAGTGGTTAGTGACCCTGACTACTGTGCCAGAGGTCGTGGGTTCGATTTCCACCCGAGTCTGGGTGTTCTTTGTGTCCGTTGTTTGTATATTTGTAAAGTCCCCCGCGACACAGGAGTAATTCCTAATGCGGGAGTTGTCTTTGTAAATGGAAAAAAAAAATAATCGGTTCAGTGGTCGCGTGAAAGATTCGCGTTTATGGTCACTGTTCCGCTCCTAAGGGTCGTAGCGTGATGATATATAGCCTATGTGCTTCCTCGATAAATGGGCTATATAACACTAAAAGAATATTTCAATTCGAACTAGTAGTTTCTGAGATAAGTGAGCTCTTCAGCTTTATAATATTAGTATCGATAATTAAAATGTTACGTTGTAATCGTACCTCTAAAAAAAGATTGCCAATTTAAGTGTTTTATCTATAAGTTGCATGGCAAGAGAACATTTGATAAAAAAATGGTTGTACGTGTCAAGAAGTGGTAATATTGACGCATTTGTAACGCTATTAATAGTTTATTGTGACTTGTATCGTAAGGGAGAAAAGCGCACTTATTACGCAATCCGATAAAGAACAATTATTGTTGCAATTGGAACATCTGGATCCGTGGATCTACTTTTGTAAGGTTTACTTTAAGGTTAATTGTACCTAATTTAAGTGGTTACAAAATGACGAAACGAAGCTATTCTAAGTAAATAGGTACATAGTTTCGCTTTAAAATCTAAGCAACATTTTAAAACGATAACCTATGAACCTGTGAAAATAAACCTATGTTAGTATTTTGTATAGACAACAAATATTGACATCGGGTCACAAATTGGCCTAGGCGACCTAGCTGGTTTATGATCACAAAAACAGACATTTCGATTACCGCGCATTTATATTTTTGTGTAACTAGTGAAAATATGCGCTGATTAAGAATTTCGATACGTCTGGACAAGTGGGGCGTCATTTTTTTACAATTTAATGAAAAAAGAGGACTTTTTTACATTTTGTGTGATATCACGTTTCC
This sequence comes from Callimorpha dominula, assembly GCA_949752705.1. NCBI lineage: Eukaryota > Metazoa > Arthropoda > Insecta > Lepidoptera > Erebidae > Callimorpha > Callimorpha dominula. The sequence goes on from OX456991.1 coordinate 425,074, forward strand.
AGTACGTTTTTCGTCATATATGCCTTAAGTTTTTTGTTCTCCATTAAATTAGGTCCCTACAAAATGAGACCTGTTCAAAGTCGCTAAGTGCTTTTGTTTGACAGCAAATGAAGGTCAAAGTTAATAAAGAGCGTTTTTTTTTCAACATTTATTAACTTTGAAAGGAGACGTAGAAGAATGTAGAAGTTTTTAGCCTTTATTGCAAAATGTTCAATTTTTTTTCTATACTACTAAAACTGGTCGGATCAGCTTAGAAAATAAAAAAAAAAAAAAAATTTTTAATGGAGAACAAAAATTTTTTTTACTATTTACCCAAAAAAAAAAAAAATGTGGTAATCCAAAATTTTGTTATTTTAGTTTCTTGTCTAGACTAAATAGCGAATCGCGTAAAATACACAAAAAAAAGACGAATTGAGAACCTCCTCCTTTTTGAAGTCAGTTAAAAACAAGTGATGATGATTATACAGTGAAGGTAATGACGTGCCTATTTAATATACACTGACATAAGACTATTTGGTTGCTGCTAAACCTCTCTAAGCGACGTTCGTGGAAACACGTAACAAAGGAAACACAATCCTACTTTATAAAATGAAACGGAGTAAGATTGCTTAATCTGTCGCTACAGTGTACAGTGCGGCAGTGCGATCGTCCGATCTGTTGCGGTATCCATTGTGCCGAGGCCGCGACTTCCCCTGTTCCACCATTTCAATACTAAAGTATCAGTAGCTCAATAGGGTAACGGTGGCAAGACACCCAACTACTACACACAACGGGAAGTACTGCAACTCATTTTATGGTTCACTTTTAGTAAAATAGGTGTAATGAGTCGTTTATAATACGGTCATTTGGCGTGTAATAGGGGAGTTATTCAGTGTTAGTTGAGTGATGGACGAATAAACGTCATTTTGTCCTGATATTAGATATTATCGAATATACATCGTGTTGCCGAACCGTGGCATATCTTTTAATAGTTTAGTCAACCTGTCAACCAGTCAAAGAAAAAAAAACCTTTAGAAAATGATTATCCTCGTGTAAACAGCGTGTTAGTAATTCTCATGTACGTTTCAATTATTGTGTTTTTTTAGTTTATAATATGACAAAGCCTCATATTTTTTGAAAATCCTTAGATAAGATACGATAAGACAGAACTACGGTTCTGTCTTATCGTATCTTATCTAAGGATTTTCGTAAATCTAAATCGTAAAAAAAAATATATTTTAAATATCTACATTTAGCCAACTATAACTTAGTCCCCTCTCGTAATTTGAGAGCAAGCTTATTGCCGCCACCCGGGAACTTTGGGAATCATAGGTGGGAAATTGAGAGTAGATAGCCAAATTAAATAGTAGTGAAGTGCCTACATACCAAAGTGAAAAAAAAATAACGACTACACACCCTTAATTCAATTCTACAGATTTAAAGGAACATACCTTCTTTTTTCTGCTACATTTTCTGATAAGTTAGTTTAACTTTAGGATATGTTGATGTTATCTGTTAGACTACTATTTTCTGTAACTTACAAATATAATTCATTACGCTTTTAATGCTTTAAAATCTAGATTTTAAATAAAAAAAAAAACAATTTGAAAGGTTTTATGGTTTATTTTACGACGCGTGTAATCGAATTCATTCCCCGACCGCGTCCTGGGGAAAATGGTACATTATAGATAAATAATGTATGGAAAGATTGGACACCAGCAAAAACTAAAAAGTATATTTTTTTTATTAGTAGTTACAAGCAAATACGGCTTTATATGGATCGAACTCAAACATGGGGGATGGATGGAACTCAAACCCCATGAAGGTTGTAGGGTTCTTGACAGCGCTGTGGTGTCATGAAGGCTCTAAACCCCTGTTGATTTGATTTCGTAGATAGTCCAGTTGACGAGCGACTTCCAGAAACAAAGAAACTGAAAATGTGTAGTAATTACAGTTCAGCGTTTATTATTACGTTAATAGGACGTTCAACCTTCATTCGTGTTGAATAAATAACATACCGATAGTTAGTATTGTTAGTGCTTCACGATTTACATACCATTTAGTTTTATGACCTTTTTACTGATTCTATTACCTTTTTACGCTATTCATCTGCGTTTATGGTCTCTGCAATGCTCCTAAAGGTCCTAGCCTGATGTTAAAAAACTTCTTCAAGAATTTGGGTTTGAAATACAAAAATAATATTACAAATTCGTCTCATGGTTTCAGAGATTAGGCTAAAAACACACTCTTTACCCTTATTATATTAGTACTAGTGGACCCGACAGACGTTGTCCTCGACGTAGATTTGGATCTTTGTGGTGTCATAACACTCATAACTGATAATAACAATAAAACAAATAAACTAAAATCTTAAAAAGGTAAGAGTACTTAACACTGATCAAACAATAAAAATTATAATTTCTAAATCCCAGTTGCAGCGCCACCTACCGGTCCAACTCATCTGCGATCCCACTTAAACACACATAAACTGCACTTGAGTAAATAACAAAATATATACCTACAGCGAAACGTAGAACCTTCCTCGATACCAACATCAGATCCGTACTCGGTGACAATGGAACCACCTTGGGAGCATAACCTTTCTAACAAAAAGTAATTTTTAAAATCGATTCATCCATAGATGAGATGACGGAAATATCGGTGAACATACATAAAAAAAAAGCCAAACAAGTGCGAGTCGGTATTGCGCACCGAGGGTTCCGTAAGCAAACTTGTATGTATATTACGTCCATTTCGGTAATCAATTCTCGAAGATTTTCACCCGTCTTTTCCGAAAGACAAACTTAAACTTAACTTTGCAGTTCTAAAAATACTGTCCCATACATTGATTTACGACAAAGTCAACTTTCCAACCGTAAAAAATATTTTGGTAATCACAAAAATACATACAATCGAACATAGAACCTCCTCCTTTTTTGAAGTCGGTTGAAAACCCGCAGCGCACGCGAGTAATGAATAAATATGGATATTATACAGAAAAATTGGAACACCATGTCGTGTTCTACATACTAATACGTCGTCGTTACTTGTGTCGTGGTCGTGGTTGAGATACGTGTGCGCCATTAGCCCTGCTTTTATTATATTCCATTACTTTCATTCACTTGGTACTTGGCTCCGTGTTAATTGGCAGTCAACATGTCACGAATAACACAAGGCTTCACGTTCACCTTTGATAAAATAATAGCTAAGGTCTTTGTTAATGTTGGGTATATTGGAAGCAGGCATTTCAGATTGCATACCTTTATTTGTTCCGCTACGGAGTTACAGACACTTTGTTTTAAATATAAAAGTATCTTTTTAGGGTAGGTTTAATAGTATGCTCGCGGTATAATATGTACCGCTTTTACTACCGCTATTTCTATGACATATACCTATACCAGTATATTTTTAAGAAATAATGTATTAAATAAATAAATACTCTTTATTGTACACCAAAAAAAGGAAACAATACACGAACAAATTATACACAAAATGCACAATGGGCGGCCTTATCGCTAGAAGCAATATCTTCCAGGCAACCTTAGGATGGACAGGAGTGTTATGATATACCTTTATATCGCACCTTTAGAATCATAAAGGTCTAATTTGAAAAATTGGGTAATTAACTCCATGAAATAAATTGACTTCATTCGACCATATTTATTGCCTAATGACAAAACAGCAATGACAAACATGCACGACTGCACGGATAGCTCAATGGTTTAAGTGGTCACCTCGTCACTAAGCCGCGCCGAGTGTTGTGGGTTCAAATCCTACACAGGACAAAAAATGTATGATCTACAAATAATCACATCGATTTTTTTTTTATGGTATAGGGGGCAAACGAGCAGACGGGTCACCTGATGGTAAATGACTACCGCCGCCCATGGGCACCTGTAACTCAAAAAGTCACAAGTGCGTTGCCGCCCTTTAAGCTGGGATTAGGAGAAGAAGGGGAGGAGGGAAGAGGGGAGAAGGGAAGGACGGGAATAGGGGAGAGGGAAGGGTTAGGGCCTCCGATAACCTCACTCACGCTGCGAAATGCAATGCAAGCATTGCTTCACTACCGGTTTTCTGTCAGGCCGTGGTATCGAGCGGAGTCGAGCTGGCCCATACGTGCCGTAGCATGGCTCTTCCACGTTTACGAATCGAATACGAATCTGGGTGTTCTTTGTGTCCGTTGTTTGAATGTTTCTGTAGTAGAGTTGTCTTTTTTTTAAAACAAAAACAGGGGACAGACCTACAATATACAACGATTCACTATTAACGTCTGTCGAAAAATCTATAATGCATGAAATAAAAATAGACATACTAATCTTTAATTGGGTTACCTCAAAAAACTTTTTTTTTTATCTCTATAAAATTGAAGGCGGTTGGTGGTAGGTGAAGGTAACTTCTTTTATCAGATTTCCTCCAGAAATGGAACCGTCCTAATGGAGTAAGAGATCGTGTTTATCCATTATTACCGGGGTAGTGTTTTTTTATGGGTAAGACTTGCCGGAGTTCCAGGAGCTGTTTGTTTGCGAACTTGGAATTAAAACCGCTAAAACTACCTATCTCTAGATGACGAAGGAAACATTAGGATAGTTTGAGAGGATATAGCAATTGATTGAGATCTAATTTAGAGTAAATGGATAAGTCGGGGAATTACAAATTGAAGAAGAGCCGTATTGAGTAAAGAACTTTCCTAAGATCTTAACCTTAACGCTAGTGTGGTGCAAAAAACATCGGTTTAAAATAGCCCTTTATTTGACAACAACGGCTATACTTGTATCCATTTCGTTGTGTTCTGTTTGGGACCGATTTCTGTCATGTCATGTAACCTACATACTTTCTTACTTTAATTTATATAACAATCTATTTTTCCCACAAGCGTAATTTAAAAAAAAATCAATTAAACAAGCAAAGCGTTAAAATTAAAAATAAGTTTAGGTAATGTGTGCATTTAAGTTATTAAGTTAATATACACAGCAGGTATGAAATTATGAATAGTGAAACAAGAAAATAGTACCTACTATATACTAGGTATGTACTCGTACTAAATAAGTACTAAATACTAGGTTTGTACTGGTACATACAAACGGCACCTCAGCTGTCAGGAAACACATTGTTCTCTAAATCGTTGTTATTAATCTGCAGCTAAACGCAAAACCGACTCTTCCTTTTTCTTGTTTCTGAACTTAACATAATGGCCGTAAATTATACTACCGAAGGTCGTAGAAACATAGCATTTATTCATTGATTCCTCCAGCGCAGGAAATCCTGAGTATAATGAGCAAAATTGAGAAGTTAACATTTTTTCTTTTTCTGTAACATGAAAAAATGAATTTACAAGATCCTCTAGAATCTAGGATGCGTGAATAATTTAGGAAACTATAAATGCAACATTTTCGCAAATAAGCAACATTAAATACTTACGGAGCCATTAACAAATACTGGTCCTTACCAAAGTTGAGTGAAATCAGCTGCGAGTCACGATTTAATAGAAATCGTTATTATTAATTGATTTACTAAGCGGCAACGAGCCACTGATGGGAAGTTATTTTTGATTAGCTGATCGTATTTCCTTTTGTGCCGAATGCAGTTACGTAATAAGTACTGTGAATACTTTAACCATAGAATACTGCAATTATATCAACAGTATAAATCGGACTCACTATGTAGTAGTTTGGCTATTGTACTTTGCGACTGACCGGTTTTGATTGTGGTGAGCATCTAAACTATGTATAAGTATTATTAATTACAGGTGGTGCAAATCATTTCATATTATTGAAGTGAAAACTTCTCTAGGCACGTTGGTGCACTTTTGCTATAGGGAAATTTATATATATCCACTAGAGAGCGCTAATCTAAACATTGAGTTTTGTCAGCTCCTTATTGATTAATCTTTAAAAGTATAATTACTTTAATAAAAGTGAAAACAATACACTAATTTGTCTGTGGAAGTGTTAACTTTACTTTAATAAACTTGTGAACTAAATACGTAGGGACAAAATTAACGACATGAAATATCCGGGGATACCGGAATATATATGCACTTATGATGATGTCACTAGTAGATGGCATCACTTTTTGAAGTGAAAACTTCTTTAGGCACTGAACTCGCGTGACCGTCACGATGACATATAGATGTGTCTGTGTAAATGTAACCTACAACTTACAGTTTTTCATTACTTTATATGGCTTACTTGATGGTAAGCCGTTACCGTATACTATCAACTTCTATAAAATCATTTTCTGCCCATTAGATATATACAATACTCCATGGAGCCAGACTTGTAAAGAATTAAATAGCCTTGACTCACCAGTAAACTACAGTTTTGTTTAATCTTATCTCGTAGTTTTGAGATGGTAAGGAAGCAGCAAATTGTGCAGTTGCAGTAAATACACAAATGTGTCTTCCACACACAAATGTACATACTCGTATTTGTGTCGTAGTGGGGTTGAACTGCAATAAATTTAGAGTATCCTAATGGAACGCTGCAGTAAGAATAGCCTCGGTTTCAAACACTCGTAGTTGTAGGCTTTTCCTTCTACCGTGGACCCGTATAGCAAGTGTTCCTGATACCACATATCAATGATACACAATAGGATACCGACGTTTATGTACTAATTTCCGAACAACTGTCCTACTAATCCTACTACTAAACAGTTTATAAGCTGTCGCTTATTTTGCGGAACCATAAAATTTTTATTTTATTTTCCGTAAGACATGGTTATCAGATGCTAAATCAAACTTATTAATGAAATCTAGAGCGTATAATTGTTTGCAACAGATTGAAGAAAGGCTTTTATTATTAATCCGCTGTATTAAAAAGTTACAGTCGTTCAATAGACTAATTTAATTTCTGATTCGTTTAAATTTAGACGTTGTATATTTACCACTTATCAACTAATAAGATGTGAAATGAAATGTTTGCAGATGGCAATAGGCCGTTTAATGTGGGTTCAAAAGAGCAAATGAAAAGAACTTAACAGCTTCAGCCGGCGACATCGGGGCCTGATGATTCGTAACTCTATCTCAACTTAGAGCTATAATATTCAATATAATATTTTTTAAACATCTGCTGTCCCTTTGGGTCAGAATTCTCAGAAATCCTGTCGTAAGAATATTAACAAAAGATTTGCATCCGAAATTTCAAGTTTTATGTCGAAGTATGCCTGAGCGTCTTTTGACCGTGGTGATGGAGATTAGGTGCAAATTATGCGTAATTATGTTACCAAAGTAAGGCATCATCATCTACGTACCCTTGTCCCAATTTTATTTGGGGTCGGCGCAGTATGTTTTACTCTTACTGCAAAAGGTTTTGGCTGATGCTTTTTATAGCCGGCTGCCTGCCTGAGGTCTCTGGCCAGCAAGTTTGAAGAGGAAAAAGGGAAGAAGGTATATTATTATAGGGAAAATGGGTACCTAGGGGAAAAGTAAGACATTTTTAAAAACACTACTGTTACTCCAACTGAAATTCTTGTGTTCGGAATGGGTATATCTTGCGAATGTACTTGGTAGGATTTGAATCGGCAATCACCCGATCGCTACCACCACTATCTACTTAATTATTAACCACCACTTTTAACTTGAGAACTTGAAACGTCCTATCAGCTGTCTTATATGTAGAATAGTTATTTTAATCAGCACTGTGCGTATGTGTGGTATGTCACAAGTAGGGGCAGCAGGCGTTCGTGTCCGAAAGGGGTCGCGCTCCTCCAACCGTGCTTCCGCCACAAACACACTTGGACACGCACACATCTACACAAGACATTGCGATGTTTACCACAACCGCGCTACTCACTTTCTCATCACTTCCTCAACAGTTACGTCACCAGAGTATTACTTGTTGAAACATATTTTATTAATAATATTTCGATCTATGCGTCGCAGCAGTAGAGTATTTGACTGCCTCGTTGCGGATTCGTTTAACGTTCAGTGCAAACGTTTGAACGGTCGACATCAGATCCGTCGTCGTGGTTGTTTATTATGTATTTATATTATGTCTGTATTTACAAAAAATGTATTGAAGTAAGTATGTTTATCCGCCTGAACCCATAGTTCAAGCAATGCTTCCTTTTAGATGCAATGCTGTGCTTCAGCTGTCTAGTGAAAGATCCGCTAGATTTGCTAGAATATTATTATTCGTTTTATAAAAAAGGAGGATAACTGTGCGACGTATGTGCAAGATAAGCCGGCTGGTAGGGTCGACCACGAAGAACATACTCTGATTAAATTGGTGATGTGCTGAAGCACGAGCAGGTCAAAAGTACTTGAAACCGGCGGGTTTGTATGAAAGATTCAATGACAGTAGAGGAAGCTCGTGAGGTGCGTAAGAATAGCAGCAAGTGGCAGGCTGGTGTCTCTGCTACCCCGAAAGGAGAAAGGCGTGAGTGAATGTACCTATGTTATAAAACTGTTAAGCTGCGTAATACCTATAGTAATATCTTCACATGGGATGTAATTAAGGTAAAACATTTAAGTGCCCATCATCTGGTAATAAGGCGCGTAATGTCGTAATGGTTGGTACGCGGTGACGAATCAGATCGGAAACTGTCGTCTGTAATTCGACAGATAGCCGTCTGTTCCGACAGAGATCGCGTCCGCCTTTCCCCGCTGGCACGTAATGCTTGTTTATGGAATAAATTGTCCTTGAAATTATTGTAAACTGGCTTATCTTTAGTGAACAAGCTTTCGCTCTTTCGCCTCAGTGCAGATGAAACTTTATTATTAAAAACAGAAAAACAAAGTAACATTGTACCTACGGCTTATTACACAGATGTTTATACCTAAACTAAGCATAGCTTGGGTAATTATGGGTACTAAACAAGGCATATATTTCTCGTTTGTAAATACGTACATGTTATATTTAGAAACACCCAGACCCATGTGAATATTATATTATTTATGCTCATAAATATTTTCAATGAGCGGATCTGACGTTGGTTGCAGCAGAATTGAGACAAAAATATGTGAAAAGGTTGGTGTTGTCTCTATTCTTTTACATAATGGATATGAAAGTTTCAATAGTTCTACAGACATGTCAATTAGTAAAAATAATTCAGTCTATTTCTGCATAAATAAAACAATTATATTTGTCTATTATCTTAGCACAGCAGCAGACATCTAGCTCGAATTTTAGCCGTCTAGCTTGATGCTATAGAGGTCCGCCACTCTTTATAAGATAGCGGTTAGATAGCATTAACGGCATAAATAGGGTTGCGTACCTGCTGACGATCTAGCTCAGCGGCGTACATTAGGAGAGACCTATGTTCTGCAGTAGACGATAAAAGGCTGGTGATGATGACGATTTTTCCAAATGATAAAACATGTAATACTGACAAGATATAACTATTTCGATCCAATTTCAACGGACGAGAGTTTAGAGATGACTCCGTGAGTGGCCAGTGTCTGTAACTACCCGCACTCGGTCTTTTTATTTGTATGGAGGGTAGAGATAAGGAAAAACTCCTGATCCACTCTCCCACTGAAAACATTAAATAATAGCTCAAGAACTTAGCAGTTGTAGAGGGAGTAAAGTAGAGTAGTTGATAAAACTTTAAATGAATAAATAAAAACCTCAATTTTTATCGATTGTTTGCTAAATAATGTTAAATGTTATAGTTGTTTTCCTATTTAATGTTCTTTAGAAAAGAACGCTATTACACGGCGAAAGTTTCTCCTTCCTCATTACAAGAACTCCAGGCACGGTAGCGCCATATAAACACATACTTGAGGGCCATTTTCTCATGTACATTGTACAGAGGTAATACTCCGTACCTGTTCCGTCATACCGGCGTCGTTGAAGTGTTAGTGTAGTGCAGGTACCGCCATTAAGTCCTGATTAACACATCTAACATGCTATATGATTATTTTGTAGCAACATGTGCGTGCACTGGAAACGATTGTTTTAATGGCACCTTCACGTGTAATTACTGTGAGTGCAATATTCATATTAAAAACCCTAACCCCCAATAAAGCCTATTAACCCAGTAGAACGAAGTCACGATTATCACAGGTGCCGCCTTATTCTACATCTACTTGATATGGTTCGAAATATTTATTAGTTATTGATAATTATTGATAACACTTGGGTAATTTTATGTCCTGTATCAATTCTCAATCAGTCAAACATTCGAGAGACTACTCTTGAACAGTCACAAAAATCACAACATTCTGTGACATACTACTCGCTATTTTAGACTGAACCTAGCTTGTACTATGGGGTCTAGAACGTGGGAGGTGGTTCTAGAATGGGGCCAGAAAAATACATAGAGAGAATACTACATACATTTTTTTTTTTTACTAAATACATTCATACGTTGTGACTTCCAAGGGTCCATCTATCATGAGTCATCATTGATAGGCGTTTCGAACATGTTACACTGACCTAATTCACTAGCTGTTCATCAGGCAGTTCAGTTCACCCAAACCATTGCGTTTATGTAATCATATATTATTTAATGCAAAAGTTTAAAATTTATTATGGATCTTGGGTTATCCCTTCGTCCATTAAAACGAAACTGAAAGTGTACTATGAGGCAGAGGGAGCTTGGTCAGTCGACGCCCCACATCGGAGGCTATGAACCCGCGCCATATTGTTTCCAACGACGCCGGAAGTGCCAGGCGCGGGGGATTTATTGCGAGACCGCCTTCCGGTGGCCCACTTGTCTCTGCGCACCTGCCATGAAAACGTTTCATTAACGTTACTATGCATAACTATTTTTGTTTTATTATTTATTTTCCCAACGAACGTGGGAGCGGCTACCAATTGTTGCCACTTACAGTATTCCCTAAGCTTTTTCTACTTGAGAAAACCAACTAGAATATTTATTGAACAGGGGTTTGATTGGGGATTGAGCGGATTTCTTGTTCTTTATCAACGTGTTGTAGTTTATTTCTGAGGTATATTTTTGCGATGAGGATCGTTGAATACCTCCATGTGTACTTAATTTAAATTACTTAGCGTTTCTGCAAGGGACACTGTCAGCAAATGTATGGACGATACTCACCGTAGACGTAAACGGTAACAACTCGTAATAGGAAAACTCTGAGATGTTTTTGGATAGGACAGCGTTCGGGTTTGGGCTCTGCATGTTGGTAGTCGCTTATATTTGTAACAGCGAATGCCGGCAGCCTCTAACATAGGGGAGGAACTGATGTAGGAGTGAAAGGGGACGACTCTTTCACTCTCTCCCTCACTCATACATGGGCCGTCTGTCGCAACATTTTACTCTATAGACCTAGACCCCTAAAGACTCTTTAGAGTGGAAATCAATGCGTTTATACGCTGTATTAAACCATACAGGTTTACATAATATCATAGGTAATTAATATATTTAATTTGATTTGGTTAATTTTTATTTAATTTAATTTTATATAATTATGAATTGCCTAACTTGGTTTCTTAGATTTCGTTTATATTAATTAAATTGTGATATATAATTTAATTATTGTTACGTTATTTTTTTATAATTATCGTTAATTGTTAACGTTAAATAAAATCCTAGACTAGAGAGACTAGTGATACTAACTTTTGCCAGCGACTTCGCTCTCGGTGAAGTTGTTTTCCTAAACCTACCTTGGAAACAGAATTTTTTCTAGATGAAAGGTACCCTGTGTCCTTTTCTGTATCCCTGAACAAATGAACCAACAAACAAACTTACATTTGCAACATTAAGTTCAGATTATATAAGTCGCTACACACTCCAGGTGAGTAGTGTCACCGGAGAGTTAAAGGTTAAGGGTAACAACGCACAAGTGCGAGTATATGATCCGTAACCAGTAAATAAATAAATCACCCGGATAATTGGCAATCCACCACTGTGCGGTTTTCCAGAATTTTTTTGCCTCGCACAACCAATCTATGAAACAAATTGTCGCCGCCGGTATTTCCGGACCGATACGACCTTCAAACCTTCAAGAAAAGAGCGTACTCCTATCTCAAAGGCCGGCAACGCACTTGTGACTCTTGAGTTGCAGGTGTCCATGGGCGACGGTAGTCACTTACCATCAGGTGACCCGTCTGCTCGTTTGCCAACTATAATATAAAAAAAAAAAAAAAAAACATCTTAGCAGCCTGAAATCAGTATTATATAAAAAACTAGCCGATGACAGTAGTATGAATTTTCAGTGACGACTATGATGATGATGATAAATATTATTTAAAAAAGAACTCACTGAAGGTTGCAACATTCAGGGCACTTGTCGTGGCGCGTGGGCGAGGGCGAGGCGACCGATGCGCCCGCGCCGCCCACCGGCGCCGGCGTCGCCGCCATAGCGCTCTCAATCAAATCCCGCGGTGAGTCAGCACTGCCACTGAAGCACTACACCACTAAGTAGCTGTAGTAGTAGATTTGGTGCACGTGTGTTTGTAGTGATTACGGAATGTCGTTGTAACTTCCTGTTAACAGAGCTAAGGTTCTGTAATTCACTGTTGGTTACAGAATAGTGACACAATGATTAGTTCCGCTCATTATCCAATCTGACAGGAGGAAGTTGGAGAAGTAAGTAATATTAGTTGCACCAGTGTTTTCTTACTTTTGATTTTATACACCAATATTTTTAGTAGTAATTTATTTTTATTACATGGCCAGCTAATTAAGTTACCTGTTGAGAGTTGAGATTCCAAATATCTTAAATTTCACTGCAAGCGTGTATGAATATGCAAACAAAGTTATGCTCTAAAGTCGTGGCTACAGCACAGATTCGTACCTATGGCAGTAACTACTTAGTAATCTGTGCCTATGGCCTCCGACTTGCGATGAAGTGGTTGCTGGTTCGAACCCCATACAGTACGCTGTCGTCATGAACCCATTCCTAACATAAGCAATTTAGCTTAACTGAAGGGGTTAACAAGAATATTAGTAATGTAGTAAAAAGTACATATACTTGCTTTAACAAGCTTGCTTTGCTCTGGCGGCCTGTACTTATTTGTAGTTCGATATTTAAGAAGAACTTGCATCTATTTGGCTGCCACAGGACATTCACCCTTCACACTACTGAATTACAATTGCGTGACCAAGCAAACAAATAAAAGGAAGAAAATATGTTTTCCCGTGACCCGTTTACTACTCGTTACTTCAAGCCGTTCTGATGAAGTTTCACACATTAAAACTTGATTTAAATTTCAAATTTAATTACTGTTACATATACACAGTTACGTAATATTGTATGTAGGTACAGTAAGGATTAAGATTGCACATTAAAAGCAACACAGAATCAATGATAAACAAGCTTTACACTACCTAAACTTATTACGCAAGCATATATTTATTTATACAGAAGATCAGTTCACCCTTATGTTATTTGGAAACGAAATATAAAATTTAATTAACAAATTAAAATGGTTTCTTATTCGCTCGGCTCACTTTCGAGTTACTTTCACTATATGGTCATTATTTGTGATGAAACTGTACTGACGCCTCCGTCCGCTCCATAAGTATTATATTGTACAAATTACAATAAGTATACTTTGAGGTGCGCAGGCGCAAAGTGGCCTGTGATTTATGGTAATCTCGGTGTTTGTGGTCGCACTCGCGAATGGTAAGGAACTATACTAGAGATTATGCTTTAGGGAAAGTGAAGACGCACAATTTGAGGCTATAATTTTAGGAAGTTTCTAGTAATTTTATTTTGAAGGTTAAAAAGTCTTGACCTCTGTAATTTTGACATAAAGCTACAAGACTTTCTATACCTATGATACTGAATACTATAATAAAATGATATGAGTTCTTTTTAAATGGTATTAAATTGGACATAGGTGAGGACCTCCATTGTTGAAAATGGTATGAGGTCATGGTTCGGTGTGTAATGTGACGCAAGCAAAGTAAGTATTTCAAAATGTTATGAAGCAGCGTCACTTGGGTTAGCTGCTTGGAATGTGTGAGTACAATATTCACGCCACTGTAACTGCCAAACGATAATAGGTCTAATTTATGAGATTATATAAAGTCTATACATACACTCGCCTCAACTAGGCTGTTCCTAGAAGAGCGTTCTTCTAGGAACAGCCTAGTTTAGGCGAGTGTATAGACTTTATATAATCTCACAAGTCGTATTTCGGACTTTGTGCGGGTCGAAGTCGATGGCATACTTCCCTTTATCTAGCGGTCGTGTGGTTGTTTGCCACTATCAAGCTGTATAAAAGAAAGGAGAAATCAACTTCGCCTTAGCTACAAAACTTAAACTTGTGTTTCAGGAAATAAATATACTTACAGGAAAATGATGATTTATAGTTCTAGGAAATATACACAAACCTGCTAGATTTGAAATAAATATACTTACAGGAAAATGATGATTTATAGTTCTAGGAAATATACACAAACCTGCTAGATTTGAAATAAATATACTTACAGGAAAATGATGATTTATAGTTCTAGGAAATATACACAAACCTGCTAGATTTGAAATAAATATACTTACAGGAAAATGATGATTTATAGTTCTAGGAAATATACACAAACCTGCTAGATTTGAAATAAATATACTTACAGGAAAATGATGATTTATAGTTCTAGGAAATATACACAAACCTACTAGATTTGAAATATGTCTCATTGCCCATTATAATTAATTGGACAAGTTGGTTCTTATTGTGCCGTAGCGTTATCCTGGATTATCGAACTTTCCGTAATAATTTCCCGTAAACAGAAAGTTCTAGTCAAAATAGGCTAGAATAAATTATTTTTATAAAAACAAATTAAACCGACTTCAAAACCACAAATATGCACTCAAAAGCGAAAAATAAATTAATATAATTATTGTAAGCGCTACCCACTCATCTATTTGAAGTAGGTGCCAGCCAAGTCTAATAGGTCGTAGAGAGATACTACCTTAACTACCTACAAGTATCTACCTACTTACTACATACATACATTCTATCTTCTTGGCTTGGCTGGCACCCACTTCAAATAGACGAGTGGGTTGCGTTTATAATAATTATATTAATTTATTTTTCGCTTTTGAGTGCCTATTTGTGGTTTTGAAGTCGTAATCGGTGTACATACATAAAAAAATACCAATCGAATTGAGAAAATACTCCTTTTTGAAGTCGGTTAAAAAACAGGCGTCTTCAATGAGAAACAGGCATGTTTTAATAAACAATACTTGTCAAAGATGACTAGCAACTCTGCTATACAACCTTTGTGAATGATTTTATTGCTATAGGCTTGAGATATTTATGATCACTATAGATGACCAACAAACGCATAGGGTTCATAAATCCCAGTCATAATAAAGAAAAGACCAACGCCAATCTCTTTAAGTGATCTTTCTCAAGTATGACCTTCAGGACCTTCCAACACGCTGGAGAACTTTTATGTTGCTTACTTTTCGGGTGCCTAGTATCTTCTTTGGTGGCCATTGCTTTGATACCATCGTGTCTTACGTTTGGTGGATTACACATTACAAATTAAATATCAGGAAGGAAGGAATTGAAGATGAAATAATGAAGCAATGCTTTAGCACATATGGGCCGGCTCGACCAGAGTGATACCACGGATTCACAGAAACGGCAGTGAAGGAATGATTGCATTGCTTTTCGCCGGGTGAGTGAGGTTACCGGATGCCCTAACCCTACCCCCCTCAGCCCCCTCTTCCACCCTTCCCCTACTCCCACCTTAAAGGGCGGCAGCAAAAAAAAATGAATTTTTGTGCAAATTTCAAAGAGTTCATTTTTTTTATGCAGAAAAAACCTAAAAAATGGAATATTGGGAAACACCGTAACATTAGTCGTTTCTTCCGGTTCTCTGACTTCTACTTTTGCCAATGTCTTTTCGTCTGCATATAAAATTTTCATTGTCCTTAAATGTTTTCAATCGAGACCGATGTCCTTCATAAACTGAAGAAGAATTGGATCGCAGTTGTTCATTACATTGAGACCGCAAAATATGTTGCATTATGAATATGTACATATATTTTCGGTCTTTGTGCCATTAGGCTAATTGTACAAAAGTCAAAACACTTGCTAGATCTCAACTAGCTGTCTGAGATAATTAAAGTACTTAGTGTATATTTGGTTACAATATTTTGCCAGCGAGTCAATGTTTCTTTCAAATCCTGTTAGGTTTAACTATTTTTGGCTAATTTTAATTATAATTCTGATTTAAACATACGAGTACATACACACAAACTTTATTGTATGTATGAAATTAGTCAATAACTTAGCGTTTGACTTTTACAGGTTTAGTTAAGTTATGGGTACCCTAGGAATACGTATATTCGCGGAACGGGTCCGGGAGGATGATCTCCACTCGGACCTAATTAGCCGCCGGCGAACCGGGCGGCGCCTCATGCCGCCCTGAGTGTGTCCGCGGGTGGACGGGACGGGTTTTCCCCTTCACCCGCTGTAGTGGCCCCCCGCGAGGAGGTGGTGTCCGCGTGTGCCTGGACGTCGCCTAATTGAGGTTTTGAGGATTTTACCCAGAGGTGGTGCCCGCGCTTTTGCGGGCAGGCGCTAGGGGGGGTCCGGATGTCTTAATAAAAGTTGTTCCCGGATCCCTCCTACATAAGGCGCAGTACGGCACACCGTGTGGTTTTAGTCGCTTCGATTCCGACACACCGCCTCTCCGAAAACCCCGATGGGGTGACGGCCCGAGGGGGCTTTCACACGCCAAAAAGAAAAAAAAAGGAATACGTATATTCCAGGTCTTCCAAAATATGTACGCTGATTGTTTAACAACAAGAGAACCATATGTTTGTTGGTAGTGTGGTTTTAATAAAAAATATGTATTTTTAACTTAGTCCAAGACTAGCATCATCGCAGCGGGCGTCAGTGCGGTACATAATGAGTCACAAACACTGGTAGCGCCGCACAGACATATAGCACGCGTCACGGTCCGCCGCGCGGCGCCTCTTTAAACCCTACTTTTTATTCCATCCGTTTTTTTTGTCTACTTAATGAACTTGTTGTACGCGATGACACGCACGCGATGACACGCACGTCGAAGAAAACAACACAATCAACAACATCGTTCATCACTTGCTTTTCAGGTGTTTATTGAGCTAATTGGTGTGATTAGGTCAATGTAATTCGCACTGCTCCCAACAATATCATTTCTTGAATCTTCTGTAAATGTCTTCTTGTAAAATATATAATAAATGAACAGTAGTGGACTCAAAACTACTATACTACTATTCATTTGTAATCTATAAAAGAGGGTAAACGTCTCTTTATATGTAGGAAATGACCACCGCCTTCCTCCCCAACCCCTTGTCCTGGATAGATAAGTGGACCGAACTAATGGCGCGACCTGCTTTAAACGCATTAGACATATTGATGTACCCTCAATGGCTACTGATACACCCAACGTGGATCTATGAATGGCGACATACTTCATTGAACTAGATTTTAACAATGGATGAAATGTTTTTGATTGTAGAAGTTTTAATAAACTATATATGTATATGCTTTGAATTATAAAATTGTTTAATAAACAAGAAAGATAAATTATATTATAATTTGAGTGTGTTTTTTTGTTTGTGCAGCACACTTTGACGGTGACGAACGTAGGTTTGGAGGTAAAATAGTATATAGATATATCATATACACATCCGTCGAAGTAGGTCACGATGTTCAATAGCTTGTTTGTATTACAGCGATCCAGGACAGCCGATGTTATTTGATGAATGGCGGTGCGGTCGAAAGCTTCTTCATAAGCGAGGATACCCCTGTCGGAAGTGTCATCGGTGAGTATCTTTTACTAGCTTCATATTTGTTAACAACTGTGATTATTGATTTCATACATTGTATGTCTTCAATTTATTCACAATTTATATTAGTTATATTAGACCATAACATAATGGCTAAATGTCGCAATTCGAACGCAAATTGATCGCATGTTCGCCGACTTTCGAACCAAACACACATCTTCGAACACAAGCATTGCAAATCAAAATCATTTGTTTAAATTAAACCAATAATAGGTATTTTTTAATGGTCGGGAGTAGTAGTCACTCATACTAAGTTAGTCGTGATGTTAGTTGCTTGTTCCAATACGTAGCTGCTATGGCGAAGAACAGGCAAGAAACTCCAAGGACACTCTTTCTAACATGTTTTTTATAAGTTTTTGGTTACTTTGCTTATAAGCGCAAAAGAAATATAAGGACAATGTAACATATTATTCTAACATATAAACAATCGCCCAATAATATTAATTACTAATTTATTTCAATTAAACCAAATATAGGTATTTTTGAATTGTCAGGAGTAGGAGGAGGAGTCAATCAGAGTAAGGAAGTCCTGAAGTTAGTTGCCTGACACTCTTTTTCACTTTGTTTTTTGACTAATATAAAATAATATAAGTAATGTGTGACCCATGCTACTAACAAAAGTCTTTACACGAAAGTCGTGGTATTTGGCATATTTTGCAGTAGACACACAAAGTAATTTTGATATATTGCAGGTACACTAAGCGTCAATGGTGACCCGAGCGAAGAGCAGGGCGACATCACCCTGCGCCTACAGGAAAAGGGTGCGGCGGTGGGCATATCGCCCGGCACCAAGAACCTCACACTGCTGCGCGCTCTCGACCGCGAAGAGAAGAAGGGACCTTCCAACGTGTATGTGAACGTGCGTTGTGATAGAAGGCGGACTACCGATCCGGTAAGTACTTATATTACATGATCTGGAGGATTTGTGGTTTTTACAATAATTAACTTAGGTGTCGCATATCTTCCAGGTTATTTGCCTGTAAGTATTGTAAACGATTTTTTCAATGATTGTAAAGCCCTCTTGAAGATTCCACCATCAAAATGACATATATTTTGGGTGACTTCAACTTAGGAAGTATTACGTGGTCGATCAACACAGACAATCCCCTTAATTATAACTGTAAAAAGTCGAAATCTTTGTATAACTTAGTTCAACTATATACAATTTGTCAACTCAACCACACAGTAAACAGCAATGGGAAACTCTTAACTTGACCGTTATAGACTGTCCGAACTTCGTAAAAATTACACCTGTTTTACCGATATGTGGTCCTGATACTCACTATATACCTTTTTAACTTATACTACGTACTGATAATTCTTGTAT
The DNA here is from genome assembly GCA_949752705.1 of Callimorpha dominula. Taxonomy (NCBI): domain Eukaryota; kingdom Metazoa; phylum Arthropoda; class Insecta; order Lepidoptera; family Erebidae; genus Callimorpha; species Callimorpha dominula. The sequence continues at coordinate 444,078 of OX456991.1, forward strand.
TTCTCACAACGGCTATGGTACATTTCCACTTGTGTATTTATAAGCAATATGTCGTTGGTGTACAATAACGATTGTTCTATTCTATTCTATGATGAGTTTTCTATGCTCAGAGCTAGGTCTAAGATTGATGCTGATCTGTTCTTCAAAACACACATTAAACGAATCGAAGACGATCTTAGTCTTAACGTTAAGGCTTTCTGGTAGTATATAAAGGGTAAATGTGTTAATAGGTACTATCCCAGCAGTATGTTTTATCAGAGCATAAGAGATAGCTCAGGCGAGAATATAGTCAATTTTGCAAACTATCTGTCCTCTGTTTACAAGCCTTATATGTAAAAGTAGTGAATGATGTGTACGGTTATCATTGGACTTCAGGTCTCAAATATACGATCTAAAATTAAATTGTGTGTAATGCTTGGTCTGTTGTCTGTTACCACACCTATTACAAAAAGTTTACTGAATGATGCTTAGAATTATAATGTAATGAATATACCTAATAGAGCGAGCAAGGCGATTTGACTTTCGTCTATTTATCTTTTTTTTTTTATGGTATAGGGGGCAAACGGGTCACCTGATAGTAAATGACTACTGCCGCCCATGGGCACCTGTAACTCAAGAGTCACAAGTGCGTTGCCGTCCTTAAGGTGGGGGTAGGAGCAGAATGGGACGGGGGAAAGAGTGGGAAAAGGTGAGAGGGGAGAGGGAAGGACGGGAATAGGGGAGAACGAAGGGTTAGGGCCTCCGGTAACTTCACTCACGCGGCGAAATGCAATGCAAACATTGCTTCACTACCGGTTTTTTGTGAGGCCGTGGTATCGAGCGGAGTCGAGCTGGCCCATACGTGACGAAGCGTGGCTCTCCCACGTAAATCTGTGCTATAGGCCGTAATTTTCAACTTGTCTTTGATCTCAAAGACATTTATGATTGCAATCGATCTATTTCATAGATAAATGAACCTTTAACCTTCTTGTATTCAACGATATCCGACATGATCTGAACAATGGGAAAAGAAATTCTCATTCCATCTCAGAGTAGTTTAGCCAACAATCTGACCAACGGAAGACACCCAAACTTAGTAGGTATTCGGGATTCTAGTTTTTTTGTTGTGAGTGTTTTTTGATCTGGGGTCTAGTCCTCAAAGGAAGAGAGGTTTGTGCTGACTGACGGACACAAATAATAGCCAGACTCGAGACAATTATTTGTCGATTACACAATTATTTGTCCCGTGTGGGATTTGAACCCACAACACTCCACTTAAATTATTGCGCCATTCGTGCAGTCAAAACACATACATATTATAGATACCTTAATTAAATATAAATACGCTCCACTACTATAATACAATATGGTTATTTCCAGAGTTTTATAATACCAGTGTCCATACGCGTGTGGGATGTGAACGACAACGCGCCGGTGTGGCTTGGCGCTCCGTACAAGGTCCGGCTGTCGGAGCTCACGGCGGTGGGCACGCGCGTGGCCGTGGGCGCGCGCGCCACTGACGCCGACCAAGCGGGACCACATGCCACCATACACTATTCTATATTACCGGGACCAAATAGCGTGAGTGCTGGTTTTGAGAGCTTTCTTATTTGTGACTGATTTGGACTCTTCCAAAATTAAACTAATTATAAACTAGATTTAAAATGTTACTGTTTAGTTTTCTGTTATCAGGGGTACAAAAAAGGACATAGGGTACCATCAAGAAAAAAGTACTGTTCCCATGGGATAGTGAATTGGTTGACTAAATCTACAATAACGTGGATTCGTCCACGTTATTGTAGATTTAGTCAACCAACTCAACCAACTTCACTATCCCATGGGAACAGTACTTTTTTCTTGATGGTACCCTATGTCCTTTTTTGTACCCCTGATAACATATTGTATGCATTTTACTGATAATCGGTTTAGGAGTTAAGAAATAAAACCAAACAAACTCTATAAGTACATTTAGAAAGTTATGATTGAATTTTCTTTAAACAAAAAATAAACCGCATGCGCTGCAGTAACTAAGTACCATCTAGAAACTCTGGACTCTGTTGACCGAAGAGCCCATAGGCTCATAAATGACGATGTCCTCACGAATGGGGAACTACATAGCCTTGAGCATCGTCATAAAGTCACCTGCTTATCGATTTTTATAGGATTCACTTTGGTGAGCGAAACCTCTCTTCGAATTAATTGAACCCTCACCATTCCTTTATCGGACTACTGAGCGCAGACAGAGGTACCATCCTTTCTTTGTCGAAACACCAAAAAGTCGAACTAACCGTTTTCAAAGCTCCTTATCGGTTCGAGTCGCCAAGGTGTGGAATGAGCTGCCTGCGTCTATTTTTCCAGTAAATTATAATCCTGGAACGTTCACGTGTAGAATGAATAGGTTGGATAGGCGTGTACCATCTTCGTCTTCATCGTCACTTTTCATCAGGTGAGTTGGAAGACAAAGCCTATTCCATTTTATATAAAAAAAATACATCCTTTTTTGAAGTCTGTTAATGACCAAAAACCGAGTTCTAAATTTATACTATTCAATTGGCAGGATTACCTGGGTTTCCCTAACGAACTAGACAGCGTATTGATTATAAAGAAGGCTCTCGACTACGAGACGCTCAAGAATTTCACCATCACTCTACGTGCTCAGGATGCAGGGACACCCCCTTTGCATAACGACACTGAATTGAGGGTCCAGGTGCTGGATGCTGATGATCAGAACCCCAAGTTCAGTCATGAGCATTATACCGCGGTGCTACCCGAAGATGTTAAAGAGGTTATAAACACATAATATTATTTTTTAAATTAATTCTATCGTTCAATAAATTTTAATCTATTGTTAAATAGTAATTGAGGAGGGAAAACTCTCACACCCCTTTTGGTTTGTAAGCTCCAACCTTGATATCTTTTCAAGAAATCAAGTTGGCAGTAAATGACAGGAGTCATGTGCTGCCGAAGCGGTTGGTCGGCAGTGGAACAGTTAATATTAAGATGAGGATTAAGTAATAATGAAACAAACTACACCTGTACACCTAAGGTTCTGGCAATAATACTCCGTGACGGAACACTGTATGGTTTTAGTCGGATCGAGTCCGACATACTACCTTACTATTTAGCCCCGGTGAGGTGACGACCCGTCAACTACCACATATTATTATACCGTATGTACCTAATTACCAAATAAGACGTTCTTCGTTTTCCAGGGTGTAGTATTAACGACATCTCCAGGACCAATTTCGGCTGTAGACCAGGACGTGGGTATTAATGCTCCACTGCAGTATTCGGCAACAGGAGACAATGGGCGTCTAATCATCGTGGACAAGGACACGGGACAAGTCGGTGCTACGAAGCAGCTCATAGAGGAACTGAGCCAACCTGTCACTGTAGTTATAAAAGTGAGTTAGATCCATTAACGTAGGGCTCATTCCGTAGGTTTATAATAATGTCCGATACCGGAAGAATTCTGATTTTAGTGGAAAGTACAGGGCAGGAACCCAACGATTAGTGTCATTAAGCAATTTCGTCGATATAGTTGTGTTAGAACCTAATGCTATATCGGTTTGTATTTTATTTATATTTATTCATATCGACCTTTATTTGATGTCTGACATCACGATATGAATAATCAGATTTGAGAGTACCTCAATTTCCTTGATAAACTGTTGCCTGATCGGTTTCCTTTCAAGTGGCATGTTTTAGGGAGCTATTTTGTAGTTGTTCCTTATGGTGAATGTTATGTTTCCAGGCGACACAAGTAGATAATTCCGACCGCTATGCTCTTGCAACCTTGTCCATCCGGCGCGCAGGGCTCATTGGGGGGGGCGGGACATCAACTCCGGCTGCGGGAGGGGGAGGAGCAGTGCGCTTCCGACGCAAGCAGTTCAGCGCCAGCGTCAGCGAAGCGGCTGCTCCAGGCCACGTGGTGCTCACCCTGCATACCGTCCCGCCCGCCACTTCTCTACAGGTCAGTGACGGCTTCTTAAGCGATTTTCACTCCGTATCCTGTCTTATTTTCCGCTATTCTGCCAGAACCCAAATCAATCTAGTAATGGTTTTGTGTGTTATGTTTCAGGACAATCTCCAGTTTTACGTGTCAGATCGTTCGTTTCTGGACAAGTTCGCTATCAATAGTGCGGGCGAAGTGGTTCTGAGACGTGCGCTCGACTACGAGGACAAGGATGGCTATCACTATCAGGTCATGTTGACTAATGGAATATCGGTGAGTTAAGACTAAAACTCTGTCAATAATCTTTACCACAGATAACCGGCCTTATGGATACTCTGGATTCGAAATAAGAATATTTATTCTGTTCTTATTGCAGAACGATACAGCATCAATTAACATCTCAGTGATGAACGTGAACGAGTGGGAGCCACGCTTTAGATATCCGCAGTACGAGTTCAGGGTGGAGGAAGACACAAGTGATGATACGGAGTTGTTACCGGTCGGCAAGTTGGACGTGTTCGATGGAGACAAGTTGGACAGTGTCACTCTTACTCTAAGAGGGTCCGGTTCTGAGTGAGTGCTGTATATTTTGTACTTAGACGGTTTGAAATAAGATAATGACTTTCACTAGGAATTGCTTATATCATTTTTACGTACAGAACTAATAATATTAATGTATGTTTTTGAACAATCGAGTGCCATAACAAACATTGAACTAGAAACGACAAGTGTCGAGTGTTCTCATCCCTTTCATGTTCACTCCCAAAAACTTTTGTTCTGAGGGCTCCTTACCTGAAGTTGATGATTTGCACTTCACGCTAAATCTTTTTAGTTTCCATCTTTTGATATGTTTATCGTCACAAAATAGACCATAACCGTAATTTTATGATTTTTTACCATCGTTGTTTATGATCTGGTTTACAGGATGCTGTACGTGAATTCTTCGGGCGACATGTTCCTGCGCTCGGGCGCGCTGCGCTCGCTCAACTCGTCCGTGCTGCACGTCGTGGCCACCGCCGTGGACTCGGGCGCGCCGCCCCGCCAGACGTCCGTCCCGGTCACGGTGCACGTGAGCGAGCGGCTGCTGCACGCGGGCGTGGGGGGCGGCGGGGGGGCGGAGGGGGGCGTGGCGCTGGTGGTGCTGTTCGCGGCGGCGCTGGCGGCGCTGGCCGTGCTCGTGTGCGCGCTGCTCTTGTACATATACAGAGTGTGAGTACGCCGAACGTCTAGCACTCACATTTAAATATAATAAAACGTTTTGGACAAGAATAGACCGGGCATAGTGTTCAAGCATCCCACAATAGTAAGCTATTTATCATCTATAAACCTTGTTACATTAGTCTGTGTGGTAGATATATTAGCATTATATAGGGGTTGTTTTAATGATTTTCGACACAATTTTTCACTGCGGCGAAAAAAAACACCTGAACGTACGGCAACTCAGGTTTTGATTATGTTCTCGTACAGATAGAGTCCATATCTATATAAAAAAAAAACTAATGTTGAGTTGACCCATAGTAATATCCTTACATGCACTGCCTTTTTTTGCACCAATTAAGCTATGTAGCAATTATTATTATTATTATTCAATAAATACCACTATTATTAATTAATTATAAAATTTTTTGTGATCATTGTAACTGGAAAGTGCAGCGTATGACATCCATCAAGGTGGACATACGACCTTGTAAAGATCGCAGCTCCACGTTGAATGCAGGTCGCTTCCAACCGGACTTTTTAGGAGACAGGGAGGGAGATCTACGTCCAGTAGACATCTTATAACTAAAATTATAATGATAATGCAATATTGTCTATGTAAAAAAAAAGCAAAAGGGCCTCAATGACCTGCCCTGTGGTACTCCCGTATAATTGTATTGAGCCTTGTTATGTTATATTGAGCTGTAAGATCTGAAGACGATTTTTCTAAGAATTATAAAATATCGGGCTCTGTTGTAGAAATAAATTTTAAAGCTTTTAATAAACTTAAATATGTGATTTTGTATTATTATTCAGACAGTTGCAAGCTCAAAGGCTTTCGATAGATTAACTAATGTTGTAGTCCCAGGGAATTTGTTGTAGAAATTTTTTGGTCATTATTATACTCAAGTAAAAGTTTGGTATTTGGTAAAGGTAGTTAAGTCAAAATGTTTTTTATTATAGTTAATGAAAATCTCATTCTGTTTAAGTTAGAAGTAGTTTTAATATTTTTGTGTGTACAATTACTAAGTTCTTAAAAATGTTCATATTTTTTATATAATTTACTTTCTGGCAGACGAGTTTTTTAACAAATAGTTAGTGTTGTGGGATATTTTGAGACAGGTTTTGTTTCTATATTAACAAACACGATTTGGTGGGAAAGGATTGAGCTGTTTTTTTTTAGTAACTATGCGCCGGGGTTCGTGATTAGATGAATTTGAATTTGAATTTGAATTTAAATTGAATTTGAATTTGAAAGTTACTTGTGGTTCGCTGAACTCGAGTTAATGGAAGCACCATTTCCAGGGTCTCATATACCGATGGTCTTATTTAATAGAAAGTTCTAGTAGGTTCGTGATCTTTTCCAAAACATTTCTTAATAAACCGACTGACTCGACATCCCTTTTAGAATCTTACAGAACATCGTGGAATATTCCGGAATGTTCGAACGTTTTCCTGGAACATTTGATTAGTTCCACTGCTCGTTAACAGATAACGCCATGTGTCGCAATTTAAGCGATCGCGCGAATTATCGCGCAAATAAAATACCTACATTATACTTGTAGTAAAAATCAATAATTGTAAGATATTTTGCTAAAGACAAATGAACTTTATTATGTACTTTTGTATTATCTTAATGTAACAACGTAAACATTACAACGTATTCGGTTTCGATATAACATATCAACAATGACGAGATAAATGAGTGTTTTATATTTGACAGTCGTCGTAGATCTAAACAGACATCCGGATACGTGTCACACGAGAAGCCACCGTCGGCTCCCGTCGCGGCCGCCGCCCCCCACGCTCCCGCTGCGAGCGGGCCCGCGGGGGGCGCTACAGCGGGGGGTGCTGCCGCGGGGGGCGCTGCCGCGGGGAGCGCGGGGGCCGCTGCGGGGGGGAGCGCCGCGGCGGGGGGCGCGGCGGGGCCCACAGCGTTGCGCGCGTCGGGCAGCGCGGGGTCGCTGTTGAGCGTGAGCGCGGGCGCCAGCACCATCCTCGCCAACTCCACGTCCAGCCTCGACCTGCACCACGACACGCAACACAACGGTACGAGCGAGCACGCATCTCTAACCTTAAACCTTACAATTTTGCTCAAAAAAGGATCTGATAAATTATGTACTTACCTCTTCAACCAAAAGTATGACAATAACTTGAACACCATCCCTCTATGGCAAAGCACCGCATGCGGAAGTCATATTGAGTTCTATCCACACATCCACATCCGACAAAAACGACGACACTACGCTGCAATGTCCAGACGAAAATACTGCGGCTCATCCTAAAGACAATTGAATACCGACTATCCTCACTGTCATAGTAACGACAGTCATGACTCAATTCCCCCTTTGCACCCTAAAACTACTATACCATTCATGAAAAACTCCCATGAAGCATCCCTGTCCTTTCGACAGTGACCAGTTGGAATACCACCTCGGACTTTGAACCATAATAGCTCTAAGAGCAAGTTCTACGCCGACTTTCTCCCATTTAAGCCGACTGCCACTTCCCTACTATTCTTTAGTGATTAAGTCATAAAAAAATAAATATATATATATATATATTATGTCGAGTCGAGTATTATTGCTTTCATCTACTGTTCTATCGAGCCGGCACTGATCCACTTAGTGAGCTACTGTTTCTTAATAAAAATATTCTAATAAAAATTTATAAAATATCTTTATAAAATCTTTTAGTGGAAAATCATTATTTACTTATTCTTCAACAGCAGCAGCCTCAGGTCGGCAATCACAGCGCTTCCCCCGAAGCAAAGTGGCGCCCCTCGCCCCCTCTCCCCCCTCCAACAGCGCCGCCCTCCCCCCCGTGGGAGTGTCGCTGATGTCGGACCACCTCTGTGGAAGGGAGGCGGGCAGGTCCGGGGTGGCCTGGCCCAGTGCCACTATACCTGCCAGGGTCAAGAAGCTCAGCTGGGACGATGCAGCCCCTGATGGACAAAACAAGGTACATGGAATTATAACTTTAGTGTCGTTTCTTTAGTATAAGAATGACTACCTCATACACTATATAGCCCGCGTAGCCGGTTTGACCGATGGCTTAAGTGGTAGACCAATAAATACCAGTGTGCTGAGTGTAGTGATTCCAACACTCAACGATTTTGATGTCAAGCTCAGTCCAGGTCAAGTTATTTTCTTTAATTTGATGACCTCGTTTACAGTAACGTCAAAGGTGCGGGTTCTATTCCCGATCAATGAAAATATTTATAATCATGAAGATATCTACTTACATTGCATTGGTCTGAAAGTTTTTATGTTTAAAATGCATGCATTTCCAAAAAAAAAAAATACAGCACAGTATCTATCTTAGTACCATCAAAAGCGTTATGTAATACGTCGCAGAATATTATAATTGTTATAATTTTAGACATATTAATGATAGTTTACTTACTAATTCCTAGTGGAGTCTTGCAGCTAACAAGAGTAGAAACACTTAGTAGAATAGTAGAAATACTCGGTAAAATAGTAAAAATAATGTGAAAGACGTAGCTTTCCAAACTATTAACCCCTCTATTTACATGTCCACAAAGTATAATTTTCACTTCTGCGTACTAACTCTTCCCCTCGGTTTGAAAGCGACCAAACATTCCGTTAAAGCTATAACAGAAGTACCGTTGCAGGGCAGTGGGGGGGGGGAGGTGACCGATGCGACCAACCCCTCAATCGCCGACCACATGAACCTCACCGTCTACTTCTGACGGACCGCGACAACGAATGTGCTGCACTACAACACGCACAGGAACAGATGTATAGAAGAATACCGCAAGTAGACCGCAAAGAGAAGTTTCAAGAAGCCGCAGGATTAGTTCGTTCTTCACAAATGTCCAAAACGAAATTTTCAGGACAAGGCAGGCAAGAATTTGTAAGGCCTCTAAATTGCGATGAGCAGAATTATATTCATATGTCAGGGCATTCGAACTCGCCTGAAGGTTTTCCCCAAACACTTGCATTAGGTCAAAACACTGAGAAACTCAGGAAGGTTCTTAATATTCCAAATACTTACTCGATAAGGTCTTCAGGACAAAGAAAGAGAGCTTCGTTTAAAACGGTATCACCTATAAACACTCATGAGAAATACGCCTTACCAGCCTCGTCCTCAGATTCTGCACTAAACACTGTTGGCATTCCCGTCTACAACAACAATTTATTATTATCCGAAGAAAATATTAACATGCCGGCCAATTTCACTTCGCCGTCTAATTCTCCTACCATGCTTGTAGATCTTAGACAGGATCATACGAAGTCGAAAGACGTCGACCATTATATCCATCACACTATACCATCCACTAAACACGTCAAATTAACAACGAAACATTTAAAACCCCCTAAAAACAAACTTAAGAACAGTTTAACGACCCCCACGAACCATTCCATCAGGATCAACAGAGCTTCATCGAACTACGCGTTACCAACACCTAACCAACAAGCGCTAGGGATGAATCCAATTAGCGCAGTTGCTCCTTCAGCCCCAATCATGTACGAGAGTCCGGAGTACCCAGATACCTTGCCGGGGTCCCCGCTCTCGTACGCTACGGTGGACCCCCGCAAATTGCGCACGAAACACATTAAACCTGTAACCTTTGGGCTGGCTTCTCCCCGATATCAACCGCTATGAGTATGTTCAATAAACTTAATCCTTTTTTCTTCTGACATGTTCGTCAGCTTTTAATTTTGTTCTTTTGAAATAATCAGTAAAACCCACAGAACAGAAAGATATGTAATACCAATAGAAAATATAGTTTGGAACGTAGGGATTGGGTTCATGGGTGGTTTGTTATAATAATTGATTTGTATAATAATGGCAACACCGAAAGTCGATTACATAATTCAATAAAGTAGTAAAGTAATCGGGTTTTAAGTGATTTCAATGGTTTGGGTTTTAATTAATTTTGTCTGCTTTTCATAGCGTAATGAAATTTTAGTCATTTTATGGTTCTTATGCAACGAATCCCGTCTTCCCTTTATTTAGCTTTTTATCTTATGTTTGCACATGCCGTGAGATATAAATCAGGTTGTAGAATGAATGTATCCAATCAAAATCTGAAAGGCTGCGGTAAGGCTTTCGCAATTCACCAAAAAGTATATAATAGTTTAATTATATTGTACAGCTTAAATATAGATGTATAATTGTAAAGTTTGTAAATTGTAGGTGTTGAAACTATACCAATAGATTTAATCTTAATTAAGTATAAATCTATGGAGGTGACACGACTTAGTAACTAAATGTCAATAGTACCTACAGTAAAACTACTGAGATTTAAAATTTGTCCTAACAATGTTGAAAAAGATTCTATAAAACATAATTGTAATTGTAAATACATAAATAACGAAATAGTTAACAAAAAAAAAAGATGAATTGTTAAATTAGGTAAATGAAGTTTTTATTGGCAACACTGATGTCTGTGTGTGTCACACACGATTATACATTTTTATATTAATATTTATTAGGCATAATTATATTTGTACGAATTGTTATTATAATGTTTTGTTTACAATGTTGTTTTTATTTTCCCAATTAATTTAAGGTACCTAAGTAACTGTATTAGTGCGAGGGTTGAAAGTTCGGAAAAAATCACGAAATATCACAAGGGTAGGAAGGTTTAGTGAGACATCAAGTGTATTTACTTTTCGTTGAGCGTGCGATCGCGAAACAGAAAAGCGGTGCGTGAATTTGACTCGCCGTTGCCAGGCAACGATTTCCCCGTCTGCCGCTATGTAGTCGCCAGTAACTCTTATTTTGACATGATTACACCTTTCCTTCATTATTTTTGCGACAGACAAAAACAACCTTTAATGTCTGTCTGGACATTTTTATCACCGTGCTTAATTTTCCAGTATTAAATTTATATCTGTATTTAAAGTTAATATTCTGATTTTTTCAGTTACCTACTTTGTACCAAAAAAGTAGGTAGGTACACGTGATTTTGGGTAGGGAGGGTCTAAAAAACAAGTTGCTGATAAACATCACGTAATTAATGGACGACCCCTTAGGTGGCAGAAGAGGCCAGGGTCTGCCCCGAGTTAGTGAATATGTGTCTACGGTTGTAGATACCGTCCCATTCACAGATCACTACTTCGTAACTAATAGTCACATCATGTTTGGAATATTTCATAAATTACTTCTCTCACTCCGACAATGGGATAATATGCTATGGCTCTCTCTTTTCACTTTAAGGTAAACACGGATCTTGAACAACACAGACGTCAGAAATAGGTGTTCATACAATACATACAATTCAGAGGTAAAGAGAAGAAACAACGCAAACATAGATGGGTACCTACTGATAGAGCAGCGCTCACAACTCACACTGAATAATGCTGAAAAAAACGATAACTACTAACCAAATATATAGCAGCAAAATAGTACCAAAGATGTTTTAGTGAAACTTGATAAATTATATAGCATAAATTCATGTCAACCTAAGTTTTAAGCATTATTATTAAGAACAGGTAAAAGCGTACGTTATTTATAGTCTATGGAAATATGATCTCTGTACAAATGTTGCTATAACGCTTTCGTTTTTCAGAGACTATATATACTATACTGCTGCGTATATGTGTTGTTGTGGGGTCGAAGCGACCTTGCCACGAAAGTGGTTCTTACACTTGTCTTCTTACACAACGCGTGAGCGTGAGCGGGCCATTGAAATGCGCGGGAGCAACGCGTAGTGATGCAACGTGTTATGTTATTGTTGTAGGCTGTTTGCCTGTGTAATGAAGGTACAGCAAAGGGTAGGACAATAATACGGACGTGTGTTATGTGCTAATGGGTTAAAATCGTCTAAAAAAAGTTATGTAAAATATAGCTATTTGAATGGATCTGGTGCGAGACCACACGTTATGGAAGCTTTTATAGCTATAGCTTAGGCCTATATACATATATCAGTGAAGGTCCCATAGTTGAGATAAATCGAACTTACACCATAATCACAATATATATCTGTCACTTGCGTCTCTTTGAAATGATTCCCTGATGTGATGCATGTTATTTAAAGTTTCTCTGTCTGTCTGTCTGTTTGCCCTGTCTATAACTCGTGTCACGGGTGGACCGATTTCGACAGGACTTTCACTGCCAGATAGCTGATGTTTATTTTGGAAAAGGCTTAGGGTTCAAAAAACATAAATGTACAAGGGAGCGAAACCACAGCGGGCACAGCTAGTTAATAAATACTGTTAGAACCACAGCAATCTTTAGATTTTTAAATGTCACGACTTTTACTATAAATTATCAAAATAACTAAATGACAGTAACTGCCACAGAATGACAGTAACTGCCACAGAATAGAAAGATATATCTTTCTATTCTGTGGTAACTGCTATGTTGTTCGAACCTCCATCAGCACTCAAGTGATTGTTATTAACCTAGAATGCATGCCTAGCCTTTTATAACCCCACATGTATCAATATTCATCAACCAACCAATAGCGTTACCTTAATAATATAACTAGTCATAATAATGTCTATTAACTCATTTTTATTACATAGTCAACTGTTTTATCATTTATTATATTATAGTTTGCCCCTATTTTTTGATGTGGTGACTACAATACCAAAGTTGCTAAAAATCATGTTGCCTGAATAATCAGTTACCTACAGGTTTCTTTTTTTTTCATTTCATTTCATTTATTTCTGTAAACATGTGTCATAATGGTGTTACATTTTTTTGTTGTATCAACATGTTTTGCCCATAGGCGTACAAAAATGTTGTGTTTTAGAGGTAGTAAATCTAATGTCTCAAGATAAATACTTAACACATGTCTAAAAGTTATGCAATCAATTTTATCCTGGTCATAATTTTGTAAACGTCAACAGCAATAAATAAAAAAATATAATAAAAATAGTAACAATAAATTATAAAGATAAAGGAATAAACAAATCAATTAGGTATGTCCATATTATAGAATTTTAAATTTAGAATGTGTCCTTAAGGACATCAGCTATATCATAGTAACATTTACTGCCTAGTATATATATCCCTTAAGGATATTTTGAAAATATTAATGGGTAAGTCTTTGATAGTATTAGGTAATTTATTATAGATCTTAGGAGCTAGGCAGAAGATGCTCTTGTTCATAAGTGTCGCTTTGGCACTTTGTATTCTCAGCCTACTGATGTTCCTTTGACTGCGTGTGGCACCATCAGCCAATCGGGGAAACAGATCAGGATTGGACTTTACAAATAAGGCAGTCTCATATATATATAATGACGGAAGTGTTAGAATGCGTTTTAAAATATGTTTTACAACTATCTGTTTTTTTAAGATTGAAAAACGACCTAATACAGCGTTTCTGGACTTTAAATATAATCTCCTTATCGGTGGAGTTACCCCAAAATATTATGCCATAGCGCAGGATAGATGCTACCAACCCGTGGTAGGCGGTAAGTAGGGCATCTATGTTAATTATTGGAGAGAGCTTGTACAATGCGTAAGCAGAGCTGCAGCTAACCTTCTTACAAATATCCTCAATGTGCGCCTTCCAATTCAGTTTGCTATCTACGATTATTCCAAAAAATTTTGCCGTACTAACAGCAGATATATCATGCCCATTGTGGCTTACTACTACATTTTGTGGAATTGGTTGACGTTGACTGAAGTGCATTATTTCTGTCTTATTTAAATTGATTTTCAGATTGTTTATGTCGAACCAGGAAATAATAGATGTCAAGGTTTGATTTATATCAGTTTCGTATACGTCAGAGCTATTTGATGGTATAACTACGGTACTATCATCAGCAAAGAGGGTAATAGGGTACTTGATTGTGTGTGTGTGTGTGATTTATAAAGAGTTGTATCGATATCTATGTATGTTTGTTAAGGCTTTCGGTAAGTCAAAATAGACTTGAAATGCTGTTTTAAAAAAATTGCTAGAACTTGATTGTGTAGGCACAAATAGTAAGTATATTATCTAAACATGTTGGGTATTTTTAGCTTGCAATATGTTGTAGGTATATTAGTTGAATAATACACACGTAGACTTGTATCAAAGTAGGATTAACATTCTAGCAAAATAAATTGTTGTTTCATTTGGTTTACGGTATCTATCTTATAATCGAGTCGCTTTGTTACCTACAGAAATGGTTGGTCTATCAATTCCCTTAAACGAGGTCTGATTTTTTTTGTTTTTTTTTTATCTGTTCCGGATGTCTTAATAAAAGCTGTTTCCGCATCCCTCCTATTTAAGGTGCAGTTCGGCATACCGTGTGGTTTTTCAGACACACCGCCCCACCGAAAACCCGGTGGGATGACGGCCCGAGGGGATTTCCAGACGCACAAAAAAAAAGGTCTGTTTTTATCTGCCTCTACAAAAAAAAACGTACCTACCTAAGTAGTTTTAGATTTAAATTCAGAAATTTTATTGACGAAGTGTTTAGAATGACAATTAAAAAAGAAAACGATTTTGAAATGAAAAAAGGTAATTTCGAAATATCAAATAATGGTTATATTATCTACCTGTGCAAATCACATATAAGTGGTCGTGACTCTCCAACGAGTAGGTACTCTTCAGTATAGTCACTTCTTTGGAAATTTACAAAAGAGCAGTAAATACCTATAAACTTTGCACGAAATAAATATTAGATCCCCTCCTCAGCTCCCACGTGGGAATACCACTCGGGCCAATTTCACCCGCGCCGCAGCAGCGCATAGTGCGCATACTCACGGAGCCCACCTCGGGGCAGACAGACGCGGTACGATACTCTCTCGAACAACACACGTCGTACTGGTAAAAGTGATATAATAATATACAAAACGTTATTAACTGGAGTGATCGCGCTATCGCCACACAACGTGTATGAGGAGACAAGGTATGTACCCACTTTCCAATTTATTAATGGATATTTCGCAGTTATCTATATATTTGTGCTTATAAAAGAAAGTTGGTTCTTATGTCTGTCATTTGTAATCGATTTTAAAGAATTAAGAGCTCAATCATTTATGCAAGTATATAAAAAACAATGCTCTATCTTTACGCAACAAGAACATTGACCTGTGTTTAGCGGATGGATCACAAAATGTATGGCACAAGTGAGTGAAGAAAGTTCAGGAACATACATACGTATTACGTATTCTACATAGGTATGCATAAATAACACACATACATGTGAATCTTTAAAACTAAGTTAAAAGTTATTCTTACTTAAAAGTTCATCATTATATTCCCTTTAAATGAATGTTTACAATAATAAGGTTTTATCACAATAACATTAATCATTACTTATATATACTTTTCTAAATCAAATCATGTTCATAAGAGGTATATTACAAAAACACAGAATTTCCATTTTCACAGAAAGCAAGTTAGTTGTCATTTATTACCGGATTCCATTTATAAGTACGTACCTACCATTGTAATGAATTTTTTAATTGACATGCTTTTTCGGCTGCTTACTACTTGAATACCTAACACCCTCTAAATTTTAAAATTAATTACCTATAGAAACTTCACTGACATCATTGCATTATTAAATAACTTAGACCCAATTTTAACCGCTAATAAATAGATTTTGGACTAAAGTTTCTTTGTGTTGTTTTTTATTGATCGTTTACTATTTACAAAATTATACGATGACATAATTTGATTTTGTTAATTTATTTAATTGTGTTATTATAATATATATCTATTATATAGGTAGATAAGTCTCTGTAGCTAACGGATAACAATTGATTTGAGCAACTAATATTCAGTAAGTATTCGAATCGTAAAAACAACGAACTTCTAACTAAAACTTCCTATTACAAAACAATAATTATATTCTTGTTACGTTGGTCGGGAAACCCCAAATAACGTATGCATATACATTTATAACGTTATTAATCCTTGTTTACTTGGGTCCGCTTTCACCGGCGACGCGGACGGAGGCGCGCCGGCTCCACGGTTATGCAACTGCGCCGTGAACCCTCGCGGTGACCCCATACGTAATCTGCTCCGCATCATGACTCACTTTGTTTGGAAATTAAAAAAATCTAGGTGGTAGGTAAGGAATGATGGGTGCGTCACGACTGCGTCATTCATGACATATTGTGAAAGCTTAAGATCCGGCACGAAATATGAAATAGCATAATTGCGGAAAGTGTAGTTTATACCAAACGTCTTACATACCTATTTATGACGGTACAAAGGCAAATAGTGGGGATTTTAAGGTTAAGTGTATGCTGAAAGGATGGTGACGTATTCCGTTGCAAGGCAGAGCTGATAAATTGTACCTACCTACAAATAAATTGTAGGTATATAATTAAGTCGTCTTTCGTGCATTACGAGATATTGACATAAATAAATATAATTTAAATAAAGTTATCGTCCAATAAGCCCATTTACCCTTTAAAGTGCTCGAAGTCCTCATTATGAAAAGACTCTTACAAGAAATTAATACATTACAAAAAAAACCCTCGCACCAGTTAGAATTTCGTGAGGCTCATCTAACCATTGAACAGGTCCATCGACTCGCCAATTAGATTAATACCGCCTTTGAACAAAAAGAATACTGCCGGGTAGCTTTCTTAATTTCTCACAGGCATTTGATCGGGTTTGGCATCAAGGTTTACTGTTTAAGATACTAAAAACCTTTCTGCCTAGCTATTATCAATAGTTAAAATCCTACCTCACTCGACATCACTTTTATGCTAAGCAAGGAGATCAGAGAACTGAGTTGCATGATATTAAAGCAGGGGTGGATAGAGAAGAAAGGGTATGGATCTTATATTATACCTCATATACACATAATTATGACTTACCAATAACAACAAACGTACTCATCGGCACTTCGCAGACGCTGCTGTTCTTTTTTATAAAAGACATCACGCATTAGGAATATTTCTGGGTCGCGGGGGGCTACACAAACATTCAAATAACGGACACAAAGAACATCCAGACTTGGGGCAAACTATTTGTTGATCACACAAATTTTTGTCCCGTGTGGGATTTGAGCCCACAACATTCGGTGCGGCGTAGTGGCGAGGTGACCACTTAAACCATTGCTTTCCACGAAAATGGGGAAAATGTGTCCATTATGCTGCACGAAGCCTTAATGAGATAATGGTTACGTCACTGGCGCATCAAGGCGAATGAAGCCAAATCTGCACTCATGCCCTCCAGTTGAGCTGAACAGGATAATACCTCAATACGAGGAAGTGCGATATTTGGATTTACTCATCGACAAGACTGACGTGGAAAAAAAACACATTTGCAATAAAAGGAAAGCTAGGGCTACAACTCAGAAAGATTTACTGGCTATGTCTCATAAATCAAAATTATCTTATATACAAAATTAAACGTAATTGAAGCCGATGTGGTCAAACGGAGTTGAGCTGTGGGGAACTGTATCAAACTCAAATTTAGAAATTCTACATCACTTCCAATCCATGTTGTTGCGGATGATAAAAAATGCACCATGGTATATAACCAACCATCAACTCCACCGCCACCTGAGAATATCCAATAGTGACACAGGAGATATTTGAAACACTTGAGACCTATGCAAAAACATATTGATCCGATACTCATTCAAACACACTCGCCCGCAACCTGATGCAGAAGACCGTCAGCACTTTCAGCTGAATAAAAAGAAAAGCCTCAAAGACCATTCCTTTTATTTGGTGGGGTAAAGATCTTCATGGATGTCCTCCGTCCTAAGGAGCGAAGGGGTCTGTATGTCTGTCACCCAAGGCGGGTCCCGTTCGTCGCCCGCAAGCCGCTTCCTAACTAACCGGTGATTGCAAGATATTGATTACTTAAAAAAAAAGTACAGGATAATTACTCACAATCAAAAAGTATATGGTTCTCTTTTATCGGCTATTTTTATTTAATTTGGTTATTTTATTTTATTTTCAAACACTTTGCGTGTAATAATGATTGCCATGCTCGGTGTTTTCCTAGACTTTGTATTCTGTTGGTATTTCTGGTACAGGATCCGAATCACAACACCTGTGCGGTGTAAGAGTTGTTGGCAACAAAACATTCTAAGACCCTGTTGTGGAGGACAATTTTAATTGTAGGTAGCTTCAATAGTAACTCGTAAAAATGTTTGGGCTTTTGACACTGTTCCTCTTGGAACAGCAGCAAAGAGACTCTCTTACTTTTTGAGTATCCATTTATCATGAATTGTCTTTCGTTATTTCAGATGAGGTGTTTAAGTACAGCTATTGTGCTGTTATTCCTTGCTGCTAATGTCAATCCAGATGACAGCAGCGAGACAATAAATGGTACCTGCGGTCTGGATGAAACTGCATGCGCATTGCACGATGAAGCTGGACCTTGGACCGGACTGCTGAGGGAATGGGCTCTCACTGCGACTGAGAATAGTAGACACGGTAAGCATATCATACATTTTTGATTGACCTGCGACTACAAATAAATAGCTACCGACGATCAGTTTGTTATTTAAACAATTTAAGTAAAATATTATAAACGCTTTGAATAGCCAAATCCGGGCGAACCCTGGCGGACTGGCCGGGTTCCGGCTGCATTGCAATCCCCATTTCACAATGGACATTTCACATTTAAAAAATGTATACAAAGAGGTAGAGGAGAGGTAAGAGTCATTTAAGTAATAGGTATCTACTGTAGTACTCAGTACCGCTTGGAGACCTCACTCTATCACTTAGAATTACTATACAATGCTAGATTATCTTATCTCTGAATTGTAATGCAGAATTAGGCAGAGCACGCATTACACCATTAAACACTACTTACTTAGCGTAGGGTTAACTGTGTTACATCACATTAGTATTTTATCGTGACGCAACGGGCCATTGGAGAGATTAAGGGTAGAGCATCTACAAAAATACAAAATAGTCTGTCCTCAATCGCTTAGTTGGTAAGTATCTGATTCGAGTTCCAACTAAATATTTTTATACTAGGTATTTCGCGCCTATTCTACCATTTCTTGGCATTAAATCACTATATCACCAATGTGTCTCTTCTCTGCGCAATGGCAATCACTCCACATTAACATCCAATGGGATAACCACTTAAGAAAATTATTTTGTTTCAGGTCGTATTATGGCTGTACCGCAGGCAAAAGGCTACTATGTATCTGACCGCATGGACCTGGCACCGCCACCCCCGCCTCAGTCGTACCACCATCAGTCCCCGTCACATCCCGCTCCACACCACCACAATATGCACCCAGTGCCTCCCCCAGGAGGCAGACCGTACGATGAATGGCAACAAACTCCGCCGCCCCCGCCAGGACCTGGAAAGATTGTGAATAGACCACCGAATCCGTATAAGGATAAGTTTAAACCAAGTCCCAGTTATGTAAGTGACAACTTACTGAGCTAGTTTATTTTTAAATAACGGGTAAACGTTCGCGTTAAACGATATAAGATACATTAACGGAAATTAAAGAGATGGTTTTATGATGATGGTTCCCTACAAGTGCATATCCAAACTTTCAGTTACCGTCAAAATAAATAGATATACTTATATTTAAGTAGTGACGTAGAGGGATAGATTCTGGAAGATTTGTGGAATGGCCTATTGCTGCCTATTCTGAAATGAGGCCCGTGCAGCCTTGTTTATCAATTACGGTCGAGTGCGACCTCCGGACTATCACTAATCCTACTAATATTATAAACGTAAAAGTTTGTACGGATGTATGGATATATGGATTTTTGTTGCTCTTTTACGCTAAAACGATAGCTGGAGACCTGGATTAACACATAGGTTTTTTATCCCGATATTCCCACGGCACCGGGACTAACGGGGGTGACACCGCGGGGTGCAGTTGGTCAATACATCAATACAATTAATAAAGAAAATTGAAGTGCCTGTAATGTCAAAATAATAGTTTTTTTAAGCTCATACAGTTATTTGCACGATACTTATGCCTAAAAATCAGTTTTGAAAAAATTTTGTCTGTCTGTCGGTCTGTTTGTTCCGGCTAATCTCCGGAACGGGTGTAAAGATTTCCACGGAACTTTCACTGGCAGATAGCTAGTATTATAAGGATTAACGTAGGCTCCTTTTATTTTGGAAAATAATTATGTACACGCGAGCGAAGCCGCGCGGTAACTGCTAGTATTTTATAAATGTAGGCACTCATGATTGTGAAATAATTTGATTAAATCATTCAACAGAGAATGAAAACCTTTTACATCATGTTAAACGCCCCCTCTCCCACAAGTAAAATTCTTTGCTCTGTGAGCCTGTGGGTTACGAAGTAACTATTATTTTATCAGTGCTGTGGGTAATTACAAGTACTTATACTTAAATCAATACCTACAATTCAAGTATATGTAAGTACTTGAATTGTCTTGATACATACCTACTCGTAATTAAGGTCAAGGAAAGTGTCGACATGTATCAACTTATTAAGCTTTATTATATAGAGAATTAGGCCATGTATTATCGAAATTGTTAGAATTAAGCTTTTGTGGGCCACAATAGCTGTTTGTATTTTTAACCCCCGATGTAACGAGAGGTGTTATAAGTTTCAACATGTGTATCTGTGTATTTGTGTGTCTGTCTGTAGCATCATAGCTCCCAAACGGATTAACAGATATGAGAACGTTTTTTTTTGTTTCAAATGTGACTTGATCGAGTGTTCTTAGATATAATTTAAGAAAATCTGTTCAGTCATTCGAAGACCATCAGCTCTATTCTAATCGTTGAAGGGTTTTTTAAATTTATGATTATTAGTATTGGATTTCGTACACAACATGCACGTAATAGAGTAGGTAAAGGCACATTGTAATCGTTGGATTTTTCTCCACAGACGCCACAATCCAACCAGCCGATCCCAGTTTATAACCATCCGCCGCAACACCGTCCACAAACCGTCGACCGAGTAGACGAGAACAAACCCTCACCACAAAAGCAGGTCTCCGAGACCGACTTGTACCTCTTAAGTGCTATCGAGAAGTTGGTCTATAGGGCCGACCTCATGGAGAAACGAGTGAGGAAGTTAGAAGAGAGCGTCCATTATCTTGTGGCTGGCGTTGATAAGAAACCAGGTAATTGTATTACTTAACTTTGTAGTGTGCTAAACTACTCGGTTACCACTTAGCCAGGTGCCCCTCTGAGTATATACATACATTGTTAAATTATATATTAATCCAAAGTTTATATGGTTTTGGGCATTTAAGTGTTGTTGTGTTGTGTCCACACGAATCTTAATACTTATATGGCGTGATTGTCAATAGTTTGTGGACGGACTTGACACTGTAATATTAATTGAATTAATTATTCCTAGGGCAGTACTTATGTAGCTATTGCTAATTTTAGTGAAAGGTACTTAGTGACAGTAAATACTAACAGATTTTTACTTTTAAACTAAAAGTTCCAGCGACAAAATTAATGACCAAAAAAATTAAATATTCATTAACCACTTTCGCCACTGACATAAGAGAAAGTCACATATTTGGAATGTAAGCAGAGCCTTGTGCTGTCAACTTCACGCGCGTTGGCGCCGGCTGCTACCACGTGTCGGGCGAGGCGGCCAACTGGAAGGGCGCCAACTACGGCTGCCGGCGGCTCAAGGCCAACATGCTCGAGCTCGACACCGACAGCGAGAAGCACCACTTCACTTCTGCATTGCTCAGTGACAGCAAACTTAAAGGTAATGATTGCCTACCTTTTACATTTCCAAGTTTCCATTTAAACCTGGTCATCTATACCTACTAATATTATAAAGAGGTAAAGTTTGTGAGTTTGGATGTTCGGGGTAATCTCCGGCACTACTGATAAGATTTTGAAAATTCTTTTAGTGTGTGAAGGCTATAGGTTATATAACATCCCGCTACGACCAATAGCATCAATGAACTATGTTGCAAAAACGGGGAAAAT
Source organism: Callimorpha dominula (assembly GCA_949752705.1). Taxonomy (NCBI): domain Eukaryota; kingdom Metazoa; phylum Arthropoda; class Insecta; order Lepidoptera; family Erebidae; genus Callimorpha; species Callimorpha dominula. The sequence continues at coordinate 466,007 of OX456991.1, forward strand.
AAAATCGCTGTCACTGGTTCTACAAAATATATTTACCTGGAAATTACATTATATATATAGTATAATTACATACATGTATTTATAATGGGTGAGAACAACAAGAATCATTAAATAAATTACACGGAACCAAAGTTCATAAAGCTGTTGTTAAAACTTTCGTGATGTTATAACCAAATTCACACTGGTTATTAGGATTACTCTAAAAAATCAGTCGTTGTTGTACGAGTGCTGCACTACTTGAATGTTATACCTAGAGTTCATAACAAAATGAAATACCTACTGGTCAGGCGTGTAAATAGCCCGACCAGGGTGTGATTGCTCAACAGTTAGCGTACGAGGTGTAGGGAAGTAAACCACTTCTATCGATCAAAACAATCATGCCAGCACTAACCTGCAACACCGACCAAGTCCCGATCCTCCAGAAGGCAGCGAGCAGCGGCGAGGTTTCTACGGTCTCTTGCAAGGTATTGACCGGCCGGTCACGATCGTAGACTGGAGCACTCCACATACACCTTGTAAAGGTTACAAGCGAGTCCAAACACTACACGGCTATAGGACTAACGGAAAATCAGCTTCTTTTCACGAGAAATATAACTGATGTCCGTGGCGGAACAAAATTTTTATATTAAAAGGGGTCTTCTTTGCGAAAAGCGATGAGAGCAGGGTATGTCCGTTTTTTCTTGCACCAATCAGGTGCAGCGCGTTTACACTATTTGAAGACTGCTAACGCCATCTCTTGAGATCGTCGAGTACATTGGCAATATTACAGCAGTACCAGCACTAATTGCATTCGATAAACAGAATGTGGTTTACTATAAAGACTATGAAATTTATAATATAACGAAATATATTATGGTGCGATTATGTATGCATTTTATAAATATATTGGCGCTCCACCATGCACCCCGCCTTGGAACATCACAAGATGTTTCAAAACACGCGAATTTTCTAACTGACCGAGAGTAACACATGCATTATGCGATTAAATAATAAATATGATAAATATAGCGGCTTAAACTAAGAATAAGGTTTAAACTAAGTTGAATTTATTGTGTAGGAATAGGATATAATTTAGTTACAGCGCGTTTGTAAATTCCAGTTTGCGTTTTAACTATCGCCACGCGTACAACGTTATCAGAGCCTCTGAACACGTCCGTAATTACTCCTAACGGCCAATGCAACGGTGGAGAATTCTCCTGCTCAAGAAGAACAACAGTTCCGATTTCTACCGGTTTGTCGGGAGTAGCCCATTTTTGCCTAACTTGCAACGTGTGCAAATACTCTAAGTGCCATTTCTTCCAAAAGGATTGGACCATACTATCTAACAACTTTTTACGTTCTAACAGACTCAATCGTTGATCTGACAAATCAGCAGCGGGTAAATATTGCAACGGAGTAGACATCAAAAAATGCGCGGGAGTTAACACCTCAGGATAAGGGTCTGACGATAATACGCTCAATGGACGAGAGTTAAGAATACACTCTATCTGAGTAAGAACAGTTTGCAGTTCTTCGTATGTAAGTAACTGACTTCCTATTACTCTATATAAATGCGTTTTCATGCTCTTTATATTCCCTTCCCACATCCCACCAAAATTTGGTGATCTTGGGGGAATCATCTTCCACTCTATGCGTCGAGAGAGCAACTCATTCGACAGCGCGTTTTTGAAGCTAGAGTTCAATAAAAAACTATACAGCTCATCTAAATGTGCATTCGCACCGATGAAAGTAGATCCATTATCGGAATAGAGACATGAAACTGGTCCTCGACGGGAAATAAAGCGTTTAAAAGCGGCTAGAAAGTTTTCAGTAGTTAAATCACTGGTCACTTCAATATGTAGACTACGTGTGACCATGCAAACAAAAAGAACGATGTACGCCTTTTGCGCATGTTGACCTCTGCGGCGAGAAAGGATTGTCCTTATCGGACCAGCGTAATCTACACCAGTGTGACAAAATGCCTTGGCCTCTGAAACACGGTAATCAGGAAGATCAGCCATTATAGGCGTTGGATGCGTTGGGTTGCATTTAAAGCAAGTGTTGCACTTTCGCAACTTGGACCTGATAACAGTCCTGGCATCCAAGATCCAGTAGCGTTGTCGTATAATAGACATAAGAAGTCCAGGTCCGGTGTGACAATTAACAACATGAAAATGCTGTATTATTAAGTCAACGACATGATCGCGTTTAGGGAGAAGAACCGGATGTTTAGCTTCGAAAGGAAGCATTGATCCAGAAAGTCTTCCTCCAATGCGTAAAATCCCTTGTTTGTCTAAGAAGACGAAGAGGCTTTGCAGCTTTTTTGAAGGTAATTTATCAGCCTTGATCAATTTGATATCTTCACAGAAGTGCACAGATTGAACGGCGAGAATTAACGCATTCTCAGCACTTGTCAACCCTGCTATAGAACGAGGTTCGACCTTAACTTTAGGTCTTGCGAATTTTAATACATATGCGGTGATACGTAGCAACTTTTCCCAAGAAGAAACACGTTGTGCTAACGTACACAGCAACGGCGGCTCTGTGTGAGTAATGGCAGCCAACACATTTGCCTTGAGTTCAGGCAAGACAGAGCAATTATTAAGCGAGAATGGCTTAATCGGCCACTTCTCAGATGAGCTGCGAATCCACGGAGGACCTTTCCACCACAAATCGTGGGTCAAAAGTTGCGATGGAAGCATACCACGCGAAAGACAATCACTTGGATTACTAGCTCCGGCAATATGATAAAAATGTTTAGAGTCCAAGTTTTCTTGGCACTGAGCGACGCGATTACCGACGAAAACTGACCAACGATGTGGTGAAGAATGAACCCATGATAAAGCAATAGTGGAATCAGAAAATGCGTATATCCCGGCAATGGTCATACGTGTTGCATATGTGTCTCGCACAGTTTTTATTAATTTTGACATAAGTAAAATAGCGCATAATTCTAAGCGAGCGAGCGTAGTGATTTTTGTTGGCGAAACCTTTGATTTAGCGCAAAGAATGCGAGTTTGAATGCCAGACGGGTAGGTACAATGGGCATAAATGACACATCCCAGACCATTCATGCTAGCATCACAAAAAGCAACAAGACGTAATTCACAACCAACTTCGACGCCTACATGACGTGGAATCCTTAAAGTGTCAAGCATTTGAAGTTCTTGCGCAAGAGCGAAAAAACGGGTGCGTATGTGCTCCGGTGCAGGATCGTCCCAATCACACTTGCTGAGCCACAGTTCCTTAATTAACAACTTGGCATAGAGAATCACAGGCGCGACCAATCCGAGCACGTCAAATAGTCGTGCAACCATCGAGAGTATGTTTCTCTTGGTGCACTTTTCATTAATTGCGGCGCATGTGAAATGAAAATTATCTTCACATGGTTCCCATGAGAGACCTAAGACCTTAGAGACATTATTGTCAACATCAAAATCAAGCGACTTGCGGTGCGTGTCGGGAAGCGAGTCAAGTAGCACTGGTGAATTGCTAGACCACTTCACTAAGTCAAAGTCACCCGATTTGAAAAACTTAATCAAGTTGTGAGCTAATTGCGTGGCAGTATCCTCATTTGCAATAGAAAGAACCAAATCGTCCATATACAGACAGGTCTCTGCCACTTTCGCGGCATCAGGATAGAGCGGACTCATGTCAGTAGCCAGCTGTCGCACAGTGCGCATAGCTATGTAAGGGCTTGACTTGAGACCGAAAGGTTGCCTATTAAAGGCATAAGTGCGAATTTTTTCCGATTCGTTGAATCTAAATAAAATGCGTAGGTATTTATGTTGGTCTACTGGTACACCAATCCGTAAATAATATTGTTTTATATCAGCGTTCATTGCAATAGGAAATAATCTAAAACCTAACAATAATAAAAACAGATCGGCCTGTAAATTGGGTCCAATATGTAATATATCGTTAAGCGAAAGTCCTGTATGCGTTTTAGCACTCGCGTCCAATACGATGCGCGGCATCGGTTTATCAGGTCGGACTACTGCGTGATGCGGTATATAATAACCATCAGAGGACAGCTCAGATTCTTTAACAGGACTGAGGTAATTGTTATCAATATAATCCTGAATAACCTTGTTATAATTTTCGCGCACTATCGGTGCCTGACGGAGCTTACGCTCGAGTGAAACGAAACGGCGATAAGCGGTAGCGTGCGAATTACCTAATTCCGAAGGGTCCCTACAGAACGGTAATGCAACTGTATAACGACCTACGTCGTCACGGGTCACGGTAGCCGTGAAAATATTTTCGCAATCTGTCTCCTCTGGTGACAACAAGCGTTTCATGGGTACTTCTTCAAGTTCCCAGAACTTTTGCACTATATCATTAAGCGCTAACGCAGAAAAAGACGCGGCAGTAGGTAAAATATGTTTACGCGGGTAATCTCCCATAAGTACGTAACCAAATGTTGTAGATAAAGCACACGGTGCGCGCGGCCCACACTCGACCATATTTCCTAAGTATATAAATGGGAATAGCTGGGCACCTAACAATAAATCAATCTTGCCCGGAATATTCCAGCTTAAGTCAGCGAGCGGAAGGTTACGAAAATCTAGGTCGCGATCACAATCGATAAATTTCGAAGGCAATTGATCCGTAATGCATTCTACAACAAGCGCATGTATAGTGTATTTCTGATCCGGATAAATACGGGATTCAATGTCTAAATGAACATAACCGATTATCGGACTTGAAGCGGAACCAACACCTTTAACATAGGAATTATTCAACGGTATTATCGGTAAATTTAATAAACTAGAACAAGCAGATGTTATTAGATTATTCTGCGAGCCATTATCTATCAAACACCTAACTACAGATTTGATACCAGCGCTACCCTTAGAGCGCGCGTATACCTGAGCGGTTGACAAAAGTATATCACCCTTATGACAAGAAGTGTGAGACTGTGTATGTGTAACTGGTTCTGTAGCAAGCGGGGGCGCTCGAATGCATGACGAAGTCGTGTGAGCGCGATGAGAAGGCGCGGGCGAAGTAACGGTCGCTCGATGAGCGGGCGGCGGCGAGTACGCGACGGCGGTATTTACCATAGCCGCATGCGATTGCGAATTATTACTATCAAAATGCAATAACCTATGGTGTCTTTTATTACAGAAACAGACTGACGTACTCTTACAATCCGGAAGTTTATGTAAAGTGCTTAAACAATTAACGCAACCGTACTTCGATTTAATAAACTCATATCTAGCCCTTGCGTCTCGCATAGTTTTAAACTGAGCGCAATCATATAAATGTCGATGGTTACCACTACACAAACAACAATTCGCGGTAACTGCTGTGTAAGATTTGGAGGTGTGATGAACGCGCCGGTCGCGTGAGGGCGACGTAACAACAGCAGCGGGTTTCGTATATGACGAATTTCGCGGGTTTGAGCGCTCCAAAATCTTAGCCTGATCTTGTATAAAAGCGATAAGCTGTTGTGTCGTAGGCACTTCCACATCCCGAATCGAAAGTTCAAAGGCTTGGATGGTTTGAGGATCCATCCTTCTCAAAGCGCATTGAAGAAAAATAAAATCAGTTAGATCTGTTATGCCTAATTCTTTTAGAGCTGAAATCGAAGCGGAGTATTTACTAACAAAGGTATCAAGAGCGTTCGCAGTGTGCGAGCAAGTTTTTAAGTCCAGTATATTATTGAGATAATATGTACCTAATGAGCGTTTGTCGTGGTATTTCTTAACCAAACTATCCCACAGTATTTTATATGTTTCACCTGACGGAATAATACCGGAAGTGAATTTTAGTGCGTCGTGGGTGAGTTTAGAAATTAGATACTGTACACGTTGCGAGTCAGAAAGCTGTTGATTCAAATGAATATTAGCTTTAAAAGACTGATAAAAGGTATTCCAGTTTTCAGGGCGTCCGTCAAAACTCGGAATTACTAAAGGTTCTAATTTCACTACGGACTTGATCGAGCTACTGGTCTCGAGTGAACGCACCTTAGAAGTGGTTAATATTTTATTTCTAACGCGTTTAACTCTCGAGTATAAATCATCAAATGAATCGAGGCAAGAATACTCGGGATTGACCGTAATCTTTGATAACAAATTTATATTATTTATTTTATCAACAATGGACTCAAATTTATCGCGTAACTCATCTATCATCTCCGTTTCAGCCTGAAAATTCTCGTTAGCTCGCGTTGATGAATCGAAAGAAATTATACCTTTCGACGATGTGTACATACGATTAATACGTTGAAATAATAATTCTTTCTTTTGATTCAACATAACCAACATGACTTCGCGGCTTGATTCGCTTTCCGTCATGTTTATAAAATAATATCACAATACAACTACAAAGTGATAGGTATATCTACCTAGTTAGTGTAAAAACACAAATTAAATTTAAATCTTAAAATGACTTAGCGTAAAGTACAGTGGTGGAGCGGTTAATAAGTGGGTAGGTATAAATAAGTTCAACTAAATTGAGTATAATGGATATTATTACCAATTAATACGTAATTCACCAAATCTAACAATTAATTATATTTAAATACGAGTCTACCAATAATTACGTAGTTCTCGTGCGTTTTAAACACAGAATTTACCAATTTTACGTAAATCTGTGAGCGAGGAAAAATGGCGGCAAGAATTCACTAGAATTACGTGAATCTTTTTTTATGATATGAATAGAAAAGTAAATTCACCAATATGTACGTGAATCACTGGCCTATCCGTACTCGTAAGGACCAAATTATATGGTCAGGCGTGTAAATAGCCCGACCAGGGTGTGATTGCTCAACAGTTAGCGTACGAGGTGTAGGGAAGTAAACCACTTCTATCGATCAAAACAATCATGCCAGCACTAACCTGCAACACCGACCAAGTCCCGATCCTCCAGAAGGCAGCGAGCAGCGGCGAGGTTTCTACGGTCTCTTGCAAGGTATTGACCGGCCGGTCACGATCGTAGACTGGAGCACTCCACATACACCTTGTAAAGGTTACAAGCGAGTCCAAACACTACACGGCTATAGGACTAACGGAAAATCAGCTTCTTTTCACGAGAAATATAACTGATGTCCGTTTCGGAACAAAATTTTTATATTAAAAGGGGTCTTCTTTGCGAAAAGCGATGAGAGCAGGGTATGTCCGTTTTTTCTTGCACCAATCAGGTGCAGCGCGTTTACACTATTTGAAGACTGCTAACGCCATCTCTTGAGATCGTCGAGTACATTGGCAATATTACAGCAGTACCAGCACTAATTGCATTCGATAAACAGAATGTGGTTTACTATAAAGACTATGAAATTTATAATATAACGAAATATATTATGGTGCGATTATGTATGCATTTTATAAATATATTGGCGCTCCACCACCTACCTGTCGTTGCTTGGTTTCGTTTAAAATTAGATATAATGTACGACGCATTATGAAGTGTTAACTAATTAAGTCATTAACCGATGAACAAGCTGACAGCTGTCAGTTGGTATCATTAGGTATATTAACTACATTAATATATGCTTACACTACTCTATGGTCCCCTGTCCGTTTATCGGCTAATGACGTAATCAAACTCATGTGGCAGATGCGAGCATTTTTTTAAACATATATATTTTAAAAGTATCGTTTACTGTTCTTGATAATGTCACTGGTAGTGGTATGATGATATATTAATATCTATTTATAGGTGATGACTTTTGGACGGGCGGCCTGAACCCCGGCCTGCTGTGGATATGGTCACACTCCGCGCGGCCAGTGGTCACCAACAGCACCAGTGCCTCCTCTAACAACACACAAATGGCGACCATCGTCGGGGAAGGGAGATGTCTCGCCTGGGTCTACGACCCCGCGGTCAATACTTACGTGTACAGGGGACAAGACTGCTCGCTCAGACATCGGTACGTGTGTGAGAAAGAGGAGGATAAAGCTAAACTTAGTAACGAGATAGAAAGAGTCGCCAAGATGTTGAGAGAAGGCAAGAAAGGTAGAAAACCAAAGATTATATGGACTGATGAAGAGACGAGATAGTCGAGTCATGTAAAAGTATTTAGCGAAGTCATATTTAATATTTATGTAACTTATTATACGTGTATTTTCTGTGTGTGATTACGATTAAACTATGTTAAGTTTTATGAGATACTTCATTTTACATTAAATGTGTGAATACAAACTGTGTTTAATTCAAAATAAGTAATAGGTGTAATGCAAAGTACATCACCGTCTGAAACTTATCGCAGTATTGTATCGATATACGAAAAGCTACTTCAATGCTATACTGGTATTAGTCCCACATAGTTTCACCAACGCCATGTGAGGTAACAAGAGGTTATATATTATGTTTAAGTGAAGTTTTAGATGCATATTCCTCTTTTTTCAATGTCTGACCTCGTATGGAGTAGGCCAGGAGGGTAGACTAGGCTAGAGAAAGCGTATGCTGTTTAGGGAAAAGTAAAAAAAACAACAAACGTTTTACACTATCTTATATTCCTATAATATTTACAAAGTTATAAGAATTACAACAAAATAAGTTACTAGTAAATAAATATTTTATTTATTCCTGGACTGCAAAGACCTACTGATGCAAAATAAAACGAATGATCCAAAATATGAGTACACTAACAAACATCCGTAGACCGCCAGTCTTTGTGGTCGGTTGTTATAACAAATTGAATAATCCATGGAGGTCCCGAAACTTTATCCTTCTGGTAATCAAAAACATTATTTTATATACAACGTGTTACACAAAGGTATTATATATATCTATTTTGTAATTGTGTCGAAGTTATGGATTAAGCTAATATTTCGTAAGAGAGAAAAATGTTGTGAACGAAGCTATAGGTAATAAATAAGGATATTTATAGAATATCCGAATTTGCCCAGAAATGTGTGTAAAAGAAAACAAAATCATTTGATATGACAACTCACAACACTTTATAATTAAAATAATTTGTCACGCCTCACACACGGCCGTATGATCCCAAACTAGACCGATCCTACTTTAGAAACCAGACTGCTCATAAACATACCATATATATTACTAAATACATACATATTATAAATAAATTACACCCAGACACAGAACAAATGATCGTGCTCACCACACAATTATTTGTTCTAGATGGGAATCGAACTCAAGACCTCTGACTCAGCAGTCAGGATCACTGACCACTAGACCAACAGGCCCGTTGTTTACAAAATGTGCATCTACACGAAGACAAATGACAAGAGCTTTATGTAACACCTTGTACATATATTTTGCGTTACAGTACACTACATGGAGGCAACTTCAATCTCCAGCCATACGTGTTGTGTGTCTATGTACATTATATTGTATAACAGACATATGGCTGTAGAGCTAGGAGCTGTCCGGAGAGTACCTGTGTAGTGTTCAACATACTGAGTGTACAATATGTACACACTAATGTTTGGCTATAACAATAGGAGTTATTCAACATTTGTATTGTCGAAAGTGATCGAATATTAAAACCATTTATTCAGTAAATTTATAAGTCAACATATTTTATGTTATTGTGTTAGTTTATCAATACTCAATTCTGAAAACATTCAACTGCACTTGTCTCGCAAAGTTAAAAAGGCTTTGATGAGGCATACTACATAAAAAACGGGAAAACCTGCATTAAAAGTTATTGTTAGTTAACACATCACAAAGTTCAATAACATGATTACAATCATTATGGTTTTAATTTACTGCGTAACACTAAACTTTTTACATTTTTTAACGCACATTTCTGAATTTTTTGTATTAGGCCTCTTACATATTATTTAGCCTTTCGTATTTTGTAAGTGTAATGTTTTGTAGAAGTAAAATGGCAGCCACACGTACAATTTAAAAATGAAACTGAATACATACAATTTTAAAGCTCGTTACGCGAAATAAAATGTTACAAGCAAAAGACTGCTGTAAGGGTGTTACCTCGACAGAAAAAGAATTTAATTAATTGTTAATTTTCAATTTCAACATAGAATGCGAAGTTCATAGCTTTTACTACGAGACTTATACAGAATATACCCGTATTTTGTACTTGATTAATAGGTAGCTTTCATTTCATTAAAAAACTCATTCCAAACGATACAATTATTCAAATGTTACATATTTTGTATTTATTAAAATAACCACTTTTTCGCAATTTTTTAATTTCGAGATCATATAAACAAATTAGTTTTATTTTGTCACTCAAAAGTAGTAACAAAACACATTACAGTACTAACTACTTGTGGTTTGAAAACTATTATATAGTTACATGATTATTCAGATATAAAATAAATAGCCTCAGAAAGTCCGAGCTCATTTCTCTGTCAGACATGAAAACGTTGTGAAACTTGTTTTATGTGTTTACAACATTTTATTACCAGCGTGGAGCGACTCATGTTGTTCTTTTATCTAATTTTATTGTCACTATGACTACTTTTACAGATTTTACTCATTAATTTATGTGGTTTTAATTAATTTTTACAGTTTTTTTTACGAGGTTACTGACTACATGGGTTAAATATTATTAGTATTCTTGTTAGCTCCTAGGAGTGGATTCTTGTCAGTAGACCCCCGTACAACTGGGCAACCGAGTCTGACGCTATTTATGTAATAAGATGGTATTTTTCTTTTTATAAAAACAATAGTGACAATACAATTAGTTTTTAACATTAAAATGGCTTAAACTGGTGAGTTAAAATTTTTAATATTCACGTTAGAACCAGGTGTTAATCGAATTTGCAAGTATAAATGATTAGTTACAGAACAAACAATCGAACCGAGTTCATATCACAGTCGGTAACTTAGCAATCGTCGAACGTCATCGTAGCGCTCACGGGCGGGACTTCGGCCGCAGTCTCTTGACAAAACCAATATGGCAGTAAGTAAAAAAATTATATTATTTAGAAGTATGTCCACTCGTCGCATGCGATACAGCACGCGAGGGTTGCACACTCACGGTTCACTTCCACGAGATCGGACCGGCGAGTAACAGTCGCGCGCGGAATGCAAACATGTCCTCAGGTGTAAGTCCGGCGCTACAGCTCACATCCAGCTCTAGCTCGGGTCCCGGCACAGTGTGTGTGTGTGTGTGCGTGCGACGTGGCGTGACGCGGAGGACGGACGATCGAGCGACCGAGCGGGCGCCGCTAGTTGAAGTGGAACTTGAACTGGAAGGGGCTGCCGTGCTGGAAGTGGTGGAAGGGGTTGTGGAAGGGACCCCCCTGGCCACCTCGCTGCGCCTCGGGGTCCAGGGGGTCGTTCCCGGCGTCGAACTGCGCTCGCTTCTCAGGGTCCGTCAGTACCTGCACGACACCGAAATACATCAATGACTATGTTGGAACTATAACTCTTTCATTAATCCAATAACTTATTTTAAGAAACTAATTTCTCTGAACCTCTATAATATATATTGTACATATTTAGTAAAGCCAGGCCAGGCCCACTCCCCACAAGTACGTGGCGGGCTCGATTAATCGTGCTAATTATTCAATGAGTTGCCACGTGCCGGACGGCGAGCACCTGTCGAGGACAACAATTCACGCACTTACGTTCACCCACCACGTTACTTATATATTATATACTTACGTATACTTTACTACAATGAAAACAAACGCATATTGCATCGTAGGTAAAGAATATTAAAATAAAGAAATGCACGTCTACTTATAGGTAATTAATAATTAGGTAGGTACCTACCTATCAAATGTTGACTTTTGTTATCCTTATTTAGATTTTTCTTATTTACGTGGTTATATGAATTATTGTTTTTTCAGTTATTCACATTAACGTATACCGAATACCTATTTTCTTAGGTTAAAGTATCTATGCAGAAATTTCGAAGTCGGCCTTATGTACTGATACTATTATATATTCTGTGATATAGCGTATCATTTAGCACACCAGGATCAGTGACAGTTTTGGAAATATTATCAAATACAAGTACCGAAAACTAAAAAAAACAATAAGGCGTTAAAATAATCCCACAGGATAAACACTAAAAGACTTGAAACCTGATTTACTCTGATTACATTTTGAAAAGTAAATAAGGAAAACAATGAGTACCTCCTTGGCCGCCGCGATGTCGATGAACTTCTTCTCGGCGAGCTTCTTCTCGTCACCGTGGAAGTTGTCGGGGTGCCACTTCTGCGCCGCCTTGCGGTACGCCTTCGTGATCTCCTGCTTGTTGGCCGACCTGCGACGTATACTCACTGTAGTTCAGTTCGTTTTTGCTAGGTGATGTTGAAGTATGTTTTCGCTATTATATGTAAAAGTCGCCACAATACTCACGTCATAAAACATTTCTTTACTATTCACTCTATTGCAGAAACGTTACTCGTGAAACAGGGGTTCACGTGGACATAAACGGAAGCTAATACACGACAGTTATTCAGCTGTCGTGTATCACTTGTCTCATTATTGAATTCCTAATAAAAAAAAAAACAGAGTTGCTCTGCCAGAAAACAGATTGAACCGCTGGCAACACTTTCAGTCACTCGGACACGTCATAAAGTGGTAACTTCTACAGAATCGATCCAAAGCTTTCGTTAAATCTCAAATCGCGTCCTTTAAGATAGCTTTTCAGAAAAGGAAACAATATCGATAACCTTTAGATGATCAAGCCAGATCTATTTACATAATTACATATATAAGTCAATTGTATTAACTTCACAATTTCGACACGATTAATCGAGAACTTTACAGTTAATAATTACAAAAATAAATAATAATAATTACGATTAATTGGTAAAAACTTTTATATACCTGAGGTGTGCTCACATTTGTGAACATTTTTTTAAAGACAAATGATACTTTCATGTTTCTTTTCACACGTAGGTCATTTTACGCTTTAATTATAAGTGATTCATTTTCAAATCAAATTGTCAATGTAATATACAATTTGAAAAAAAAGACATGAGTGGTAATTAACTTATTCGTAATACATTACAAAATTTTATTTCAAACGACTAATATGGTGAAGAACGATACCGTCGTATACCGCGTCAGTTTCGTGGTACGGTGATGGCAAATGTAGCGATTAGTGCTGGCAATTCTTTACAACACAAATCGATTATTCGTGAATAGATGAACGGGAATTGAAATTATTTATACTCGCCTCGTTATTATAATAAAAATTGCTTTTCGAGAAAGCATGGCATTATTTGTTCTGTTGCACCCCTCTGAAGTAAGCAGTCTTTTTTTTAAAAAGCTTTCTGTGAAGTCCCATATAACAGTTCGATACATTTTGAGGTTTAATTTTGTGGAATAAGTATAAAAATTAATGCATTTGTAACAACACAACACTATTCCACGACTCTACATAATATTGTGTAATGCCACGACACTTACCGTTTAACGCCCAATATCTTGTAGTAGTCCCTCTGCTCGGACTGCTTCTGCAGCTTCTGGGCCCGGCTCAGCCCGTCCTTGGCCCTCTGCAGGCCTTCCTCCAGCTCCAGCGCCTCCTTGAACGCATGGATGGCTGTAACGTTATGTAAATATATTATTATATGATGTAATATTAATAAGTGAACGAGAGTATCTCTTTTTCTATAAAATTTCGCGCATATAGAAATTTGGCATTTAGAATACATTATTATTCACCGTGTGAGTTTCGACGTTGCGAAGAATTTATAAAAACGACTTTCTGGCGATACTTATGACAATGTCATCATTACAAATGCGAGATTAAGGATTTAGTGATTAGTTTGATTTTACGCTATGCTATGTAAACGTAACAAACGTAGGTATCATTTTGGTGCGGAACGGTGAATGACTTTAAACGTTGGGCTTTTTCACTTTATTTTGTATTTATTAAAAAAAGAAAATTCCAATGCTTTTCGGCTCAGAACGCTGATCTGAATTCACTATTTCTGAAATGGGAAAGAAGAAGCCTTTCAATAGATTCTGAATTTTCCCATCTTTAATTCCCAAAAGCGTCCGGTGCGAAGTCAATAGATTTGACTTATATAACGTGAGTCGGACTAATGAGTATGTTAGCGTATAGGAAACAAGCGGTCACCGTCGTCGAACATGTCGAGCCCCAACAGCGCGTCGGCCTTGTCGCAGAGCAGGCGCGCGTCGCGCTGGAGCTCCAGGGCTCCGCCGCACGCCGACAGCGCTTCCGTGAACTGCTCGTCCTGGTGCGACAACACATTATTTAGACATTGTATATACCTTAAGCGAACACGATGGACTCGCTAGAATATCGAGTGAGACACGCGTACCTTGGTGAGACAGGAGCACATCCACTTCTTGGCCTCGAAGACGACGAGCGTGACCTCGTCCTCGGCCCGCAGCACCTTGGAGGCCGAGGCCACGCACGCCTCGTACTGTCGCGCCGAGCTCTGCTCCTCGCACTCCAGTAACAACTTGTCTATCTTCTTCACTTTCTTGTAGAACGGGAAGCACTTCTTGTGTTCCGGGTCTAACTTCAAACATTCGCGAATTTCCTGCAATATCATAATATTATTATAAATCTTATCAATGATAATATCAATAAAAATAATAATATTTATGCAACTAGTTGGTACGAAACCAGAGAACATAAACAAAATTTCTAAGAAAAACTTAACATATTTTTTTGTGTGAGAGCCATTTTTTTACATGCTACAGACTCTGTGCTGCAGCAGATCCCATCCGCACAGATCGCGATACTTGGCGACTTCAACGCCCACCACGCCCATTGGCTTGGCTCACGCAAAACCGATCATGCGGGGAGATCTGTTCACGGCTTCGCCCTGACATATGGCTTGACACAACTGGTAGCAACGCCTACGCGAATCCCAGATGTAGGAAGCCACGAGCCTTCACTGTTGGACCTTCTGCTGACCTCTCATCCGGATGGCTACCAAGTTTCCGTTGAGGCCCCAATTGGCTCCTCGGACCATTGCCTGATCCGAAGTACGGTGACATCCACGTACTCGCCGCAGCCGCGAGTTGTAGGCTGCCGCCGTGTGTGGCACTATAGGTCAGCAGACTGGGATGGGATGCGAACCTTCGTTGCATCCTACCCTTGGAGGCAGGTCTGCTTCAAGCCGATTCTGTCGCTATTGTTGTGCTTTAGGGAATAGAGCTTTTTGTTCCATTCTCTGTGATTCCCATTGGTGGCAAATCCCAGCCTTGGTTTGGTCGATCCTGCAAAACGGCGTCCTGCCGAAAGCAGGAATGTTACTAAGCTTGGGCAAATGCAGCAGTACAGCAGTGCAGTGCAGGCAGTACGGGATGTAAAGAGCAGCTCATTAAAAAAGAAGCTTAACTTTGCCTCCAGGTCCTTCAAAAGAGACATTGCCAGGGCGAAGTCGGAGTACATCGGCAGAATTGAGGAGATAATTCGTTGGCCCACGACGCTAAGGGAGAAAGCCGGCCTTTTGGGCAAACGTACCGCCGACCATACCGCGTGCAACAGCTGTATGCCGGAAGTCTGTTTCTTCCAAAGCTCGGTGCGTAAAGCACTTCTTTCCCTCGATATTCATAAGTCGAGTGGGCCTGACGGAATCTCTCCCATCGTGCTGAAGACGTGTGCTCCAGAGTTGGCATCGGTTTTAACGCGCCTTTATCGGCTCTCCTACTCCCTCAGCGTCGTCCCGAACTTATGGAAGACAGCTTTAGTGCACCCGATCCCTAAAAAAGGAGACCGCTCGGATCCGTCCAACTACAGACCTATAGAGATAACCACCTTGTTCTCCAAGATAATGGAATCCATTGTCAACCGCCAGCTCCTTCGGTGCTTAGAAGACCACCAGCTACTCAATGACCGCCAAGACGGTTTCCGTCGGGGTCGTTCAGCTGGTGATCTTCTCGTATACCTGACTCACCGTTGAGCACAGGCGATCGAAAGCAAAGGGGAGGCGTTGTCAGTCAGTTTGGACATAGCGAAGGCCTTCGATGGGGTCTGGCACAAAGCGCTTCTCTCGAAGCTTCCTCCCTATGGGTTTCCCGAGAAATTATGCAACTGGATCACCAGTTTATTCGCAGACAGAAGCATCAAGGTCGTTGTCGACGTTGCATGCTCCGACTTCAAATCTGTGAATGCTAGTGTCCCACAACGCTGTGTGCTTTTACCCACGCTGCTTCTTCTGCATATCAATGATATGCTGCAAATCAGAAGCATTCATTGCTATGCGAATGATAGCACGAGTGATGCCTTGTATGGCCCCTTTTTTCCTCGCACAACCAATCTTTGGAACAAAATGTCGCCTGCGGTATTTCAGGACCGATACGACCTTCAAACCTTCAAGAAAAGAGCGTACTCCTATCTCAAAGGCCGGCAACCAAATGTGACTCTTGAGTTGCAGCTGTCCATAGGCGACGGTAGTCACTTACCATCAGGTGACAAGTCCGCTCGTTTTTTATTGAAATGGAACTTGTGTTTTCCGATTTCCTGGTGTCGAGATAGTTAGTGGACGAGATACCAGATTGAGAAAGAAAGCAGGTTTTTGGTAAAGGTATATTTAGTCATTATCTTAAATTAGATTATCAAACAGCTAGATTGAGCTAAAGAGGCGGCCGAGGCTCCTGTCAAACGATACCAATAAAACATCAACTTTGTGTAGAAATCGTACACAACATTCATGATCCGATTCATTTATTTGTGTCTACGACATACCTTAAGTGCATCACTGACGTGTCCGAGTCGGTACAGTAATGTGGCAAGTCGGTAGTAGCCGTCTGTTGAGTCTTGTTGTAATCGGTTCACCGATCTGATGTCTGATACGGCACTAAATAAATCATTCTAGAAAAAAAAAGTATTATTTAGACCAATAAACTTTTTGTGTATTTAAAATTTTATCTGTTTAGTAGAACCTTTGTAGATCATTAACTTTTTACTTATAGATTTAAGGCTTTCCTATCTCTCGAAATAGGCTAGGGATGGATGTCTATTTCATGCACTACTCATAAGTTAGAGAGAGCTGGGACAGAAATTGTAACTTTCTTTGTGTGCATGTTCTAAGGCAACTAGAGGGTACTCGAGATACTACTTCTGGTTCTGTTTCAGGTTTCTGGTTAATATGATCTTGTTTTTCAGTAAAACAATTTGACGGGGGTTCTAAGAGCGACCCATATCTCTAGATATGGAGAATCCTAATGATGGTGTCTGTACTCGAGTACAGACATAGAGATAGTTCTCGGAGTACTGAGACGCCCGGAGTTCCCGTGACAACCGTTAGCTCCCTGTGGTGTCCGCGGCCCAGTACGTACCAGCGCGATGTAGCACTCGGCGCGCAGCTGGCGCAGCTGCGCGGACCAGGGCGAGGCGTCGAGCAGGCGCGAGGCCAGCTCCGCCGCGGCGCGGAACTCGCCCCCGCGGTAGTACGCCTCCACCAGGCGCAGCTCTTCCGCCAACTCGTCTATTCGATGGTACTGGCTGAGGGCCTCCTCGTTGTACGGATCCGCGTACGTCTGCAAAATATGGAAACCTCACTCTATGCACACTGGATGGGCGTGATGACATCTAAAACTAGTACACATTAGACCATTATCCTCTCATCTTTCGAGAGTTCTTATATTATATTCCAGAGCTGCTGTGATTGTTCTAAACGTACGACTGGAAATTGTGCTAGCCTAAGTCCCACTCTAAATTTATGTAAACTGACTACGGGTTCCGACCACAGTGAATTTGCGCCAAATTATTTCTAACTACTGACAGCAACATCAACCTATAGGCGGCAATAAGCCAGGTCATGTCACATAGCTTAGTGGCAAAATCCTCTCTGGGCTTTCTTGCGCTTGTCATTACCAGATAAACGGAGAGATCTGTGACAGACGATGTAAACGGTGCCAGAAGTATTCAGACACAGCGTTCACCGTGTCGCGATAGGGATGTTGACAAATTTCAAAACTACTTTTATTTTATAGCTATATAATTTTATAAAATAATAAGGATCTACAAAAATATATATTTTAAAAGAATACGAGATGTTAAAGTGACTTAAAATGTACTACTTACATTAATTCGCATCTAGGACATAAGTTTCATTACGTCACTAAGCGATAAACTGACAGTGCACCATGCCACATAGTGCACCGTCGCGCATAACTTACAAAAACGTCTTCCTTTGGATACTTATTTATTTAAATCTTCATGCACAATATGTACACTACGTACACACACGGATATTTATCACAATGCAAAAGTCAGTTCATCATTAAAATGCGAGATTAAGGATTTAGTTCTTAGTTAGATTTTGCGCTAGGCAATGTAAACGTAACAAACGTAGGTATAATTTTTGTGCAGTACGTGTTTTTTAGATCATCAACTTTTTAACGGCTACGGGTAGATGACTTTTCATGCGCTATTCATAAGTTGGTATTGGCACCTTAAAAGTTCGGCGCCGTTGAAACAGCTGATTGCATAAATGTTGTTTAATTGATTACATTGCAGTTTTTGGCTGTATGGATATATAATTATTGTTTTTCGGTAATATCCTCTGTTTTCTCATTGTGATATCACGTTTAACCAAACAAATGTAAAATTTTAATAAATATATGAATTTTCTGGCAGAAAATTCCAATGATTGTCGACTCAGAATGGTGATCTGTTATTTCGAGATTCGGCAGGTTATCACTTACACCAGTTATAATAAGTTATGTATGACTTGAAGCTATTAACATACAATTAACAGTGCATGTATTATTTACTTATCCGTACTTTAAGTGAGGAATATTAGTAGATGAAATAATATTATTTGTATTTAGAAGTTATATACAGTGTGGAAACGTAAAGTGTGTTCAGACGAATATTTCGTCAATTTTAAAAATACTACTGGTACTTTTGCGGCGTTCATACATTTACACGGTTTATTTACTAAGTACTTAGATGAAATGAAATATATATTTTTTTATTATTTCAATTAGGATATTGAAAGTGCTTGACTTCGTCAATGTATTAACCGAGGTCCTAAGCTTTCCCTCTCTCCTATTCCCGTCCTACCCCTCCCTCTCCTCCTCTCTAATCCCCCTTTCCTTTCTTCCCCCCTGTCCCCCTACTCCCACCTTAAAGGGCGGCAACGCACTTGTGACTCTTGAGTTACAGGTGCCCATGGGCGGCGGTAGTCATTTACCATCAGGTGACCCGTCTGCTCGTTGCCCCCCTATACCATAAAAAAATGTATAAGTGCCGCAAAAGTACAACTTCACTTAACGTTTCCATCTTGTAAACGTGATTTATCTATAATGTTTGTACACGTAAGCTAGTATACATATAATACAGGCAAATACTTGGATCTGTATTTTTTTTTATAATATGTCGGGACCCAAACCACAGATTATTAAGTAGTTACTACTTAACAGATAAATTGGCTACTCTTTCCGGGCTTTATAATGTGTGTAGAAATAAAATTGTTATGTAAAATAAGTACTTTTTTAGATAACAATTTTATTTACGCTTATTTTTCATTTACAATGTTTTAGTATACAAAAATCCTACATGTGTTTAATTTTTATGTAAAGATAAATAAAATTCTTCCCTTTTCTAAAATATCGATCATTAAATTGTATGGTGGAAAATACGCAAAATTTTTCAAAAAAATTTAATGAATAATTTGAAGGAAACAAGGGTTAAAAGGTTTTTAAAAATAAGTAAACACGAGGGCGGCACTGAAAATTTCGGGAATCAAGAAAGTGACATAACTTTACTATTTAAAAATGTATTTATTGCTTTTCGAAGTATTCTCCGCGAAATTTGACACATTTTTCCATACGATGAAACCAATCATTGAAGCAACCATTCCATTCGGAAGTTGGGGTCTCGAAAATGGCCGTTATGTAGGCGTCCACAGCTTCTTCAGGTGATGAAAATCTCTGACCACGCAATTTATTCTTTATTTTAGGGAAAGTATAGAAATCATTAGGGCTTAAGTCGGGGCTGTACGGCGGATGGTCTAATAATTCTATGTTTTCTTGCTTTAAAAACTCTTTTGTTCTGTGCGCGGTGTGAAAACTCGCATTGTCGTGATGGAGGATGATGCGGCGGTTGCAGATCTCTTTACGGAGTTCAGAAACGACCTGTGGCAAACAAATGCTAGCATACCATTCTGCATTAACCGTTCTTTGTCCCTCAAGAGAAATAGTCGCAACATGGCCGGTTTTGGAGACAAACGTGGCCACCATTTTTTTTGCATCACTCCGTGAACGAACAATTTTTGTTGGCTTTAACTCATTTTCGAACACCAAACTCGTGACTGGTTTTTTGTTTCGGGTTCGTACGCGTATATCCAGGATTCGTCAGCTGACACGATGTTGTATACAGCATTTGAGGATCCTGCGTGGAATCTTTCGAGAGTTCTGACGCACCAAGTAACGCGAGCCGCTTTTTGCTCTTCACAGAGGGAATGCGGTATCCATCGGGAAAACAACTTTTTTTCACCTAATTGTTCATGCAAGATTATTTGTATTTGACTCATGCCAATGTCTAAAGTTGCCTGAATTTCGCGGTATGTCACATGTCGATCTTTCTCACTGGTGACTGCAGTTTTTGGACGACCTTGACGGGGATCATCACTGAGCTTGAGACGTTCACGTTGAAATTCAGCAAACCAGCGATAAATTGTGGTTTTGGATGGGGCTTCATCACCAAATGCAGAAATCATCCGGTCAACACACTGTTTTTGTGTTAAACCACTTCGAAAGTCATAATAAATCATCGCTCTTGAATTTTCTCGAGTCAATTCCATTTTCTCAACGACTAAACAAGTTTCACAAAAGCTTGTGACAAGACCGAGAATCTTTTTTTAAACAAATAAATGGTATTCGATCTTTAAAACCAAGGAGTTTTCAATGAAAAAGGTTTTAATATGACAGAAACAGTGGAAATATTCCATTCCCGATACTTTTAGTGCAGCCCTCGTAGCGCTGCTGGGCTTTTTTGATCTTATTTTATATACATTCTTATACTGCACATATAAATAACCATGTCAATTTTCACTATGAATTTTACAGTATTTAAAGAATATATCAATACGATATCGAATTATGTATTTTGTTCTTTAAAAATAAATGCAGCTTTCGGCAACCCACCGCCACTTATACGGTCCGCCGGCGGACGAGCGGCCGGTAGGTATTTAGCACGAGCACGACTCACTTTGGGCAGGCTTATTTTGAGTGACATAGGCCTGCCGAAACTAAGTCTTAACTGTGCTGCCGCCGTCAGTTGAAGATCATGAATAAATATACTAATTTGACCGATGCCGAATTTGACTATATGCGACGTCCGAAATATTTTTTTGTAAACATGCAGACATACATAGAAATACCCTGATTCACAGCTTTGCCCAGAGATCAATGTCAAAATAAATAAACTTAACAAAAATTCTTAGTTATGGTTTATAGACTTTTTATGTGTTAAATAGCAGACATCATCAATGAAACACACAAACGTTAGTTAAAAGCGATTTTCCACGTACACTCACAAACATTTTACTTACTCTACATCATTTTGTAATTCAATAATGGTTAGTCTGTTATACTAACCATCGACAGTTAGACTAACCATCGACACTGGCAGATAGCGAGAACTAATTATTATTATCTTATCTGCGATAGCGATCTTACATACTCGTATTTGCAACTCGGCATTATTTATTTATATGTCACATTATTTACTTTACTTTCGACAAAACATCCTACTGTTGCGGTGACATTGTGTTGATCTACATATCATTTTTGGTTAAAAAAAAAGCCGATTTCAAGCAATTTTTAATTTTTTTAATGAAATAAAGATATTTGACTTTGCTCTGTATGTACGTCGTGTACATCAAGTTAAGACAAATAAATAGTTATTATTATCATAAAATTACGTTGGAGGGCTTTCGGGCACCAGCCAGTTAAAGTTACAGGTACCCTGACCTGCTCGAGCGTTGCTTACACTGCCCAATCCGTCGGTATAAGCAATATCGTTCCATTCCCTTCCCTTCTTACTTACCTTACCCTTTTAATACACTCCCAATTTACTAATATTGAATTCCCAAACTGCCCGGTGGACGGCAATAAGCTTGCCGCTAATTACGTGAGTGGGACTTGACTGGCCTGTTGGTCTAGTGGTTGACTGGCCTGTTAGTCTAGTGGTTGACTGGCCTGTTGGTCTAGTGGTTAGTGACCCTGACTGCTGAGCCATAGGTCGTGGGTTCGATTCCCACCCTAGTCTGGGTGTTCTTTGTGTCCGTTGTTTGTATGTTTGTAAAGCCCCCCGCGACACAGGAGTAATTCCTAATGTGGAAGTTATCTTATCAAAAAAAATAAAAATTGTTTAATACGCCTTCAGGGATATAGGCGTGAATAATGATGTATGTATCGTAACCCATTTCCACATTATCCATCGCAACACTTGTCATGTCCGTGTTCTACAATCTAAAAAACTGCCACATGTATGGAACATACACCGGAGACGCCCATAAATGTTATTGTATGAAATGTCATGTTATTAGTTTATAATTTAATATTATTCATGCTTAATACTGTGTTTGATAAGGTTGTGACTTTCCGTCGCAGGCGCAATGAAGCGAGTTATGACGATGTAAGTATTAATGTCACGGTTATATAAAAAGTTGTTATTGAATTAAAAAAGAATCATGTTTTCAAGTTATTTTTTTTAACAAGTAAGTATTGCTAATGCCTCTGGACACCACTTTAACGAAAAAACTTGTGAAAAGAGACAGTGGGAAGCTCAAGTGGCTGAATAACTCAAGGGAATCGGGTGTCAAAGTTACTAATTTAGTTTAAGAATTACTTCACCAAACTTTAAAATATCTACTAGAAATTATAAATTCTACTTTTATAATACCTTAGCCTCCAACGTAACAAGAACACTTTATATCTAATAAGTATCTACACATCTTACATATTATAAAAAAAATATCTGCAAGGACTTTACAAAAATACTATTAACAGAGCCTAACTACACCCACAGAGAGAATTACGCAAATATTTGTACCAAGTGGAGAAACAAACCCACATTTGGTACACTTCAATGTTTTACTTTCCAAACTAACATAGATTTCATTCTGTGGGAAACTATCACTTGCACTCATGCACGTATTCATACGTACACGTGCACTCATGCCGGTTCACTTGCACCCTTGCACGCACACACACGTAATTATACAATACACCATCCAAAATATTTCGTAAGTGTACACAATTTTGATAAATATCTAATCAACATTCACCCACCACAGTTGTTGACTATCAAAGACCTATTTGCATATGTTACTGATTAGACCTATTACATACATTATTATAAAACCTAATAATTTAATGTTATAGAATATTATATTATTAATATTCAAATCCTATATTTACGAAGTACCTATGTAGAAAAAGTGTCAAGGTTTCAAGGTAGAATCATCATAATAGAATCTATTTCTATATCTTTAGTGAAACCAACAACATTAGTACATCCTAAACATCCTACTAATATTATAAACGTAAAAGTTTGTGAGGATGTATGGATGTATGGATGGATGTTTGTGACTGTTTCACGCCAAAACTACTGAACCGATTGCGATTAAAACCTTGTATGTAGATAGCTGGAGACCTGGATTAACACATAGGCTACTCTTTATCCTGATATTCCCACGGGATCGGGACTTACGCGGCTGAAACCGCGGGGCGCTGCTAGTCATATGATATGCAGCATATCTTTGTGTCATTTATCGAGGTATAATTGTGTTCTGTAAGCTCAATAACAAATGTAAACTTACTGAAGCAGGAATCAATTTTTATAAAATTTTATTTGTTTAATTGTGATAAGCATGATCCTTTGTTCTGTATCTGGGTGTAATTTATCTATAATATGTTGGTAGTTAGAAATATATAAATACTAGCAGCGCCCCGCGGTTTCACTCACAAACTTTCACATGAATAATATTAGTAGGATGTTTATCAGCAGTCTGGTTACCATAGTACAGGCTCTGAGTAGTTTGGGATCAGACAACCATGTGTGAGATGCCTCAAGTTAGTATTGCCAATTAGAGTAATGATTTCTAATAAAAAAAAAAACAGAGATAAGATACTCACAACTTCGAGATAATCCTCTTTAGCGTCAGTGTATTGTGCTAATTTCAAGTAAACATTGGCTCGCTGCAAGCGTGCCGAAGTGAAGTCAGGCTTTATCTCCAATACCTGTGTGAGATAAAAAAATATATTAAAATGGTAATCACCAAATGCAACATAACTCTTATTTCAAATTCAAAGTATAAATACTAGACAATTTATAGGTTCATATTTAGTATTAATACATTAAACCATACAAATAAAATGTATATTGTCATATTATAATGGT
This sequence comes from Callimorpha dominula, assembly GCA_949752705.1. Lineage (NCBI taxonomy): Eukaryota > Metazoa > Arthropoda > Insecta > Lepidoptera > Erebidae > Callimorpha > Callimorpha dominula. The sequence goes on from OX456991.1 coordinate 490,230, forward strand.
ACTTATAAGATTTTAATTTTATGGTTTACACTGTAAACCATAAAATTAATACAGTCATAAATCATATCTAGTCATAAATTAAGTTAAATTTAAATAACAGAAAGTTGCATTCATACTATTTAGACCAGAAAAATGTTCAAGCACATTTTTGGTATATGAAATGAGTCTAGAATATTCATGGCAATGTTAGAGAATAACAGAACAGACGCATGATATGAGAGATATGAATACATTAAATTATACCTTTGTGAAGTCTTGTAGGGCAAACTTGGCTTTACCAAGTGCATAGTAGACTGTCCCTCTCTTGAAGTATGTGAGGTAATTGTGTGGGTCTCCCTCTGTTGATAATTTTAATCATTTAGTGAAAAGCAATGTAATGTATATATTCCATGTCTATTTTCACTTTATAATTAAAGTGAATATAGTTGTTATCAGCTGTTGAAGGTGACATTGGTATTCATTAAAATACAATTGTTTAAACATATTTATTTAATTTTTTACTAGGGTGTACATAACAATCATTTTTGTGTAATTACTCACAACCAAGGACTGTGAATGTAAGGTTGAATCGAGTATCAAATTAATGCATTTTCTTTTTTCTCTGCCATTTTTTGGATTTATAAAAAAAATTACGTACGTAACAACTGCTGATGATCTGCTAAATAGTTAATATCACCTGACCATTTGAATACCTATTTGTAGAGGTGCTTTATTAATTATATTTTATATATTAATATTTGCTTTTGCATTTTAAATGGAAGTTTCCATTGTCATCTAAAACATATATTTGTGTAATATATGTTAACATAAAAAGAAGCAGCGGGAACTTACCAACGGCTGCATGATAGTGAGTAAGAGCATCTGAGAGCTGTCCTCGCGCTAGGAAGTCTCGGCCCAGATCTAAGTGCTTATTCACCTCCGCCGGTGTTGCACACTCTGAAACTATACACCGACAACTCAAAACACATACTTTCACACAAAAAAATATAATAAGTATAGGTTAAATTAAAATAAATACACACATTCTAACATTACTTCTAACACTAATAAGACAAGGCATGGTGTGATTTTGTTCCAATTGATATTCACTAGGTAGTCCATTATTAATCTATAATTTTAATACAGCAGTCTTTACGATTAATTCACAACAATTCAATTTCAATACAAAATAATTATTTGACAGAGCCACAATCCATCTTTCGTTCGTCTCTTTTCGTGGTTTTTTCTGATTGGTCCAAATCAGACAACGAGCTTAGACAAGTAAATGAGATAATTGCCATTATATGACATTAAAATGTTAATAATAACGTAAATAAAAGTCAATTTTGTTTTTTCTTTTAATACACACCTAATATTTTTTTAATTAAAAATGTTCATATATTGAATAACCTATATATTTGTATTACTTCAATTATATATAACTTTCTATTAATTTGTTGTGTTTTTAAACGACCAAACCGAAAAAAATCAGTGTGCTAATAACTATATATTGTACTATTTTAATAGAAACTTATCCAGCAAGCATTCTGTAAAATTTACTTCATAAAATTATGTTCTACTATTTTTGCTGACTAAAATGTATATTGCTGAAATCTAGTGTAGCTGTGTAGATAATATAAGTTTTCATTTAATAGTTGACATTCCATATTCTTTATTTAGTTGTTGTGAAATCGTAGATTTTTTGGAGTTAAGTGCTGGCAGCACCGTCACCCCTTCTTTCATTTCCTTAGAAAAATAACAAACGGTTGGTGTGCAAATTTTTGTTATAATTTTCTATAACTGTTAACATTAATTTAAAAATAAGATTGAAAGTTTAAAAAAGTATTATGCCTCTATAGGCAGATGTGTATAAAAAAGTTAGATTTATTTTAATTACTGAGATATAATGAGATTAGTATCGACTGTCAACATAACCTATCAAACATCCAAGTTGTGGTTGTGTATCGTTTAGTAATTTAAGTGGTGTTTTTAGGAATGGCTGACCCAGCGCCATCAACTGCGCCTAAGGCGAAGACGCCTAAAACCAAGGCACCTAAAGAGAAGGTCGCTAAAGCTGCCCCAGTGGCGCCTGCGGAGCCCCCGAAAGCTATTCGCAAAGTGTCATCGAAGCCCCGCCACGGCAGGTTGTACGCTAAGGCCGTATTCACAGGATACAAACGTGGTTTACGCAACCAACACGAAAACACAGCACTTTTAAAGGTAAGCAATTGCACAAACTATGAGGAACTAAGCTAATAGTTGAGGTCAGCCATGAGGACCATCCAAATACGTACCATATTTTTTCTCTTTTGTGGTTAAGCAAAAGTCCATCTATGTAATACATTAATCAAACTGGATTTAGTTTGAAATTTGTTTTTTAACTTCAGCTATCACCAATTTTAGTAGATCGTTTTTTATAGTTATTTTGTATATCTACATAGAAAAACTGTCACTATCTTTGTGCAGAAGTATACGTATTTATAGTCTTAAGTTATCTTAGTAAAACTTAAAGGATAAATGTTTTTGACATTTTATTCATACACTCATCTCCTCTACTAAAATTCTTTCAACAATGAGAAGAGCTGATGATCTTTGAACTGTTCAAAATATTTTCTTGAATCATAGCTATGAACACTTAATTAAGTCACCTTTCAAACAAAAAAAACTAAACCAAAATAGGTTCACCGGTGTAGGAGCTGTGATGCCACAGAGATACACATATTAAACTTGTAACACTGCCTTCTTTTTGCATTGGCTGTTAAAAATTTGACTGCTTTTTAGTATAAAATTAGCAACTCTGCAGTATTTAAATTTAAACATGTCAGTTAAGAGTCTTCCTGCACTCTCTTGACAAATCCTGTGGTTCTAATTCCAAATAAGTTCAAATTCTATTGACCTTTATAGGATTAAGTGTGTAATGCAAACACCACATAGAAGTATGGTAATGACCAGCTTTTTCAATGTATTTATGTAGGCCAGGGTGTAGCTAGTAAGTTAATGTATGTAAAATATTGTAATTGCTTTGTGTACAATAAAGAGTACATCTACCTATCTACTGGGAACAGCTTGCTTTCAGTTAGGATTGCTGCTAGACAATTGCAGATTGTGTATCCTCATATAAGCAGAACTAAAAGGCCTGGAGTTAGTTTTTCTAACTGTTCAAATTGAAAATAGTAGACACTAACTTGCTTACATGTAAATGTAAAAGGGACCCTTCACATTTAAACAAAAGTCAAAGGATTTTGGTTTAACAATGTAAGGCACTTCTGAGTAGTGTCTTTGTGCTTGTTCTGATAAAGTAATTAATTACCAAGAGCAGATACTTCTTGTTTCATAGATCACCTTACCTTGTCTGAGATCGAGAATGACTGACGCATTAGCTTGTGTTATAAATTGTTGTCAATTTCCCTAAAATGATGCTTATGACATTTGAAACCTGAACCATCATGTGGACAAACTATATACTGATACTTTGAAAGAAGGAAGGGGGAGGCCTTCAAGTTTACTTGATCAAATAAGTCTAATACATTGCATAAATATTTTACAGATTGAAGGTACGAAGAGCCGTGATGATGCAGTCTTCTACACAGGCAAGAAGTGTGTCTACGTATACCGCGCCAAGAAGAGGACGCCTATTGCAGGTGGTCCCCGTGGCAAGAAGACTAAGCTGCGTGCTATTTGGGGCAAGGTGACCCGTGCACATGGCAACTCTGGTGGAGTGCGAGCACGCTTCAGGTCTAACTTACCTGCGCAGGCTATGGGACACAGGATACGCGTGGTAAGTTGTTATTTTAACAAAACTAGGATAATCCTCTCAACATAAGTTTAAGACCTACACATGTTAAGGTCCTTTTCCTTTTCAAGAAGAGTGAATTATGTACTTAGTTTACTTCTCTATTCTCTTTTATGTAAAGTAGAACTCATGCTGCGTGTTTTGCTTAAAATGTGTGCAACTGGATTGGTCACATCACTGTAATGATGGCATCTCATAGTGCCTATCTAAAATGACAGGGAAAAATAAGTATTTTTCAGTCAGCATAAATAAGTAAATAGAAAAAGATAAAATGGAACTTCTCAAGATGAGACAAATTTCTTGACTTAAAGAGAGGTTATTATTTTTATTATAAGAATAAATTGAATAACAAATACAAGTACCTACATTTTCAAATTGTACAAACTGCAAAACATGAAAACTTATGAAATAACTCTTCGGAATCCCTGTAAAGATAGTGTATGGTTAAAAATAAATAAAATTTTGGCCTCACTTTAGGATTTCAACTTCACTTCACTAATTTATGAAAAACAAAAACAAGTAGGTTAATTACAGTTAACACAACTGTAATAGTATTTGTAGATTCCCCTTCAATTAGCTTGCTATAGGTTTTGAAAGAAAATGCTAATATGTGAGATTAGGTTTAACACTGAGAGTGTACTATTATATACATATTGGGAGAGGCATACAAACTTTAACCTGTTTGGATAATTCATATTTTTATTCTACTTTGAAATAAAAATAAAAGGAAATGATTAAAGAAAAAAAATATATATCTAAGCATGTTCCAAGTGATGGTAAGACATTTGAAACCTGAATTAATTGTTGACAAAAAATTTACTGATATTTGCCTTAAATACAATAATTATTAAAAATTTTGATATATTTTCTAATAAGGGTTTCTTTTTGTTTCAGATGTTGTATCCTTCCAGGATTTAATGACTTTCCTGTTAAGTAATCTAAGTATAAATTAAAAACTAAAAACAAATATGTTATTGTTTAATTCATTGCATTTGTTGTCCTCAGAGCGCAGGTGTACTTGTATGTACATAAATGTAAGGCTAAGTGGTAACCGAGTAGGTTAACACATTACAAAACTAAGTAATACCAGCCAGGTCAGTCTAGGATGAGTGACCATTCTTAACACATTGAGACCCCTTCGTGCCTCAGAGGGCACGTTATACCGTCGGTCCCGGGTGTCATACGAACATCTGTGGCATTTGTTAAAGGTAGTTGGAGCCCTTAAAAGTCTGACAACCTTTTTTTTTTTTTTTTTCTACGTGAGGAATCCCCCTCGGGCCGTCACCCCACCGGGGTTTTCGGTGGGGCGGTGTGTCGGAATCGAACCGACTAAAACCACACGGTGTGCAATCCTGCGCCTAAAATAGGAGGGATCCGGGAACAGCTTTATTAAGACATCCGGACCCCTCCTAGCGCCTGCCCGCCAAAGCGCGGACACCATCTGCGGGTAAAGATATCTCTATTAGGCAGCGTCGGGAAAAACCCGTCCCGACCACCCGCGGCCACACTCAGGGCGGCATGAGGCACTGGAAAGCGCGCCTCCGCCGCCCGGTTTGCCGGCGGCGAATTTGGTCCGAGTGGACATCGTCCTCCCGGGCCCGCTCCGCCGCCTCCTTCTGCGAGATGACTTCCTCACAGAAGGTTGCGACCGCGGTAAAATTCCTGTCGCTACCGGCCATGGAGCGTATGACAGCCGGTAGCGACAGATCCTCTCCGATTACTGCAGCGAGGGCTCGACGCTGCGTTGCAAGCGGAGCATACCGCCAGCGTATGTTGAGCCGAGTCCTCGCTGCAGTCGCAGTGGTGGCAGGCGGGACTCAATTCCCTCCTAGCGACCGAGTGCAGGTACTTTCCGAAGCAGCCATGTCCGGAAAGCACCTGCGTCAGTTGAAAAGGAAAGGGTCCCGTGCTGCCGCCCTGCCCACTCGGTGATGACTGGATGGAGTGCCTCCACGGCGGCAAAGCCAGCGCGTGGAGCCTCCAGCCGGGACGACCAACGAGCCATGGTGGCTTGGCAAGCGGCCTCTCGCCACTCGCGGACCTCTTCGGGCGGGGGCCGACTACCGCTTCCCGCCCGGAACTTAGCCGCCTGCCGATAGACTTCGTCGAGCACTTCCGCCTCCAAATCCCACGGGGGGGACCCAGCCAATGCGCACGCCGCCTCCGTCGACACGGTGCGGTATCCGCGTATGGCTCTAACCGCCATGACCCTCTGAGGGCGCCAGAGGCGCGCCCTATTCTGGGCGGTCAGAGCCTCCGCCCACACCGATGCACTGTAAAGAGCCATCGACAAAAGTCTGACAACCTAGTCTAACTACAGAACTTCGATATCGCCTAGTACTTGTCTTGTGGAGGTCATATGGCAGTCGCTCCATGTACATGAAAGTTTGGCCGTAGTTAGACTGATGGCCGGAAATAATACTTCGGAAAAGGCGCGGAGGATGATGATGACCACATAAAGTTTTAAAATAAATTTGAGATTTAACCTTGAGCGAGAGATACAGCTTGTATAAGCGCTCTCTCTCCCACCTCAAGCTAAGCATAGTGCTGTTCACTCGCACTTATATAATAGTAGGTATATTATGTGCGTGTGCACCGAGGGACCACACTGGGGATTTGTAAAATAACTTACTATTTACTACTACTAACTTAATATTACGGATTTAGTAGTAGACTTAAAACAATTGTAGAACGAATCTTGGAATTTGTAACAAATGTATCAAAAACTACAGCCCTTTAAGTGTGGTCCCTCAGTTCTCACACACTGTTATCTCGATCCCGGTAAGTATCTTGTAAAAGAAGGTAGGTACTGTGATTACAAACATTTAGTAAAGAATTTGCAAGGCCCATTTACTTAATAACATGTCCCAAAGCGTTACAAATTAAAAGCAAACAATTACTAAACTTTGGTCCCTCAGTCCACTTAAAAAATATTCATTTTAGTTTAAATTATTGAATGAAATCGTACTTTTTTCAGTTATCGTTTTAGTTGAGGCCTTAACATATTTTGTAAAAATGAAATTGAGATAAAATGTGTGCACAATTTCAAGATAGCGATTGTCTAAACTGGTCCCTCAAACCACACGTCCACCGTCATATTGTGCGTGTGTAACTGTTTGTGTAATGGAATATCAGAAAGATAAGTGTCGTATCTTTTAGTAAAAAGATTCTACTAAATAAACGCAAAACTTAAATTGTGTATTGGTTACATTTTGGCTGAGATAACAAATTTTAATGAATCCCAAGAAGATACACCGATCGTGTAAGTTGCATTTGTGGCTATTTTGAATACCTCCATTACAGACCATGCTATGTTAATATTAAATATAAGTAACAAAACTAAAACTAACGTCAGAAACAATACGATTAGTAAATATAAATCAATTATTGACTTCGACAATGCCTATAAACATCTCATAAATACGGACCTATCGTTCTTTACTAGTACCTGTAACAACCCTGAAAGTCTAGCTCAAAAGTTGATAGATGTAATTAAGACATCATTACTTTCCAACACTAGGATTAAGTTAGTTTCTGGAAGTAAGAGAACTCTGAAGCCATGGATTTCTACAGGAGCTCTGCGTTGTATTAAACTTCGAAATAGAATGCAATACCAATTAAAACAAGACCCTTACAACGTGATACTTAGAATCACCTTTAGACGGTACCGTAATTTTTGCTCCAATTTACTGAAAAAGTTAAAAAGACAATACCATAAAATCCGAATAGCTGACTCTATAAAAGATTCAAAACAACTATGGTTAAAAATAAATGAAATCACCCAATTTAAAAAGCCTAAATCCTTAAACACTAGTCTCTTGCACATCACACCTAATCCGCTGGACTCAGTAAATCGTGTGAATCAGTTTTTTGTTAGCATCGGTAAAACCTTGGCTGAAGATATTACTGGTGTTTCTGATTTATCCACTAATAATGTAGTTATGCAAACTCAGGTCTCTTCATTTGTGTTACTTGACACCGACCCTCATGAGGTTGATCGCATACTCATGAGTCTCGACTCCGGCAGCTCGCCCGGTTGGGATGGTATACCTACAGAGTTTCTGAAAAAGGCTAGGGACTTTGTGGTTCCATTAATAAGCCGGCTAGCTAACCTATGTTTCGAATCAGGAAACTTTCCTGCTGTTTTTAAACGATCTATAGTAACCCCTGTTCATAAGAGTGGGGACGTGGGCGTTGTTAGTAACTATAGACCAATTTCCGTCTTACCTTGTATCTCCAAAATTTTAGAAAAATTAATCAATAATAGGCTGATTGGATATTTAAATAAATACAATATAATATCAAACTCTCAATACGGATTCAGGAGGGGTCTTTCTACACAGGACGCTATTATAGCGCTAACTAACGAGATAACAACTATGGTAGATAGGGGAGATAAATGTCTAGCTGTGTTCCTAGACCTCAAAAAAGCGTTTGACACTGTTTCGGTCCCCATCCTTCTGAACCGACTCGAAAAAATTGGCATTAGGGGTACCACTCTTTCTCTTTTTAAAAGTTACCTACAAAACCGACAACAGCAAGTTAAAGTAAATGGCACTACTAGTCAGGAGGAAAACGTAGTCTACGGAGTTCCACAAGGAAGTGTACTTGGCCCGACACTGTTCCTGATATATATAAATGGCCTCTGTAATATTGGGGACAGTGGCGGGCGGTTCTTCTCCTATGCGGATGATACTGCAATCGTCTTTTCAGGAAAGTCATGGCCTGCAGTGAAGGTTACCGCGGAACAGGGTCTGGCTAGAGTGCCTGGCTGGCTTAATGCGAATCTACTAACCCTAAACGTTGCTAAAACAAATTTCATTTGTTTTACTCCGACTCAGAGGTCACAGCCGGGTGATGATTTTGGAGTTGTGATTCATGGGTGTGGTGGTTCACTTGGTCCTAACTGTGGATGTCGGAGTATTGAACAAGTTAACTCTACGAAATATTTGGGGGTAACAGTAGACCGGAGATTATCATGGCACACCCATATCGAAGTTCTTATGGCAAGAATCAGAAAACTAATATGGATATTCAAAAGCCTACGTCAAATAGCTTCGACTCAGCTACTGAATAAAATTTATATTACCCTGGCACAGTCAGTCATTACATATTGTATACCAGTATGGGGTGGTGCCACAAAAACAAAACTTATAGAACTTGAAAGAGTCCAGAGACTAATAATAAAGGTGATGTATTTTAGGCCATCTAGATACTCTACAGACAACCTGTATAAAGTCAGCAATCTACTGTCTGTAAGAAAATTATATCTCCTAAATATTACACTGTGTATGCATAAAACAATACCCTACAACCCACATTACCAGGATAAACGACGTAAATATAATGTAGTTCATTCCCCAAAAGTTAATACCGTTTTTGCCAGGCGTCAATTTAAAACTCAATCGACATATATTTTTAATAAAATAAACTCCAAATTAAATATTTATCCTGTGCAACTCCATAACTGCAAAACAGTTGTAACGGAATGGTTAAAATCACTTACATATGAAGAAACAGAAATTATGCTGGTTAGAATTAGTTAAATATTAGGAAATGTATTGTGACCACACCCACACACCGACACACACACGCACACACGCATCCACCCACACACCCAAACACACACACACACACACACACACACACACACACACACACACACACACACATGCCTACACATAAAATGCTAATCAATGTCATGTGAATTATATTAGTACTTGTTTTCTTTTGTTAATATTTTATTTTATTTTTATATTATTACTATTATTATATATTTGTTTTTTGTAGTTTTTATTTCTAATTTTCTGTCGTTATAAATGATGTCAACGTTGGTAACATAAGAAATAGCGAGGTAGCCCCAACACAAGTATTTTTATAACTTACCGGGGCTTCTTCATAATATTGTAAACCGAAACTATGAGACTAAATAAAACATTTTATATTTTATATTTATATTTAGTGTGACCACACGATCAAACAATATATACAACATAACATAACACACATTTTTCTTTCTTTTACTAAATATACATATACTAACTACTAACTACTACTAAATATACTTTCACAAAAAGTATTAACCACCGAAAAACCTACAAAATTATAGGCGCATCTGAATTTATTCCAGAATTAATCACAAGCGGTCTTCATCTTTATCGATGTTACTATTTTAAGAATGAGCGTTTCTTTTGCTATGATGATCAATTCTTAAATATTACAGACTAAATCCAATGCGTATGTAGCTACATCATTTCTAAATTACAAATAGTTTCAGTTCATAGTTTCGTCGCCATTGAAAATTAGTAATACCTTGCCTCTTACTAGGGATCGTCGCCTCGCTCAAATCTGAGTCGGGTTTGGATTAACCACAGACAGTTTTAAAGTTGTAAATAATAAATTCTAAATAGCTTTAGTTCAACTCGTAGCTATTAAACATTACAAATATAACCAAAGCTTGTAGGTACCTAACTAAGAATTTTTTCAAGTAAGTACCGCAGATTACTACTAAGTAGTTACTACGGTAGTATGTACGTACGTACAACAGTACGTGTGGCAGTATTTTCATCATTTCAGTTTTGGAATGATTGAGTTATTTTCGTCATCATTATTCCCTTGATAGCAAATTATTGGAGAAATATTAAGATCTAGCAGCGCCTCGCGGTTTCACCCGCCCGTCCCGATCCCGTGGGAATGTCGGGATAAAAAATAGTCTGTGCGTTAATCCAGGTCTCCAGCTATCTACATACCAAGTTTCATCGCAATCGGTCCAGTAATTTTTGTGTGAAAACATTACAAATATACACAAATGTTTCCTCTTTATAATATTAGTTTAAGATTTCTTTGCCGTTTTCTGTTCATTGGGATAATAGGTGCTGGGATATATTTATTTATTATAGACACGCCAACAGTATACATAAACAACATAAAAAAAATACAGCATGCCCAGTATGGCACAGTTATTATATAGACCAAGAAAAGCCACGCATACTCCAATAGATTGACGAAGGTTTGACAAAATTAATAAACTGAAGTACCTGTGTATGATAATATTTACTATTCATAGATGTACTGACTGAGCATTAAACTGTTGATACGAAAAAGTATCTATCGGCCGCTGAGTAAGGTTTTAGGTAGATATTACCTTTCAACTCAAGGGTATTTTTCATTGGTAATGATCGATCTCAGGCAGTCTTCTAGACTTCTATTAGTTACTATAGCGTATATTAAATGTCATAACCACAGGAGGATGCTGTCATAAGAAAATAAATCCTGCATACTTACCGCAGCACGTTGCGGCGCCGGAGGCGGTAGGCACGTGCACTCACGTGTTTTAATCGCATCATATGCATGGCTGCAGGCTGCGAAAAAATATGTTGAGTATTACTCTGATTAGGTACTTGTTTTCAGCCGTTCATTCCTAGTCCCTCTAGTGTTCCGCCTACTTGTATTCCTACGCAACTTAATGGTCGAAGGGAAATAACTAAGGGGCTTTGTTTATTGGATCTCTAACACATAGGCCAACAGAAACGTTAATTTGTTAAACGTTGATTTGATATGAGAGATATTCTTCCGAGGCCGTTATGTTTCCCTACGTTACAGATTAGCCAGGCACTGAGGTGGCAGACTGGTTGCTATCTTTCCATTCCTTTAGAATTTAGATGGGCATGGTGAGCGGAGGAGCGGTTTCTCTTCTCTAAGATAGCCAGGTGGATGATTTTCTGGGCAAAGCTATAACTAAACCTGACACTGGGATACGTAGTGGAGGTAGGTATCCCAGAGTTTCCACTCAGAAAATAGATAGCTCTATATATGCATAGTAGCAAGCAACACATTAAAACTTGAATAGGTGACGATTTGTCTTCTAGTACCTTTAGTAATCTTGTTTTCTTTCTGTCAAACCCTTGTTAATGTTTCTTATAAGTCCGATGAAATAAATGATTCAAGCCCACTGAAAACTAATATATGTAGGGTTAATGTTAGATAATGCAGCCAAAGCTTAGGTAATAAGAATTTAAAACTAAGATAGCTATACTTAGGCACGTATAGGCCGGCTCGACCAAGAGACCAGAGCACAGCCTCACAAAAAACCGGCAGTAAAGCAATGTTGGCCATGTGTTTCGCCGAGTCAGTGAGGTTACCGGAGGCCCTAACCCTTTCCTCTCCCCCTCCTTCCTTTCTCCCCCCCTTCCCCTATTCCCACCTTAACGGCTGGCAACGCACTTGTGACTCTGGAGTTGTAGGTGCCCAGTGCTCATGGGCGGCGGTATTCACTTCACATCTTTACGCTCTTGATAATGGCTACGAAATAACCTTTGACAAAGAATTCTTCTTCCGATAACTACAATACAAGGCAATCAGCAGCACCCTTACTAGTAAGTAGGTATCTAACTACAATACAAGGCAATCAGCAGCACCCTTACTAGTAAGTAGGTATCTAACTACAATACAAAGGCAATCAGCAGCACCCTTACTAGTAAGTAGGTATCTAAATGGGATCGAGTGTTTGATATTTTCTGTCAACATATCGTTTAAGTTCAAATTCACACCAATTAAACATTGTTCAACTCTTAATTGCATAAATAAATGCTGACTCTACAATTCGAGTTTAAGCATTAAGCTTGCCAAACTACTCCGATGTTTTTATGTAAAACATATGACACATTTTTTGCTAAAGATATAAATAGCTCAAGCAGATAATCATAACACTTAAAAATAATGGCGATAATGTCATTGTACAAAGTCTCTTGAGTGCTTGAGTCGTTTTATACATGTCGAAACTATTACCTAAGTAGGTACAATGTTACAGATTGCGTTAAAACATTTGTGTTAAACTAATAGTTGAATTATATAGTACTACACTAGTTGACCGTTCGACTTTCTCCGTTCGTCCATTGTAAATTTTTCCCGCTTTGGCAATATTTTTCATTGATGCTCCGCTCCTATTGGTCGTATCGTGATGTTATATAGCCTTCCTTGATAAATGGGTAATCCAACACTAAAATAATTTTTCAATTCGAACCAGAATTTTAAGATTAGCGCGTTCAACCAAACAAACAAACTCTTCAGTTTTATAATATTAGTATAGATATTTAGATCCAAAACCTTGAGATTCAAGACATAATGTATTATGATTTGTCATGGATGTAATTTTTTTATATGTATTTTGAACGATATTAAAACATTTTCTAACATATCAAAAGTCAGAATAAAAATATTTGGATGACAGATTAGATCATTTTTTGATAATATTTAGGGTAAGTGTTCGTCGACTCACGTATCACGTATTTAGGTGATAAGTGCTATCATGACATGATACAGTATACCTCATTCACTGATTTTCAATGTCGTTGTCTCGGTGACCAATTCTGTATTGTGTAGGTTTTACTGATGTGCTGAGATCCTGCGTTCGACATCCCGTTCGGGGACAATGGAATTTTGATAGTTTTCGGTCAAGAAGTACATAAGTTTAATCTCGTACTTAGAATTCAGTCTCTCCCTCACTTATTCGTTACCTCGGCTAAACATTCTAGCGAGTGCGCCTCGTGGAGGCTGTAGGCCCTCGCACGATTCGTGAGGTTGCAAGAGTGCTAGCAATACACACTCTCCATTAATTCATTGCCTCACCGACAGAGTCGCGTCCGGGCGTCGAGGCCAGGTAAGACGAGAAGAGGCACCAACTACACTCGTATTCACGTCGGCTGGCGTCGCCTTGTCTTGCCACCGTGAGAGTGTGGTTCGGGCTTAACGTGGACATACTTTTGTGTGGGTGTGCCTTGCACCTAAATCAACCCCTTCAGAGCGATCATGTTACGTGTATTTTTTTTTCGTTTCTTTAAAAGAGCGTACACTCGTGTAGGTACAAAATTTTGTTGAAAAAACCCGATGACATTGTATTTTTTAACGATTTTGACCCATAATTTTCTTACCGTACTTACATAAATCGTCGTGACATGTAAGCACTTATATAAACATCTTATTGTTCACTTAACAATACAGCACCATGGAATGTTCCACCGTGACATCACACTGTAATATTACAGAAACTAAACAATAGCCATTAAGTATCTGGTTACCATGAAACTCCCGGTAAAATAATAACTACTTAGAGAATAGAATGCTAACTTTTCAACTTTCGCGGTCTGTGATATAGTTATATATTTACCGGAATTAACGCGATCACGAAAAGGTACTACATACCTCCGAATTGCCGGACGTTTCGACCCGGTCGCAACGGCCGTGGATGGTCACAGGCTGACTCAGTGGTGCACGTCCTCCGTTGTCGAGATTCTTCATCCACCAGCACATTTTCGATATTTTCGTTTCGCCATGTACCGTCACTTACTATACTAACAGTGTCCCTATTCTGTAAGCAAACCGATGTGTCCCTATTTTGCGCATAAAAGCGAGGTGGCATGTTAGAGGCATGTAATACCTTTTCGTGATCGCGTTAATTCGCGTAAATACATAATTATATGAAATAGAATGGTTATGTAAAGCATGGTTAATTTAGATATTATCTGTGCAATGTTCGAACAATGTGTTAATGTTTGACATAAGTAGTACCTATATATAAAATATAAAAGAACAAGTAGGTATAATAAAAATAAATTAAAATATCCCCGACTAAACCCGTAAATTCGTTCAACGATTAGAAAATAGCTTAAGACTATTACTTGACGGGAGGCCTTGATCGATATCAAGTCACCTTTCAGAACTAACACGAAATTAGGACACACATATATATCTACAGATACTAGGACACAGTTACACTGATACACATATTCACGTTTAATTTAAAACAACCCCTTGCTTTTTGCGTCGGGAGTTAAAAACGTAACTGACAATGCTACACGGAGCTATGCACTGATAATATTGTATAGTTTATGTCTTGAGAAAAGGAAATGAAAGTCAACTACAGCGAGTATTTTTTTTTTATCAAAGTTTTACCATTTGCGTTGTGGCCAAGAAAATGTAAACACGTAAATAGCAGCAGAGTAATGGATAGGTATCCCATCACTTAATTAAGACTTTCAGCTTTTTGTCCAGCAATGTAACAAATAACCGCAAGCTATATAATTAAAGCATGTGATTATTTCCTACAGATACAATATAAGTAGATAGAGGTACAGGTTATTTAAATAGATGGGAATTGCAGTTGAAATGCAACTGACCCAAGCCTGGTAGTATCTACGTACCTACCTGTTTAGCTTTCGATGCCTTTTACCACTTTCAAAGGAACCATATTGTGTTGAGAACATGGACATACCCAGATTTTAGCCCACAAGGGGAGGGCAAAATATCCGGAGCGGACCCTGGACTACTTATCTTCTAATTCCGATTTCTTCATTCTGAATCCTCTCGCGTACGCGAAGCACCAACAAATAACCCTACCCAATTTCCGTAACTTGTTGCACTTATTTTACATTTTTATGAGGCCTTTAGTCAGCGACAATGTCTCTTTAACTCTCACTGACGTGTGGGTAACATACTGACACTAATCTTTTTATTTATATTTATCATTCATGTTTACAATGTTGTATGTCACAATGTTTTGAAACCTTTGACACATAAACTTTTAGTAGGTAGCGTCGTCATAAAGCATGTTAATTTATAATTAGTAGGTGTTACGTAAAATGTAAATCTTACAAATAAATAAAATCTTATCATCTTACATATAAATAAAATTGAAGTATAATGTCATAACAGCATTTTTACATAAGCGGCGGTAGCGCAATGGCTAAGGCGGCAGACTTGCGATTGATTAAGTGGTTGCGGTTAGAACCCCACCCAGTGCACTACCGCAGTGAACCCACTCCTAAACCAAGCATTTAGCTTAGCTGGAGGGGTAAACGAGAATACTAGTAATGTGTAAACCCATGTTACTATCAATCAATCAATCAGCCTATCATAGTCCACTGCTGGACATAGGCCTCTCCCAATGTGCGCCACAGCACCCGGTCCTCCGCCTTCCGCATCCAGTCCATCCCTGCTACCTTCTTCAGGTCGTCGGTCCATCTGACTGAGCGTCCTACCTTTCGTTTGCCGATTCGCGGTCTCCACTCTAGGACCCGTCTGCTCCAATGGCCATCGGTCCTTCGGCATACGTGGCCAGCCCATTGCCACTTCAGCGTGCTTATCCTGCGAGCTATGTCGGTAACTTTGGTTCTTTGTCGGATGATCTCATTACGAAATGTATCGTTCAAAGAGACTTCAAGCATAGCTCGCTCCATAGCCCGCTGCGTGACTTTCAATCTGTGGACTAGCCCCATCGTTAGTGTCCACGTCTCGGCGCCGTATGTCATAACAGGTAGGACGCACTGATCGAACACTTTCGTTTTAAGGCATTGCGGTAATAGCGAAGAGAAAACTCGACGTAGTTTGCCAAATGCTGCCCAACCTAATTGGATCCTTCTGGTGACTTCTTTCTCGAAGTTGTTTCTACCGAGCTGGATAACCTGCCCCAGATAGACATATTCTTGAACAACTTCGAGCGTCGAACCTTCAATGTCAATCGGTCTGGGTATGACATGTTCGTTATGGTTATGACATGTTAATAGTATTCTTTTATAAAAAACAAATAAAAAAAATGCATCCCAATGTTGACATGGCACATATTATTTACCAAAAAATCTATTTTTAAACTCTCTGTTTATTCCGGCTTATCTCCGGAACGGGTGGACTTATTTCTACGGGACTTTCACTGGCAGATAGCTGATGTTATAAAAAGTAGGTACCTAAAGCTTTTTTTATTTTGGAAAACCGCGGCACGTTTATGTTACACTATTAACTGTTCCTCGCGCGGCTTCGTTTACGTGTACCCTACACGTCACGGGAACCCTAATTATTTTTCCCAAACGTAGTATTTTAAAGTAGCCTAAGTTAGTCCTTATAAGATCTGCTATCTGAGAGTGTAAGTCCCGTGGAAATCGGTTAACCCGTTCCGGAGATTAGCCTTAACAACCAGACAGACAATAGACAAAACACTTTAAAACTGATTTTATTTTGTATAAGTACCATGTAAACATTCAAATGCATTTAGTAAAAAGCTGCTATTATGCCATTTTCCAAACAGAAACTCTAATTTTATTCATTTGTATAGATACTTATATCCATTTTTTTTCACAATTATTGACATTAGTTTTTAGTATTGATTTGTAGGTATGATATATTATGAACTAGCAGCGCCCCGCGGTTTCACCCGCGTAAGTCCCGGTACCGTAGCAATATCGGGATAAAAAGTAGCCTATGTGTTAATCTAGGTCTCCAACTATCTATATACCAAGTTTCATCGCAATCGGATCAGTAGTTTTTGCGTGAAAGAGTAACAAACATCCATACATCCATACATCCATACATCCATACATCCATACATCCATACATCCATACATCCATACATCCATACATCCATACATCCATACATACACACATCCATACATCCATACATCCTCACAAACTTTCACGTTTATAATATTAGTAGGATAGTAGGATTGTTATGTTTCATTTACAAAATTTGTGTTATATGTGTGGGAAATGTATAGTCACATATTAAGTTAATATTTGTGATGTCAAGCAGTTGCATTAATGTCATGCTCGGCTAGAAGTTCCGCTAGGTAATGGTGGCGCGTGTGTCGGATCCCCTGGCTACCTTTGATATGGTGGACCTGGACGATGACTGACACTTGTGTAATGCTCGTGAACGGGTGCCTTAATTGGGACTGGTCATCTCTGGACTGCCATTTCTTAATAAGCATAGTGGTAATTCACAAAACTGTTTATTCGTTTGAACTTTATGTTACATTGCCCTTACATATGTTGTTATTTTATAAGCAATTTAACTAGAAATTAAGAAAAGACATGTTGAATAGAGTGTCCTTGGAGTTTCTTCTCCCTAGTATCTACGTACCTAGAATTTTAACAATACGGTAGGTATATATAGGTACATACAATTGGTTCGGGCATGACGATCATCGTACATATAAAAATTATAAAGTAATTATTCAGGGTAATGTGAATATTAGGTACAGAGCATTGTACATACACAAACAATCATAAAATATGTATTTTACACAATGATTACAAATGTGCGATCACACATCAAATTTTTCTTTTGTTTTCTGTTTATAAACACAGTGCTGCTGTTAGTTTAGTGCAGGTGCTTACATCGCTATTTAGTGTCATTTCAAAGCATTTTCACTCTATCGGACCTCAGTGGGCGGCAGAAAGTGTGTAATTGAGCGATATCGCGACAAATGGATCGTGACCTAGGTGTATTATCATGATAGGACAGACATAACCTATGCATGTCGGCGTATTTATTTAAATGCGTCATGGATACGTCAAAATCAATCTACCGGAAAAAGTGCCTGGGGCTTTGTAATATGTACAACCTTTTTGTTATGCCTAAGTGATTCCTGGTATTTGTCGTTCGTCACAATAGCTGCAAGGCTTTCAATCAATGCTATCTGCCCATTCTTCAAAGTCTCTCTGCTAATGGCTGTATTTCATTTTGATGTAATCAAAATGGCGACAGTAAAATACGCAATGGCGTTGAGAGGAGAACAATTGTGATGTTTTGGCAACTACTTATAGCGTTAAGCTTTGCTTAATTTCAATTAAAAAGTTGAAGGGTACGAGTTCTTAAATGGCGTAGGTATATTCTTCAGCAGTTGCAGTAAATAAAATATGAAAAGTAATGCTTCTAACTGGAACTGGATTTACTCTCATATGTTGATGATGTATAATATAATATATAACACGTCGGGATATATAACACGTCGCTATCTAGACCCAAACCAAGCAGAGCTTGTACTATGGGATCTAGAACACGGATAAACATACTTATATATTTATTATTTATAGGTACATACATACCGACATATCGCGCACCATCGAATTCCTTATTTTAAACCTACCGACTAATAAACCAGATTTAAAAATAGCACCACTACTCGACGCTAGACACTAAATTCACCAATACGGGCTTAAATCAAAATAACATTGTTAAGCAATAGGGAACTAACTACAAAAACCTAATTTTCATCCCAAAAAATGATTATGATTAAAACACAAAATTCCTACAATATCTTTTTTTCAGCTTCATATTAAACTCTAAAACTTCTGCAGTGCACAGGGATACACATTTTTTTTCGCTTTTCTGAAAAAAATTGCTGTTTTGAGTTAATACCTGTTTAGATCTATGTGTTCGATATTATCTAAACATAGAGACATCCAGAACAATGCAAATAGATATATTCATGCATACAAATATTTGCGTTGAGCGGGTTCGAGTGCCCCTAGTGCAAATACCTATTTGTATGCGATGATTTCCGCGACCCACGACGTGACAGTCATAAACACTATCGCCTCGCCACAGAGGTCGTCGTTGTCGTTAAGTCGCAAAGAGTAGGTTTACATCCAAGTTGCCGAGGTGAAAATGCTAAGGTGGATGTACGGAGTCACTAGGCTCAGTAAGATCCGCAATGAGCGAGGAAGCTTAGGTGTGAGGGACATCGCCGACAAAATGCAACGAAGTAGGCTACGGTGGTATGGTCACGTAACTACTACTACATTGGAAACTTACCGCTACAATCATCCACCCCCAGCTGACCATCTAGAGGCAGACCGAAGACAAGGTGGAGGGATGTAGTACTGAGAGATATGAGAGAGTGTCAGGTTTCTAAAGACGGCGTATTGGATAGAGCGAAGTGAAGTAGAAAGACGAGGAAAGCTGACAAGTTGAGAAAGAGAGAGTATACGAATACTAAGCGAAACCTTAACAACTACCTCATGAGTCCACATAATAATTTAAAAGTTATAACGGAAAATCTTGTTCTTCATCAAAAGTTTGGCTCAGTCGAAACTGCTCCTTTAAACTATAAAATCCATGAAATATTTAGTAACCACCTGCTACACTAAATATACAGAGCGTACACTTAGAGATATACACTTAAGTCTTAACTCCCTCTTGGATGGCAGCCAAAGAACTTTAGATTGAAAGTGCGCATCTGGTCACAACTTGTTCGTTTCCAATTCTTGACGTGACAGTTCTAATTGTTGTCTGGATTGACATTAATTGACCTCATTACGACTAATTCTATGATTTTAATTTTTCTCTGACCGCATTTTTCTAAAAACTAGTAACTAGGTCGCTCGGAAGTCGACGTGATTCGACTGTAATTCATTAAATTAATAATAACATATAAAACACGGCCATCTGATTCCCAAACTAGGCAGAGCCTGTGCTATGGTAACCAGACTGCTGATGCGTAATAATAGTAACTCCACACATCTCACACACGGCCATCTGATCCCAAACTAGGGAGAGCCTGTACTATGGCAACCAGACTGCTGATAAATATACTTATATATTTCTAAATACATACATATTATAGATAAATTACACCAAGACACAGAACAAGTAATCGTACTCATCACACAATTATTTGTCCTGGGTGGGAATCGAACCCACGACCTCTGGCTTAGCAGTAAGGATCACTAACCACTAGACCAACAGGCCGGTCGAATAAATTACTAAATACATACATATTATAGATATTGTTTTATTGATAACATATCGATATCACTAAAGCTCGTGGACAGTAACTAAACAAATAAAAAAAAGCAAATCGATTAACAATCGTAGGAGAAAAATATACTGAACTGTTTTGTCTTTGCTTATTTATACATACAGATATAGACTTCGACTATAGGCGATAGATTGCGACACCTGACTATTTTCCCATCAGTAGAAACGTTTGACAATCCTAACTAGTCCTAACAAATTTTACTTCTTACTAAAATTATAAAGGCAAAAGTTTGTGAGGATCGGATAAATATTTGTTACTCCTTCACGCAAAAACAGCTGAACGGATCTGGATGAAATTTGGCACAGAGATAGATTATAATTCTGAATAGCAAATAGGCTACTTTTTATTCCAGAAAAGTGGCTGGCTCTCGTGGAATAGATTTCACCAAAATTTCCAAGCGAACGAAGTCGCGGGCAATAGATATGCAGTATTATAAATGCGAAAGTGAGCTTGTTTGTTACGCTTTTACAGCTTAACTACTGAACCGAGAAAACCGGCTGTAAAGCAATGCTTCCATTGTTTTTCGCCGAGTGAGTGAGGTTACCGGAGGCCCTAACACTTCCCTCTCCCCCTCTTCCTCCTTCCCAAACAACAACGCACTTGTGACTTTTGAGTTGCAGATGACCCGTCTGCTCGTTTGCCCCTATTACATAAAAAAAGGAGCACAGAAATGGACAGATGGACAGACTATTATCCAGAAAAAAAAGTACTGTTCCCGAGATATAGACAAAATAACTTTTACGCCAGTCCGAAACATTTGACCCAAGAATAACTGTCAACTGATTGTTCAACTGTCAATGTAATATTAATAGCTGGACACTTAATCGATATAATAGAAGTGGGTATCTATGTCATGACTACTGCCCCATTTCTCTAGCACTGTAGATTCAGTAGGTCACAGTGAGATACTTTTGCTTTTTAAAGTTTTGTCTCTCAGTAGAAACGGAACCATTCTAAGATCACTTTGTTGACCGCCCTCTTATTAAGGCACCGGGAGAAAATACTAAAATTTACCAATGATTTTCGGAGGTGTGTCAAATCATGAAAATACGTCCATATACTTGTGCCATAAAAGCTTTCAAGATATCTTTTGTCAGCCATAGAACCATGAAGTTGTCCCTTTGAGGGGTCTTGGGTACAGAATTTAAGGGCCTTTTGGAAAGTAAAAATGTTTTCGTCTCTGTTATTTTATTATTATGGTTTATGGATCGTGGGAGAGCCATGCTTCGGCACGTATGGGCCGGCTCGACCGGAGTGATACCGCGGCCTCTCAGAAAACTGGCAGTGAAGCAATGTTTGCATTGTGAGTGAGTGAAGTTACCGGAGGCCCTAACCCCCGCCTCCCCACTCTGCCTCTCTTCCACCTTTCCCCTACTCCTCCCTTAAAAGCCGGGAACGCATTTGTGACTCTTGAGTTGCAGGTGCACAGGGGCAGCGGTAGTAATTTACCATCAGGTGACCCGTCTGCTCGTTTGCCCCCTATACCATAAAAAAAGAATTATAATTCATGGTAAATGAGAGGTATCTACTACAATTCATAACCATATGACCATGTAATATCTATTCCTGTACCAACTATCATTGGAATCATTTGGAAAAGATTCTTTTAATTTATCAGACTTTATCAGGTCATGTAAAGTTGAGATACTCATATATGCAGCAGAGACATCCGTTGACTTCTTTAAATAGGGCCTTTCGTGAGGATAGGGCCCTGGCCACGGATTCCGTGTGCTCTTATGATATCATTTGTTAGTTATACAACCGATCATCATGAAAAAAATTTTGCTTACACGTCGTCATGTCCTTATAGGGACCATATATACCTTCATCCAGAAAAAAAGAAACTGTACTCGAGTCGCGAGGAATGGTTTATTGATTGCAAAATCTAAATTAACGCAAACAATGCCGCGGGCGGTAGCTGGTCATCCATTAACGCGAATAAAAAAAATCAAAATGTCCGCTAAAACATTCGATCAAATTGTAAGGCTGAAATGAAACAAAATGTATAAATCTCTTTAAAAACGATATGTTATGTTTAAACCGATGTATTAAAAAGAAAATATTTTCTTTTGGAATAATCTATACCTAGTCATAATGTAGGTAATATATGCATAATTTGAAATTTAAGAAACATAGTTATGTAGTAATTAAAATAATGTTAGTGAATAAGAGGTGTGGAACCTATTTTATGTATAAGGTGACCGAAAAACTAAAATAAAGTAAACCATTATGCCAATGCCAGACTACTATATGTAAACACACAAAAGAAATAATAAAATCAAAGGGATAATAACAATGTAACAGGCAGTTAAGCAATGATTTCATTGTATTTCGCCAAGTGAGTGAGGTTACCGGAGGCCCTAACCCTTCCATCTTCCCCTCTTCTCCCCGCACCGCACTCTCTCTCTTCCCCCCTTGTGACTTTTGAGTTGCACATGGGCGGCGGTAGTCACCTAGGTACCACCAGGTGACCCGTCTGCTTGTTTGCCCCCGATCCCAAAAAAAAATAACGTGTTTATAGTAAGGAGATACATTTTTTAAGCCAAGCTTTATGCTAATAAGTGACAGTGTATTGCTTTTTGACCAATAAAAAATAATGTACACACCACCAATAGGTAAATTTGTGTAGGATGTTTGTATAGGATTCGATAGATGGCGCTCATCGATCGAATTAAGCCGCACTGTAGTTTGTAAAGTCTTTGACCTTTGTACCTGTATGCCAAACTTTAAGCAAAACATTATTAGAAAAAAATCGCCTCTGGAATATTAATAATGTGCCTAATGTCTATGCTAATAGAATATCACTACATATTATAAAACAAAGTCCCCCGCCCCGTCTGTCTGGCTATTCGCGATAAACTTAAAAACTACTGAACGGATTTTCATGCGGTTTTCACTAATTGATAAAGCGATTCATGACTAAGGTTTAGGTATATAATTGTTTACGATGTCTCTGCTACCCGTGCGAAGCCGGGGCGGGTTGCTATTATTTTTACAAAACCGGTTTCACCCGCGTAAGTCCCGATCCCGTAGAAATATCGGGATGAAAAGTAGCCTGTATGTTAATCCAGGTCTCCAGCTATCTACATACCAAGTTTCATCGCAATCGGTTCAGTAGTTTTGGCGTGAAAGAGTAACAAACATCCATTCATCCATACATCCACACATCCATACATCCTCACAAACTTTCACGTTTATAGTATTAGTAGGATAATTTTTGGAATGTACCAAAATCTCTAGAAACATTTATTTGTTGTATTTGTATAAGCATTTATATAAAAAAATATTCTAAGATATTTATTCTTAAATATTTAAATGTATGTGCCCTGAAATTGGCGATTTATCAAAACTGTGCAAAAGTATTAGGTACCTGCACATTATTTCTGTTGATTGAGAGATTTTTTGCAAACCGTTCTGATCATTTTTGTTGGATGTTGCGATGTATATTTTTTAAAGAAGATTATCCTTAAATTTATAAATATCGCTGTACTTCCTTACGGACTGCAATTTTAAAAACATACATGCAACCATTGTCAGTAGGTATATAATTTTTTAATTATACTCTCACACGATAAATAAAAGTCTGAGTAGTCGTAGTCATAGATTCAATTGGATCAAAGCCACAAACCGCTCTAATACATGTCTTTTGCGCAGGAATGGTTGTCCAATATTCGTTGAAATCCAGAACAATATTAGACCTAAGGAATGACTTAATAGCCTTCATATGTAATACCATCTGTCTTTTATCCATTACAATATTAAGTTCTGTGAGTGCTTAATTAACAATATCTGGTTTGGTTAATGGTAATGGTATAGAGCTCTGTTTCCGTATTTAGACTCACAGACGGTCCATTACGCGTGCAGATAAGGCTGCCTAGTTGAGACAACCTAGCTCCTTCTAGAAGCACAGAAGCCTTCTGGGCCTTTCACGGACTTCTAGTAGCGACGTCACATCTGCGAGGATAAGTATCCTCCTACAGGTAAGTACCCGTTGTGTGGCCTCTCCGTCGCACTCCAGGGTAACGTGGGCGGCTGTTTTCTAGGCGTTGAGACATCCTCTGCATAGAGGGCTGCGTACTATATAGTTAGGCACACAAAACAGTCTTAAACACAGACCAGGTATATACCTGGTCTGGGTTTAAGACTGTTTTGTGTGCCTTCGGGTGACTGGTGCAGAAGTACTGGTGTGGTCTCGCGCCCACTAGACCCTGAAATCTTGGCCCTCAATGTCTTATCGTCCCGCTCACCCCTGAATAATTTCAAAGGCTCATTTCATTTTTCATTTTCATTCAAGGATCCTATATCAAGGATATTTATTATCATTTACTCGATGTACACTTTTCTACATAGAAAAGTGTAATTTTTGCTATTAGGATTACTCTGAAAAAGTGTATTGATCTAATGGTGGAATCTACCTTCGGAGTGAAGGAGCTACTAGTGATGCCCTGCTTTCTAAGATATATGATACTTTAGGCCTACATCATTTATTGAAATAGCGAAGTTAAGTTGGGAAGGTTAACATGGAAACGTGACTAATAATATAATGTATTTTTACTGGAATACTTTGTGAAACATGAGGAAGATAAAGAGGAAATTCCAAAAAAAAACTTTGCATAATAGTGTATTTGTTTTGATTTACAGCCTGTTTATTGTTATTGTTTGGGTATTGTTATCATTGTGCCTATATTAAAAAAAAAATATGGTGTACAAAACATAATATCAGTTGTTATTTTACCTGTAGTAACTGTTATTCTCCGTGAGTTACGAGTATCTACATTGCTGGTTGTTGCAAGTGTAAAAGCCTCCTTTGGATATGTATCCGGAGGAGACTTTTACCACATGGTATGTTTGTGATTTGGTTAAAGACGGAACTCCATGGCTTAATTTTTAATAGTTTTCTTGTAACAGCCTGTCAGTAGTTACGGATACCGTTCGTTTTGCAAGTAGGTGATATACGCCAAAAAGTGGGGGGTGGAAAATGAGAGAGGACGTACTCTCCCCGAGCCAACGATGTAATGAATCTGAAATTTCGGATCTGGATACGGATATATGAATAATATTATACCGTTTTCAGATACGGTTACGGATATAAAATTAGTTAGGATTATCCGAAAGCTTCAGTAAGGGATATTAGATTTTTAAGGGATTGTAACAGGAAAATAAAAATAGATAATGATCTGACTTTATTTCTAGGTCATAATTTTTCCTAAATCTACAGAAAAAATAGCCTTATTGTTGAATTTTATAGCTACTCATTTTTAAATGTTTTCAAAATAAACATTATAATAAACAGTAACAACATTATACAGAAAACAGAAAACCTGTCATAACATTTGTCATTTAGACTCCGCTCCAATCTGAAATTATTGAAAACTTTTAAATATCAGATTCAGTGACAGTTTCAGATACATTTTTAATTCGGATATCCGAAAGTTTCGGTTCCGCCGGTTAAGGTTCCTACCTTACTTTTTTTAGAATTACATAACATCAGGTTCGTCGGCTGTTTGATTACAAACTATTTGTACAAAAAACTCTTTTACTGATATGTACAATTTGTTTGTTGCTGGCGCGCAATCACATGAACGTCCAATTTTCCTAATTGTGATAAGTATTCACTGAATATGGGAATAGCCCGCGCTTATCTGTTTTGTGGCTTTATATAATTTCAGTCATTTACCAAATTGCAGAGGAAAGGTTTGTTTGTTTCCATACACGTTTATTCTATGTACTATACATGAGTTACTCTTTACTAGTCATCTTTAACCCTTTAGGCTACAGGTACGTCTCATGTCACACCGGTGTGAAGGTTGGGGATCAATACATCACATTCAAGTGCCTAACTACTTCATGTCCAATGGCGTAGGTAAATATAGTTATTTATTATATATAAATATGTACTATGTATGTATGTGCCTTTCGGACTTTTCTTGACATTA
Source organism: Callimorpha dominula (assembly GCA_949752705.1). Classification (NCBI taxonomy): domain Eukaryota; kingdom Metazoa; phylum Arthropoda; class Insecta; order Lepidoptera; family Erebidae; genus Callimorpha; species Callimorpha dominula. The sequence goes on from OX456991.1 coordinate 516,527, forward strand.
TTGTATATTCAGACTCGCACGGTATTTCCATCAGGGATGTTTTGTGTCCCACTAAAAGTATTGTTTACGGTTACCTAAATAATAACATATCAACGTCCCGTTACCCTCGTCACAGTATCTCGGTGCTACGGGTAGGACGGGTCCGGATTGAAAGCATATACCGAAACAATACATTTCCTTCGTATTCTGTAACTATGGATAGTCGGACGAGCCGCATAGATCGCTATAAACAATACAACATTGTATTTAATAATATTGTAGGTATATTCTAATTGTAGACATACATACATTCAAGCCTGTGTGTCCGAAAAGGTAGGCAGAGCCGTGTTAAGCACTCATTTTGACAATTTGATCCCATACAGGTAATGGGGGGCAAGCCAATTGTCGTCAACCGGGGACCTATTTGTAGCGGTTCCGGGAAAAATTGAGAGTTTGGTAAGAAAGGAAGAGAATGGAAGGACAGGTATACTGCTTTGTACGGATAGGGTGAGGAGTGTGAGCAATAGCAAAAGCAGTTCAGGGTCGCATTACTGGAACTAGACCTGGCTGTTGCCGAGAATTCCGAGCCCTCTAACAATGGAGCTACTAATGGTTGTCACTTCACTTGCCACCATACTCATGAACTGAAAACAATATTCAGGCGGCTGCAATTCGAGCTTAAATCAGCTGCCCAAGATGCTCATTAATTCTTTTTAAAACTTACGTCAGCGTCAGCGTTCCAGGAAACGTTACCTTTCTAGAAACAGTAGGTTAACTCATTAAGATCAGCGGTAGCCGTAAGTAGGCTGGCTACATACAGTAAGACTTTTTGTGGCTTAGTGTGTTATCAGTAGAAATTGGTTTAGTTTAGTTAAGCGTTAGTTTCGGGTCTCTGTGACTCATACAAAATACCTACGTACAACGTGTTATGTATGATTGAAATAAAAATGTTGTTATTTTTAACCGACGAAAAAAAAGGAGGTTCTCAATTCGACCGTATTGTATATATATATATTTTTTAATGTCTGTTCAGCCCTCACTCCGTTATTTATGAACCGATTTTGTGTATTCTTTTTTTTGTTAGCCTTATTATACCCTATATACTTCAAGGGTGGTCCCATGTCAAGGAAGTCAGGATCCTGATAAAATTGAGGATCCCTCGAAAATTGTAGGAACGAATAGTGTTTCTGTTTACTTTTCATTACTTTATCAGGTATTTGCGTTTAGAAATCATCACATAATGATGATGAAAAAAAACATAAAATAAAAATCTTTTTAACAAAAAATTAAGCCGACTCAAAATTAGTTTATATAAAATTTGATAGTTTATGTAAATAAGCTCAATACTTAGACCTAAGGTTTATTTATTTTTTGCTTTTTAGTTCATTTCGTCGGTTAAATTTTTTTATTGAAAGTAACCTGTCTAGGATAACACCTAAATCACGGACTTCATTTACTTGATCCAAGATAACGCCGTTTATTTTATACGATGAGGTAAAAGGTTGTTTTTCCCTCGTATATTTAATAGGGAAACATTTTTTAACATTAAGTGACATGTTATTTGTATTACACCAATCGACGAATCTATCTATGTTACTTGTAGATCTTGTAACTTTTAGATCATCTGCAAACAGTAAGGCATTACAATGGTGAATTTGTTTTGTTATGTCATTGATGAATAATGTGAAAAGAACAGGTCCTGGATAAAATGACCTGTTCTTTTTTGTTTCTTTCTAGTATTAATAAAGCTACGAAGGTTTTGTTTGTTGCACCGGTTGTGTTTCGTAAAAACCCAAACTAAGCTTAGCTTTTATTATGGGTTCTAGAACACGGATAAACACACTTAAAAACCTTTTTTGTAGAATGAGCCGTGGGACGGATTGGGAATGGTACAAACATTTCATGTGAAGTAAATGAATTACTTACAACGTGCGCCGCCCGCGGCAACGACGAGTGAGCACGATAGTTACTAACGAACAAAGCCGAGCCTCGGGTTCGGCGGCTCGCACCCGGTACGGTCTAATGTGAATCATCCTTTATACGTAGATACAGCCACACTAATCCAAATAGACATTTACGCATACTGAGCATACGCGCACTGAGCGAGAACCAAGTCCGTGACCTAAGATGTTGCAGTCATATGCACTACCGACAAACTAACAATCGTAGATCTCAATTCGATGCAATATATCCTAGTAACCGCAATTACTATACCACTGATTCATCTTGTTTACAGTTATGATTATTATTTACTTGTGGCAAGCAGTCGCTTAGTTTGCGGTTCATTTTACAGAATATTCCCGAGGGAGCGCTGACAAAACCACTTGTCGACTTTTTGCGTTGTTAGTTAGCGATAAAATGACGCCCAAGTCTCTTATAAACATAATATTATTGCAAGCTAATATTTTTAAACGATGAGTAATTATGATGAATACGTAATTGTCTATTAATAATTGTTCATTTGAATAATAAAAACATAAAATACGTACTTAAAAACGTTGAGTTTTGCATTTATTTATAGGTTTTACAACAGGGGTCCCCTAGACCAAGACAACTCTCAGTGGTTTTGTTTATTTTATAGCAACTGCTATGGTTATATATCATACTAACAACCAGCCCCGGCTTTGCATGTGTACAAATTATACACCTAAACCTTCCACATGAATCACTCTGTCTATTAGTGAAAACTACATGAAAATCCGTTCAGTAGGTTTTTTAGTTTATCGCGAACAGACAGACAGACACGGCGGGGAACTTTGATTTAAAACTAGCAACCCGCCCCGGCTTCGCACGGGTACAAATTATACACCTAAACCTTCCTCATGAATCACTCTGTCTATTAGTGAAAACCGCATGAAAATCCGTTCAGTAGATTTTCAGTTTATCGCTAACAGACAGACAGACAGACGCGGCGGGGAACTTTGTTTGTGTTATGATATGTAGTGATTAAAATGTGCCTGGATTAACATATAAATGTATACAGTCAAACTTGGGTTTTTCGGCGACTTAATTACTAATTCACAATAATATTTACAGGTGATTACAACCGTTGACCTATAATAAATCTGAATAGATCGCATTAAAAGGACTACTAACTTTCGCGTTCCATGATTTAATTATGTATTTAAACGGGAATTAACGCGGTCACGAAAAGGTATTACATAACTCTGAATGCCATGTACCGTCACATACTATACTAACACGGTACATGGCGAAACCAAAATTTCAAAAATGTGCAGGTGGATGAAGAACCTTCTACCTCACGATTTCGACGACGGAGAGCGTGCACCGCTGAGCACGTCAGCCTGTGACCACGGCCAGTGCAACCTGGTTGAAACGTCAGGCAATTCAGAGGTATGTAATACCTTTTCGTGATCGCGTTAATTCGAGTTTAAATACATAATTAAAAGGTATACTTTGCAACATGTTTTGGCACATAATATATGAAGTAATTTATCAGGTTTTCAAAAAAATCAAGCAACATTTTAGGACCGCAGAACCTGGATTGGATAATGACGGATGTGAGTTCGTTGTTGTTCTCGGTAGCGCGGGCGCGGTGGCGCAGCCGAATTGCCGGGATCCTGTCCAAGAGCTATTTCTGGCTACATATGACGCCGCCGCGCTGGTCCACTTGTCTTACCTCTGTTGTTTATTTACAAACACACGCGGAATTGTATCCGCATCTAAATAAGTAAAGGAGGATATGGATTGTTGTAGTTCAACGACAAAGTTTAGTAACGGGGAAGCGCTTTGATGGACCGTGAGAAGGATTCTCTGGTAATTGCATAATGATAATGGTAATATTTTGTGACACATCAGTCATATCACACATCGTATTCTAGCCCCAGAACACGAAAAAACATACTTAAATACATCTTTTAAATGTATAGATATTAAACATAGAAGCTATTATTACATTCATTCAAGTAGCAATCATTGAACAGGGTGACTTATCCGACATTTCCGTGAGTATGTATTGTGCTTGGTATTTTTTTCCTTATAACTTTATCAAGAATTAACTATGCTGCGTATAAACTACGATATTTATGTGATAAAAATATCGATTTATACGTAAATAACGTAAAAAGGTTTCGTACCATATGATTATTACTGCGATTAAGACCTGAATTACACATTTATTATGTTACAAAGTTTCTATTTCAATGAAAGTAGTTCATTACAATAGGAACATCAATCTGACATAAGGTCAACGTAACATTCATTATATATAGACCACCATTTAACCTCTAGCTACCTACAGATAGACATATGCTAATCATGGGCAGAGGCACGATCTAGGCCAGCAATCATTCATAACTGTCGTATAGCTAACTATTCATTACTTCAATAAGCCTGACATTGACCTGTTTAAATGTTTATCGTAGTTCGGTACTTTGATTTTTCTTTTTTATTTACAAAAGCGTTGCAAAGATTGGTGATTGTAAAGGTTCGAGGATAAATTACAATACTTTAATAAACAGGTTTTGTTTATAGCTACCCATGTTAAAATGTTCGTGTGAGGAAAACTGACAGTCAACACGGTCATAAAATTACTTGTTAGCACGTTCTAAACAATACATAAAGACACGTTAACTGTAGACAACTTGTTGCTGATACTTGTTTGTATCAGGAATGTTACGGATATGAAACTTCGAATCTGGATATGCATACGGATATATGAATAATATTAATACAGATTTCGGATACGGTTACTAATATGAAATTATATCAGATTATCCAATATTTTCGGATAGTTTCAGTTACGACATCTAGATTCTTAAGGGATTGTAATAGGAAATGTTTTAAATTGGTAACGATTTTGATTTATTTATATTTGATTTAGTTATTATAGCTACTCATTTTAGGTGTTATCTACTTAAAATGCAAAAACAACATTATACTTATTGAACAAAAACAACATTACACAATCATTTCGGCCACATAGAAATAATAAAAACTTGGTATAACATGTCTCATTGTGTAAGATCCGGTCACGGTTTCGGATACATTTTGATATCATCCTCCATAACATAACATCTATGGTTTGAATAAAAAATGACAAGATTTTTTTTGCATATTAGTTAATTAAACCAGTTTATACATATTAAAGATTCCATAACCCTTGGAAAGTTAAACACTTTGACGATTCGATTCGCAAAAATATTTATGAATATGTCTATCTGCATTGGTCTGTGTGTTCCTAAAAATGTATCCAAGTATGCTTATCCGTGTTCTAAAACCTCTTACTATAAACTAAGCATAACTTGAACTGTGTAGTTCAAGTTATGCTTAGTCACAGATTAGTGTTACTATTATTTGCTAATGTGATCCATCGTACAATCATAGATGTTGAGCTATCTATTATCGTTTAATATCACTCAGTAATAAGTTCACAATATTTAAAGATAAATGGGCTTCATAATCATATAAGCAATGGAGTTATACAGTGGCGTAACTATTCCATCTGAGGCCCGTGGCTAATTTATCGGATGGGGCACAAGTTACTCTTAGTGCCTCGTGTGCTTACGGCCTTTAGGTCGGGGTCGGGGGCCCCCTAAAGCCATGGGCCTGTGGCATTTTGTAAGCTCTGCCACCATATTGTTATGCGTCTGGAGTTATATCAATTAATTAATACTCGTTTCTGTAAATATCTTCAACATACAGTCAGTAAATCTAGTACTTATAAGCAACGTAACCAGAAATATTTAAAACAACATGAGTTTTATTGGAGTTTTTTACCTTTTCTTCTACAAGTTCTTCGGATTTCACGACTGACTGGTTCTGACTGACTGACAATGTCAGGTGGATCCGCGGCCGCGCACCACGTGACAATACACACACACACACACACACACACACACACACACGCACAGGCACTAACACCTTCACCATTTTCTGACTGTATAGTATTGTACTTTTTAGAAATGGTTTGAAAAAGGTGATTGTTTGTTTGTCAGATTATTTTTGCTATTGAGTTATTTAGGTTTGTTTCATTGAGTGATAATACATATTATAGTGAAAAATATTGAAAACGAGCTTCTGTCCGCGACTTCGCTCGCGTTAATGTAGATTTTATCAATCAATTCACAATTATATATTCAAATGCTGTTGGCAACAACTGCATAAGTCGTAATATGATTCAACCAATTCTAGACGAAATTCTACCAATTTTATGTCATATATTAAATTATTCTCTCTCTTGCAGCATATTTCCAGAGTCCCAAAAAAAAACCATTCCTAAATCCTTTGCCGAGAATCGTCCCATTTCCTTACTGCCTTTTTTATCTAAAGTTCTGGAACGCCTCGTACATAAACAATTAAATACATTCCTTACCAAAAACTCACAGTCAGTCAGGCTTCCGCCCAGGTCACAGCATTTTTAGTGCCCTGATTAACATCACAGACGACTTCAGGTTAGCTATGGAGAATCGAAATGTTACCGTACTCTCCTTACTAGATTTCAGCAACGCCTTTAATACTGTAGATTTCCATATTTCGTTAGGTATCTTGCGCTCTATTAACATATCTCCAACAGTGGTTGATTGGTTTCAAAGTTACCTGTTTGGTCGCCGACAGCGTGTGCGTTTTGAAGAACCTTTTTCTTCTTAGTGTAATACATCTGTAGGTGTGCCGCAGGGTGACGTTCTATCTCCTTTACTTCTCACAATTTTCATAAATTCCATCTCTAAATAATTACTTTCATCTTACCACCTTTATGAAGATGATCTTCAAGTCTATACGCAAGCACTATTGCATAATCTGCCGGAAGCTTTTATAACAATTAACACTGATTTATGCATGGAGCAGGCAATATGGACTAGAAGTAAATCCCTCTAAGACACAGGTTATAGTTGTAAGAAGCCCCAGGATGATATCTCGAATCGATTGGTCACAGTTACCGAACATGTTGTTTAATGGTACTGTGTTGCCAATGAGCACTACTGTTAAGGATCTAGGCATTTTAATTGATAATACTTTATCCTGGGGTCCCCAATTGCGGGAGGTCTTTGCGAGACTACGCAATTTCCTGCTGACAATCACTAAAATTAAACTTCTTCCTATACTCGACTATGGTGATGTCAGCTGTCTCGATATCACTGAGGAGCAACTTGATAAACTTAAACGCCAAAAAATTTTGTATTAGATTTTTTATTTCTTTTTGGTTTATATTTGGGTTACGCAAATATGATCACGTATCAGAATTTCGAATTTAGATCAAGTGGCTCCCAATTCACTTTCGACGGAATACTCATATTCTCACTACACTTTATAATATTACATTTAATTCCTGTACTCCAACTTATCTAAAGGAACGTTTTACGTTCCTCAATGACACACACGCAAGATCCTTGAGAACTGGCTGTACCTAATCATTCTACCAAGTTTTATGACATATTCTTTAGTGTTCTGGCTGTCCGGTTATGGAATGCTTTGCCATTACCTATTAGACGTGCCCAATCACTGATCACAGTCAAGAAAATGGTCAAAGAATATTACTTGGCTTCTTAATTTCTCTTTTTATGTCCTTTGCTGCATTTATCGGATTTAACCTTATTAATCTAGAAATATACATGTATTATATATTATTTATTATGTATGTATGTATATAGTGTACATTAATATATTAAATGTAACTGAGTGATTATACTTGTTTCCCTGTATTACCTTTTGATCCCCCATCCCACACCAAAACTATCCATTAGATTGTTATATATCTGGTCATTATTTTTCCATCCCAAGGTTGTCTGGAAGAAATTGCTTTTAGCGATAAGGCCGCCCTTTGTATTGGTATACAGTAAAGTTTATTCTATTTTATTCTATTCTAATGCTCGAATCTGAAACATTACAGGTTGCGCACTGTAATGCTCGGATCTGTAACGTTACGTTACAGGCGAATGCTCGTCAGTCAGGGAGGCAGTATTGTAACGTAATGCTGTAATCGAACGTAATCGAATCATAAATGTTACATTACACGTAACTGCGATAAGAGAGGGAGTACCTTAAAGTTTTGGTAATGAGTCATTCGAGATATGAGACAGCGAAATCTTGGAAAGAAAAAAGTTAGCAAGGAAATTACCCTTTGTACACATAAATTTTTGTAAACTTACTGTAAGCAATATTTACTGGAGTACAATAAAGTTTATTCTCTTCTTTCTCTTACCTTCTCTTCCCTTCCATGATGAACTTTGGCACAGAGATAGATTATAGTCTGGAAGAGCATTGTTGGGAAAGAAGTTTAAAAAGTTTTTTGTTAAATATGTTCATATATTAAAAGTGTATTTATTGGACGCCTTCTAGTTCCATCCTTACTCGTACCTGACCTTACGACTGACCGTACGAATCAAGTCAAGGAAAAGGGCATTTGCCATTAATGGATTTTTTTTGTTAACTCGGGGTTTTTTAATGATGATTCCACATTGAATGCAATCGTACGAATCGATTAGGTCACTGTTTATAATGGTTTAATAAAACGACCAAAACGATTTTGCAAAAATACATTAAAAACATTCAGGTACAGTAAACAACCTTTAGTCAAGTTCTCAATTTGTAATCTAAAAACCAAAAAAAAAAAAAATCTGTTAAGGCGATCACTACCTAACTTCACAGGATCCCGTGCTGGGTTAATGTGAAGATTACCTAAAGAAGACAATGACCATGTATGTATGGAATTCCGTCTTAAGTTGTTACACAATAAATCTTCATTTATTATTATAGACTACGCTTTATATACTATCAAATAAAAGTGTTCATCTTCCCACAGATACCCGAGTTTTTAAGTAATTAGACAAAAACGGAGATACCTATCCTACAAACAAGGACCTACTAATTATGTTTAACCTACTCGCAACTTATAAAATAATCACAGATAACTCAGTAAAAAAAAACAATGCTAGTTAAAAATAAAACAAGTCACCTGCTGCCATTTAAGAAACAAAACATAATATTCATATCTATTACCTTTTCATGCCTTAAGTGGAGAGACTATCACAGTGACTATAGGCAATCGACACATAAACAGTAATGGCCGCCGACTCGTCTGTCATCTGGTTTGACAGTCGCGTGAGACGGCACACAAAAATAATAATTATTATAACAGAACCATAAAATATTAATTATATACTTTGTAAAACGTAATGATATTACTAATTATTCAGGTATTTCATGATATAATGAATTTGATATCATTTTTGTCATGCTTTTGTTTAACGGCTCATACTCACGTAGTTCGATCAAATGATGACAACGACACGTCAATATCTTGACTTTATACGGAAATAATGCGTAGCAATTGTTAATTTATTGTTGTTATTAAAATCATAACTGCGGATACGAAAAAAAAAATCCTGAAGTGTAAAAAATAAGAAAATATTTTTCATGCTGCATACTGCTATGCCATAGGTCGTGGGTTCGATTCCCACCCGAGTCTGGGTGTTCTTTGTGTCCGTTGTTTGTATGTTTGACACAGGAGTAATTCCTAATGCGGGAGTTGTCTTTTTTTAGAAAAGAAAAAGAAATAATATAACTACATATTATATTATTAGTTTATAATATGACTTTAGGAGAGATAGAGAGGGAGGAAGACAGAGAGACAGAGAATTAGTTTTAGTTACCAGTAGACAGAGAGACAGAGAATTAGTTTTAGTTACCAGTAGACAGAGAGACAGAGAATTCGTTTTAGTTACCAGTAGACAGAGAGACAGAGAATTAGTTTTAGTTACCAGTAGACAGAGAGACAGAGAATTAGTTTTAGTTACCAGTAAGTATTTGTTATTACAGGTATTTCCTTTTTGCAGTTGATATCTTTATACTATGACTAGGTCTTAGATAAAATAAGGTTATCTATACTTTTGTTGGTACTCTTTTTCCATCAGATCCACGGAACCTTTAAACAATGCAGGTTCAATTTCTTGCTGGTATTTAATGAAGCTTGTTGCTCTTTTTGGTTGGTACCATTGCTTTTCTTGTTTAAACTTGACAGGTTTTAGTAGGTTTCTCTTCAAGCGTGAGTTCTACACGTGCGCAGTAGAGGCACGAGGTTGGCGGCACGTTGCTATGGCAGTCTATTTGTTTTCTGCTGCTGCCTGCCACGCATAAAATTCCTTAATGTTGAAAGTGCTGATACCGGTTGGTAGATATTGCCTAAATAATTCAAGAAAAACATTATCTGATCTGCGTCGAATGAAACTTGATAGAGTATCTTCTAACCAATAAAGGATTAATATTTCTTTAGATATATATGTATGATCTAAATGAAAAAAAAATTAAAGAAAAAAAAATTAAAGTAATGAACAATTTATTATTTCGATATATGATCCTATGACCTACGTAATAATAACTGATCCAACTCATATTAGTCTATACAAGTGTCTCACTATTTATGTATTTTCTGTATTTATACTTATTGACTTTAATATCAGCATCGCTGTGCAATCTATTCTTCTGCACACAGCGTGTTCCACCCCTTTTGTTCGGTGTGGAAACCTGAGGATTGACGAAGTTATCCGGTTGGAATTTAAACAACTTAGTTCACACACACGTGGTATACAAGCGACTCACCCCCTGGCTGCTCCGTTCCACCATTTCTAGCCATTTCTAGCGACACCGTCCATATGTAGAAGAAACCGTCCGTACCGACAAAATTCCTGTTCCTCGCAGTACAGCCACAGAAAGGCACTCATTAATTGTTATGTTTATAAAATAAATATCGAATAAATTGTATTTGTATATACACTAATGCTTTAGTGTATACATATTAGGTTTTATGTTATCTGGGAACAAAAGGGGTGCTTCTACACTGAGCACGTTCCTAGCCGCGAGGCAATAAGCGACCATGACTCTCTGTGGCTGACAGGTGAAAAATTGAAAATTGCCGTGTAATCGTGATTTATATTCCGCAAAGATAAATACACTTCATCTTTCTTGGTATCCTACGTAGAAACTTAAATAAGCCTTCATTTTATAATTAATATAAGTCCAACCCTTTTCAAAAGTAACAATAATCTTTGTATTTTAGAAGTTGGGTGTAATATTTTTTCGTGATGCATATACATGTTATACACGCTCGGAATACTAGCAACATCAGTTGAACGTTGCTGATAAACTTTATCTTCGATTGAGCTCTTGAGATTGCTGCTGAACTGCTGTTTAACCGCAGGTTCCTGTTAGATGGAAGGCACCACGTGTCCTACCTAACCGATTAGTACAACTTGTATTCTGTGTGAATGTCATTCATAAGCAGCGTGCTTGGTCACCCGTAGTTTTTCTATCCGTTCTTATATACCAGTACTTGAGGGTACGATTTCGAGATGCAAGAGTCTTCGCTTCTGGGTACCCTTAACAGTTCTAAGACAAGGAGACATGCCACAAAACCGTGCCGTATCCTCGTTTGACTGTGACAGTTACTCATCCAATTGGCCTAACTTACACCAGGTCCGGTCCGGCTGGTTGTGGCAATTACGTTAATAACAAATTAAGCCGTGCATACCTACGTAAATCAACAGCAAGGATAAAACTGGTCTCATAAGGAAAACTGAACACAAGTTTTCCTTTTAGCTAATAAAGGCCATGGGGTTAATCACTCTCAAGGCATGTTACGGTATGTTTTGATAGACTTGTTAATGAAGGCGCAGGTACACGATTGGTAAAACTGTCAACCTTAAATTAAAGATTACCTGTGAAGGAGTAATATAGTGATAGACATTTAGGGCTCATATGTTGTTAATAAATGTTTGTAGAACAAACGGGTTAATTTTACGAGTAGTTGCACAGGCAATGTAGCGTTAATAAAACCTCCTTTAAAATATCACTTTGAATCATGAAACTAAAGGGATGATGATTTCGGTGTGAATAATTAATGGCACAAAACTTGTGTACCAATATGACATTTGAGAATTTTCATTTTAAGTTTACGGATATTTTATCTCTATTCATACCGGCCCCTAGGTAGTACACCGAATGACTATTCCCAAACCCGAGAACTCTCGGGAAGCGATAGCTTACTAAATGGTGAAGTGAAAGTTTCGACATTAAAAACCGAGAAGATTAAAAACTTATCGGTACTAACGATATAAATAAACTCTTCAATAGGCTTCGACATCAGGTTTCACGAGCTCACGACGTTGGCAGCCTTCTGAAGTTTCTAGATGCAAACCATAATTAAGCAACCTGGGATTACAGATGACTTTTGCGCAACCTTTTTATGATAATTTTATTCATATTATGAGTACCTATATTTTTATAGTATGAGTACCTATAGTAAAAGTTCACACGGTTATTTAAATTTCATGTCCTTTTTTATACTATGGCGCTTATCTATATTAAATACGTGAAGACATTTCTTTGAATTTGCTTAATTTTTGCGCACTTCAAAATGTGAAAATTTTAATACTTAAAGTTTGTAAGTATGTAAAAGAATGCACTTCTTTTACAAGCAAAAAAAAAAAATAATCAACATGTTCTAAGTTTAAAAATAATCAACATGTTCTAAGTTTCAAAATAATCAACATGTTCTAAGTTTAAAAATAATCAACATGTTCTAAGTTTAAAAATTATGCGAAAACGGCTACAATAAGCTACAGGGGTTCGGTATGTGTGTTGACCGATCATGGTTCGGAAAGTCTGTACAAGGACAGATCAAGTTAAACAGGCCATTGATATAAAACAAAACTTTTTAAAATGTATATTGTGTAATGAATTATGGTCCAATTTTGACCACCAGGCGATCTCTAGTTTTTTTTAATAAACTCTCTTATGACATGCATAAAACGGGCTGATATTGATAAAGTATGAAACCTAATTTGTTTACTTATTGCCGCGATGCAACGCTTGGGTCGAATTGCACCGATCAGGTAAACAAGCGCATTTGACACAATGATATCTAAAATGACACTTAATAATGTGACACTTAACATTGCACTTGTTACATCGCGAATAAGACGGACTCATCATGCCTTAGCCCATGGACACCTGCAACTCAAGAGTCACAAGTGCGTTGCCGGCCTTTGATAATCAATTTAGGTATGCCTCGGGAACAGTAGTTTTTCTCTGGATGAAAGTGTATTCCTTATGCCCTGGACAACCTAGTTTTCCTCTCTCCGTTCTTGAGGAGGTTTCACTATTTCTTTCTCTTTTGGGGTGGGGTGGGTGGTCCGCAATTTAAGCTATTTTGTTTCTTCGTGTGTTGTTTTAATTGGCAGGGGACACTGGAGAAACTAATAGCAACATGTCAGCTTCACCGTCTGTAGAACGATGGGCTTGTTCTGGGAAAGAGTTTCATTTGGACTAACCTGTTTTTCTGCACAGCACTGGAAAATTTTGGGCGCTCTTAAAGAATCTCTGTAAATCCCTAGGATAGATAGGACACCTAAAATACAAATAATAAACAGTGCAATGCTACCCCTCTATAAATATATTTTAAATTGCTATGGAAGCTAAAATATCAATATTAACGGATTATTTATTATTAAATGCTTCATTTGTGTTTACATGTTAAAAGACAGTAAACAGATGATTTCACGTTATGTACCTACTACGTACCTATAACAAAACTAAGAATTACTTATAAATCTTATTGTGCCTTAACTCATTAGTTCTAACATTGTAACAAACAATATTTGTTAATAAAGTTACCTAGTAGATCAATGCCCTCTTAAACTTGTTAATGTCGTCTATTTTTTATTTTTATTTATTAATTTTGTCAGAAAAAATCATACTTTAATTTTTTTGCTCAGAAAATGTTACATTGATACTCTTATTTTGTTTTTGGGTTGTAGCAATGACAACCAAGGGTCGATCTAAAAATGAAATATCGCAAAACATCTTGTTTTTTTACGTAGCAACAGCAGTGGCCGAAGTATGGCTCTCCCACGATTAACATTCTTCATTTATTTGCTTGTTACATTTATAAAAAAATCAAAATCAAAATTATTTATTTCAATTAAACCATCATCATTGTAGGTATTTTTGTATTGTCACGGGGAGTCAGTATAAGCCGGTCGTGAAGCTAGTTGCCTGTTCCAAAACGTTGATCCTTTGGAGAAGAACAGGCAAGAAACTCCAAGGACACTCTTTTTCAACATGGTTTTTTTTTTACAAAGTTACTTGTTACATTGTTTATAAGCTCAATTTAATGTGAGGACAATATAACATAATATTATTCTAAAATGAAAAAGAACATCACAGAGCTGCTAGGCAGACAATTAACTTAATACTTAAGAGACTACACAGTTCTCACATGTACAATTCAAATTGTTCTAATTAACAAGGAATAAAAAGTGTATCACAACCATAACAAACGTTAAAATAACAACGAAAACAAAACAAAACCTGTTTAAGACTTAATTTAATGAAGAGACTGTAAAAGAATTTATTTTAAACATAGGCAACCCAATTGAAATACTCGGGTAGATACGTACTAAATAGACAATGGTGCCGATTCTATTGTACACTCGACTAAACTAAAACCTGACTTCATTTCTTCATATGAAATCAACCTAGTGTGCTTCGTAATAAGGTCTATTTTTTACTAGCATCTATTTCTCAGCGCCGCTAAATTTCATTAACACCTGTCCACGTATACTCAACTTTATTTCCACGCAGTGAGAGTCTCCATTTATTCAAACGCTGTATAATTGCCGTATAAAAACTTGTTCAAAACGAACAAGGATGACGTGTTTTTAATCTAGACCTACGAAGACGCTTACTAAAAACACAGAGCAAAAGAGATGGCATTCAACAGATAACGGCTCTCGCTACGTGGTATTACAGTTTATTTAGGCGTATCAGACTTTAGTCGACAAATAAATTGCTTATTTCGATAGCGACATATGTTACCTACTTGTTTCAATTTGAAATAAGACCTTGTTCTGAAGTGTACAAGGTTTACATCTTATATGAAGAAAATTTAGTGAATTTTAATTTAGCAAGTGAAGTAACAGAATTAGGACCAATGCTTCTTGTATTACAAAACAAATAAAATGGCTTACGAAAATACATCGTATTGTATCGTCATTACTTCAGGCTGTCTCAGTAATTTATTAAAAATAAGTAAGACGTAAATTCGTTTCAGAATGAAAACATTATTATTGTAAAACAAATGTTTTGTGTATGTGTTTGGTGCAGGCGCACTTGCTTTGCACTCGGACTTTTTCTCTTCTAACAGTTATTGGTGTTGAAGATGTTGACCATATACTATTTAGCGGGAAGATTCCTGTAAGCAAGCAATCATATTGTGTAAAATATGTCCTAGTGGCCTCTCCAGTTACAGGAAATTCAGGACATTCGGGTACGCCATCCCAGTCTCCGCAAGCTACTGCAGTCTCAGTCCCGGTTCCCCTCCGAGACTTGCGGTATCCCTTGTACTAGGTTCCTCTCCCTACCGATATTTCCTTATACAAATTTACCTTCTTCCTTCTTTCCCGTGTTAAAACGACTACATTCCTAGAAACCAGCTAAAACCTCTTGCAATGTTACACAATGCGCTGACCCTAAAGAACATTCGGAAAAGGACAGGGTGATGATGATGATTTAATTTTGTTTTCATGGATGAAAATGTATTCTTTTTCTCGGGAACAATACTTAATTCTGATGAAATGTGCACTATTGCTGTTGCCACAACTCTTATTTATTTTTTATTAAAAATAGAAGCAAATATAATAGATGAAAAAACATTTCACTATTTAATAAAAGTGAGATAATAGACATTATGACTAGTTATACCGGTAACGCCACACTATTGGTTGGTTGACAATAGTTGGGTGATCAAAGTTTAGGCATGCATTATAAGTTGATAAGAATCACTTGAGTGCGGATAGCGGTGATTTTGATAGTTTATAGCATTAGTGGTGAGATTGTTGCTAACCCATGGGCCACTCTATTTATCTATTTAAAACGGGCCATGACTCGGCGCGGTGCGTCTCGCTGAGAGGCGAGCGCGGCGGCGCGGAAACCACGAGCGACTGCGAGCTGCGCAAGTCGCTCCGCGTTATGTCGTGGCCGAAGCGTACTATTTCCTTTTTTGTATCCCTAACAAGTTGCATGCAAAATTTCTTGATAATTGGTTACGTAGTTATGGCGTGAAAGCGTAACAAACAAACTGACACTTAGTATTCATAATATTAGTAAGAGTTTCATTCATAAACAGTGATTAATAGATATCCATACATACATCTGGCTGTATCGGCCAGATGTTGTTTTGGTAACGTCAATATATACCGAGAAATCTGTAGGTATGTCGATTTTCGCTTTTCGTGTTTCTTCTTACAATAAACATAATAGGTTTCATATGAAATCTGGGATATGTATATTTTTTCTATTATTATAACGATAATGTACTCTTGATAAAATAGATGAAGGCGTCGATAGCGTCAAGTTCATAAACCATTTACATTATATGTATATGTTTTGTTGCTATAATGTTGCACGTTGTTACTATCATAGTACGGGTTATGAAGCCGGGCCTCTTTTGATTGTTATCTTATTGTTGGAGACCAATATCCTATAAGCGCCTATACCAATATAACACTGCTAATAGATACAAAAAGGCGTCTCTACTAATAGTAGGTTATACCGGTCCTTCATCCAGTGTGTCTCTTACCTTCTACATCAATAACAAATTTCAAAAACAAATTTTCAATTTTCAAAAACAGGTCTTTAGCTATCTACATACCAAGTTTCATCGCAATCGGTTCAGTAGTTTTTGCGTCTAAGAGCAATAAACATCCATACATCCATACATCCTCACAAACTTTCACGTTTATAATATTAGTAGGATATATTACAACCGTTATTTCCCCTGCAACCGGGTATCGAAGTCACGTGGCAGTGAACGCGCGGTAAGTAGGACGCCAGTTCAATGTCAAGGATTAGTGTTTGGTTTAATAAAAGTGGCCCGGAATTATTTAGAAATTGTATTTATATTTTATTTGTTTCACCAACCATTATGTACAATAAATAATTGTAGATTATACGCTTTGTGGTTTTAATATTAAATGAAAAACTAATCTATATATATAAAATGCAATGTTTGTTTGTCGTTTGTTTGTTGTTTGTGGAACGCATAAGGCGTTCCAAAACCATCGATCAGATTGTGATGAACCTTTGGTAGGGTGATTTGGAGACGCCCGCGAGGGTTCTTAGTAAAAAAAAATGACATCGCAATGCATGCCGCGTGCAACATTAAATATTTGTAACAAACGGCAAATTTATTTTTATTTATTATTTATTATTTCTACACATAAAAAAAAAACATTTTACGGTAATCGATCACAATTACAAAACGATTAAAGATTAATTTACTTATCAATATTACATAGAAATTGGAGTACTGGATATATTTTAATTCATAATATATTACCTACTAGCAGCGCCCCGCGGTTTCATCCGCGTAATAATATATGGTGATAATATCGGGATAAAAAGTAGCCTTTATGTTAATCCCGATCTCCTGATATCTACATACTAAGTTTCATCGCAATCGGTTCTGTAGTTTTGACGTGAAAGAGTAACAAACGTCCATACTTATTAGTAGGATCGAATGCACGGATGGCGCAATGGTTTAAGTGGTCACCTCGCCACTACGCCGCGCCGAGTGTTGTGGGTTCGAATCCTACACGGGACTAAAATTTGTGTGATCTACAAATAGTTGTCCCGAGTCTGGGTGTTCTTTGTGTCCGTTGTTTGAATGTTTGTGAAGCCACCCGCGACACAGGATTATTCCTAATGCGTGAGTTGTCTTTTCAAAAAAAAAAAAATTCTACCGTTTGAAAGTGCAAGTGGCAAGTTGGGTATGTTTTCGAATATTCTGTGAAATTTATGCATTTTTTTGGCAAATATGTCAATCAGATTTGTGCATTCTTTTTCTTTTCTTTTTATTTTTTTTTAAGACAACTCCCGCATTAGGAATTACTCCTGTGTCGCGGTCGACTTTACAAACATACAATCCCAGAATCGAACCCACGACCTATGGCATAGCAGTCAGGGTCACTAACCACTAGACCAGGCCAGTATTATTTATTTACAGGTCTACATAGTCTGGGAATCGATGACTTATATCCCAAATCGGTGCTTCGAATTTGATGCACTACTATTGGTTTACGGTGCAGACAACTGAGGGAGTGAAACTTAAGGATTCGAAGTCGTGCTGGACAATCAAAACTATCGTGAAGTAATTTATATATAAAATTCAGATCCAGAAGCGTCCTTCTCTTTTCTAGCGTAGCAATTTTAAAAAACGCAAGTCTTTCTTCGTAATTTTCAAAGTCTCGGTGGTCCTAATAGAAACTACTAAGTAACACATAAAAAGTTTCTGAAATCTTTCTAACGTCAAGAAATGATTAGAATAATGTAGTCTCAAAAGAGTGGAGGGCACAGTATTCCATGGCACAATATCCTTTAAATGCGGACTCACAAAGTCCTTATTTACAGGTATTAGTTTTAATGTAGGTAGTAAGGTAGAAGGTAGATTAGCAAACAAAATAAACAAACAATCTCTTTTAAGCATTCAAAATATTAAATTAGAATATTTAATTAATTACTTTGTATAATACAATAACTAAAAACATAATTACTCAATATAATGACTAAAATAGATAAAAATAACTGAAAAACAAAGTTGCGTAACCTAAAATATTAAAATAATGAAGTCGTTCAAGAGTCCTTCCATGGCGACGAGTGTTGCCCCGTTGCTTGAAATTTGAACGAATGACCTACGACGGTTCACCTGGTCTTTTGGACTATCCATGGTCAACATGATTCGATGCGTGTAGTTTAAACCGGTTATAAACGAACAAGCCTGCCTTTTGGCCTTAACTGGCTACATAACTTATGAGTTCTGAGTGGAATACAGGAGATTGTATATGATCTAGGCCTCTTTGTAGCACGTATATTTGTACGCAGGCAACATCCATCTTTTCGAATAATTATAAGAATGCATGATAAAGAATAACATTATAAGTTATGCGATAGATGCTGAATAAAAAAAAATGGTAAGTCCTAAAATTTATCACATGCTCATATTCTTGCTCTGCTTTACAATATTTTGTTTAATTCCACTACTACCAGCTACCTTAAAGAACGTTTCGAGTTCCGAAATGAATCACAAGGGGGGATTTTAAAGAAAATCGGAAAATCAGCGCCTGAAAATAACGTTGCACTCCACAAATTTCCTTCGTAAATATTTTGCGGTCCATGCAGCTCGCCTGTGTAACGCATTGCATAATTGGCGTGCTCAATCACTTTAAAACTGATTTCTGATTACTATCTGTCATCATAGTTATGTTGTCTTTAATACTTACAATTACTCACATTATTTATTTAGTTAATATTGGTACGTATTTATTATATGTATGTAAGTATGCGTGTATAATGTGTGTGTGTGTATATGTATTTGTCTGTAGATATGTTATTGAATAAGTTTCTATATAAGGCATTCATATAATTCCCATAATTTACTTAGCTTAATTTGTGCACCTGTTACCTGCCCTATACCCAAATCCATTGCATCTGTCCATCTAAATTATACCTGCTGATGACTATTAATAGAATTGGAATAAGGATTTTACTCTTACGTAACATACTTACGTTATTTTGGGAATTTATTTGAGCTTAAAGACAACAGGTGCCATACTTTATATGGTAATATCTGGTGCATTAGCACCAGAGGAGTGCAGAGTGCAACTTCAATATAGCAAAGCGGTAAATGTAATGGTTGCCTACTATGCTAATATAGATATATTTCTATTTCAATGAGTGGTACAGAAATCTAAAGGTTGTCTGTAAGAAATCGCAACTAGTGATAAGACCGCCCTTTGTACCAGATTTTTTTTTATATTGTTAACTAATGTATGGTGTACAATAAAGTATATTGTATTGTATTGTATTTATTTTTTTTTAAAGTTTGTTGTAGGTGAACTCAGCATTGTTTACAGTACCAACTTCAATGAGTATAAGATATAAACATTATTCCATGTATAAAAAAGGTTCTTAATCTTATTTCTAAGGCACATACACGCGATAGACTAAATACTTACGTTTGATTGATTTTCATTTGATTTCACTATTTTTATACTGTTCATTTTCCATATTCAAAATACATTTTCAAAAAAGATAATCATAATATACCTGAGCATGTTAATGTCTTTAGACAAAACCAATTTCTATTCGTATGGAAATTTACGGGTACTTCGTCGAGGCCACGAACGATATTATCGGAGGCAAGATAAACTGTTGTCTCTATCATCAGACCTCCAGAAAGACAACCAGTCGTGACACCAACGCAACGCCGAGGAAATTTTTCAAAGAAGCAGACATAATAGCCCGTATCACTGGCAAAGATCAGGATTCAATGGAAAGGTACACGTGAGTCTTCAAACTATTGCTTTTAGAGAACGTATAGACCTTCCTAAATTCTATCAATTTTGCAAAGATACTTCAGATTTGTACGAGTATGTCCATTTATTAGTAAATGAATACGAAACTACACCAACTATTAATTTGTTCTTAAGCGAACTTTATTTTCTTAGTTTAATTTGTTTTAGTTTCACCTGTAACTAACTAAAAAACTACACTATGTAAACAAGCGGCGGTAGCGTAATGGCTAAGGCGTCGGACTTGCGATCGAGTGGTTGCGGGTTCGAACCCCACCCAGTGCACTACCGTCGTAAACCCACTCCTAACACAAGCATTTAGCTTAGCTGGAGGGGTTAACAAGAATACTAGTAATGTGTAACCCACGTTACTAGTAGCAGGCCTATGCCACTCGATGTACTTACGTGCGCTAAACAACTACCGGCCGCATGGCCGCTGGCGGCCCTTATACGCAGTCTCGCGCAGTGGGTTGCCGACAGCTGTACCAAGCGCTCACGCTTTTATTTTTTAATTTTTACGTAATTCGAAATCGTATTTTTATACCTTTATATACTTTAAATACAGACAAATTGACATGGTTTCTGGTAGTTTATGTGCTGTACATGGACGTAGATCCAGTAAGAGAAAAAATTAACAAAATTTGTAATTGTTTTTGTTTTCAATTATATTTAGTTCTATTTTGATGTTTTGGTTTTTGTTACAAACAAATGAGAGTTAATACGGTTTTCATTGTCACATAGAGTTGTTTTTTAGATAAGGATTTTTATGCAATTTCTTTAATATACAAACACCTACTTAATTCGAATGGTAAACCATTCGAATTATACAATTTATTTAATTAATCAAGTGTTTGTTTCGAATTCAAATAGTTAATTCTGTAATAAAAGTAATTAATAATGGTTTACAGTTCTTATTCCATGATGGAAGGCGCTGGGTGCTGAAATACAGGCTAAAAACCTAGGTCAGCAACAGATGCTAATATTAGGAAATATTGTACATAAAACATTGTAAGATTAGTTTGTTGTTGTTGTAATTGTGTTGAAGTGTATTCTTTTGAATCAATAAAGATTAAAGATTATTAAATATTTATAATAGTAAAGAAAATACGTCATTTTGAAATGGTTTTAAGATTCTATTTATGGAAAAAATATATACTTAGGTAAGTACTAAATACTTTATCTTTATAATTATTAAGTAAATGATACTTTATTAGTTTATATTTATAAGAATGCCATAACTACAAGAAATAAAATCTTTAGTACCTACCTACTTAGGTACCTTATTTTTTTATCCAAAAGCAAAACGCCACCGCGCTAGCGGTGTCGTTTTGTCTAAACTCACTTACGGCAATGCAACCATGCGTTATTGCGAGGCAATAATAATCGTGTTTTAAGAACATTAAAGATCATTTTCGTATGCAGGGTTCTGCGCTCGGAAAGAGTAGGTAATTAAAACGTCAGGTATGGACGTTTTTGTTGGAAGTGATTTATCTGTTACGTAGTAACTACTTAGTAATCTGTGCTAGTAGTCTCTTTAAAAAAAAAAAAAAAAACTGGACGTTAATTTTAACCTACTGCTAATTGTCATATCGAAATGAAACTTTGTATGTATATGTCGTTTGGATGATAATACTATAAATTGGCAACTTGGAGCTGATGTGATGCCGGAGCCAGGCGGTGGATAGTGGAACTCTTCAGTCATCATAAGCTACTAGTAAATCCCTTGAGTTTGGGCTCATCTTTTTAATCCGGTTCGCCATTCTCTGACCCAGAGACGGTCTACCCCTATTGGCACTGCCAACCCATCTAACATTTTTCAACAGAGGTTATATTCCTCACATACAAAAAGAGCCACTGCACTTCTTTTAATTTTAAGTTGTTGAACGGGTAACTGTATAACTGTGAATTATCTATACAATACAATACTCTTTATTGTACACAATAAAACAGTTTACAATATTACAAATTAAAAACAAACAAGGGTACAAACGGCGCGGCGGTCTCATCGCTAGGTGCTATTTCTTACAGACAACCTTTAGATTTCTGTACTGCTCATTGAAATAGAAATATATTAATTAGCATAGTAGACAGCTATTACATTTACCTCTTTGTTATATTGAAGTTACACTCTGCACTCCTCTGGTGCTAATGCACCGGATCTTACCGCATAAAGTAGTATGGCACCTGTTGCCTTTAAGCTCAAATAAATTCCCAAAATAACGTGAGTATGCTTTGTAAGAGTAAAAACCTTATTCCTATTCTGCTTATAATAGTCATCAGCAGGTATGATTTATCTTATTTTTTTTCATTTTACACATAATGTGTGTGGAAATATAATTAGCAATCCTTAGCAGATTTACAAGTAGACACAACACTAAGGGAAAACTATCGCAACTGGTCACCAAAACCCAGTCCAACCCAGACTTTTTCGAAAGGTTTCTACTCAAATGACTAATTAGCGTTAACTACCTTTTTATTCTTGACAAGGAAGAACCTTGACAAAATCTAGCACAAGTCGTGTTCCATATTCAAAGAGCACAAATTTTATTCATACTATATTAACAAAAGGTGTAACATTGACCCGCCGTGTTTAAGGACTTAATTACACAATAACCTACTAAATAATTACGATGTCGTAAATTAATATTAAGTCTTATAAGTACAACGAAATGAGGTCAATTGTGTTTTTTGGATGTTTTTGTGGGTCAACAAACAGGAAGTGATTGGATGTTTATTATAAACAACCAAATAAATTCAGCATTTTGAAGATTGGTTTGAAATGAACTTGGGGCTGTGTCAGGCCATGTGTACAGCTCCAAAAGATCCTAGAGCGAACACACAATGAACAGCGAACTACTCTCCTCATCGGTGTCTCTCTGATAATTAGAGGGACATGCAGAGAAAATGATGAAAATGATCAAGCTCAAGTGGCTACCTATCCTTTCTCTTTTATATACGTTTTGTTTAATCCTGTCACTTCGCTTTATCTTTAAAACCGTTTTGTATTCATACATGACACACGTACGAGATACGTGAGGTCATCGGAGAGCTTGACTCTGGGAATTCATACTCACACCACAGTCTTTTACGACAGGTCCTTTACGGTACAAGCCACACGCCTGTGAAACGCACTGCCCGAGGCTACCAGACTAGCACAATCGTTACCAAGTTTCCAAATATTATGAAATACTAGCAGCGCCCCGCGGTTTCACCCAAGTAAGTCCCGATCTCATCGGAATATTGGAATAAAAAGTAGCCTATATGTTAATGCAAGTCTCCAGCTATCTACATACTAAGTTTCATCGCAATTGCTTCAGTAGTTTTGGCGTGAAAGAGTAACAAACATCCATCCATCCATCCAAACTTTCACATTTTTTATAATACTAGCAGCGCCCCGTGGTTTCACCCGCGTAAGTCTCGATCCCGTTGGAATATCGGGATAAAAAGTAGCCTATGCGTTAATCCAGGTCTTCAGCTATCAATATATCAAGTTTCATCGCAATCGGTTCAGTGGTTTTTGCGTGAAAGAGTAACAAACATCCATCCATCCATCTAAACTTTCACATTTATAATATTAGTGGGATTAGTGAGATTAGTGGGATTATAAATATTTCTTTTGAAGGTTTATTTTTCTTATGTATGTATATACCTATGTCTACGTGAATATATATTTAATTCAATATATATTTATTCATATATAATACGTAACCTTTATAGTATAATCCATCGAAGGTTGTCTGTAAGAGATCGTTGCCTGCGATAAGAGCGCACATTGTAAAACTGTTACAGACTATAAATATGTATTTACACGGGAATGAATGCGAATGCGACTAACGGCTGACTGGCAGGCCTGTGACCATGGCCAGTGCAACCTGATCGAAACGTCAGGCAATTCAGAAGTATGTAATACCTTTTCGTGTTCGCGTGAATTCCCGTGTATATACATAAGTATAGAAAATTATAATAATAAAAAATTATAAGATGATCTGACAGATCTGATACTTTTAAGTTTCTTAATGATAGTGTGTATAACGACACACGTATCCGTCTACGAGTATAACTCCAATAACAATTTATAATCAATTAAATTTTATTGATTGTAATGTCATTCGTCAAAATAATGAACAAGCTCGTTGTCAATCAATTCAAACAGTTGACTTCATAAGTCCACAACATGGAGCTAATGCAAGCTCCGTAAGTTGCTCAGTCCGGCGTAGGGCCCCGCGCCACCCGCCCGTGCTACGCGTCTACGCCTACTAGCTACGCCGTAGACACGCGTGTTTCGTTGATAAGTGATCTACATTTTCAAGAATGGTAAGTTTCACTATTATGAGTTGTATAGAATATAAAAAAAAATATAATTATTATACCCAAAGCTTTACTGTAAGTGACATAAACATCTTTTATTAATTCTGTCTGTTGTGTCTTTTAAAAATAGTTTTATTTTAAATCAAAATAAATACTATGTCAATTAGAACTAAAATAATGTTGATAACCTATTTTGCTGTTTTGGATAAAATGTGCTAACATGCACTTTCGATGTAACAATCTTATTATATTATTACTCTTGAAATTATTTTATTCAATGTGTTACATGTAATGTGTAACATATTCATGTTATCTCATTCTCTCATGTACTCATTCTCATCTGACTTATCATCAATTATTGCAGTTGACCAGATAACATATATTCTGATGAAGAGGTGTACATTCACAAGCCCGTGTCTTGAATCTCTATTTGTTTATTATTAATAACAGATATTTTCCTAGCTTTGCCTAGTGTACGTGTCACAGGAGTTCTTTCAATAATATATTAAAATAAAATATCTAAATTATGTTCCAAATAAAAAGGTCGAAACCTTTTGAACCGACTTCAAAAAAGAAGGAGGTTCTCAATTCGTCGGAATCTTTTTTTTTATGTATGTTCACCGATTACTCCGATTACTATAATATATAAAAAAACAATTAGAGATTGAAGGGGTCTAAAACACGCATGAACAACATATATATAATAATATGTATTTATATAGAAACACTCGGATCGCTATGCAAAAACTCATCAAGGATGGATGGTTGGAGACTAAGACGGACTTGACCATTTCTTCTCAAAGCATCTGAAACCTTAAACGATGTATATTCTGATTCTTTGGCCAAATATTTCTAATCATTTGATATATTAAACTTTTGTTAAAACAATTATTCTTAACTAGACATCGCCTGATGGTCGAATTTCGCATAATTTTTAAACTTATCACGTAATAATATACTTATTGATTATTTTTTTTGCTATCGGCACTTTAAGTATTCCAAATTTCACATTTCTGAGCGATGTTTGCCTAAAAATACGTACAAAGAAAACTCTTCGCGTATTAATATAATATGAATAGATAACTTCAGAAATATATTTGTTTAGGCCACCAGACCTTTATGATAAGCAAAGTTTGAGCCTGTTGGAGTGCGAATATCGATTTGTTTGACATATAAAACTTTTCTTCTGCCATTTTTTTTTTACATTTAGTTATTTATATGGTTTTAGTAGATTTGTATGTACAATGGACCGGTATATTACTGTTTTGACGAAGTGCCGGCAGTTTTTATCAATTTATATTTTACTATAGTTGAATGGTTTGAATTTAAAGTGATATATTTTTAATAATAAAATAAATATTTCCACTGACCGTAAATTGAACCTGCGACTTATGACGTTGCAGACGAATGCACTTTCGCCGCGACACACACCACAAGTCGTTGATATCGTATAATAGACCAGTCTAAATTCTACTTTATCACTCTTCTTACAAAAAATGTTCGTACCTGTCCCGTAGTTTTTAGTTTAGCATAGCATTAGCATAGCATTATAGCATATAAACCCTACTGTAGTAATAAAACTCTTAAGAATATTAAGATAAAAATTACTGAAGATCTGTGGGGTGAGCCGTTGGTCGGGGCTGGTCATCTCCGGACTGCTATTACTTAAATATGTATAGAAGTAATTAGAGCGCCTATTTCTATTTTAGAATAATAGCTATGTTACATTGTCCTCACATTTCATTTACGCTTATAAGCAATGTAACCAAAAATTTGTAAAAAACATTTTGAAAAAGAGTGTCCTTGGAGTTTCTTACCTGTTCTTCTGCATAGGATCTACGTCTTGGAACAGACAACTAGCCTCACGACTGACTTAATCTGACTGACTCCTACTCCTGACAATTAAAAAAATCCTATTATTGGTTTAATTGAAATAAATGGTTTTGATTTGAAGGATTTGATTTGATACGCATTAGTAATATTATCAAATACAAATAAATGAGTGTTCCCACAAAAAAAAATTAATGAAAGCAATATACAATACATCAAGGCTACTTTTATTTTAAAGTTGTGTAATTAACATAGGCCGGAATAGGTAGAATGATTTAGGCCTTGGTTAGACGAGGCGAAAGTTTTCTTGCGGCCACCGCGCGGTGTCCCCGCGGTCGCCGCTTTTTATGTTATCTTCATGGCGAATATGGATTCTAATTAGTAGAAAAAAAAAAATAATAGGCAAAAAACATTTACGCAAAAGCATATACTTATCAAAAATATTCAAGGGAAGTAGTTCATATAGTAAAAAAATAATTCGCTATCTGAATATGCCAGTTATCTGAATCACAACTTGATAAGCTTGAGGGACTTAATTTTTTTGTCTAAGATTCATATATGGACTACGAAAACATGATCACGTAACGGTTTGCTATACTAACTTTTAAACTTTCGCGTTCCATGATATAATATTATCTACTTTTAATTCCCGTTAATTCCCGTTCATACGTAGATAATATTATAACATGATCACGTTTCTGAATTCCGTCAAAAGCTCAAGTGGCTTCCAATTCGCTCTCGCCGGAATACTCATATCCTCTTTCTTCTTTACAACATCTTATTCAACCCTAAAGCCCCTTTTTATCTCAAATAACGGTTTAAGTTCCTTCGTGACACACATGAAAAATGTTTAAGGTCGTCTGAAGATTTGATACTGGAGATGCCACTGCATTCCATTCAATTTTATGACTGATCTCTTAATGTTTAAACTATACGCTTGTGGAATGCGTTGCCAGTTAGTATTAGCGCAATCAATAACCACCTCCAATAAAAAGGGTTCACAAACATTATTCGTCATTATTACTAAAGGTACTACTTGTCACTCATATAATTATATAGGTATATTTAATATGTATGAAATTGTATAAAATATACTTAAGATTATGTATGTATATATTTATATATGTTTATGGTTAAATATTGGAATCAATTTATAGGAAGTAAAGTAGTTGAAAATATGGAATCCCACTAATATTATAAATGTGAAAGTTTGGATGGATGGATGGATGTTTATTACTCTATCACGCAAAAACCACTGAACCGATTGCAATGAAACTTGGTATGTAGATAGCTGGAGACCTGGATTAACATAAAGGCTAATTTTTATCCCGATAGCCCCACGGGATCAGGACTTATGCGGGTGAAACCGCGGGGCACTGCTAGTATCTTTATATTTTCTATTTATTAGCAACTAGCAGCACCCCGCGGTTTCACCCCCGTAAGTCCCGATCCCGTTTGAATGTCTATATTGATAAAAGTAAACTATATGTTAATCCAGGTCTCCAGCTATCTACATACCAAGTTTCATCGCAATTGGTTCCGTAGTTTTGGCGTGAAAGAGTAACAGATATTCACATCCATCCATCTATCCATCTAGCCATCCAAGTTTTCACATTTATAATATTAGTGGGATTACAAATTTTGTTCCAATTTTTTAATACACCACAACTACCACTTAGGGGTGTCGACTTAAAAAATATATCGATATTTATATTCGATGTAAAAAATTGTATCCCAGCATTGATGTTTATGTATATCGCTTGAAAACATTGATATTTTTTCAATATCGAATACTTTCAACAAAAGTTTATTATTATCTTTTTCCCGTCAAACGCAGAATGTTTGCTGTCCTTGATTTCATACGTGTGAATGTAGAATCAGAGACCAGAGTAACATAGCTATACTAATAGTGTAATAATAGTTGTTTTCTATGAGTGTTTCTATTCACTCGAATAGAAACTGTACTACTATGATAGTGGCGAGATGACAGATGAGTGTAGTGTGTGTAAGTGAGTATTTGTAAGTGAAACAAAAACGACAAATTAATAGAAATATTTTATTACACACCAGAACACTTCAAAACAGCTTTACTGCTAGTCTTAATCTCCCTGCATAAACTTACTTTCATTTTACTCATTTAAGACGAATGCTCTTTAGAAAAACTTTGCAAAAACAAAAGTTTACCTAATCTTTTACCTTTCATTCTATTTCTTTGTTGATGTCACTACCTTTGAATGACATATGATTTTATTAATGAATTATTTAAAATGCATATCATCAAGTACCTAGTGTTAAAAATTAACTTCTGTTTTTATTGTAATTATTAGTTAGAATAAGTTTTTTTAATAGATTCCACAAAAAAACAAATACTCGATGTTTTTATTTATAAATATATCAATATATCGAATAAATATTTGACAAAACATCGATTCGATCCGATATTTCGTATGGCAAACATCGAGTAAATTCGATATTTCGATGTTAAGTGAATATCCCACCACTGTCTCTCCGAATCATTTTGATTCATCCTAAGGCTGCCTGCAAGAGTTTGCATCTAGCAATAAGGCCGACCTTTGTATTTTATCTGTTTGACACATGTATGTATGATACTTGTGTACAAATAAAGTGTTATCTACTTTATCTATCTATTTTAATATTATAATTATGTCGATGCTGAAAAAACCCTTATTTTCCGAGAAGTAGGCATGTCCATCAGTCTAACTATTCCAACCATTTTCAATGGAGACTTGGAAATTCAAACTTTCTATTCAATATTAAAATTACTTTGAAGTTTCTTTGGGTAACTTTATCGTTTAGTCGAAGTTATTAAGTAATAGGTACGAGAGCCGAAAGAGTGAAAAGATAGTGAAAATTTAAGGGTCTTTTGGATACTTAGCAACATTTTTGTGTGGCTCATTACTCATTAGATGGCGTTGATAAATGAAGGAAACCATTACTTTATATTTTTATTTATGTGTTTACATAAAATTCGTTTTATTACTAGCTTTTGCTAGTGGATTCACTGGCGTAAATGTACTCCTCCCGATGGAACACAACTTTTGCTAGTGGATTCACTGGCGTAAATGTACTCCTCCCGATGGAACACAACTTTTGCTAGTGGATTCACTGGCGTAAATGTACTCCTCCCGATGGAACACAACTTTTGTCTGGATGCATACCCTATGACTTTTTCTGTAACCCAGTCAGGGTTACAGAAAAAGTCATTGAATACAAAATTTCATTTAACAAAGAAACTTACATTCGCATTAATAATATTAGGTAGGACTAACGTTTGTATCATGTTCAATATGTCATAGAATCTGACGCTGTCCACACAAATCTATTGGATTTGGTTTATTAATTTACTACAATTACATTGATTAGGTACGAGTTTTACCTTTGCTTATTTTTTTTAATACAATCAGTGTTTGCGCACGTCCAATTAATAAAGTTTAAACATTAGTAGAATGAGTTGGTAAAGAGGTAATTACTAACTTTTATGTATAATGACTGACCTGTTGGTCTAGTGGTTAGTGACCCTGACTGCTAAGCTAGAGGTCGTGGGTTCAATTCCCACCCAGGACAAATAATTATGTGATGAGCACGACAATTTGTTCTGTGTCTGGGTGTAATTTATCTATAATGTGTATGTATTTAGAAATATGAAAGTATGTTTATCAGCAGTCTGGTTACCATAGTACAGGCTCTGCCTAGTTTGGGATCAGACAGCCTTGTGTGAGTTGTATTAAGTTTATATTATATAATAATGATTACTTATTAATTTACAATGACTAAAGTTTGTATAGAAATAATATTTAAAGCTATTACTCTTTCAAATTCAATAAGTTTTGAAACAACCCGGGCCCGATATAACATTACGGTAAAGTCATTCAAAGCTGATGCCTAAATCTACAGTTGATAATCTTATCGAACGTACTGGTATACATGTTGATTTTTCATTCGCTTCTATTTATATACTCTCTTGACCAAAGTAATGATCTACTTAGGGAGGAAATTCGTCTAGAATATTCGCACAGTAAACTAAAGATTTCCTAATTAAAAAGCATATATAAATATTTACTTACGTAAGATGTAATTACGTCCTGTTTGTATAGGACTTCAATACCTAAATTATTTAGTCTGTCAAACTTTCTGCGTTAAAGTCTGGTTTGAAGGTGATGTTTTGTGTTGTTTTAACTTGTTTTCATCCTGACTGTGTCCACAACACAGTACGGTGATTTTGTCAGTAAAAGAAAGTAAAATACCACTGTAGTGTTTCGTAGTTTTCGCTTTATAACTCTTAGCTCAAATCTCATCTTGATAATTCTTAGTTGACTAAAATACAGAATCTATTCCCACGTTAAACACAGAGATGAGCTCTCTATTTAACAATCCCACTTAACGATACATGCTTTACTTAAATACTAATGGATACTATTTGCACCAGTTTCGCGAAGATTGTCTCGCTTTCCAGCTTAGGCCTCCCCTAAAGCTTGCCACAGGGCGAGATCATGTGTCTTTCTTCTCCACGTGCTTCCTGCTACTCCCTTTATGTCGTCTTTCCTTCTACGGCGTTGTCTCCCCCTCTAATAAAACTCTAAGTAACTATTAAATGCCCATTAATGTCGTCATCTACTATCGACCTAAACTCATCTCTCACGGACGAATAAACACTCGTTTCATTGTGAAGGTTGGCACTTGGCAGTGACCTCGTCGTGAGTCAGCCTCGTGACACATGCACCATGCCGAGATTATTATCATCGGTACATAACAAATTACTATTGACGATTGTATAAAGCATAAAAATAGATATATGTTGTACTTTAGAGATAGTCATTGTAATACTCACTCGTGACCAAGTTCCGTAGTATTTGTTTTAATCTGCACACGTATAACATATCCATTACTCACTGTGAGGCGCTAACTTTACTACACGGGACTGTGGGACCAATAGAACCAACAACGACCTACGAAAACACCGAGCATGACACTCGGCTACTCCCAGGGGAAGTAAAACTGTCTTAGCATCTATAACTACTTTAATTAGAAGTATATGGACAAGTTAGAAATATTATGTATAAATCCACTTCCCTCCTTAGCAAAGCAAAGCGAGAGATAAAGCTCTCACCTGGCAGAAAGTGACGATGAACACGAAGATGGTACACGCCTATCCAAGCGAAACCTATTCACTCTACTCTTGAACTTTCCAGGATTATAATTGTCTGAAAAATAAGGTCTATAAGGTACCAGGAGACTCCCTGACTCAATACGCTTTATGGGTCGGAAGTGAGCCATATTATATATAAGTGTACACATTTCAATATATTGAACCATTAGCTGGTGCCCGCGACTTCGTTCACGAAAAATTTTGTGAAATCTATCCCATGGGAACCGTATATTTTTCCGGGATAAAAATCAAACATCCATCCATTCATCCATCCATCCTCACAAACTTTCGCCTGTATAATATTAGTAAGATTAGAGTTTCTAGTTTTTTAATTACACTTTGGGTTTAATTAGACGTATCGAATATCAAATAGACTATTGCATTAATTTCAATTGAGTATGGCGCCTGATAGCGACGTGACAGGTTGCTTCAGTCTTGATAAAGGCTCGCTCTCAAACCTGGTCTGGCATTTTCAAAATATACTTGCGAGTACAACCGTGAAACTTTAGGGTATACGTTAAAACTAATTAGAAAAACAGAACAAATATGAAATGTACAACTCATTTCCGTTGTCCTATTTGCAGTAATATAAGTGCTATAAATAGACACAGTCCACTCTGACCATTGACAAGGCCCCCGTGTCCGCTATTATTGTCCTACACTAGTACTATTATGAAGCGTGTCAAATACTGATTACATGTACTCGTTCCTTTTAAAAGAGGAAATTGGAACTTTATACCTTGATAGAAAGAGATAAAAATAAAGTACGGCGCAGTTATGAGTTCGTGTGTAAGAGTAATCTTGTTTTTGGAATGACGTGTATAAGCCTTTTTTCGCTGGTTTTGGGTTTTATTTATTAAGTTATAACTGGTCGTTACGTACAGT
The DNA here is from genome assembly GCA_949752705.1 of Callimorpha dominula. Taxonomy (NCBI): domain Eukaryota; kingdom Metazoa; phylum Arthropoda; class Insecta; order Lepidoptera; family Erebidae; genus Callimorpha; species Callimorpha dominula. Next base: position 549,059 of record OX456991.1, read on the forward strand.
AATATTATTGATAATAATATTAATGTCATGGCTATATTTTTATGGTATTTGTGGATAAATATTTAATGGCAGCGATGCAAAAAGATTTGTAGAATGATACTTTTATACAATAACTTAATAAAAGTATCACCGACTTCAATACGCCTTAGTCATGATAAATCGTAATAACCTGTAGCTATTTTTCAACCCTTAATTTTCTCCTTTCCCCTCCTGGTTCCCTATTCCCCCCTTTCTCCACCTTAAAGGCCGGCAACGCACTTGTGACTCTTGAGTTGCAGGTGCTCATGGGCGGCGGTAGGCATTTACCATGAGGTGACCCGTCTGCTCGTTTGCCAACTATACAATAAAATATAAAAAAGCAAGTAAGCATCAATATTATATACTTCGTAGACGATTGACAATTCACAGATAAAATAAAAAGGCAAATGCAAATAAAAACTACTTTTCCGTTCTGTTAAAGCAATATTTCTAAGTTTTTTTTTTCCTTTAAAGAGTGATACAATTAAAAAATCTAATTGAATAAAGAACTTCAGTAATTTTTTATATTAATAAGAAAATACAGACGCCATTTTCTTATTTTCTTTCAAAAAAAACCCACATAGTGTAATAAATTATTCAAATTCAAAAAAGGCGGAGGAAGTTATGAGTAAAATATTATTGAACTTGTTACCTTAATTTAATGTGTATAGAGCTTCGTTTCCACTTGGTAACAACAAATAAACCTCAGAAAGCCTCAACTAGCACAAAATCTTTATTACTGTATAACACTTTTATTGCTTGCTTTTATATCTGAATGGTTCATAAACTCGTTACTGCAAACTCAGTACCTATTTGTCATTGGGCAAAGTGAACATCCCGATGTCTCCCGCTTTGTAGTAAAGATCTTTATAGGAAATAGGTAGCTGCGTCTGTTCTTGTCAAGGAGGCTGTAATGTCGTTTAGGTGGATAAAATCCCTTTTACGTGGTTACAATGTCGTTAAGAGGGATAAAATGGATACCCATTGCTAGCTAGCTTGCTAAATACCTATGGTCTTTTTAAAACCGAAAGTGGTGGAGTAACTTAGATTTGAGAGAATTTGCTGAGCTTAAAAATTACACGTTCTTAAAAATGTCCTTTCAGACCCGATTTTTAGGGTTCCATTATTCAAAAGGAAAAAATAACCCTTATAGGATCATTGATTGATCATTGTTGTCCGTCTCTCTGTCTGTCTATCAAGAACCTTTTTCTCAGGAACCCGTGAAGGCATCAAGTTGCAATTAACTTCAAATACTTATGTCTGCAATCTGCGTATCTATTAAAAAAAAAGCTTTTAAGTGAACACAATCAAAAGAGACGACCATTTCAAAACTTTCGAGAATCTATTTCCGAGATGGAAGTACCATCTATATACAAGTTTGTTTGCTTACACAGTCACACTTGCAATAGTTTTTTTTTTATAAAAGCCTAGGGCAAAACTTGTTGGCGCATCTGAGTCAATAATATTCGGCACCACGATCTTGTAGAGGAACCATTGTTATGTTCTTCCGATACAAAGATTGGCTCCTCCGACCAGGCTAAGTGATCAAGCCTGGCGGACCGCGGCCCTAGCGTTGATGTGGGAATCTTGTATTTTTATTAATTAGCGAGATAACTTTTATTGCGCGGTACAGAATCAGTACTTAGTGTCCAAGTAGTTTCTTTTGTTCTCGCTATGTTATTGCTGTATGTGAATGTTATACAGTCTAATTACACTTACTGAGCCAAGAATTATGAGTGCTAAAGGCTGATGCATTGCACTAACAATATCTATGACCCGTAAGGTACGACTTAGAAGCATTTACATAATTATAATGTGTGATACAAGACGATACAAGTAATTTAGGTACTTACCCCGTGATATAGTACCTATTTAAAAGGCTTGTGTGCACAAATTACCGTTAACGTCCCTGTAACAATTAATTTTGGTATAAAATCTGACGTAAAGGTTGATTTTCAAGACGTTTTTACGAAAGTCAAGCACATCGACTCTAGAAGACTCTAAAATTTAGAAAGTTAGCAAGCTGCTGGAATGTGAAGGGCATTGTCGTCGGTGAATAAAGGTTAACAAACCTTCGTTTCGCTGACGATATTGTACTCTTTGCCAACTCATCATCTGAACTAGGCACTATGATCACTGAACTTAACCGAGCAAGCCTCGAGGTTGGATTGAAGATGAATATGTCGAAGACCAAGTTAATGACTAATAGCATGCCGGACGAAATGTGGGCAAAACTCAGCACCGAGTGGTGCCCACGCAACGTTAAACGACGTCGCGGCAGGCTCAAAAAGAGATGGCGGGATGAACTGGATGCTTATTGGGAAGATTGGCGACAGAAAGCTCTAAACCGCGAGGGGTGGAAGGAGGGTAGGGAGGCCTTTGCCCTGCAGTGGGACGACCATGGCTATTAATAAATAATAATAAAAATTTAACGAAAGTAGGCTCAGACTTTTTTTTACAAGAATTCAAGTATCGTACCTAACGACAGACTCTTATTAATTACGAGTATATTCTTTTTAGTTTCAAATTAAATTAAATTATTTGTATTGTGAGTGGGTAGACATCGGTAACACTGCGTGGGATTTAAAGACTTTCTATTAACGCCGCTTTGCTTTGGTTTTCCACTAAGTCTGTTTTTACATCGGAATAATTTTAATTGAAACAATGAAGAAAGACAGATGATCTTTTAAAGATCGTAGGTCAACGGTGGATGCAGGCCGCTTGCAACCAGTTTTGTTGGAAGTCATTGAGAGAGCCAAGTTCAACAGTGGACGTGCTCTGGCTGAAATGATAACGATGATGAATGAAGAAAGGTTTTTATTTGTAGAAGATTGATGTAGGTATTATCGTATTCATGTCTATCTTTTTGGTAATAGAATTCGTACTTAGGTAAAGAAGCATTTGACTGCAAGATCAGGCATCGTGAGTTAGATTCCCGTTTAGTTCAAGAATTTGTTTGCACGAATATGTTGTTTCTCTGTATAGTGTGTGTTTATTTACAAAACAATGACCTTACCTATGTCAAGAGGTGTTCTAAAACGTATAGTACAAGCCATGTTTACTTTGGATTTGGATAGTGATGTATTACACATCACCATTGTAATATAATATTATTATAACTACAAAAGTAGCATAAAAACCGTACTCGTATAGACAGAACAGATTGTTTACTTTAACAAGATCTTTAAAGAAATAGTATCTCTCGCTACAAGTTAATAAAGTTCAACATCAATACATCCAAGTTGCAGGACTGTGTAAACGACACACTCATCAAATTTAAACCTTAGTTCGCTGTCCACGTGGAGAACAAAAGCACACGTGGAGAACAAAAACACTCGTGGGTAATATTCGAATTCGAAGCTGTGTACCCTTTGTACACTATTTAAACTTTGCACGGTTTTAAAGTGCACATTCTGTACGCATGGTTTGTTTTATGCTGTAATATTTAACGCTCCGTATTACTCCTCCGTACTAGACAAGTAACAATCAGAGTTTTTTAAAGCTCACAAAAGCTTACAAACAATAGGGATGCTCGAACTTTGACAGCGATAGATAAGAATACTTATCTAGGCCTGAAATTTCACCATAGAACGCAACACGCTTTAATAACACATTGAAATTATGAAAATTTATCATCAAAATCAGTGCTCTCTTCGCCTAACGTTACGGCGACGTAATGGCGACCAATATCGGACGATGATAACAATTTTTTTGTGGCCTAGGATAGAGGGTATGGATCTCACAAACATGTGGTTCCAACACGACGGCGCCACTTGCCATACTGCACGGGGAACATTGACTTTAATGAATGATAAGTTCAAGAGCTTCGTCTTCTCGCCCGGTGGCGACAGCAGTTAGCCACCCTGATCGTGTGACTTAACACCGCTCGACTACTATCTGTGGGGCTACGTGAAATATCTGGTCTATGCAGAAAACTGCCGCCGTGATGGCCAACATAACTCGCGTTCTTTATATATCGCGGCGGTCATCTGGCTAAAATTATATTGCATACGAGGAATCATGGAATGTACTTTAAAATAAAATAAAAAATCTGGCAATATCACTTACATAGGTTATGTCATTTCAAAGTTCGAGCACTCCTAATGAAAACCCTTGTATAAGCCGAAGTCTTTCTTAGATGGAAAATTGTCCAGTTTGTTGTGTTTGGTAGAACTGGATTGAGAAGTTTCATGTATTGCTATTTATTCTCTAAAAATGTACCACCATCGAATCCGATAATTTATTGTTAGCATTACCATTCGCAACACATTATTGGATTCGTAACATAAAATGTCAAGATTTTTGACAATATATTAGACGAATCGACGACACTTTTTTTTTTCAACCTTTCAACGAGTATATTTTTATTACCTGAAACCGGTGAACCACTACATGCAAGCCATCAATATAAATTCAGGACAGGATGTTCTTTAACTTTTGTAAATTAGACCTTTTTAAACCTTCACAGGAAACAGGTTATTAAAATAAATCTCAGTTTCAGTATATTCTACTTTGTTTAACTAGGTGATAGTATGGTAGGTAAACTACTTGGACTTTCAGAACATCTACGCAATAAAACTAAAATGTCCGTTTTTCCGAAACTGTCAAACATTACTTTTGCACGAACAGCTAAAAATACATTTGAAATCCGAACGGATGCCAGAAAGGTTTATAAACAAAAGAACGAATTTAGTCTGACGTATACTCGTACAACGTTATGTTGTCTGCTTCGATGATGGTTTTTACAATACGCGACACGGATCGGCTCGACTACGTTACGTTATACGTTTAAGCTAAATGATCCGTTAGATGTGAGTTTGAAGATTGAGCCGAGACTCGTCCTGGCTTAATAATAAAAGCATATAAGAGAACGAAACCATTCAGAGTAACTTTGAAGAAATGAGGTAGTAATTGTTTTTAATAACTTCCTAAATGGTAGTGCTTATGTAGGTCTTTTGGTAATACTTATTTCGTCACGGGAAAAAAAAATCTAACTAATTGCAAATACAATTAAATACAACTTCAAAATATTTACATACACCTAAATACTAAAGTTAAGAAATAAAAATACGGACTATTCGCATGCATCATAAAATTCCTCCGCATCTTTGCCTACTCGTAGCGTTCCCAGAAGGCTGGCAGCATTGCTCTGTTGAATGGCAATGCTAATTCTCTGTGCAATAAAAGGGCCAGCCTTCTGGCCTCGCCAAGCTAGTTCCTTATATACGGAACGAGCACTCGAACCCCATGACCCTAGCGACTCGACCCCAAACGGCTCACATTCTTAATAAATGAACATGTGTTCACATGTTATTATTACATAAATAATTTTAAGTCACTATTAATTAATATATTCGATAGTAGGTTGTTGGCTGTTACTCTTATTACTACTTACTTCTGAACTGATAACAAAACATTTTGCTTCTAGGAGTACTTTAGTTTCGAACCTCGAACCAGATTGGAATTTATAACCTAACTATTGTCTTTTTTTAACTTTGTCTTTCGATATATTAAAGTGCAGACACACAACTCAAGAAAATTTGTTGAACAGTTAAAAAAACATTGTGTAATGTAAGAAGCCCTGTGGTAAGCTGAAAGAGACATACAGAGGCCTGCGAGTGCCTGCGTCCATGAATGGTATCTATTATATAATTGTATATGCATTTGTATTTCGTACAAAGGGTAACCTTTGTACGAAATAACCGAGTGAAGCATCTAACATGTCATCTCCTAAAAAGGGCGTATTAATTGTATATTATATTTGTTTACTTTCTTAAAGTTCAATGGAATTGAGTTAATTAAATTAAACTAAAGAAATATAGTTTACGCGACGGATGCAGCACCTCACTTTCTGCTTTTGACACGTTATCATAAAAAAGATTTCAATGAAAAAAAGAGTTCTTTTTGAGTTTGTCGCTAAATTTAAATGTAGAAGCAAATATTTTTAACGTTAATAAATGTTATTTTATAACATAGGTGAATAAAAATATGTAATATACTTCAGAACTTCAAATTTATGAAATAGGAGTACTAGCTTTGAAATTTCTGTTTGCAAAAGTAAATCTAGGTTTAATATATGTATGCTATGCTGGTTTCTATGAATACCGGCAGCAATGATTTAATTTAATGCCGCGGGAACAGCTGAGCGCCTCATATTGCTTTTCCTTTGAGCCTAACAACCGTTATGAGATGCGTCCTCATTAACTGCCATTTGAAACATTATATTATGCGGTAATACAATGTTAAATTAACTATTGTACTTTTCAATTCTCAGTTCTCATTTTGCAATGAATATATATTTTGGCAGTATGTGAATGTCGCCAAAGACATAATGAAAAACAGACAGTGTGTGTTACAGAAATGTGTGGTCATATTTTAAGGTCGTAAAGTAGACCCCGTCAATAAGGTAAAGTGTTAAAAATTTAATGAAATCTTATTTTGAATCGGAGTAATTAAACTTGAAAGTTGACCGATATAGCTAATATTTCGTATGTGAGAGGACGGATATGACTGAAACTATGGGTATTTAATACCAAGTCTGTTGATGGAATGATCCAGATTTTTCCGAAAATGTCTGCATATCAAAATAAAATTATTGAAATTGACATGAAAATTCAAAATGTGGTTTAGAAATGTGCACCAACACTTTATTTGCTTTATTTACTAGGAAAAGTATTTTACAAAGAAATAAATGTATCAAATTCTTTTTTGGAATTCCTTTTTCTTTCCAGCCGGACTTGGGACTTTTGAGTTGCAGGTGCCCATGGGCGGCGTTAGTCATTTACCATCAGGTGACCCGTCTGCTCGTTTGCCCCCTATACCATAAAAAAAGGTTATTCAACCATTTGCCGGCTACACATAACGCTCCTAAAATTTTACCACACCTTTCTGTAACACTTTATATAATATAAAACCTAATAATGTTTTAAATTAATATTTGTTAGATTTGTACCACTCTATTCCGCCACCTCATTTTGCAAGAAGGTAATATATGCCAAGGAGACAGCGGAACAGGAATGAGAGAGAAATAGTACTTTCCCGTCCCGCAGACGACGCACCAGGCGCCGGAGAGAGCAAGTCGATCTCCGGCCTCCATGAGCGCTTGCCAGGGGGCGGTAAGATTATCCGGCGCCCAACGCAGAAGCAGTGCCTCTCTTATCACTGACAGGGAATAAAATCCCCCACAGCACAGCAGGATCGCCCGTTGTTCACAGGTATTTCCTGTCAAGGGTACACCTGTGGCCCTGGCAATATGGACTGTGACGGAACACCGTGTGGTTTTAGTCGGTTCGAGTCCGACATACCACCATATCACCATACCGCTTAGCCCCAGTAGGGTGACGACAACGGGGGTATCCACAAGTTAAAAAAATAGACTTTTCCCACTCTATCATATACATTTAAATAATAATAAATGTATACATTGGTTTATCGTTCCATGTCAAAAAACTACCTTTAAGTTTAATAATAGTAATGTTAAATTTTAGATCATCCCTTTCCGTTAGTTAAACAAAAATGAAAATGAACTTCGTCTGGAACACTAAGCCTAGTTCAATTTTCTCGTGTTGAGAACTTCAAGGGGCCGATGGAGTTTTTAATTAATTTGTTATAAAACATCGACTGTTTCAAACTTTATATTATACTCCTTGAAAGTAGTAGGTGGTGCATAGTGAAAAATCCCACTATATATATCCCATTAATATTATAAATGTGAAAGTTTGGATGGATGGATGGATGTTTGTTACTCTTTCATGCAAAAACCACTAAACCGATTGCGATGAAATTATGTATGATGATAGCTGGAGACCTGGATTAACGCATAGGCTACTATTCATCCCTAAATTCCCACGGGATCAGGACTTACGCGGGTGAAACCGCGAGGTGCTGCTAGTATTATATAATTCTTTCTTGTAATTATATATTACTACTACGGAGCCGTATCGATACACAGAACGGGTGCTAGTTAAAATCGTTATCATCGGCTCGATATTCCTTCTATGATCATTTGTTCTGTGTCTAGGAGTAATTTATCTTAATAGGTATGTATTTAGAAATATATAAGTATGTTTATCAGCTGTCTGGTTACCATAGTACAGGCTTTGCCTAGTTTGGGGTCAGACGGCCGTGTGTGAAATGTGTCAAGTTATTATTATTATTACATTATATATATGCATATTGCTTGCACATGCATATACATAATATTTTCTTGCTATTTCATACATCATTCATTAAATCAGAAATAAAATCATAAGAACAATAGATGTTGAATGATGAACAATACCTTTATTATTATCCCGACCTGAACAGTCCGACTTTAATAGATTAGGTTAGAGATGGGAGTGTATTGGAGCGTCTCTTTTCTTATAAAAGAAAAAGCTACTAAACTAAAACCATTGACTCTTTACTGAGAAAAAAGTCAGTTTAATCGATTCGCCACATAAAAGCTACTTCCACTATCCTTCAGATAGTTTTTTATGGTATAGGGGGCAAACGAGCAGACGGGTTACCCGATGGTAAGTGATTTCCGCCGCCTATGGGCACCTGCATCTCAAGAGTCATAAGTGCCTTGCCGGCCCTTAAAGTGGCCTTCGCAGAGATCCCGCTGCTGCAAATAATTTACGACTTACAACTCCTATTTAAGGGCCCCGGGACAAACACCTGTACATATGAATCCCTAAGTTTTTGACTGTTACTGTATGGAATTATTGAACCATCACAACAAATAACTATCATTTGCTGCCAGTTTATTCTGAAATACAACCTAGGTCTACCTATTACAAAAACCTTACTTTTTTGAACGATTCACAGTAAGCCCGTAATCTTTACTCCAGGTGCCTACATATTTGCAGCAAATCCTTATTACTTACATCAATAGCTTCTGGTAATTTATCAGGAGCATCTTTTGAGTAAATTTGGAGATGATCTGCATAAAGGTGGTAGGAAGAAAGTAATTTATCTGTGATTGAGTTAATAAAAACTGCGAAAAGTAGTGGGGATAGAAAGCCGCCCTGAGAGACGCCCGCAGATGTAGTGCACCAAGAGGAATTATTATTTTCAATACTAGCACGCTGCAGACGAATATATGTTAAGAGAGCATAATATACATAGAGCAAGACATCAAAGACCATGGTGTACCGTCAACCTTCCTTCCTCCATGCCCGACCTGATATCCTCCGTAATATGAACTAGGGCTGTAGTAGTGCTGTGGGCGGGACAAAAACCTGATTGGAGAGGATTTAGAAGACAATGTTTTAAAAGAAATTAACTTAGTTTAGTGCGGATAAGACGTTCGTGGACCTTACAGAAAAACGGAAGAATAGAAATGGGAAGATGATCTGAAAGAGAAGAAGGATTACATTTCTTAGGAAGTGGGTTGATTTGAGTTATTTTCCAAGCAGATGGAGACGCTGTTTTATATGGAATGGGTAAGGATATGACAAATCACATGTAGGATTTCTAGAAAGTACCATATTACGGCTGATGTTGTCGCTTCCTACTGCATTAGAAGTTATTGATACTATGCTCTTCTTGACATCACAAGCAGAAAATTGATTTAAACCGAATGAGAGACAGTTAGGAGTTAGTCTTTAATGTATATCTTACTAGCTGTTGTCCACAACTTCGTTCACGTGGAAATTCAAATTAATCCTACGAGAACTGTACACTTGTACACGTTTACGGTATAAAAAGTAGCCTATCTTCCCCAGGATATAATCTATCTCGTTGCAAAATTCATGACGATTCGTTTAGACGTTTATTCGTGAACCGGTAACAACCAACAGAGTTAATTTCGCTTGTAGAATATTAGTATGGATTGTGTATGTATCACAAATATGTTTTTACAGTCAAGTAACAGATGACGTTATTTTTACCATGATAATAGTTTTTTTTTTTAATAAAAATGAGCACTTAGTAATAAATTCAATGCGCCATAGGGCAGCCAATCAGTTGCTTACTCATACATAATTCAATACCATTTCCCAGAAGCCCATTTGAACTCGTTTATGCTCTTATTAATACCACCTGACAGACAAATTGGATCATTTACACAGTATTATTTAGCATTTGTCCAAGTGTTTCATTGCTAATAATTTATTTCATGATGAAATTCTTAACTTCCAATGAAACGGTAAAATACTCCTTTGATTTAATCAATTACCGGATTGATCGATATCTATAAACTATATATGAACTTCTTCTAAAATAACAAAAGATTACTTGATTCGCTTAAGTTATTAATTTTTTTTTTGTATGGTATAGGGGGCAAACGAGTAGACGGGTCACCTGATGGTAAATGACTACCGCCGCCCATAAGAGTCACAAGTGCGTTGCCGCTCTTTAAGGTGGGAATAGGGGAAGTGGGGGAGAGGGGGGAAGAGCGGGAAGACGGGAGAGGGGGATTAGAGGGGAGGAGAGAGGGGAGAGGGGAAGGACGGGAATAGGGGAGAGGGCAGGATTAGGGCCTCCGGTAACCTCACTCACGCGGCGATAAGCAATGCAAACATTGTTTCACTGCCGGTTTTCTGTGAGGCCGTAGTATCGAGCGGAGTCGAGCCGACCCATACGTGCCGAAGCATGGCTCTCCCACGTAAACGTAGTTAATTATTTATTTCAATCAATCGACTCAGGCTCTCCACTGCAGGACATAGGCTTCTCCTAATGTGCGGCAGCACTCGGTTCTTCGCTTCTTCCGCCTTCCGCATCCAATCCGTCGTCAGTCCATCTATATATTTAGCATATTTATATATATTTTTTTAAACAAAGTGACAATTTCGTAGTAAAGGGTCTAATATAAAAAATCATAATTACATAAAAATATTTCTTTGCATTGATACCGTACCGGTAATTTAGTTTGAAAAATTCAAGTCCCTCATTACGTGTGTTCATTATATCAGCATAATTAAGGCTCTGATATAAGTTTGAAGCGAGAAGATAACGATATTGTTTTTAGAAAGTTAATGTAAAATTATGGAAGAAGGTGAATTTGTTGTTCACATAATCGTATTATTGGCTTTTGCTCACGGCTACGTTGTTGTAACCGTTACCGTTTTTCATCCTTCGCGAGCACCACTTTTTTTCTGGATAAAAGGAACCCTAGTCCTTTTTGTATTTCGCATTTATTTATTTTATTTGCAATTATAATCTTAGTTATGATGCGTATGTGAGTTTGTTAAGCTTTTACGTTTCCACTACTAAACCGTATTATAAAATTTTGTAAACACGCTGTCAGGGGTACAGCTCAAGAGGACGTAGGGTACATTTTATCCAAAAAAATACTGTTCACAAGGGATAAAAAAAGCCAGCGGGCAAAAGTCCAAGTATATTTCAGACTGCCCTTTCCCCATTTCACTAGATTATTGTATTAAGGTTCTTAGAAAACACCTACCCTAAAAGTTTTAACTAACTAAATATATGGGCGGACGAACAGAAAGAGAAGACGATATTTTAGTGATTTTCTGCACCAGCTAAGGAACTCTTAAATTATCTTATAAGTCAGGGACTTGTGCGTAGATCATAAATTATAGAGATTTCTCGAATTAAAACCTCCTTAGAGAATTTCATCTTCCCAGCTCATTTCAAACGGCATCTTTTTACGATGATATATTCTGCTCAGGATATGTGATCTAAGTCCACCCACATTCCTATTGCTGTGACTTGATTACTTATACCTACTTATAAGATCTGTAATAACCATATTTCGAGCAAATAAATACTATCTATCTATATTGTGCAAATCAGGATTAGCCACAGTGACCCCCAAAAACATTGACCATGAATTATTATGGCTGCAACAATTATTATTAATGTTTTGGAACAAGTAGTTCAAGTGTTTCGTTATCCTATTAACTCCAAACCAAGTTATTTACGTCGATTAATTTATTTTCGAATTTTAATGAGATTTCCTTACTGAGGAAAGCGATTGTGTTCGAATCAATTGCTTTAAAGGGTATTGCTTGATATTTAAGAACAAATATATATATTATATAATGTAGCGGAATGTGGGTGTTAGATATTTTTATAAATGCTTCTTCGAGATTACTATTTACTGAGATTCGTTTTAGTTTGTAGGTACGCGATCTGAAACTTAGGGTATATTTTTGTTTAGAATAACAAATATTTTCTTTGTACTCGTACATAATGAAAAATAGATTTACATGGAATATTAATATGATAAAGTACAGACACAGCTTTAGTTTTGTGCTTGCTTAAAAAACAATCCAAATGAAATATAATTTTTTTTTTTTTTTTTAATAAATAATGGCAATATATTGGTTATATATTACTCTTTTTTTGGCATAATATATTTAAACCTTTCTGTAATAACAATAAATAGTGATTATAAACAAAGCAAACTTGGCATAACAAGTAAGTAAAATGATAAAAAAAATATTTTTTGTGTTTTAAATGTTTTGTAATATGTTTGTACTTCATATGTTCCTAATTACAAAAGCAATAAATGAAGTTTATATTATAAATAGGTTTTTACTAGTGCAGATTGATACATGCGTAGAACTAAGTATATTTATGTATGTGTAATTCGATTATCGGAATAAACCGGTTTTCCGAACACCCATGTCCCCTAATTAGTGCGGATAATCGGCGCTCTACTGTATGTTTATCCATGTTCTAAAACCAATAGTAGGTATAAGTTATGTTCAGTTCGGGTCTAGACCAAACTATTATTACACAGCTTTATCTAGATACCGCTGTGTAATGTCTTAACATATTAATATATTTCGCCTTACATCAATTTATAAATTGTTTTCGCGTTAATCGCTTGACACCTGCCATAGTCTTGAGAAGATGGAGATACTGATAAGAAAACTGTCTATCAGTCTGAGAATTGACAAATCTGGAAGGTATTGTGATATAATGATGTTCCTCTCTGAAAGTATCTTGTCCTAATCCCGTCTTAGTATTAATATTTATTTCAATAAAAAGTATTGTAAATATAATACAATCATAAACATAAATGTGAATGTAAGAGTCAACTTCTTAAACAACTTGTCAAGTTCAATGTTACCAAAAAAAAAAAACAAACACAATGTAAATCTTGTGAATTTAATGTAAAATTGACAAGTATTTTGTTGTAAAACTATTTTCATATATACTTATACAAATTATCGTAGATAAAAACACAGGTATAATAATTATGTTGTTCTATTTAAGAATAACAAAATTCTGGTACATATAACACAGCTCTTTCTAAACCCAAATGAGCCAGAGCTTGTACTGGCGGTTTTAGTTAACTTATAATAAACCTACAAAAAAATACGCTTAATAAGCGAACCGCGGTCTTCGTTCATTTCGAATTTTTACCACAATTTACTACTCTCTAAATCTTAGGTTTTACCACAAAGACACGGTAGGTTAATATTTAAAAAGAGACAGCATTATACAAACTTTTAAACTTTCGCGTTCCATGATATAATCACGTATTTTCTCTATCCATTCGGGGATAGACTGGAGAGAATGTATGTATCTATAAGCACTATATTCACGAAGTAATTATTATCTTATCTGTGGCACTACCAACATTACCGAAGTTACTGTAGTAAACGCAGATCGGCCAAAATACGGTTTACCAACAAGCAGGAGAACTAAACGTAGCTATGGTCACAACACTTATTAAACTTATATTAAAAATGAAAAAAATTAAATATATATTACCGAAGTTAAATTATTTTGTTTGTTTTAGTTTTTTTATGCGGACATTTTTTAACCAATTCAGACATTCTATTTATATCCTTAGAATTAAATACTTATAGTTTCAATCATGTAAGCCATTTATCTTAAGAATTTTAGAAAAAGTTTTCTCGATCAACTTTTGAGTTGATTTTGAGAGTTTCAAAGTAAAATTTCTTTACTAAAAACATGTTTTTATTTATTATTAGCGGTCTACTATGTCTATGGCTCTAAAATATGACTACTCCTTCCTATAAGAGCTTATATTTATTCATCTTGTTCATCTTGTGATGGTGCAATTGCAATTGCGATTCAAATATTCGGACTAAACTCACTGCGCTTAGTCGCAAACAAAGCAGGTGTACTAAATTAGATTTAAGTCGCACTTCAGAAATCACGTAAAGCACGCTAAAGTTCAATTAAATCCCCCAATTAACACAAATCAGATAAATCCAGTGCGTTGTATAGGTTAACGTCGATATTCAAATAAAAACTTTCGTGAGTAGTATTCATAATACACTCGAGAGCAATGAATTCGGGTTATATGAAGATACCTGACAATCTCAATAACGAATAATGAAAACTAATATTGCTAGCTTAGTGAAATAAATTGTGTTTAATAAAAAATTCTATACTCTTTTAATAAAAGTAATAAACTTTGTAAGAATTAAGAAAAAATAACCAATCTCATTTTAAAACAAAAATACAACTTGCCAATTTTCTCAAATTTTAGTACCTACTTTGTGTGCCTCTACGTGCTGTTGTTAGTGCGGTTATGGTGTTTGGTATCCTGTACATCAACTTTCTTATACGATGTTGGGGAAAATTTTCCCATTCCTCTATTTTGATGACATAACTTTACAACAACCAACAAATTTCATGACTTTTATTTAAGTAGTATTTATTTTTTTTGTCTATTATACACAATGTATTACATTAAGCTTGCATATTTAGTTTCCGGGATTAACCCAGATTCATCGTTATTGAGTGTTTTAAAAGATATACCTACGGTTTTACACGTGTGATTATTTCGGGGATGAATAACTAGATTCAGGCCCAACGGCCCCTGTTGTTCAAGTAATAATAATATAGTAATTTTATACCGATTTCCAGTTGTAATTACTATTTATTGTAATTAATAGACGATGGATAAAGTTTAATAACCATTTTATAGGTATTGCCTTGTCCCTAAGTGTAAAAACACTATAAGAAGTACACCCAATACAATATTTTTTCCTGTACAAAATAATAATGTAAAATACGAAAACAATGGTGTACTTTAATGAGAAGAGATGAAGTATTTTCAATATCGTGTTTATATTGTTGTGAAGATCACTTTAATGTAAGCATATTACAATTTAATGCTAGTATAGTGTGAATTAGTCAGCAGTAATTTATGTTTGTTTTAAATATCGAGCAGAAGGCAATTTGCTTGTCTACTTAAACTAGGCAACAAAAGTCCAATAAAACTTCATGAGTATAACTAACTATACATATCTTACCTATCCTTTAGATTATAATATGACAAGTATTATAATAATTACCTTGCGGCTTTCACTCCTTTAACCTCAGCGGACGTAAAATCTGGATTTGATGCAAATATATAGTCATCATGAATGCACCTATTTTTGGTAGATTGTCCGATTGTGCTTGACAAAACTACATTCAGTCATTGTCCTAGATGATTTCTAATATCACTAGAATGCTTAAATTGCACTAGCTAAGAGCAAAAACCACAGGAACACCTATCTTTCTCCGTAACACTACGAATATAGGCGCCGATAAATGACAAAACGTGGAATGTCACGTCATGTTTTGTTTCGACCAATGGTGAAGCGTTTTGTAAAGTTGAATTTCGCGCCCTTATTTTGCATATTTTAATTAATAGTTTT
This sequence comes from Callimorpha dominula, assembly GCA_949752705.1. Classification (NCBI taxonomy): domain Eukaryota; kingdom Metazoa; phylum Arthropoda; class Insecta; order Lepidoptera; family Erebidae; genus Callimorpha; species Callimorpha dominula. The sequence continues at coordinate 564,655 of OX456991.1, forward strand.
TTCAATTAAACACGAACTAAATAAAAAAATAATTGTTTTGGCATAATATCTGGACAATAAAGATTAAAGGGAAAATTAATAAAGTAAATTTAAACAACATGCATATTCCCTATTATATTTAATTGTACGCTACAATTAAATAACATTTCAATTTTTTTTTACGTGTCTCGAACGTTAGATACGTGTCTTTTGCGTACTTACCGAATATTTAAAGCTGTTTGAGACAATTGAATCGTCTAATAAAATTTGATATGCAGAATAAACTAGACACATTAGGCTGGAATTGCTTTTATAAAGTAAATGTATTCAGGGCTTTGACCCAGCCATTGTTTGTCACGAAATAGGTGGGAGGGGGATACTAGCAGCTCTATAAAAACATTTGTTCGATATGAACACATCTCTTGTAGGAATCGAATGTATTGTTACTTGCGAGATATTCTTCCCAAACTAAAACCGTCTTTTATAACTCTAATAAAGGTAATCTTTAATGTCATCTGCTTGTGTTTGTATTCCAAGTATATTTTAAGAAAAGTAGAACTTACTTAAATGTATCTAAGTCTTGTTTCAATAAACCTTATATTAGCAATATTTTCATCCTTAAAGTGGTTCTTTTTGATAATAAATTTTGAAGACCAATTTTTTCAATCCTCATTTATGTAAAGGAACGCTGCATGAGGACTCTCTATTACAAAAGGAGAATGATTCGACCAGACCAGGTGACCATGCCTGGCAGACAGCGGCCCATCTACGGTATACATAGGTATATTATGATATACTATTGATATACGATACAGGAATAGTGGTTACGTGGTAGTTAGGCTTACCTTCGGTTGGTGGTATGGTGGTGAATATGTTGGATGAAGAAGCCACAATTTACTGCAACGACTTATTATAATGTCGAAATATTGTTTAACAATGTATTAGTCTACACTGTTAGTATCTTATAGAAGAATCCAATCTCTTTATTTCAAGAAGCCCAAAATATGCTTAAAAGCACTGCAATGCATTTGTGACTTTCGAGTTACAGGTGCCTTTGGGCGGCGGTAGTCACATACCACCAGGTGACCCGTCTGCGCGTTTGCCCCTTATTATATTAAAAAATATATTTATTTGGCAAAATGTGGCTCTTTAATATGCCACTGCCTACGGGAATACGAGCTGTAAGTGTACATATGTATGCAATATGAAAACTGCAATATCAAGGCCTTCAGATTCAAATAGCATCAGTCTTCGTACATCTCAGAGAACAGAGCTAAACTGCCCTGCTAAACCGAAAGACGCTGTCTGAGATACGTCCCTTTTAGTTTTTTTTTTAACATTCAATAGCTACAACAATTTCGTATCTAATTGTTTAAGCCAAAAAACGCTATCTCACTTAAAACATAAAAAAACACTAAGAAGTTTTTTAATTCTAAATAATAATAATAACGTAACGGTTGGGTGATGCCCGTCCTGATGTATACCTTCGGCGTGATCAAGTGGACTCAGACCGAACTAGACACCTCAGACAGTAGAGTCCGCGCGACTATGACCCTCCATAGGATGCTCCACCCGAAGTCTTCGGTTATGAGACTGTACATCCCGCGGAAGTGTGGTGGCCGAGGCCTACTTAGTGCTAAGGTTATGCATAACCGGGAGGTGAGCAGCCTAAGAAACTACTTCCTAACGAAGGTGGATAGTGCGATGCACATAGAGGTCAAAGACTGCGACAGAGGACTAACCCCGCTAGCCTTGGCCAAAACAGAATGGCGTTCACCGGTGGTACTTGGTACCTCCAACCGTCTGGCCATATGGAAAGGTTAAGCTGCACGGACGCTTTTTTCAGGCTCTACATGAGCCACACGGGGACCGGGAACCCTCAGTGCACTGGCTGCGTTTCGATGACCTCTTCGGGGAAACCGAAGGTTTTGTCTGTGCGATACAGGATCAGGTTATTAAGACGAACAACTATAGGAAGTATATTCTGAAAGATGGGTGGATATTTGTCGTTTATGCCACCGACCTGGTGAGTCTCTCAGACATGTCACCTCTGGTTGTTCAATGCTTGCTAACACTGAGTATCTGCACAGTCACAATTAAGCAGCCAGGATACTTCATCAAGAGCTCGCCCTAAAGCATTTCCTTATCGATCAGAGGCTGTCATACTACAAGTACGTGCCGGAGGCTGTACTTGAAAACGATCGCGCCAAGCTGTACTGGGACCGGTCCGTCATCACAGATAGTTCTATTCTTGCGAATAGGCCAGATATCGTACTGATGGACCGGGCAGAGTCACGGGTATTTCTAGTGGACATCACCATCCCCTATGACGAGAACCTCGTTCGCGCTGAAGCAGATAAGAAAATCAAGTATCTGGACCTGGCGCACGAGGTTACAGATATGTGGAGGCAATGGTTTGGTTCCGAGAAGCCTCTCAGTCCATCTTGAGAGGCTTGGGATCAGTGGGAAATCGGTGGTGGCCAAGATGCAGAGAGCAGTCTTGCTCGACAATGCTCGAATAGTCTGCCGATTCCTCTCCCAATCGCCCTGACGCCCCGGCCGACTGTTGCCCACCTCGCCGTGGCTTTTTCTGCCGCTTCTTCGAAAGCGAGGCAGTGTTTGATGAGTATAATAATAACTCGGCACATCTCACACACGGTTGTCTGATCCCAAACTAGGTAGAGCCTGGCGACTGCTATTTGCACCATTAGAATTTAACAAAATACTCAACAATCCGAATTTTGTGGATATATGTTGTTGACTCGAAATCATTATTTTTAATGTTTTTTTATTATTCAGGTAAGGTTTCAATCGAGTCTACCGTACCCCTTGACCGAATTATTAACATTGATTATAAAATATATTACCTTAATGACTTTTGCGAAGCTGTAAGTAGTGCTGGAAAAATGTAGAAGACCAAAAAAATTATGTTGGATGATTTTGATGAGTGGCAAGACTTTTCCGGCCGTCACCACGACCTTAAATTAGTGATATTGATGAAGTGGAAGTTAACAGAGGCAGTTTTGATATTGGCAACTGAACTTGTTTCGAGGATCAACCCATTACAGGTGCAAAGTACTCAAAATTAGATAAACTTCCATTCCCAACTAAAAAATCAGTACAAGCAAGAACTTCTTCAACAAAAAAATATAATTATTTTAAAATCTCTTTCCAGTTTAATATCATTTGGACGAGACTGGTACTTTTGATTAATTTTATTTCATGGAAAGCAAACAATCGCTTTAATTTTTTTTATGTTAGAAAACATATTACATTAAGTTTTATTACAAATTAATTGGTTATTTTTATCAAATACAAAAATTTGTATCGTAAGGTGTGGTCTATGACAGGGGTCGGCAACCTGCGGCTCGCGAGCCACATGCGGCTCTTTGGATGTGAAGTTGTGCCTCTTTAGTTCCATACGCAAATATTAGTTATTAAAAAAACCACCTAAATTGTGGCTCTTTAAAAACTTTGGAATGTTGTAAATTGTAATTTTGACTCTTGCGACTCAAAAGGTTGCCGACCCCTGGCCTATGAGCAGATTAAGGCTAAAATCTGTGTCTCAATTTTTTAAGCCTTTTTTATTCAAAATTGCGGTATCTCACAAAATATTTATTACAAGACAAGCCTACTTATATAAGTATCAAGTATCATCAAAGCAAGCGTGTGCTTGCTTTGATGCGAACGTGAAATTTTATTGACTGAATTGAAGAGATTTTTTTATTTTAGCCAATGGACAACAAAAATACATAAGTAGGTATATATTAAATTAGCCAGTGGCACGTTTAGTGCAAAAACAAATAATGCATCCGACGTTTCCATTGGAATCTGTATGGGATATGAAAACTTCAAGACACCAAGGGGAATCAAAATTAATGTTTAATTAGCTTTAAAGTCGTGAATGTCGTGAAAAAATAAAATTACTAATAGTCATCGTTTCTTTATAGAGCGATTGTATTGCATAGAAAGAAGCACATTCAGTTTTTCTACCAGACCCATAAAAAACTTCCTAATATTGCTCTGAGAATACTTCTTTATGTAATACCTAGTTCGTACTAATATGAATAATTTAAAACTAGAATTCAATTTTGACAAATCGAAATATAACGAGTCCCTACTCTCTAGTCTAGCTTTTCAAAAGTATAACATTTCATACAAGAAGACGCAACATAACAATAAAATGTGTTTAAATAGTTACCTTGATACAGAATATGTACGTATTGTTTCATATTGCTGTATTCGTGCGCAGTTCGATACGATGTCCTATAGAATGAAGGATTGACACAATGGCGTTTTGAACTGAAACAGAAGCTCAAATCCCGAACTATTTAATTTCCTCCTCAATTGATACTATCATGTATTATCTACGAAACAATACATTTCTACAAGGTGTGTGAATTTAAAGCGACTGCAACGGAATGGATATGGCGTGGCTTAGAACTTGCATTCGATTGACTGATTGTTGGCTCGAACTTACTACAAACATTCCGTCAAAAAACAGTCGCAAATCTTAATTTTTTTCAACTTAACATGCAAGTTCCTAAAACTCTTATTGGAATGTAAATTAGGTAGGTAGGCCAAAAAAAGTGCTAGGTAGTCTTAATTCTATTATCACAAACTATTGCTATTTTTTAACCTTTTTTTTTTACAATTGTCTTATGGCGACGTTTACCCCGACCTAGACTTCTCTTCTTTTTTATGCGATTTCTACAGTTAAAGGCTTAAACTATACAACATTTTAGAGCTGCACTCAAAGACCTTATTTTTATAAAAAAACTATGTGTTTTGTTGCCCACGCTTCCGGTTCTCGAAGCGAGCCCCCTGGCTGCAGCGCTATGGGTTTGTCGTCTATTAAGGAGTGTTTTATGACAAAATTTGTCACTCCACCTTATCATTTCTAATTTATGTAGCCGGCTCTGACTAATAGGAAACAAACTTAAAAACTTTGAAACCAAAACAATTAAACCGACTACGACTACGAAACTACCTTTGAAGTATCGAATAAAAAAAGATTTATTGAAATCGGACTACCCTAAAAAAAGTTATGCGTGGTCATACATAAAAAATATATATATACTTATTGACATGAGAATCTTCTCCGTTTTTTTGTCGGATAAAAACGGGATAAATTTCATGGTATTCACTTTAATAAAACTAACATAATGTTAAGTTTATTGACAAGCTCAAATCACCAACGGTAAATCATTAAAAGATAAGTAAATCTTTCTCTTTCTTTCTATGATTCCTTTATACGAAATATTCGCTAGTAGCTTACTTGTTTTAGACAGTGTTGTGATTTTGTCTTTTTCCAGACCTGTGGGTTGTTGAATGAGATTTATAAGGTTTAATCCTCTAATTTCAGTTTCAGTTCATGTATGTAAGATGAACTTGTTACAGTCGGATCACGTCGAGAACCTTCGGGAGTTAAACTGTATCTACGTGGGTTACGTATTTGAGCTATTTTTTATTCACTATCAGTTCCCCGCAGTTTAACCCACGTTTATAATCACTGTTCTGCTCCTAAGAATCGTAGCGTGATGTTGAATAGCCTACAAACTTTTTCGAATTTATTTTAATAAATAAGGATTTTTTCAAATCTGAATGCAAGTTCCAGACATAAGCGTGTACAACAAAACGAACAAACTCGTCAGTATTATTTGTTCAACTTCGTTTTTGCAACAATTTTCAGTGATTCTCCGCTCCTGTTGGTTGCAGCGTGATGTTTTATAGCCTACAGGCTTCCTCGATAAATGGGCTATTTAACACTAAAATAATTTTTCAATTCAAACTTTAAACCTTGAAAGGTGACTCGATCGATACTGTTCTTAGATATAATTCAAGACAATCTGTTCAGCCGTTCGAAGATCATCAGCTCTTTTGTAATCGTTTAAAGGATTTCCGAGTCGGGGGTGTTTTAAATTTGTGATTATTATCGTAAGAAGTAGTTGTAATTCGTATTTATTAGTATTTCTGTCCTTCCCCTCACCCCCTCTCCTCCCCTCTAATCCCCCTCTCCCGTCTTCCCGCTCTTCCCCAATCTCCCCCTCTTCTCCTATTCCCACCTTAAAGGGTGGCTCTTGGTTGTAACTCTTGAGTTACAGGTGCCCATGGCTCGTTTGCCCCCTATACCATAAAAAAAAAAAGTAGTATAGTAGTGTTTTATAATGGGTTCCTCAACATTATATACTTTAATATTGTTTAATACAACGGATTTATTAGATCGTATAAAATTCAAGTTCGAAATTAGAACAGAAGATGGTGTTATTTGAAAAAACTACATCATCAAATTTGTTTCGGTGTCGGTATGAGAAGCAATGTAAAAATTAAAAAATTACATAAATAGTGCTGCCGGGCTTTTTTTTTACTTAATCTTTATTCTTATACTGCAAATAAACAACCATGTTAATTTTCACTATGAATTTTACAGTATTTAAAGAATATATCAATACATATCGAATTACGTTTTTTGTACTTTAAAAATAAAAGCGTGTGAGTGCGGTGCAGCTGTCAGCAACCCACTGCGCGAGACTGCGTATAAGGTCCGCCGGCGGACGAGCGGCCGGTACGTATTTAGCGCAAGTACATGACTTATGTATGACTGTGACGGCCATCGCTCGTTGTGGTCGCCGCAATATAGCGGCATTGCGGGCCGTCAGGGTCCCTGCCCAAATACCGGCCCCATATACGGGCCATGGACCGCACGATACCATCGTAGAGTCTCCTACAGGAGGTGTCGAGCCTACTAGTTAGGCAGCAGCCGCGAAAGCGAAGCCACCGTCCTCATAAGTTTGGGAGCCAGATTCCGGAAGTGGTATCCGAAATTCCATCGACTATCGAGTACTAGCCCTAGATATCGCATCGAAGGCACGATGCCGTTGCGAACACCTCCCACGAAAAGGCTAGATCCAGCTGGAGGCCTCTTCCGAGGCCCATGGAAACAAAGGGCCTTGGATTTATGTAGGGCCATCTCGAGACCTAGCCGCCAAATCCTTCGCCGTAACGAGGGTCAGATGTCATAACCATCATATCAGAAAAAATATGAACTTTTTAAATATGTTTAAACAGCTATTACCAAACCTTTGTAGTTTACGGGATATTTTTGATACAGCCTCGGAGCACAGAAAATTTCTTACCTATTTAGATGACTTAGATAAATAAATAGACCTAATTAAGTGAAGAAGTTAGTTAAGTGATATAAAACATTAAAATAATATAAATTAAATCTTGTATATAAATTGGCAAGCTCTCAACAATAAACAAGCAAATGGAATGTCCACGTTAATATTTCTGACTCTGCAGCACTATACTCATGGTCGATCGCAATTTCCAGTTAATAGCATGCAGTTTACATTCACCATGGCTTTAATTCAACAAGTGACTGGTCACAGCGACGCCTTATAGAGGAAAGTTACGAACCTATCAATGGAAAGTAGGAAACCATGCTCGAATGCCACTGGTTAAAGAGAAATGACCCGAGGAAGCGTGGAGGGTTAAGCCTCGTCGGACATATCGACCCAAGTAATGGGATTCGGAAAGGATATTATGGACCGATATACTCGTATATTCGGTAGTAATAATAACGTAAAAAAAACGTACACTCTTGTATGATTTTCATTTTTATGAATAAGAGTTTAGTGTTAAAGCTTTAGTAAGAAATCTTCCAATTTTTTAAATACAGTTGCTACCACGTCTTTATTAGAGGATAAGAAAAGAATATTTGACTGACTTTAATTATTATTTTGCAGGAAATAAAAATACCTCTCAGACTTGACGATCTATGTGGTGCAGCGGTAGAACATTTGAGTGTAATGCAGTTTCGATTCCTGCTTTACGAAAATATTTGTAGGCCTGAATATTTGTATTTGCAGTAGTCTAGTTAATCCATATTTTAGAGTCTCAATAGCATAGTATGATAATTAATTCTATTGAAGTCAAAATGAACTCCTTGCGGCCTCCTACAAAATCGTGTTACGAATATGTACGGTATGTACTTACAACGTACATAATCTCTTTCCAATTTATACCCAAGTGCAATATCACAGAGTGTAAACAAAAACATTATAAACGCTGCAAACTTATCCATTATGTTGATTAAACTGGGAAGCTCCACAGTTTTCTTCTTCTGTTCTGCTTCTGTTTATCAAACGGTCGCGAGTCACAGATGAATTCAAAGAATAATTTATACTCTGTATGAAATAATAATAATGACAACTTCAGACAGCTCACACACGGCCGTCTGATCCCAAACTAGGCAGAGCCTTTTTACTATGGTAGCCAGACTGCGGATAAACATACTTTACTAAATACATACATGAAATTACACACAGACACAAAACAAATGATTGTGCTCATCATACAATTAATTGTTCTGCATGGGAATCGAAATAGAACACACTACCTCTGGCTCAGAACTGAATTACCGGCCCTGTTGGTGTAGTGGTTGGTGATCCTGACGATCACCAACCACTACACCAACAGGCCCGTTTTGAGTTGGTGGAAAGTCATCACACGCGGTTTTTAATTAAGTAAGATAAGATTTTTGAAAGAATAAAGGTAAGAAGTTTTAGAATATATTTGGCAAAATTTAAAAGGGGCGATTACCAGAATAAAACATTTTTAAAAACTTCAGCGCTGACTTTCAGTATGCAACACGGCAAGGATGTTACAGAAAGGTGTGGTCCTATAATACATACTGGAAATACGGTAAAGCAATAAAAATTTTACCGTTAAAGCTAATATTCTTTGAAAGAGAAGACTTATAAATTAAAGTATTTTTTTTTATCGTGTGGATACCCCCTCGGGTAATCATCCCACTGGGGCTGCCAGTAAAGTGGTGTGTCGAAATCGAACCGACTAAAACCACACGGTGTTTCGTCATAAATAAGTCTATTGCAAGGGACTCGGGTATACCCTAGGAAGGAAGTCCCCGAGAAAGAAATAAATGAAAGTATAGGTAATAAACAATATCAAATTTGTCAGGACAGCTCGCACTTCCCGTTACAGGAATGCGACCGTGACCTGCTCGACTTAAGGCTTAAGGCTACTTTCCCAAAACATCCGTAAAATTGTAAAATCTACTTACTAAATACAGACAGAATATTAAAAAAAAAAGCAACATTCCTTCATTTCCCTTCCTTTCTTATATACCATTCCCTCTCAATATACTCCCAATTTTCCCATCTGTAATTTCTAAAGTGCCCGGTTTGACGTCAGTAGGCTTGCCCTCTATTACTTGAATGGGACCTAATTTTAATATTTATAGTTGGCAAAATGTAGGGGTTTAATACACCTCTACCTACCCCTCGAGGATATAGGTGTTGGTATATGTAAAAAAACCCATTGAAATTGACATGAAAATTTAAGTCATTTTTGTCATTTTCATTGACTAATGGATGCCAAACGCAATGCCTTCGCCGACTGTCAGTTAACTATTAACGATTAATTAATATTGCTGCTTATAATTTTATCTACTTTTTTCAAAGTATTAGACGTCAAATGCAATGTCAACATCAAATCAAATGCACGGTTTAGGATTTAATAAAATTACGAGTTTTACTACTTTATAAGATTTAGTTGCCATATTATAACGGTTTTTTACGTTATCTTGTAATCCCTGCGTATCTCATAAACGGATATTAGTTACAGATATTATATTGAAAACTGAAAACAAATGTCATCGTTCTTAAACACTACTTTTTTTGGTACTTAAAGTTTTATAGTGATTAAAAAAAAAATCTTATGTGAAACAGTCCCTTACCATGCCGTGGCAACTTGTAAGTAAACCTGTTCAAGCCCATGAACAATTAAAACATATATTTAAATGTCTATGTCAATAGACAACAATGCAAAGTGACAGCTGTCACTCACCCCTCTCTGCTCCTATCCTTATCAACCACGTCTGGCGGTCTGAGTGTAAATTAATATTAAATTGTAATCAGTAATACAATAAATCTAAAAGTATTCCCGAAATAGTACTTTTATTTTACTTCAAGAGTAAACAAAACCTAAACTCAGCACACAATTGTAAAACATGTTTGTAAACTCTGTATTAGCGTATGTTTTGTAAGTTGTCCTAAATAAATAAATACCTAAATAAATAGCAACAGTCATTTTAAAACCCTATGGTAAGCCGTTACGTTGTAGATTTCCTTTGGGTAAGATGGTAATAATAGTGATGGAATTACTAAGTAACCGAATGTGAGTATTTCTCGCACAATGCACATATAAATACATACATATACTCATGCCTGTTTCCCCGGAAGTGTAGACAGAGGCATATTAAACACGGTAGTACATATAAAGTTTCGTTTCGATACGACAATTAGAAGTTAAAATTTATAAAATGAACTCATAGATTAGTTTAAATAGTTAGTTATTAACAAGTGAAGCTTACAAAAGCATGCTAAACAAATAGGCAGGTTCTGTATGAACTACAATATCAAAGGAATTTTAATATTAATGGGATCAAACACAAATCACACATGACTAGTAAATAAACACCCCGTGGTGTAATTTTTATCCATAGATCTGTTACCCACCTTAACACATTGGTCATAAGTATATTTTGCTACTATTGCTAGAAAATAATTAGGCTTACTTTATTTTTAAATCAATTTAACTACTAATTAAGTGTTTGTGGATTCCAAAACAAACTTTCACTGAGAACCACTCAATGTCATGTGCCGCTCGGTCTCGTCGTGGGTCACTGTTTTGGTATTGGTATAGGGCTCTGTTTCCGCATTTAGACTCATAGACGGTCCATTATGACCATTATGCGTTCAGATAGGCTGACTAATCTAGCCAGCCCAGCTCCTTCCAGAAGCATAGAAGCCTCCTGGGGCGTTCGCAGGCTTCTAGGAGCGATCTCGCACCCGCGAGGATACTTGCCCATTGTGTTTCCACTCCCTCGCACTCCAGGATAACGTGGGCGACCGTTTCCTCCGCGTTGAGACATCCTCTGCATAGAGGACTGTCTGTCGCACTGATGGTGAATAGGTGCCGGTTTGTCACTGTGGGTCACTGTTATTAATCGTTGTATACAGGAGCCACTACAGTACTCATGTACTTTTAAACAGGTTTATTTATTAATTAGAACGTCAACGTTCAACCGACCATCGCTAGACACCGGAAAAGGCAAGGGGGGAATGTGGCAGTACGGAGTGCTTGTGTCGTCCACCCCCTTAAGTGCAGAAATATATAGGAATATACATATAAAAATAATATGTTACTCAGAAAAATTGAGGCGTGGGCAAATTCTTAGGTGTTTCTTTATAAAGAACGCTTTTCTGGAAAACTTTGGGCAACAGAATACGGTTGTTCTCACGTGTGTGGTTTTTTTGAAGTGAAACTTCTTTATCGACGTATGGAAGAAATTTTTGTAGCAATCGTCACGTTTTTCGGTTAGGCGCCATGTTGCTTTTTTATCAAAGTTTAGTATAGTGACGTAAAGAATATAATGTAATATATTATAATAATAACAACAATATATTAGTTTTGAAGTTTGGTTTGAAATAAGAATAACAATATATTAATTTGAAAGTGATAAAATAAAAAGACTTATTCAAATTTAATTGAATTTACAAGAAAAGTGAGAGTGATTATATATTTCGTTTTATAATTTCTTAAGGCTTAAGCCTTATCTACCCCATTTTCGTGAAGTTGCAAATAGTAGAAAAATGATATGTCGTAAAGAAGTTTCACTTCCTACCTGTGTACTCTGGTACACACACACATTTTTTTTTTTTTATAAAGGAGGAGACGTGAGTACAGTAGTATAAGTATCTAATAAATAACAATGACTAATGGACTACCACTTACGGAAGTAATTATTCTTAGATCTTAGAGTAGCTGTACAGATCAGCAATATTAGTAAAAAATATTTTAATGTCTCTTCAGATATTAAGTAGGTAACTATAGATGACATGTTTTAGCATAGTCACAGTCACATTACATAGCAGTTTCTAGTTTACGATTTAATATTGTGTTGCGGTCTCCGGGGGCTACGCAGACGAGCAAATATCATATTTTGTCATTTAAGTATCGGTAAAGTATTATTAATACTCGACCTTGAGGCTTATGTCTAGTCGATGTACACGAGGAAAACTATTTGACTCTCATAATTGCTGTTTTATTATTCCACTTGATGAGAAACGTAATTAGTGTATTTAAATAAACGTTGATATAGTATTTTATTTATTTATTTGTGGCTAATGGTAAAAAAGTGGTATGCTTAGTTCAAAACAAGATCAAACAGACATCCGTTTCTGAAAAGGAAATATAAATTTGAACAAACCTGTCAAAACATTGCAAATCTAATTTGTATTTTTAAGAGTCAACTATTATATAATTTCTTGTCAATTCCCGAATTTTGTTTATTAAGATAATAAATATGTTATTTGATAGGGAAATTCAGAGAGGTGTGTGAGATGTATCAAGATGTGTCAAGCGTCAAGTATTTTCTCAGAAATTTCCGACAGCTGACAATTCAATCTAATAATCTGTACTAATATAATAAAGATTATGAGTTTGTTTTGTCCTAAGACCAGGTTCCCTTTTTATGATGTCATTCCTCCTCATATTCCCCGCCCCACATCCCTTAAATTGATCCTATCACTTGTTTTCACCCCTTTTGTACAGAAAACCGGTAGTGAAGCAATGCTTGCATTGCATTTCGCCGCGTGAGTGAGGTTACCGGAGGCCCTAACCCTTCCCTCTCCCCTCTTCCCCCCAGCCCTTCTTCTCCTACTCCCACCTTAAAGGGCGGCAACGCACTTGTGACTCTTGTTATGAACTTGGTTAAAATATATTAACTTCAGCTAAGTATTCTCTAAGAAAGGCACGAAGAGTTGAAGACAATAATATAAAACGTATATAAGAAAGTGGCATCACTTGCCTGCTAACTCAGGACAGCGTCAAAGTAATATTGAGTTTGTGTAACTTTTTCATTCCTTTTTTTACATATTGAAGTTTTTTCTCAGTGCTTTTACACAAATTATATTGATTTAGAAATTTAGAAGATAGGTACATGGTTTTCTTTTTTAATAGCCAGTAGGTAATTTGAAATAAACGTGCAATGATTTTTTTTTTATATTAGTAACTAACTTAGGACTGAATGTGAAAGACCATGGAGTTTCTTGCCTGTTCTTCTCATTAAGATCCTCATATTAGAACAGGCTACTAGTTACACGACTGACACGGTGATCTATTTATTAGTTGACTTCAAGTCTTGTCAGATGCTTTAATGGTTTCTTATAGTACCTATATGTATTGGTGAGTGTATACAAGAATGCAATTAGATAACTTATGTAATTGTCTTTAAAATTAATATATAACTAGCAGCGCCCCGTGGTTTCACCCGCGTAAGTCCCGATCCCGTGGGAATATCGGGATAAAAAGTATCCTATATGTTAATTCAGATCTCCAGCTATCTACATACTAAGTTTCATCGCAATCGGTTCAGTAGTTTTGGCGTGAAAGAGTAACAAACATCCATACATCCATACATCCATACATCCTCACAAACTTTCACGTTTATAATATTAGTAGGATTAGTATTGTGTATAATAAAAATCACGTGTTAATGATCTATGGTCCCTAATAAATAATCTTGAGGATGTAGGGCGCAGCTCATCTGTGAATTAGAGCCGACTAATCAAGTATTTTCACTGTACGAAGGACCATGGTTAAATAATATTAGTAGCGAAGTGCTGTCTGGTATTTAGTTGGGAATGCACACATGACACCAATAGCTGTTTACTTGTAACAGGCCACGAGCTTGTTTACCAACGTGTAAGTATAAAAAAACGCCTAAAAGTTACTTTGCTATCCCTCGGGAATAGTTCTCCTCCTTCTGTCCTTGTCTATACCCCTGACAATGTGTACATTAAATTTCATAATGATTGGTTGAGTAGTTAAGGCGTGAAAGCGTAACAAACACACAAACCCACTTTCGTATTTATAATATTAGATAGTGAGTATGTTAATGCCTGATTAATTTTTACCTACACAGTCTGTCAGTTTCGTGACGTTTGGAAGAACACGGTGTGATGTTCGAAAGCGAGAAAACCTCCGAAACTTGGCGGTCGTGGCGTGTTTTATTCAATATGAAAACTTTAATTACGCAATGCAAGTCAAAAGCTGTTTTACGTTTTTTAAACGCATAAATATTTATCAATCGAATAACATTCAACTAGGATTACAAGACGTCATCAATAGGAGTCTCCAGACTAGAAGGAAAATCTAAATCTTATTCATGTTTACATAAATACTCGCCGTAGATCGCCTTGTTCTATTATTATAAGCGGGCAGCTTTATGTCACTTACAAAGACCAATGACAAAGGTTGATTACACTTATTTAATAAGTAATGAATCATTGTTTACGTAATTATTTATAGCAATATATCCTACTAATAAGTGTCCACTGAAATAGAGTCACTAGAGAGACAATGCCTATTGATTTGAAAAATAATTTGTAAATATGTAACATTGAATACAATATATAATAACGTACCAGCTATTTTCTTTTTCTAATACCAATATGAAAACATTTGAGCAAGACTCTTTTGCGGAACTCGATATAAACTGAATTAGGCATTAAGTGGCGAAAAAGTTACATATCATCGGAGGATGGAATCCCCACCTACTCACCCTCGGTTTGCAATTGTAATTTGGTCTATGTCTTTAATCACGAGTATTTAACAACTACTTATCTATCCCACAACCAAATATTTCATGTCCATTTAAACGCTTAGTCTTGGACACTAGATTAGTGGTTAAAATGTAGACAAAAACAACAAAAAACCAATTGTGTTTTCTTCTCCTTTTTACTTTTTAGTTACATATTTAAAAAAACGAACAGAAATATTTCGTTATAGAGTATTATTTTTTAAATGTATGTGCTTTTAGAAATCAATTACCTATAACATAAAAAATTGCAAATATTGTTACGTAGTACTAAACCGAACATCGTGAACCCACTTGTAACCGAGTAACACAATACAACACATTTAGCTCAGCAAGACTTATTACCAAGAATATAATTAGTTATCAAGAATATACTCGTAAGTAATGTGTGGTCCACGTTCCATGGAATTTACATTCACAAATAAATTACCAAAAAGAATATATTAGACACGATTTTAACAAAAATATATTCGACAAAAGAGAGAGATTCCAAATCCAAATTACCACATGGCAGTGTAATTTGGTATTGTCCTGTTAGTGATGTTGGATCTTCTTCTAAAGCAGCGGGAGTCGATGGTGAAACACCTAGTTTCTTAATCCCTTTTAAGATATTTACTTTACTATGAACTTTACTACCTTTTACTGTAAATTGATTTTCACTTCCCACTTTTGACACTTCCCACTAATTTAATAAACGTGAAAATTTGTGAGAATGTATGAATATATATTTATAATAATGTAAAATCATATATAAACCGTTTGCGATGAAACTTTGTATGTAGATAGCTGGAAACCTGGATAAACATATATAGGCTACTTTTTATCGCGATATTCCCACGGAATCGGGACTTAAGTTCAGGTTACAAATACCACTTTTGACTTTCATAGTTAAACCCAAAATAATATCATCTAACACGAAACCGTACAAAATTGTTTTCAATAGTTATTTAGTCAACAAAGTATGACGAAACTAATGAGCTGGAATGGAATTTAACGCTGTCTTTTAACATTAAGAAAAGTTTTTTACGAGCAATAAAAATTGTTATAAAATGGTTTTTACGTGTGTTGAGGAACGTGATGACTGATTGCGTAATACATATGTACGGTCATGTCTATTGTAATTTGCGATGTGACAGTTTTTGTTAAAAGAACAAAAGTGTTGACTTGAATACATAATAGTTTACGATTCAAAGTATTTCTTCTGACTATGTTAAATACTGTGTAGTACTCGTATATATCTACGATTAAGAGGATACAAAAAGTTAAATGCTTCTAACTTCTAAATTAATGGCAATAATTATTGTATACGTTAGATAATACTTACGTTGATAAGTTAACAAAATAATTAAGTTAAGTTGCGGGTTCGAGTATTACCGACCCAGAGCATTACCGAGGTGGACCCACTCTTTTTTGTTGTGCGTGTGGAAACCTCCTCGGGCCGTCACCCCATTGGGGTTTTCGGTGAAGCGGTGTGTCGGAATCGAATCGACTAAAACCACACGGTGTGCCGTACTGCGCCTAAAATAGGAGGGATCCGGGAACAGCTTTTGTTAAGATATCCGGACCCCCCCTGCGCCTGCCCGCTAAAGCGCGGGCACTACATCCGGGTAACAACCTCTCAAAGGCGATGTCCAGGTACATTAGGTCCGAGTGGAGATTGTCCTCCCGTACCCATTCCGCCGCGTCCTGTTGCGAGACCAAAACTGGACACATTCCTAACACAATCATTTAGCTTTGATGGAAGAAGAATAATACTAGTATTGTGTGACCACCGGGCTATTATTCTTTACAAAAAAGAATTATAGAGTAGTTCGGATAGCTTTCCGCTATCGTTAAATGCGACAAAACTTCAATCCCCATCACTTGGATAATTGGCACTCCACCTCTGCGCGTTTCTCAAAATAAAGAAACAATTTACCTCGCACAACCAATCTGTGGAACAAATTGTATCTTGCAGTATTTCCGGACCGATACTACGTTCAAACCTTTAAGAAAAGAGCGTAATCCCACCTCAAAGGCCGGCAACGCACTTATGGATTCTTGAGCTGCAGGTGTCCATGGGCGGTGGTAATCACTTACCATCATGTGACCCGCCTGTTCGTCTGCCCCCTATAACATAAAATATACATATTTAACCAGGTCATAACTGCTATAAATGTTGACTAGGTACTTAATAAGTTTAGCTTCCCATTCAGGCTTAGAGAGCTAAGCTTCACTCTTCAGCCAACTAATGCGCCAAACTCGATACTTTCAAGCTCTCGCTCATGGTGCCTGTAGATCGTTCCGGACACTTCCGGGTCTTCTGTGTCTTGCGATGAACTGGAGACTGCTAATCCTCCATTCTCGGATAACGTTTTAAAAAATATAATAAAACTTCTCTTAAATATATTACACAATCTAGATATAATCTCATTGTTCTATCTGACTTCTAAACACAATTAGGAATGAACTATTCCTGGTTGTGCTTATGTTTTAAACATTTCTAAATAAAAAATGAAGGCATAAAAGGTGGTTTTACAAACCAAGAGTGTGTTGGGCCACGTGACAGTTTTTTTATTTTAATTTAATAAATGTATAGACATTAACAAACTTTTAACCAAAAATTATAGCAATTAAGATTGTTATGCCTGATTCCTATCAGGCAAAATAATTAGCATTTCCTGGTTTAGATTACTACGATCTGCACAAACTGGTTACAGATCCGTTCAAACTGCAAGAACTGGTATTACATTTTTGTTATTGAATGATTCAATTATCCTCTTTGGAGCCTTATTATGTTATACATTTATAAGATATGGTAAATACCAATTAACTTAAGTTACAAAAATAAATGTTTTTCTTAAGTCTTAGGAGTAAGGATTACAACATAGATTATTTTAATTGCTCTCAATATCTATACGAGTATATAATAGTTTAGTTTTGAAGCTGTCAGCTCGTCTGATGCAATGCAACTGGCATTCCTTACCCGCTCGACCACGAGATATATCTAACATCTACCTTATATACCTTTAAACGAGCAATTCTTGTATATATGTATATATTGTAAAGATGGGGGGTAGATATGGTATCCCAGATCGGGGTGTCGCTGATGAGAAGAGGATAATTAAAACATTAACGAATACTAATGGCGTTATAATCAATATTAAGCTTTGGCACATTTTACATTAAAAAAAATTCTTAAATTCTTTAATTCTTAAATTCTTAAATATATATATATACTATTGTGAATGTCTGAAGCGCAATGTATAAGATACACTGGTGCCTGTTAACATCCACCAAGCTAGCTGATGAATGTTCGTTATTTTTTTTTTCGTTACGATTTCAGTCATTCACCCGTGAATATTATCTTACACCACGACTATGAAAATATGATTTAGAAAAAGTTAGTAGGGAGGTCAATTGAACAGAAATGGCTAGGTTTAGGGTAGTTTAGAATTAGGACCACAACGCTAGAACCGAAATCTCTTAGTAAAATCACAAATTTTTGACAAACAATAGCGAACCCTCCGTAATACGTTGCAGAACAAAAGAGTCGAATGTAAATATAAAACAGAAAAGTGTATGGCTTTTTCTTAAGAAATACTGGTGGGTGTTAGAATTCGCGAGGGCAGCACTGAAAATTTCGGCAATCAAGGAAGTGACACAACATTACTATTTAAAAATGTATTTATTGCTTTTCGAAGTATTCTCCGCGAAATTTGACACATTTTTCCATACGATGGAACCAATCATTGAAGCAACCATTCCATTCGGAAGTTGGGGTCTCCAAAATGGCCGTTTTGTAGGCGTCCACAGCTTCTTCAGGTGATGAAAATCTCTGACCACGCAATTTATTCTTTATTTTAGGGAAAGTATAGAAATCATTAGGGCTTAGGTCGGGGCTGTACGGCGGATGGTCTAATATTTCTGTTTTCTTGGTTTAAAAACTCTTTTGTTCTGTGCGTGGTGTGAGAACTCGCATTGTCGTGATGGAGGATGATGCGGCGGTTGCAGTTCTCTTTACGGAGTTCAGAAACGACCTGTGGCAAACAAATGCTAGCGTACCATTCTGCATTAACCGTTCTTTGTCCCTCAAGAGAAATAGTCGCAACATGGCCGGTTTTGGAGACAAACGTGGCCACCATTTTTTTTGCAACACTCCGTGAACGAACAATTTTTGTTGGCTTTAACTCATTTTCGAACACCCAAACTCGTGACTGGTTTTTTGTTTCGGGTTCGTACGCGTATATCCAGGATTCGTCACCTGATACGATGTTGTATACAGCATTTGAGGATCCTGCGTGGAATCTTTCGAAAGTTCTGACGCACCATGTAACGCAAGCCACTTTTTACTCTTCACAGAGCGAATGCGGTATCCATCGGGAAAACAAATTTTTTACACCTAATTGTTAATGCAAGATTATTTGTATTTGACTCATGCCAATGTCTAAAGTTGCCGGAATTTTGCGGTATTTTACATATCGATCTTCCTCAATCAGCTTACGCACAGCATCAACGTTTTCTTGGGATCATCACTGAGCTTGACACGTCCACGTTGGAATTCAGCAAACCAGCGATAAATTGTGATTTTGGATAGGGCTTCATCACCAAATGCAGAAATCATCCGGTCAACACATTGTTTTTGCGTTAAACCACTTCGAAAGTCATAATAAATCATCGCTCTTGAATTTTCTCGAGTCAATTCCATTTTCTCAACGACTAAAAAAGTTTGACAAAACCTTGTGTTAAGACCGATAATCTTTTTTTAAATAAATAAATGGTATTCGATTTTTAAAACCAAGGAGTTCTCAATTAAAAAGATTTTAATATGACAGAAACAGTGGAAATATTTCATTCCCGATACTTTTAGTGCAGCCTATGTATATTGTAAATCACTGAATCTAAAATTCACAGAATAACCTTGGTGTATGTTAACATTAACCAGTGTATGTTCGATTTAAATAAATAAATGAAATAATTTCGGACTTACGCCATCGCAATTATTGGTGATTGTCGACATACAACGGTGCATCTTCACTATTATCGGACATTCACAGTAACATATATATCAACAGGGACTGACGTCATTTTTCAGCTGTCATCGACAAAGTATTAGTATGTATCGATTGTAGCGCATGCGACGCAAAAACATTTCACAAATGCATGCGGGTCACGTATGTTGTCTGAACTCATTATGTTCAATGTGATTTTGTGGCGACTTGTTTTTACTATGATTCTGTCCTTTGGCTACCACATAACTTGAGTTATTTTTATGTACAAGTATAAGTAAGTAAAGTTTTTCTGTCACTCGGGAGCAGTTTTTTTTTCTAGTGAATAGGTACCTTGTCCTTTTCTGTAGCCCTAACAACCGGTATCGTACAAAAGCAGTGCCTACTGGCTTTACCATCCTTCTTACTAGAGCTTCAAATTTTAATTTTATACATAGAAATAAATAGTATGCTTTATCTAGAGTCTTTTTGAGGATATGAAAGTAATCTCAATATACAGTTTCAAGATAATATATATGTATATGTACATTTATATTTGCTACTTCCCCTCAAAAAGTTTCCCTGTACTTTGGGTGACATACCTAACCTTGTATTCCAGTATGTGTAGTATCCTTAGCACGTTAACACGCGAGTTTAACATTCAATGCACCGTCACCCGGATCGCTCTGGCTAGCGACGTCCACACTAACAACTGCAGGTGCGCGTGGGCCTTCTAACAACCCATTGTTATATGTATGTGTAGGACTAGCTGTGTATGCGGAATCACCTGCCTTCACTTACACCTGTTACTGAAATAATATGAAAATATGTTACTGATGCAGACGCTTTTTAATGGTGAAATAATTATTTAAATCTGTTCAGTAGTGCTTTAGTGTATTAACTACCAAGAAACAAGTCGTTCCTCTTTATAACGTTACTAGCTGTGCCTACCGCGGCTTCGCTAGCGTGCATATATTTATATTTTGTTTAAAGTTGTCATTTTTTTTAAACTTTTGTTAACTTAGATATTAAGACTTGTGTAATTTGTGGAGATAAATAAAAACATATTATTATTACTTTTTGCGCAGAACCCGATTTGTTTTCATAAAAGAAAAATAGCCAAAACATACGGATCCAAGTAGGTATATTTTGGGAGTAGATAGCACTGTGTAATATTTATTATCAGATAATATTATTATTATAGTCTTATTGGCACGTGACATGGCTTCCATTGTAAGCGATTTTGTATTCAAATTAAGTAAATAAACTACATTGTAATCTTTGTAAACAGATTGCTCTCTCGGTATAATCATCATTAGTCACGAGCAATGATGGAGTCATTCCCTCTCAAACGAAAATGATAAAAATGAATGAAATTATAACACAATCATTTTTGTTCTAGCAGTTTCCAGTATGTAAAAAACAATGTCTTTATTTTTTTATAAGTTCGAGGCAAAAAACATCATTCTTCTTGCGTCTATTTTTGGTTGTTACTAATTCTAGTTTTCATTTATAACTATAAAAAAAAACAAGGATTTATAGCATAAAGGGTGTATGCTATAAGTCGTAAATGGTTATTAGATGTATAAATGAAACCCTATGAAACACACGGCAAAGAAGATGGTAGTTTTCTTCGCAACCTCATTCACCCTAGTCGGTATTTTAATGGCCTATGCCTTTGGAAGAGAGCATTCCATGTTCCTAATAGTTAGAGAAGAGTACGAGACCTACTCTGAGCGGATGCTTCCTTGATCGCAGATACGAAGAGATACCATTCCTGTAATCCTGTCTATCGATTAAGAGAAAAATAAAAAAAGTCGCTACAGCCCATATACATAGAAGCTGAACAATAGCACTGCCAAATCCTGTTTAATTTTTAAAACAAAGAGTAGAACTCTGACAAAGTATTCATAAGTATTTTTTTTTAAGCCAGAAGAAGGGTTATAAGTTTGACCTGTATGTATGTATGCCTGTTCCTATGTTCTCTTGTAACTCTGCTAAACGGCTGAAACGATTTCGATGAATAATAATTCGTTAGATTTGTCTTTAGTGAGCAAGTGCCAAACAAAAATGTAGGTGGTATAATGAGGACTGGGAGACCCAGCTTCGCTCGTTAGCTTTTTGTAAAACCGTGATTTCTTTTTCTAAAATTGCATTTTTACAGGAAATACAACTACTTTAAACTAAAATGCAAAACTCTATCTGTATACACAATTTCATCAAAATCTAACGATTTTGATGAAATTGTGCCGTTTTCGAGATACCCGAAATATAAATATCCATAGAAAAATACATGCATACAAGAATTGCTCGTTTAAAATTCGTAATAAGAGTAAAATAAAGGGTTTTAAAAGACAAAAATATATGCAACTATATACTAACTAACAATATGTTTATTAACTAGTATTCTTAACGTAATCAGGTTTTTACATTTTTTATTTACTTGTT
Source organism: Callimorpha dominula (assembly GCA_949752705.1). Classification (NCBI taxonomy): domain Eukaryota; kingdom Metazoa; phylum Arthropoda; class Insecta; order Lepidoptera; family Erebidae; genus Callimorpha; species Callimorpha dominula. The sequence goes on from OX456991.1 coordinate 586,735, forward strand.
ATTTCTGTCAGTTTACTAAAACTACGAGTATTTAATTATAATTTATAATGGTCGTTCTTCGGTTCCATCTTATTTTAATAAAACGAATTTGAAAGATAATTTATTCAACATCGATTCGAAGAACAAACAGTGCATCGAAATTTATCTTCGTTTTTCAGAAATGTTGTTAGGTTTATTATCCTTACTATATTTACAACAAAAAACATAATAAATAAAATAAATTAAACTCCAAGATACTTTAACTTTTGCTGTCCAATGGAAAAGGTTTTCGTAAAAAAGTAAATAGGTAATATGAATTTAAAATATTCAATAGGTACAGGGGCCTAGTATGTGTCTACGAAGAAGAAGAAAGACCGTATAGTAATTAATATGCATCCCATACTTACACGAATTAAGTTTATAAAGAAAATAATAATCGCGTCCTTTAATGTTCTCATCTGTGTTACAAGCGTATATGTGTACAACATTTTCCAGTATGATGGATTACAGACAGGCCGTCATAAAAATGTAATCACTTTATTCCATTATGAAATTGATATTGCTTCAAATCTAAATAGAATACTAACTCTAACTAATAATATAAACATGAATGTGAGTTTGTTTGTTACGCTGTCACGTCCTGAATACCTACCCAATCGATTATCATGAATCTTTGTATACATGAAAAGAAAAAGCCATAAGGTGCTTTTCATCCCGAACAAAAGACTGTACAAAATCTTCAATAAGTAGAATTCAATTCTTTAATAAATAGGGTTACTTGGCGACCGCGCACGGCAACAGAATCTACATAAAACAAAATTTACCTAATATTACCGTGCCGAGCTCTTTATTTATGTTTGTGTATACATAAAAAAAAGTTTGGCCCGCTAGCGCTATATTCAGTTAGGACTATTTAAAATAGTACATTAGTTTTATGTAATTATGTTGTTTTCCGGTAGAAAAGCTGCGTTGCGAGACTTGCATTTTTTTAGACGTTGAGATCACTTCATTAACAAGAAACGACAGGCAAATATCGTGGCAAGAAAACATCTTCACATACAAAATTAACCATTTCGATGAATGTAACCAAGGATGAAACTATACTGATGTAATAAATCCGTAGTCTCTTTTGTTTATTGATTTGAAAAAATCATTTTGCATTTGAGAGGCTGCCTATTTAACATAAGTCTACAACCGTTAGGAGCGTAGCAGCGACCATGAACATGGTTGCAGAAATAAAACATAGTAACAGTTTATACTAAGCGGCAAGTATAATGGGCGGTCTTATCGCTAGAAGCGATGTCTTCCAGACAAATTTTGTAAGGAAAACAACACAGGAAAATAAGCGGTAGCTGGTGGCGTATGGTACTAAAAATATTTAGAATGGGAATAAGGAAATAATACATATAGTATCTAGGTAAATGATATTACGATTTATCTGGTAGTAAAAAAAAGATGAAAAGGGGAAATACAGATGTAAACAGAAAGCATATACATATATAGTGGAGTTACATACGAGTACATAAGTATACATGCTAGTTTACTTATGTAAGTAAACCTTTAATAAGAAACATGTACCTATTGTATAGTACTGTTGTACACCGCAGATAGCAGAGTACATGTTTCTGTGGCGAAATCATTTTGTGACGTAATGTGTGACTAGACAGACAACTACAGATGCCGCAATATAAAGCTTGCTTGAATAAATACGTATTCAATTTGTCTCGCATAATAAATAAAATATCTTTGCAATGTACCATTTAGTATGGAATTAAAGCCTTAATCTTAAAATTCTGTGGAACTGTGTTTTCTTTTTGATGTTAATAATAGTGACTAGAGTTACTTAACATGTACAATAATGACTAAGATTTAAAAAACTACTGGTAAGTAGGTATACATAATGTAAATATCACCTAGGTCACAGCTATGACCTACCAACCCAGACGCAAAATGGACCAAGACAGTCCATTAATAGTGATATTATAATCAATATTTTATTTTATTTTACAATTTTTAGAAAATTTACAGCTAGAAATAACCTTAATATAATTCTAATAGGTGAAATCCAATTACAAGTTTTCACAGATAAAATAATATAGATAAGTCAAAAGTCGACATAGGTTTAAGATTATATGTAGATATAACTTGTTTGTTTATCTAACTTGGTCAAAGAAGGCATTGCACAGTTGTTTTTTTTTAATTTCGTGATACTAGTGGAGAAGATGTCAACATCAAAATCAACACTCGGGCATGCCGCACTATACATTCGACTCGCTCTGATCAGGTATGAGTTTTGTCTGTAGTTAGAATCTACAGCGGGAACAACATATCATCCATATCATCCTCAGCGCCTTTTCTCAACTAAGTTGGGGTAAGCTTTCAGTCTAACTACGATACGGCCGAATTTTGATATTTTACCTGGAGCTACTGCCATCAGACCTCCACAACCCAAGTACTAGGCGATATCGAAGTTTTTTAGTTAGACTAGATTGTCGGACTTTTTAGGGCTCCAACTACCCATAACGAATGCTACAGATGTTTGTATGGCACCCGGGACCAACGGTTTAACGTGCTCTCCGCACGGAGGGGTCTCAATGGGTTAAGAATGGTCACCCATCGTAGACTGACCTGGATACCATTCCTTAACTTTGTAATGTGCTAACCTACTCGGTTACACGAGCCCCTGATATTATAATCTATAATACTCTTCAAAAAAAATTTGCTTTCGGTTCGGTCATAATAATTTTAATAATAATGTTCCTGAACTTACATAAAGACCCAAACTAAGTATAGCTTGTCTAGAACACGGATAAACAAACTTAGATATTTTTTTAAATAACTTCATATAAAATCACCCAAACCATTGCAAAAAGACTCATGCACACATACATTTGCACTGAACGGAGATCGAACTGCGACCCCCGGCGTGGTAGTCCAGTACTAAAGAGACGTTCATTTTCAAGAACAAAACGTAAATATCATGAAATTGAATGTTTGTGTTTTCATGAGTTTCAATTTCATGATGAACTGGTGTATTATATTACGTTGAACAAAACTGACTGAATAGGTACTCAGTGTAATATTATGAATGAGAAAGTTTGTGAGTTTGTTACGCTTTCGCGCAAAAAGTACTGAACAGACTGCGATGAAACTTGCTATGTAGATAGCTGGAGACTTGGATTAACACATAGGGCTACACAGGCACCGGGACTTACGCGGGTAAAACTGCAGGGCGCAGCCAGTTCAATATAATATTATAAGATTTAAAGGTAAACATTTTCTATCCGTGTCATTTAAAACACAAACATATATACTGTTTTTTTTTTAAATCAAAGTTAATTAACTCTGTGTGTTGCAAACAAAAACCAAGACTCAAAGTCTAACAAGCAAATCATAACACAATTATAAGGATTTGAATGATGTCTATATCTGTGGGCACACAGTAATGCTTATCAAGCACTAAGCAACCATGTGCTTAAGCGGTAGTAGCGAGGCGAACCAGTTGCCCCGCCACAACCGTGCCGCACACTTGTGTCCCTGTGAATAATCAAATTTGTAACTTCTGTTTTATACAAAAGTGAACATTCCGACTTCCCTTTTATATAAATTAGAAATCCCTAAAGATCTGTTAAAAAGTCGGGCGGTCAAAATACCAACTCTATTTGTCTTATGGTGAACAGTTGCACTACTTGTAGAAACATTTGCTTATGGCCAAAACAGTACAGGTCATGGCAGGTTTCAGAATCCTGCTGCTATGATTTCGATTCTCTATTCGTGAAAACCCTAACGGGTCGTCACCTCAGCAGGGTTGAGGGTAAGATAGTATTGCGGACTCCAACTGACTAAAACAAGACGGTATTCTGCCACGGGATCTTATTGCTAGTACCTTAGGTGTAACCCAGAAAGTCTTGTGAACCCCAGCAGTCATCGTCATTTATTCAATGTCGAAATCGAACCGACTAAAACAACACGGTATTCCGTCACGTCGACTCATTGCTGGGGCCTCAGGTGTAACCCACAAAGCCCTATGAACAGCGGCAGACATGGCCTGTTCAACAACAGGCGACCTCATAATGCGAGTAGAAATCTGTGTCCTGCCCCCTGTAAAATGTCTCATAAACAATTAAGTATGTTATTCTTAAACTTTAGCGTTCGATGATAATATAATTATATTGACGGGAATTAATTCAGCCTGTGACCACGGCCAGTGCAACCTGGTCGAAACGTCAGGCAAATTAAAGGTATGTACTACCTTTTAAATACACGTATTTAAAAGGTAGTACGGTACGACAATTAACTCGATTACGTCGAGTTAATTCTCGTAAACATAATTAAATTAAGTAGGTAATGTGATTTAGAATTATTCTTGAAATGTTTGTCATTTACGTACAATACTCGTAAAGAGTTAATAGCCTATAAAATAATGATGTCATTAACAGCAGGTCATTAGTTCTATATAACAGTGATAAATAAATACTAACATTTTATTGGTTTTAATTAAAAAGTGCGTATAATGTACTTACGTGATAAAACTCTTAGGACTTTCATGACTTTGGAGCAGAATCTACATTTACGATATTCGTATCGTTTCGCTCTTAAATCTTCCTTACATCATTACGTTACACACAATCACGTCTGTATCCCCGAAGGGATAAGTTATTAAACACCCACATTTTGCCAACTATAATTGGCTCCCACCTACGTAATCTACACCTAGGAGGCAAGAGTTAAGGATGGAAAATTAGGAGCATTTCGAAAGAATTGGGGAGCGTAGTGAGTGTAGGTCAAGGTCACAACCTGTAACTCGAACTGGCTGTTGCCGGGAAATCCGAGCCCTTTGTGTGTACTTTTACTCTTCCATATAAGCATGAATGCGAGCTACTATAATAATTGATACCATTTAGGGACGCTAAACTTGACAGACTCTCAGACGGTGCGGCAATTCTATATACTGCTGGTTATTTTGCGTAAGCTTATCGGCACCCCGTATGATATAAACTGATTAATTATCAAAATTGTATATGTACCTACGTAGGCTCTACGTCGGTAATTAATCATTTTATTATTTGGCGCCGACTCAAAATAAGTTTATATATAATTTGATAGTTTATGTAAATAAGGTCAATACTTCAGACTTAAAGTTTATTTATTTTTTGCTTTTTAGTTCTTTTCGTCGGTTTAATTTTTTGTTAAAACGATTTTTATTTCATAATTTTTTTTCATCATCAGCTCAGCTACATGAAGTGATGATTTCTAAACGCAAATACCTGATAAAGTAATTAAAAGTAAACAGAAACACTAATTGTTCCTACAATATTCGATACAATATTCGGTTTCTCTCAATTTTATCAGGATCCCATCATCAGATCCTGACTTCCTTGACATGTGCCCACCCTTGAGGTATACCCTATCCAACAAAAAGAGAATAATCAAAATCGGTTTATAAATAACGGAGTGAGGGCTGAACATACATAAAAATATATATATATATATATAAACGGTCGAATTGAGAACCTCCTTTTTTTTTTCGTCGGTTAAAAAATACTCGTAGATCCGACAGAGTATATTCTAGTATACCACATAGGACTACTCTGGCATCCCGGCAGTATTACTTTCTAAGCCCCAAACTTTATAATAAGATTAATTTAAATATATTGATTTGTTTTGATAAGAATAATAGGTTGCTTAATATATCCCCGGACCTAGAAAAAAAGCAAGTACAAACTAATGATGTGGCTTCTTTCCTTAAATTATAATCAGTGTGAAGACATCATAGCATGAAAACTCATACACCTTACATACACTACACGTACTCGCCTACACTTAACATACACACAAACACCATCTACACGATATAGGTGAAACATATTCATGCACTCATTAAATTAAAAACGACGATACGACGGTAAATTGTATAACGACTAACCTTAGTTCTATAATATATCAATTGCAAGATTCAACAATAACAAGAAATATAACTATGCAGTTGAACTTAAAATGCAAACAATGGTATACAGTTGTGGAGGAACGGGTGGTGTAGGGGTAACCAGCCTGGAGCGGACGCTGCAGGCGTGTGGTATCCCTGTTGAGGCCGAGGATGCTGGCTGGCTGAGACTTGATTACCGCTCATTGCTGTAGGAGTATCTACGATGGTGGCGATGATGATGCTGCTGATCTGCTCCATAAGGGCTGCTTCCAATCACGTCGGGGTCACCACTGTGGAGGAACGGGTGTCATGTTCCTCCAACACAAAGGGAGGATCCTCCGACCAGGCTAGGTGATCATGCCTGGCGGGCAGCGGCCCAACGTTGCCCGATGTTGGGAAGTTGTATATATACTAATCGGCGCGAGAACTCTCATAGCGCGATTCAGGATTTGTAGATGTTTCTTGTTGCTGTATGTGGAAGTCGCCACACAGTTATAAAATCCTTGGAGCCGTTTCCGAGGTACTGATTATATATATACCTACATATACAAGATATATACATATTAAAGAACATATATACAAGAAACGTTTCATTTAAAGGTATTAGATATATATATATATATACAATAATTATTATTTTAAAGGTATTAGGTAGATAGATATATTTAAATTAACATATAAATAATTCTTTTTTACAATTATGTAAAAAAATATATTTAAAAATATAAAAATAGTGTCCCACCGGTATTGAGGATAGGGACCGAGCTACTGGTGGTTAGGGTTCCAGAGACAGAAACCTCCGTACCGCCTTCTGCATCAGGCTCTTAATCCAGCTGCCTAACGTGAACCTCAGAAGGTGTTGGTCGAGGTGTTAGCCCAGCCCAGGGGTTGATTGCAAAGAGAATCCACATCCCACAAACCAAAATACTTCATTTGTTTTTCTTTTTCAGCCCTTAAGAGATTGTCGTCATGAGATTCTGTGACTCGTTCTGTATAATTACAGAACCTACAAGACGCATTACTCGCGGGCGTGTTACCCGATCTGAAACAGAGAAGTCTGCCAATGATTGCCCTCGTCTCAGCGATACGGCGTTCAATTCTACATTGTGACACCAAGAGACAAGAAGAGAATCTTTGGTCGAAGAGAAGTGTCAACACTTGGGAATTTGATACGAGCTAATCGACATGCTGCAACGGCTGCACAGTACGGAATTGAATGCGTATTGCTGAGGTCTTCACTTTTTCAAAATAAATAAATACATATTATATTAAGATTATGATGTTTATTTTTCCTAATCTCGAGTTTATTTCGCGATATTATTTTTTTATCTACCGTCTTGATTAAAAACTATTATTATATATAAAATTTCCCCATCGTTGTATTGATAAGTTATTTACTGTTGTTTTTAGATTACGAGCCATTGAAGATCACCCTTGGTAGTTTAATAATCATTTTCTCATTAACATTTAGTCACTGATAGGACTACGTACGTACATATGTAACAAACTATCTTAAATTTATAAAAAAAACTTCTAAACTAATGAATCGATTTCAATGAAATTTTGTACACTGTATATTAAGTCTATGGTCCGTCAGAGCCAGAGTAGTTTTTATCTCGATTTAGGAAGCAACAGTTTTTAAACCGTATAATAATATGTTTTAATTTTTTTTTAATTATACGACAATTGCTACAAGAAGCTACTACTACAGGCGTCCTGTATATATGTTGACCTATCACAGTTCGGAAAGTCTATACAACGACAATTCAAGTTATACTGGTCTTGTTGTGTAATTGAAATTCTCTCTCTGATATGTATAAATCTCAGACCAATAAAAAACTGAGGTATAAATTGTCTAAGTTGGCAAGTAAGCACATTGCTCACCTTAATTTAAGCAATTACTGGTGGGGTGGTAGCGCGATGTAAAATAGCTATCAACATGCTTCAGAAGTTAGACTATCGAAATAATGATAAACATTTTTTTTAAACCGACCGCGACTAATAGTTTTAGAATAGGGATCACCAATTAGTTCCGTGGGGTCCGTTACTTACTCAAGTTATAAAAGTTGATTTATAATAGAAACCTATTCAAATATGATTAAGGTTCTATTATACTTATATTGTACTGTTTACCTGAGGTCCGCACAAAATAGTTCGGCGGTCTAGATCCGGACCACGGTCCACTATTTGATGACCCCTGATCTAGAGTTTAACCCGTTCAACGCTATATTATATCAGTACGAGCTTCTTAGTCCGGGAACACGTTTTCTGGACGAAAGGTAGCCTAGGTCTCTCCCTGGGTCCCTCGCAACATGTACGCAAAGTTTCATGATGATCAGCTGAACGGTACGGCAGCGCAAACATTGATTCTTATACAGGATGTATTTAACACGAACACTCACCTAGATCACTGAAAGGGCAGACTCTAGCATGTGGTTACAATAAGGTTTTTTTTTTAAACCTATGCGTTTACAAGTTATGACCGTTTGAATTTCCAGGTATTTTTAAAACCTAGGCGTTTACAATTTATGACCGTTTGAATTTCCAGGTATTTTTACGTCCGTTTTTCATAAAAGTAAAGTTAAAGATTTTAAATCGTACATGTTTTTTTTTTTGGAATGTTTCTTTCCGTTCCTTAGAAAATCCATAAAAACTCAAGTTAGTTTTTATGGATTTTCTCAATAATTAAGTGAATAGTTCCAAAATAAAAAAATATGTACGATTTTAAATCTAAAAAAAAGGTAATAAAAATACCTGGACATTCAAACGGTCATAACTTGTAAACGGATTTTTTTTTTCAAAAATTGTTTTTGTAACTGCATGCTAGAGTCATGTCCTTTCAGTAATTTAAGCAAGTGTTTCTTTTTCAAATACACTATGTATGTAAGAAGAAGATAGATTAGGAACAAATCCATTTGTTGCAGGTGTGCCCATGGTACTACGTACTAGCTATGTTTACATAACGCCTATCATTACACTTCACAACAGTGCGGAAGAGTCGTGCCCTATCGCTGCACCATAAAAACTGTTTATATAACCAGCTAATATATTTACAAAACATGAATTTGAGAAGGTCAACTAGTTACTAACATGTACACAAATCATTCGGACCGGTTAATCACTCAGAGACTTGTCTAGATCAGTCTCCGTTGTTATTTAAATTATTTATACTTATTGATTTTGCTTGTGCTTTTGTGTTTAGGTAATTTATTTATAGAAATACAAAATAACTTACATGAGAACAATAGGAAGCATTAAACGTACATGACTATAGTATAGTTACTCATGCATTATTGATAAATAGGAATAGGAAGGTGACGATGAAGACGAAGATGGTACACGCCTATTTAAAAGAAACCTCTTCTCTTTAACATTGCAGGATTATATTTGTCAGGGAAAATATAAGCAGCCAGTTTATTCCAGACTTGTGCGACTCGAACCAAAAAGGGCCTGGCAAAGCGTCTGGTAGTCCGATGAACGATTGGTGAGGGTTCAATTAAATAGAAGAGAAATATATAGAAATAAATATATGAATAGGCAAACACAAAATAGTTTAATACCTTTTTGTCAGCTGAGTATCCTTTGTTTGTTTAGTTTAGCTATTGAAGAGATTTTATGTTATCAATTTAAAAAAATTAAACAGTATTTTCCTCGGCTTCGAAGGAGTTTCATTGTTATAAATATTTTATTCAGTTACGGACGAATGTTGAACTTTGGGCAACCACTATTTATTTTAAGTCTCTATCAGCCAATATGTACATAGTAATCTTATTCGTTTGTTCCACAGAACTGGGAATAAGTATTCTCAGCTCTGTGATTTGTTCTATGTCTGGGTGTAATTTATCCATAATATATATGTGTTTATAGTAATATATGTATGTTTATAGGTCTGATTACCATAGAACCCACTCTGCCTAGTTAGGGATCACACGGTCGTTCGAAAGAGAAGAACTCTAGTCCCAAACATTGAAATATGGTAATCGTAGAACGAGGAATCCGTTTTTTCATTCGGAACCCTAAAAAGTATTCATTATATACTCGTCGTTAGTAAACCTTCGTAAGGTCAAGCGTCCATGTTAGCTTAGCCAATTTGGTGACAAACATAGACTAAAAATGTAATTAGAGGCCTAAAAACTCGGGTTCAAAAAACAGATCTAAAAACTGGAAACAAAATCATTTTAAAATTACGCAGCACAATACATAGTCTTAAAGTGCGTATTTAAAGTGCTTTTTAAGTAGTACCTACTCCGCAGTGCTGTCATTTTTTGTGTCATATAAAAAATGAAGATGTCAAATTGACAAAAAGTGTTGATCTTTTCTGAATAACGAATTTTTTTGCGATTTTATAATGTTGGAATGTGTTCAGTGATGACAATGGAGGACACGGAAAACTACTCTTTTAGATGAAATTTATTACTAGGAGGACAAATTTAATCAAATTTAGTGTGGTGTAAAATACCTTTGTTAGTGTGTTCATAGTACCTACGTACAGTTTTATAATTCACTTTAAAAAAAGGATCACCGACTTCCCCGCTTTGAAATTATGATAAATTATAGTAATCTCAAATAAAAAAAAAGAATTATCAAAATCGGGTCACAAATGGCGAAAATATCAAGTACAATACCCCTCAAAAAGATCTGTCTAATTGAGAACCTCCTCCGTTTTGAAATCGGTTAAAAAGTTGGAATTAACTGTTTAATAACGCTGTTATGCACATTCTGTTTCTTAAAGTTCTTTATAAAAGTATAATGTCTAACAAGTACACGAATTGCCCGGGGATGTTGTGAACAGTTACCCGGAGCCTTATTATTATTGATTTGGGTGCCTGGTGCTACCTCAAACATTTCTGGTCTTTTGTAGCACACCTCTGGTTTACTGCTCAGACTTAAAGCTTCGAGAAACCTCCAGATCCTATCAGCAGTGATTGTTTGTAATTCCTGCGGTTGCATGATGTGCAATCGCACCTACCCTAGGTGAATACTTCGGTGCCACATTAGTGGGCCACAAGAGCATAAAATATGAGGACTCTTGTTACTGCACAGGTTTTGTATCTTTAGAGCTCCAGAAGTTCTTTAGATACTTTATTATCATAGCCCTTTATTATGGCTTTCGAGTGTCTTAGACCAGTCGTGGTCTTCCATCTCTTAATAGCCAATGATGTATATTTGGCGTTTATGATAGAATACGCTCGCTGTTTGCTGATGCCGCAGAATGGTTCTGGGCCATGCTGTCGGTTGTCTGCACCAGCTCTGGCGAGTTCATCGGCTTTTTCGTTGCCATCGATGCCTGAATGGCCTGATACCCATCTTAACGTAATTTTGTTTGATTGCCCCAGTGTGTTCAGGTTTTTCTTGCAATTTTGTATAAGTTTTGAGCTAGTCTCAAAATTGCCTAGTGCCAAGAGCGCCGCTTGGCTGTCTGAGTTGATGTAGATGTGTTGATTTTTTACTTTCTTTTCAAGGTTGATCTCCACGCACATGTTTAATGCAGAGAGGTCAGCCTGAAAGACGGAGGCCTCTGTTCCCAGGTTGGCGCTCCACCTGAATTTTGGCCTCTCTTTGTAAATTCCACAACCTACATCAGGGCCTTTTTTGGACCCGTCGGCGTAGGCCGGAGGAGGCCTTCCAGCCATATATCCCTCTGTGGTATGTCTACTGTGTACCTTCTTACGAAGTCGATCTCTGTTTGCATGTCATCCGCTGGCATGTTCAGAGATTTTATTCCGAAAACCCACTCTTTTAGTGAGTTTAGTGTTCGTGATTGCCACTTTGGTTTCGTCTGTGTACATATCCTGTATATGCTTTTGGCAGCTTCTTTTTGCACATAGATGCTGAGCGGAGTCAGGCTTAGTAGTGCATTTAGAGCTTCCCCTGGCGTCGAGGATAGCGCACCAGTGGTTATTAAACAAGCCGTACGTTGTAGGCTGTCTAATTTGTTCGAGGTAGTCGTTTGGCTTACCTCACGGTACCAGACGGCAGCTCCATACGTTACGATTGGCCTTGCAATCGCCGTATATAGCCATAGGGCAATCTTGGGCTGAAGTCCCCATCTGGCGCCGGCCATGCGACAGCTCATCCATAAAACCTTTTTTGCTTTATGGATTATGTTTGTGATATGTGAGTTCCAGGTTAACTTTTGGTCAAGTGTGGTACTAGACTTCACTAGACAAAGAAAGGATTTTGCCGTTTAGTTTTGGATTTGACAAACTTTCCAGCTTCCTTTTCTTTGTGAATGGAATTATCGTAGTTTTGTCTGCGTTAATTGATAATTCGTTATCTCTGCACCAGTTGTTGATGGTGTTGAGTGCTCCTTGTAGTAGTGTTGAGATGGTGTGTAGGCACGGTCCTCTGACTATGACCACTAGGTCATCTGCGTAGCCCTGTATGTCATAGTCGAGGTTAGACATTTCTACAAGGAGTTGGTCAACAGCAAGGGTCCAAAGTAGTGGGGATAGAACGCCTCCTTGTGGGCACCCTCGTGTCGTATAAAATTTGTGCGATGTTTCATTTAGTGAAACTGTCGCAATTCTGTTTGAGAGCATGCTTTCCACCCATTTTATGGTGGTGATATCAATGCCCTTTGCATTCATTCCTCTGAGGATTGTTGCTGTGGGTGTATTGTCAAAAGCGCCCTCAATGTCGAGAAAAGCACATAGAGCAGTTTGCTGATCCTCTAGAGCCTTCTCCACTTTGTCGATCAGATCTAATCAAGCTGTTTCCGTGGATTTGCCCTTTTGGTAAGCATGTTGGTAGGGACTTAGTGGTCTTTCTACTAAGTACGTTGCTCTAATGTGCTGGGTCTATAACTCTTTCCATAGCTTTTAGAAGAAAAGAGGTAAGACTTATAGGTCTAAAGGATTTCGGAACTGAATAGTCCTTTTTTCCTACTTTGGGTATGAAGCGTACCGTGACCTGTGACCATTGATCTGGTATGACTCCTCGGGCGTAACTTGCTCGGAACAGTTTTACCAGATGCGGAAGGAGAATGTCAATTCCATGTTGCAGCAGTGCTGGGAAAATGCCATCCTCCCCCGGTGATTTGAAGGGCTTAAATTTGCTTATAGCCCATTTTACTTGGTTGGGCCTGAAGATTGCACTGGCCAAGTTCCAGTCGGAGTTTTGTACCCTGTGGATGGAGTCCTTTAGGTTGCAATCTTCGTTATCGGTTGGGTACGATCCTGGGAAGTGGGTGATTCTTAAAAGCTTCAGTGTTTCCTCTTCTGTGGTCGTGTAGGTGTTATCTGGTTTTTTGAGCAAACCTAGATAGCTATTTGGTGTCTTTGCGAGTACTTTTTGGATTCTTGCAGCTTTGTGCGTACCCGGAGCCTTTAAAGCAAGCTCTGCTCATCACACTTTGCCAAATATATCCTCTCTCACATGACTGTTTTGACTCTACTCCTTAGAGAATTCATAAATACAGACTACACTATTACTAAATAAAAATGCACTACAAATGCCTTATTACTTTACAGTATAGTCTTCTCAAAGGTTGTCTGTAAGACATCGCAGACGGCGTTAAGACCTCCCGTTATGTGTATCTTTTTATTAAAACGCTCTTGTTAGGTTCACTTGTACCAACTACCAAGGTAAATAAATCTTAGGAATAGAATTTCCACCGACTTCTGAATGTCGTAATTCGTACCTAAATCAAACTTTGTATATACATATACATAATATATGTAGGTCGTATGACAATACTATAATTTGGTATTTTAGAGTTGATCTGATGACGGCGCTAGGAAGTAGATATTGGTACTCTCCAGTGGCTACAAGGAAACTTCTCGAGTTTGGGCTCATAAGATTTGTTTAGACGAGTCGCACAGATAACGACAGAGATAGTGATAGTCTGATGATGAAGCCAGGAACTCTTGGAACTCTTGTTACTTTTTAATTCGGTTCCCATTAGGGTTTTTTGTTTTAATGAACTAAATTACTAAATTGGTATATAATATTGACTGGCCTGTTGGTCTAGTGGTTAGTGACCCTGACTGCTAAGCCAGATGTCGTGGGTTCGATTCCCACCCAGGACAAATAATTGTGTGATGAGCACGGTCATTTGTTCTGTGTCTGGGTGTAATTTATTTATAATATGTATGTATTTAGGAATATATAAGTATGTTTATCAGCAGTCTGGTTACCATAGTACAGGCTCTGCCTAGTTTGGGATCAGACGGCCGTGTGTGAGATGTGTGGAGTTATTATAAAAAAAATAAAAATAAATAGAGTTCTATCTATTTATCAATGTATCTACGCTAGTCATCCTACAGTAGGATGAAGGCATTTCCCGAGTCAGAAAACTTTGCCAATTCTACCAAAAACTATTAGCAATAAGTGCGTTAAATCAACTTTTATCACTAGATTGAATCGGTAGACTTCTCTACATCATTGAAGTCTGTTTTCGGAATGAACGTTTACATTTTAAAAGTTGAAAGAACACGTAACCGGTTCGTATTTTTAGATATTAGTATAAACACATAGGTAATAAGCACTTTGTATAACTTTACACTAACATAAATATGTATATATAATGATATACCTACAGATAATATATGGTAAAGGTAAAAAAAGGATAGATAGATATAGCTCCGCACGCTTCTGCAGGCATACGCCAGGAGAGGGACCGTGACGTCATCACAACAGTCATTCCCGGTCTACTTCCTATTTTAGGCGCAGTTTCTTACACCGTGTGATTTTATTCGGTTCGATTCCAACCCACCGCCACACTAAAGACCCCGGTGTTGGTGACGGCTCGTGGAGCTTCCCATACTTCTACAAATTAGTTATGACTAATTGAGGTGCCACGACACCTCTTTGGTAGAATCAGAGCATCCAGTCGTTTGGTTGGGTTCAATGCCATACAAAATATTTAAAAAAAGAAATAATCAGAGGTCACATTATTATAGCGCAGGGTTTAGGTTAGAACAAGAAAACGTGATCAACGTAACAGGTGGTATTACCGTCTCATGACTCCACAGAAGACGTGGAAACCCTGCTCTATGACGGCTGAGAATGGTAATTCCTACTGGATAATTTTTATTAAGTAATGGGTGTGTTCAGGCCGCCGCTTGTGCCCGGGAAGTCATGTGCTGATAACAATAAGACATATAAAGTGATTACTTCTTTATAAAAGCAATGAGACCAAAATACTTTATGAACAATGTTAAAAAGTTGAAACTTGAAACGAATTCTAAACCAGTTAAACTGGAATTAGATATAAAGTGAAATAGATAGCTGGTTTTTAATACAATATAGAACAACGCGTCGTAGTTATCAAGTTATTTATGAGTTCCGATGTACCTGAGAGTGGTTTAAAAAAGACCAATTTGAGCAATTTCTAATGCATTTTATGATTTAATGTAATGAGTTATTGACTCTTTCTAAGACTTACAAAACATGTAAATATATATGTAGGTACGAGCTTTTGAAAAATGTAGAAAAGGCTGAACACAAGATAGTGACTGCAGCAGCACTAAACGATACTACTAACTAAGTTCTACTAACTAACCAATTGTCAAAACAACAATTAAGATGCACCTGTTCACTTAGGTACTATCATATTGTCTTGTTAATCAACGTCACTCAATATTTCGTCATGACACTCTTCACTCATGTTCAATATTATATTGTTCCAGGAGTTGCTGACAGCGATGTATTAACGTTACTAACTAAAAGCAGTGGGATCATTAAAATCAAAGCTGGGATCAAGTGACCGCTAGGAACGC